>OX451735.1:78035090-78635090 GCA_948472305.1 Vicia faba
TTATAATAACTTCAAAATGGATTACAAGTTTCAATGATCCCAAGTACAAGATGGAAATACAATCTAAAAATCCTGAGAGAAAGAGACTGATAGAGATCAATCTGTATGCTGGCCCTTCCTTGTGAGTCTGGCAATCTGAGCCCTCAACCTCTGGTTTTCTTCCACCTGTCTAATGGCAACCTCCTTACAATTATCTGAAGCAGGAAGTGAGTAATCAGCACTTGTTTGAGGCTTAGGAGAAAATAAATCCCCTTGCCTCTCCATAGACTCCATCGCTCGACTCTCAAGGATCTCGATCAAATCATCTTTCTCCCTCAAGTCTGCCTTGTAGGAACTCTCTAAAGTCTGGAACTTGTTCTTCCAAGCATCCCTTTCCTGTTGCATCCTAACCAAAGTAAGCTGCAAATCTTCTAGATCATCTAATAAACAAGGAGTGGTCTTCACAAACAGGTCAGGCATGGGTGTCTCCTGAGTATACGACATCTTCAACTGAATGGCTCTCAATCGGACCCACTGAAGATATGGCTCTAAAGAAACAACACCCCTAGGCCCCAAATCCTTCCTACTCTTCTTATGAATATGACGCCAGGCCTTCGCAATCTGCTCCCTAGCTTCCCTGTGGTCTTCTCCCTCCTTCAGAAAGAAACTACTCAAATGAATATTGTTTGGTTTAATTCTCATCGGATATCCAAGTTGTCACCGTGCAAGAATAGGGTTATAGTTAATTCCTCCATTCATACCAAGAAGAGGTACATTGGGGAAACTACCACAACTGTCAATAATCTCCACATCCTGATAAGCTCAATGATACCAATCAATATCTGAGTGAGTAAGTGCCATAATCTTAGGAGCCCAACGGGGTTCCTTCCTGACATCCCAAAAGGCATCAGACTAAGGCATATGAAAGATGAACCACCGGTACAGCAGAGGCGTGCAACAGATAATCATTCCCCCATGATAAAAATTCCTAAGATGAACAGAGTAATAAGCATCACCCAATAGTGTAGGAACCAGGTTTCCAATCATGAAAATCCTGATAGCGTTAATATCGACAAACTTGTCCACATTAGGAAATAAGAACAATCCATAAGCAAGTAAAGAAAAGATGGCCTCAAAAGCAACCGTACTCTTCATTTTGGCAAAGTAATGAGCTTTCTCCAACAAGAGCTGAGCTGGTAATCCTCTAATCCCTCCTTTAGTAGTCATATGGGCTTCCACCTCAGACTTCCCCAGATGAATCAAAACAGCAATCTCATGTGGTTTTGGCTCACCCTCCAAACCAGTAAAAGGAACACGATCGGTAACGGGTAAATCCAATAGATGAGAATACTCCTCCAGTGTAGGCATCAACTGATAATCGGGAAAAGTAAAGCAGTGATATACCGAATCATAGAACTGGACCAAGGTCGAGAGAATACCCTCCTTCATCTTCAGCTTCATGAGAGGAATAATGGATCCATACTTCTTCCGAAAGTCTGCAGGACACTCAATCTCTGGAATCAGACTGATCAGCTCATCTATCTTGGGATCCTTGAAACTGTATTTCCCGGTCTTTCTCTTTCCAGAATCCATGGTTAAAAGTACCTGAGATATTCACAAATAGTCAGCCTATAAATCCCTTGAAATATTGTTTCCTTCAAAAGATGCTTATGAGTGCATGGATGCATGATGCAACAATCACACACAAGATCACACATATAGGGTTCATAGGTTCAACGTCACGAGCATGAGGTCAAAGGTACTACCCATAGGGTGTTGGTCTAAAAAAGTTATCACCTGCCGAACAAGGTTCTAGAGGTTCCTAGAGTCTACATCCTTCCTTCGGATATTACCAACTTCCCGATTAACTTGGTAATTAGTAATATTCTCAAGAAAGACTCGTCCGAGCGTAGTATCGCGTGACAACTATTTCGGATTACTCCGTCATAGCTTTCGCACTACACCTAAAAGGCCAAGATGAGTTTGGTATTCTACGGTCCTCAGTTTCAGCAGGCTCCCAGGTCGAAAGTAATACGTCTTCCTGATTACTCGGTAAACGACACTATAGTCAAAGGGGCCTCCAATGAGTGGGGGATCTCATGCCTCCTTTTTTGGGATTACTCCCTCAAAGTTAACATGACTATACCGCTCGTCCTATCTTAAAGTTTTCCCAAGTCCGGGTATAGGACTTATGAGTAATCACCAAGCACCCTGAAAACCAGGAAAATCCAGACAAACATATATAGAAAACATAACAGATAAACAACAATAGCACATATACAGATATAAACAAATATAGGCTCAACCCACTTAGGGATGGACCAGCAAGAGGTCAGTCTTTCCCCAGTGAAGTCGCCATTTTTCTGTAGCATTAGAAATGCTCAAGACTAAGCCATTGGATTGACTAGACTTTATACAAATCAAAATCGCCACCGTGCTTTATTGTTTCCAAAGGAATGGGAAAAGAGAGAATAACCCAAAAAAGGGGAAAGATTCAAGGTATGGGGGTTAGTTATGCAAAGGGAAGGTATTAGCACCCTAAACATCTACGGTACTCCGCAGGAACCTCTTTGTAAAATCTGTATATTTTAGCTATAAAAATGTGTTATATATAAAATGGATGGTGGAGGTGAGAAAAGAAATATATTTTTATGATTTTTGCACCCGCCGCGGTTGTGAACCTTTAGTGCCCACGTACCACGTTTCATGCAATAGGGGATCAGGGTACGCGTAGTTCCTCTTTTAAAAATTTGAAACACAAGTGTGTTGGTTAATTTTAAGAGATAAGGCATCATCGTCATTATCCGTGTGGAAAACATACTTACTACCCACGATCATAAGAAAGGAGAATTTGCATCATCTTAAAGTGGAGGATATGGCTTGGATTTTAAAATCAACAATGCCTCACTCAACACCCAAGTGGAAAATATCTCTCTTCACTACATATTATAGAAGTATAGTTGTTTGCATCACTACAAGGATTGACAAAAGTCAAATCTTTTAAGAAAAAGTTTAAGGGTAAAAGCCAAAGTGGCAAAATGGTTTGAAATGAAATTGGTTGACTTTTAGTCTTCTCATAAAAAATGTCAAAGTATTATTAAATTGATTGAGGTTTACTTATGAAAATGTTTTTGAAAATGCATGGACCTAATTCCAAGTTCATTATGAAAGTGTTTAAGTTTCAAAACAAGAAGAGTTTTCAAAAGGAGGGAGAAGGTTTTTGAAATTAAAGAAGATGGGAGGAGAAGAAGAGACTATCCTAAAGCATAAGGTAAAAGCTAAGGATAAGAACCATCTAACCAACAAGAAGCCAAAAATTTGACATTATGAGTCAAGATAGAATTCTCATTCCTTGGATTCAAACCAAGCAAGCAAAGATACTAGACCTCTTCAATTGTATTAAGTCTTCACAAAAATTGGGCAGAGTAATGGCTATATACGGGTGAATTCCATATTACAAACAGAATAATCAGAAAAAAATCACAAAGTCTCCAAGATAGGTCAAGGTTTCTAATCCTAAGTCCAGAAAAGTCTACTTCTCCATAATGCCAAGGATAGTAACCAGATAGTCCAAGTACCATTAAGAGTTTTTTAGGGTTTATGTTGATTATTAAGTATCTTAAGAAACAGGAAAGGAAAGCTCAAGTGAGCAAAGAAAAAATGACAAGAAAATAAATGCTCAAATGAGCAAAGATGAAAATAGCATGAAATGTAAATGCTAAAAAAATAAATAATACATAAAGCATAAAATAATAAGAAGCATAAAATAAAACAAGTTAATAATTAATAGTTAGTTGGATGACCATCTTGAAACTTGCATTTGGAACTCATTAGAGAATTGGTAGAACCAAAGCCTCCACACAACAAGTTGCATTTGCTTTTTGTCAAGTATATCATCCATTTAAAATTCTCACAAGTACCATATAATGATCAACGATGTTTAAGTGATCCATGTTGACCAAAGGTGTTGTAGATCCATTAGAGGATTGGTAGAACCAAAGCCTCCACACAATGAATCTCAAGGTTATTGGATCAAAGAGATCAAATTAACATACTTAGGCTGACAATCATAAGTTTGGGCCACGAATGATCATTTATTCGAATCGGGACAAAATTTAGCGCTATGTTAAGCAATCGTAAGTGGACTTATATAGAAGTCGCACCTATTTTGAGGCCGGTCAATAGCAATCTATACACCATTTGTTTTGAGTCATGATATAGAGATCATGCTCCAACAACACTTAATGCAATAAAGAAGGGGATGAGATGAAGGGGAATTAGGGTAAAAAAGAAAACCACATTTGAATTAATATTTAATCAAACTATTAAAATCATTCATCCATTTTTGTGGAGTTAGATTCAACACCATGGATCCAATGATGTTAATAAAGCCATGATCAAAAAAAATCAACCCAACATAGCTAGAAAATATTCACAAAATAATAATATATTTAATATATGCATTAAAGGGTAAAAAAATGTTTTAAAAAAATGGAAAGTAATGGGGAAAAGGTCAATTATATTCAAATTAATCAAGAAATGAAAGATAAGACCATAGAAAAATCAGAAAATAGGTCAATTATTTATACAATTTTTTTGGGAATTTTTAAAAGTCAGAAACTATTTTTTAAAATTAAAATAATGGGTAAAATAAACAAAAATAGTAAAAAAAATAGTAAAGTCAGAAACAAAAATAAAATAAGGTCACTAATATTTGTCATAATGTCATTGGATCATTCCATAATTTTTTCAGAATTAAAAAATGTGTAGAAGTATTTTTAAACATTTTAAACAAATCAAATAAGTGTAAAATTCACAAAAAATACCAAAACACAAAATTAATTTGTGAAAAAATAAAAATCAGAAAGAGAATAATCAAAAATATTTTTCATAATTTTTTTGGATTTTTTGGACTAAAAATGAATTTTCTATGATTTTTTGAAATTTAAAACAATTAAAATATAAAAATCAGAAAAAAGAAAATAAAAGAAAAAGATGTGGACCATTGGATGAGAATCAAAATGCGTTAGTAATAAAGGAATCTACCTATTGAAGTTAAGTTGTAGAGCTCTGAAACTAGACTTCTATGGAGCAATGTAGGGCACGATTCTTGAATGTAATGGTATGGTTAGGTTCAGGGAAGATCAAGGAAGGTGAATTGATGGAGAAATGGATTGAAAAAGGCTTGAGAATAGGATTCGAAGTAGCTGAATTCTAAGTTGTGAAGCAAGTTTGGCAGGGTGATTCTGGCTATCTAAGCTTGAGAAAATGAATGGGATAGTACATGTATTTATAGGAGAAGCAAATGGGATCAAAAGGAAGAGTGAATGATGCGTTTTGGAGGGAATTCGTGCAAACCTGATGCACGAGTGAAGTGTGATCCAAACTTCACCAAAACTCATCCAATTATTGTGTTTTGATGCACTAATCCACTTGGGAAAGTTGGCTAATCGTGTTTAGACCCAAAACGCGTGCTAATTTGAGGTTTAGAGGTTGTAACATGAAATTAAAAATCTGACTTGCAGGGAAACTTCAATTCCAAGTTACCAATTTTGAAACAATGGCATTTCCATCTCAGGAAGTCTTAAGGCATGATTCTTGATGCTTTGAAAAGATGAGGTAACAAAATTTGCAATGGAAAAAGAATGGAATCAATTTGAGGCTTGAGCTGAAAATTACAATGGAGTCAAAGTTGGAGAAAAAGAGTTGACTTTCCATACTTAGAAATATTTCAAATTCTTCTTTAAAAATGACCTATAATCTCTTGCATCCAAACATGGCTTTCCACTTAGAATTTGCTCTTGACCCAAAAATATGGAATGAAGTAGATATCTTGAATGAAATTTTGCAATTTGAACCACTCAAAATCTCCAAAAATTGAGCAAGTTATGACTTGTTGAAGTTGGCCAAAAATCATGAAATGACCTATAATCTTTTGCATTCTTAAGGCAACTTCCATCCATTTTCTTACTTTGCACATAAAAGAATGAATGAAGTACACATCCTTAAGATCATCATGGAAAAAGGATGGGCTCAAGGTGATAAAATTTGACCAAGTTATGACAATTTGAAGTCACATATGGAAAATTAAGGATTCAACTGGATGACTTGTAATCTTTCTTCTTCACCAAGTTCCTTCCACATTAAAACTCTTTGGAACTTTTGAAGTGATTTGTTGGTAACTCTTTGAAGATAATAATGCTTTTGAAATCATTCAAAAATAACAAAATATGTGCAAGATATGTCTCTTTGAATTCCAAAACCCTAGCATCTAGATCCAGAGAATGTTTTGTGGAACTTTGCCAAGTTTGAACAAACTTTTTGTGCCAATATTCTTCCTTTGGGAATAGAAATTGTTGAGGATGATGATGATGACTTATGGCCACCAAAACCAATTTCATATCAACTTCAAAACAACTTTAATGGTGAGGTTTGAATCTCTCAAACTTTTGACTAGGGCATGGAAATAAACTCATGAACCCATGAAGCCACTTGCTAAACCTCATTATTTTTTCCTACATTATTAACAAGTAAGACAAACCAATATTGAATTTTGTTAATTAGAGAGAAAAATCAAAGAACAATATCTATGATCACAAAATCAAACAAATCAAGGTGCTTGGTAACTCCTCATAGAGCAAAGCTAAAGATAGGGAGAAGAACCAAAATCCCTAATGTGATTTTGTGGTGATTGAAACAATGTGGTGTGATGAAGGGATCTTAGGGGGGAAAATTGGGGTACAATAACTGGTTGTCAAGGAAGCAACCCATAGTAACTCTTTCGACATGTGAAGCAGAGTATATGGCAGTATCTTGGTGCGTATGCCATGCAATATGGCTGAGAAGATTGTTGAGCAAGATGGAGTCGAAACAGGAAGATGCAACAATAATTCAAATCGACAACAAATCTGCAATCGAACTGGCGAAGAATCCAATCAACCATAAAAGAAGCAAACACATTGATGTTTGATTCCATTTTATTCGAGAACATGTGAAGGATGGAAGCATCGAATTGAAGCACGTTGCAAGAAAGGATCAAACAGCAGACATTCTTACAAAACCATTGTCGAAGGAGTTATTCGATAGAGGCAAGAAAATGTTAGGCATGACGGATCGAAGAAATATTTAAATTTATGGGGGAGTTTTGTTGGTCAAATTCAAATCTGCATTGGGTAGTGCAAAAGACATATTCTCTTTGGGCAGTGGGAATTTTACTCCTTATGGGCCTAGTAAAAGTTAATGATGTAACATTTAATATTCTATCTTGTGATCTCTATATAAATCACTTTGTATTCATATTAAAAGTCAGTTGGACATTTTACAAAAGAAAGCAAGTTTAAGTCCACTCTCATTTCTCCTCATGGAAGTCTCACATTGATTAAAAAGATAGAGATTTGAATATATATAAATGAGAGAATCTACACACCTATCAATTTTAAATCATAAGTAAATATATAACGTGTTTCTCACAAACATATATTGTTCATAAAAAATCTTTATAAAAAAACTCCTTTAGACTACTTGCAATGGAGGTATTGAATAAATTTTTCAATAGTTGAATTGCTCCAACGGATTGTTGAATAAGGTGTTGAATGTGACATGGATTAATTTGTGTTGAAAACATTCAACATGTTGAATGAGAAATGAGTGGAGGCCACTTATAATATTTTGCAAAATATAATTGGTTGTTGTGATTGTTTATATTTTATCTCACATAAATTATTTGAAGTCAATTATTTTATAGAAAATCAATTTTTTATTTATTTTTATTTTCACCAAAATTCATCATTTTTTTGTCTATAAATAGAGCATTGGTTCATTTGATTTGGACAAAGAAAAAAAATCTATTTTTTCTCTCTAATTTTTCTATTTAGCCTCCAATAAATTATTGTTTGTAGCTCTAAACAATTTTTTAGTGAAATAAATCCCAATAATAACCCTCTTAACACCCAAAATTCTACTAATTATCCTTTCAACTACCCAAATCCCAACTATATATTTCAAAATCAATCTTCCAAACAACAAGGTCCTCAAAATATACCAAATTTCATAATATCGTCATCTAATCCAAACTATCGTCTATATTATGGATCTATGATGTCATATTCATCTCAAGCACCACCTTATTATTCTTCTACTCTAATGGGAGATGGAAATGTTCCTAATGTTGGACTTGATGAATTTTCTGATTTTTCTACACAAACGACTCTTTGTGGCATGAGCGGTGGTCATGGAGTCACTCTAAATGCATAGGATTCAACTCCTGTTCGTCGGAAAAGCCCCAAATGGACCATTGATCAAAATCTGGTTCTAA
Source organism: Vicia faba (assembly GCA_948472305.1). Lineage (NCBI taxonomy): Eukaryota > Viridiplantae > Streptophyta > Magnoliopsida > Fabales > Fabaceae > Vicia > Vicia faba. Next base: position 78,043,384 of record OX451735.1, read on the forward strand.
TTAGTGGGTGGATTAAATATGGAACAGACAGTGTTGTTGGGAGAAACCAAAAAAATGATTCATATTGGGGTAAAATTGCTTATTACTGTAATGAGCATTGCTCATTTGATCCTCCCCGTGATGGAGCTTCATGTAGAAATCATTACAAGAGTGAACTTCTTTGTGAATCAACGTCCGTATAATATGTCATACTATCTTGCTGACAGTATCTACCATTCTTATCCGACTTTCGTCAAATCAATTAGACTTCCTTAAAGTGAACCAGATAAGTTATTTGCAAAATATCAAGAGGGATGTCAGAAGGACATCTAACGTGCATTTGGGGTGTTGCAGGCTCGATTTAAAATCATTCGCGAACCAGCCCATTTATGGGACATAATCGATTTGGCTCTCATCATGAGGTCATGTACCATGCTGCATAATATGATTGTTGAGGATGAACGAGATACATATTCTCAACATTGGACAGATTATGATCAATCTAAGGAAAGGGAGTCTGGTACACCGGAGTCATTCTCGACTGAGGTGCTACCTGCATTTGCAAATCATGTGCGTGCTAGATCTGTGATGCGTGATTCAAATGTACATCACGAATTGCAAGCAGATTTAGCCAAACATATATGGGTAAAGTTTGGGATGTTTCGTGATTAAATAGATTGTTTGTGAGTTAAGTCTATTGTACTAATTAAGTTATGTGTGTTTCATTTTAAGTGTGTTGTGTGTTGTGTGTATTGTATTGCATTTTTAAATTTTTTGTAATTACGAATATAAAATTAGAGGGAAAAAATTAAAATAAATTTTTTAATTAAAAAAATTAAAAAAATTATTTTAATTTAATTTTAATTGATAATTATTATTAATATATAATCAAAAAATAAAAACATAAAAAAAATATAAATATGAAATAAAAATGGTGGAGTAAAGTGTTGAATTTTATTAAGAAAAATTATTGTAGTGGGTAAAAATTGAATATATATTGAATTATTAGGTGGAAGGGGAATAAGATGATTTAGAACGTAAAAAATGAGAAAAATAAATGTTGAATAATTTTATTATCATAGTCTTATATTGACTCTGAATGGATGAGGAAAAATTTATTTTTCATTTTAGTGTCTCTAAATTTTTTGTAGCAGTTAGTTACATCAAGAGTTTTCAATATACTGTACATTGTTTTTTGACAAAGAGGTCAGTTATTATCGGTTTTAAATGCCTTTACACTATTCTGCCTATAACCTGTGGTTGTGCTCAGAGTCCAGAACTGATGTAAAAGAACGTGATGTCATTTACATTTTCTGAAATGAAAAGTGACTTCTCATTCTTACCAATTTCATCAAACATCAACGTGATGAATGATGATGATGATTCAGTCATGACAATATTTAATGAATCAATAGTAAAGTTTAGAAATTCTCATCTAACACTCATCATCAATTAATTAACATCTTGAAAATATTGTCATTGATTAATCAATTAAGTAATTAAGTAGTTAATGGATTCTGGCTTTATCAAAGAAAAAATCAAATATGCATGCAAACATTTTACTACTAGATATATTAAATATTTATTTCTTCATTGTGTGCGTGTGTAATTTTGCACTTTTGATGTATTTATTGTCTTCTTTTGTGATGACTGATGAGTGTGAAAGTTAACTACACGTACGTAACTAATATGTACTTTTCATTGTGTCAAGGGCCTTGACTCGAGGCTTTTTGGAAAAGAAAAAGTACCTTAATTATATCATGACTAATTTTTTATAGCCAGTTAAAATATCTAATTATTAACACACGATACACAAATGCATATGATCTAATAAGTTATAAATTTAAAATTTAACTTTGTCAAAGAGTGTCCGAGTATCCAAGACTAAATACGTCATCGTAAGAGGATCTTAAATATTGTTCAAGAGATATAATCGAGTTAAAGGAGATTCTAATTTAAAATGTCTTCATAAAAGAATTTCGAATATTATTTACCAAATTATTATAAAAATCATAGTTTAAGTATTCTTTTGACTCAATTAAATTTGTTGAAAAGTGATTTAAATTTTGGAGTGAGCAAAAATATAGAGAATTTTTGTAATACTCCTTAAAACCTCCGGTGAAAAAAAGAGAAAAAAATAATGTTCACGATGCAACTAAGCTTGCCATTAATGTTTTAATACTTTTAATTTTTCGGTGAGCAACACAACGTGATTAAGCATGACACTAGCGACTTTGAAGGTGCTCCAACAAAACAGTGTGACGATAATCATGGAGTGCTATGGAGAAATAAGGTGGTTGCACATGACGTTCTAGGAGAATTATGGGTATTGAGTCGGGTCATTTTGTTATTCAAATCCATTCGATGATGAGTCGTTTTTCTGAACATATTTGGATCTAGGGCATCGACAATTATCACTATAAGAAGAACCTGATTTAACTTGGGGAAAATGGCTAGGGGTTAAGCCCCTAGCTAAATTTACCATTAGTTTAGGGTAATCCCCTGTCTAAATAACATAAAAAAATTTAAAATTTGGTGTGGTTAGGAGTTCCCCGTAGCTAAATTTTAAGAGTGAATTTGAAAATAAATCTGTTGGATGCTTGCGAGGGGATGGCACATGGGAAAAAAGAAAAATATTTAGCGAGGGGTCATCACCTCGCCATAAATAATAGTCGTTGGCCATTTGCGAGGGGCCATCACCTTGCTATAAAATAGTACTTTTGCGAGGGGCTAACCCCAAGCCCATTTTCACATCACATTCTGCTCTGCTGCATCTCTGAATCGGCTTCCGTGTTGTAGTGAGACAACAGTTGTTGGCAGCTAGCGAGGAGCTAGCCCCAAGCTAATTATGGTACCGTTTGGCAGCTAGCGAGAAGCTAACCCCAAGCCAAATTTGGTACCATTTACCACTTACGCATTATATCTTCTTCTTTCTCTTTCATTTAAGCAGTTTTCTTCCAGCCTCTCTCTCTTAATTTTTTCTTCTTCTGCAACTCCCTCAACTTCCTCTTTTCCTTCATTTTTTTCTCCATTAATCCTACATTTTACTCTATTGGAAGCTTTAACTTTTTATTTCAAAGGTAATAAAATTATTTCTATATGTTATTTAAGATATATATTATTATATTAATTTATAAATTTTAATTTTTGTTGGATTAAATTCGTAGGTATTTATTATATTTTTCTCCATCAACACTAACTTTGTTTAATAAAGCTTGTTTATAAGGTATGTAATTTATTTTATTTTTTTATTGAATTTTTTTTTAATTATATGTTACATTTAGGTAAATTAAATTGATTTATGTATGTATTAGATTTAGTTGATGTAATTATGTATGTTAGATTTAGTTTATATATATTATATATTAAGTTAATTGTTATTCTGAAAATACAATATATATTTTATATATATATTATATATATTTTATTCCAAAAATATATTATCTATTATATATTTTATTATATTAAATAGTATATTAAAACAGTTTATATATTATATATTTTTTTATTCCAAAAATATATTATATATTATATATTTCATTATATTAAATAGATTATTAAAACAGTTTATATATATTAAATTTTTTATTACGAAATATATTATATATTATATATTTTATTATATTAAAACAGTTTATATATTTAATTATATTAAAGAGTTTATATATTATATATTATATATTATATATCATAAAAATAGTTTATATAAAAATGTATATTTAATTTATATAAAAAATACCAAAATTTATATAAAAAATATCAAATATTTAGTTAATCTAAATAATAATATATTTAGTTTATAGAAAAAACAGTATATTTAATTTATATCTAATTTAAGTATTTAATATATTTAATAAATATTTAGTTTAAATAAAACATAATATATTTAATTTATAAAAAACAATTTATTTAGATTATAAATGGTATACTTAGTTATTTTAGAAAACATTATATTGAGTTTATATAAAAAAAAAATATTTAGTTTATATAAAATATAATAAATATTTAGGTAATCTAAATAATAGTATATTTAATTTATATAAAAACAATATATTTAATTTATATTTAATTTAAATATTTAATATATTTAGTAAATATTTAGTTTAAATAAAATAAAATATAATTAATTTATATAAAAAAACAGTTTATTTAGATTATAAATAGTATATTTAGTTATTTTGAAAAACATTATACATTTAGTTTATATTAAAAAAAGTATATTTAGTTTATATAAAATATAATAAATAATTAGTTAATCTAAATAATAATATATTTAATTTATATAAAAAACAGTATATTTAATTTATATCCAATTTAAATATTTAATATATTTAATAAATATTTAATTTAAATAAAACATGATATATTTAATTTATATAAAAAAACAGTATATTTAGTTTATAAATAGTTTACTTAGTTATTTTTCAAAAAAAATATATTTAGTTTATATAAAAAAATATATATTTAGTTTATATCAAATATATCAAATATATAGTTAATCCTTATAATATTAGTATATTTAGTTTATAGAAAATACAATATATTTAGTTTATATGTAATTCAAATATTTAGTATATTTAGTAAATATTTAATTTAATTAAAATATAATATATTTAATTTATGTAAAAATAGTATATTTAATTTATAAATAGTATATTTAGTTATTTTGAAAAATAGTATATTTAGTTTATATGAAAAAAGTATATTTAGTTTATATAAAAAAAAAGTATATTTAGTTTAAATAAAACATAATATATTTAATTTATATAAAAAAACAGTATACTTACTTATTTAGTATACTGTATTATTAATAAAAACAGTGCGTGATTATAGTTATTTAGTATTTTTATTTAGTTTAAAGTATATTTATTGATAAAATCTTAAAAATTTGTTGATATATTATTAATCCCCCTTTTGTCTAATAAATTTAAACATAAATAATCTTATAAATGTGAAGTATGGAATATTATCAATTCTAACGTAGTTGGATGTATGATAGAATGTTTCCGGGAAGACGTGGGCGTTGATCGAAAGCAAAAACGAGTTACAGTGAAGTCGATGTTCTATCTGCCAATAATACCTAGGTTGCAAAGGATGTTTGCATCAATACATAGTGCAAGCCAAATGACATGGAATCATACGAACACAAGTTCAGGCATGATGCGACATCCATCTGATGGGGAGGCATGGAAACACTTTGATAGAGTAAATCCAGATTTTGCAGCAGAACCCAGAAATGTTAGGCTTGAATTATGCTCTGATGGTTTTACTCCTTATATCTAATCGTCAACAATTGCCTATTCTTGTTGGCCAGTTATTGTTACCCCATACAATCTCCCTCATGAGATGTGTATGACCAAACCGTACATGTTTTTGACATGCATCATTCCAGGACCGTCGAGTTCAAAGGCAGGAATAGATGTATATTTACAACTTTCAATTGATGATTTGAGGAGGTTGTGGAATGGAGAATGGAGAATGGACTCATGATGTGTCGTGCAAGCAAAACTTTAATATGTGAGCTGCTTTGATGTGGACAATTAATGACTTTCCTGCATATCGCATGTTGTCTGGTTGGGGTGCGCATGGCAAAATGGGATGTCCGCATTGCATGGGACACACAAAAGCATTTAGTTTGGAAAGTGGTGGAAAAAGTTTGTGGTTTGACTGTCACCGTAGGTTTTTACCTAGAAACCATGAATTTAGAAGAAATAAGAATGCTTTTAAAAAAGGAAAAAAAAGAAACAGATCTTTCTCCCCCCCCCCCCCGGTTGTCATCAATTGATGTATGGAATAATGTTTATAACCTTCCAAAATTCCAGGATCATGGTAAAGCATGCAAGATTCCAGGATACGGGGACACAGACAATTGGACAAAAAGAAGTATTTTTGGGACCTACCATATTGGAAGGATAATTTGTTGTGTCATAATCTTGATGTTTTGCATATTGATAAGAATTTTTTTGATAATGTATTTAACACAGTGATGGATGTTTAAGGCAAGACAAAAGATAATGAGAAAGCTAGAAATGATTTGAAACTTTTGTGTAATCGAAAAGAGTTAGAGTTGAAACCTCAACCAAATGGAAAATTGTTAAAACCCAAGGCTTGTTACACTCTTACTCCCCAAGAAGTAAAAATAGTATGTCGGTGGTTAAATGAGTTGAAAATTTCTGATGGTTATTCTTCAAACCTGGCAAGATGTGCTGACGCAAAAACTGGAAAGTTGCATGGAATGAAAAGTCATGATTGTCATGTCCTCTTATGAATCCCACTCCACCACTAATGCGTCCCACTCTACTACATATGTATCCCACTCCACCATTTATGCGTCCCACTCCATCATTTATGCATCCTACTCTACCACATATGCATCCCACTCCACCATCTATGCGTCCCACTCCTTCTACATTCACAGACCTACTATCCACACCTTATTCTACATTTCTTGGCATTTCCCCCTCATATTTTATTAGTCCTCTTGGACATATATCTTATATGCCCCAGGCTGGACCTAGCACCTCCATACCTACTATAGATCCAACATTTATGCAGTATAGGGATCCAGGTGGTGGATCTAGCACGTCACATTCATCACCCATGCATTCTCCACATGAGGAGCAGGGTGATGATGATGACCATGCAGAGCAGGTTGTTCAGGACGAGGCTGACCAGGAGCATAGGAATGCACGCATTTTGAGAAATGTGCCACAAGTGATTAGGAAGAGGAGTGGACAATTTGTCATTCAGCCAGAGGGATCATCGTAAGTGCTTATGTTTAAATTATAAATTTTAGTTGTTCGTTTATAATTAATACTAACTCATATTTTGGTTGCTTAGATTTTACCCATCACATCAGGCAGCAACTTGCATCACTGAGATCATTAAAGAAAAGTATAACAAATTTTGACCTACGTATGGTGTAGTTGATGGTGATGAGAGGGAGGCTTAGTTTAGGTTATTTTAGGTATAATCAACTTAGTTTAATCTTTTTGATATTTTTTACCTTTATTAAAGTAATTCACTCAATTACGATTATAACTTTATTTCAGATTTTTGAAGGAGAAATGTTGTTGGGGCCCTAGAGATGATATCCAAATAAGAGATAATTTTAACATTAAATGTGCTCAACGTCTTTCTGACACGATGAGGAGTGTTAGAATTACTTGGGAAAATAAACGTTTACGTCTCCGCTGGATAAGTCCAGATGTATTTGAGCAGCTTATTTCCCATTAGAATTCTGATTCCTTTAAGAGTACATCTGAAAAGGCCAAGAAAAATAGAGTCTTTGAAGTTGGCGGCTGCAACTACGCCTATGGTAGTATTAGTATTGCTGATGTTGCACGAAGAATGGTAAATTTAATTATTTTGTAATTAACTCAACAATTTTAGATTATGTTATGACTATTTTTTATGTCATCTACTTAGCGTGATGAGTTGGGAAGAACTTCGCTTCTTAATGAGCTCCATAAGGAGACTCATCTCAATAAAAATGGGGAGTTTGTTGATGAGCGCTCAAGAAAAACTCAAGTAAGTTTTCCTTAAACTTAGTCATTTTATTTATTTCTTTTGTGTCTAGCATAATTTAAATTGCAATAACACCTACTCTTTTTTAATAGGAGGAGTATGAAAAACAGCTTGCCCTAAGATTATCACAGCATCATGAATATACACCACCTCCGTCGGGATTTCCCAATGATCCTAGTCTGAGTTTTCAGACTTGGTATGATGTATCTCGTGGGAAGAGAATAATTGGGAGAGTGTATGGTGCTGGAGGTCTCGCCAAAACAATTCAGTAGCGTGATAGGAGTTTCAGAATGCAAATTGCTGATGGTGAAGGATCATCGACTCAACCTTCGCTTACCCCAGACATGATGGAAACTGTGAGATCATTAGCGCACTCTGAGACTGCCCGTGAAGTGGAAGCGAGAAATGCTGAAATAGAAGAATTAAAGAAGAGACAAAGAGAAATGGAGGAATAAATGAGAAGAAAAACTAGAGAATATATGGAATCTATGCGTATTTTTTAATATTTTATGCAATAATTTGGAGGGCGTGATAATCAAGGGCAAAATGACAATGAAAACAGTAACACCGATGAAGATAATTAATCTTTATCAATAACACTTTTTATTTATAATTATAAATAATATTCTTGTAATATTTTAATTTTAATTCAGTATTTTATTAATATAATATTAATATAATATTAATTATAAATTATATTATTTATTATATTTAAAAATATATTACTAATATTATTAATATTGAATTTTTTATTTTATTAAATTATAATTATAAAATTCATTGATTATAAATATAATAATAATAAGAAAATTAAATATTTACGTTTATAATTTAAAAAATAAATTTTAGTTTTTAGCTTGGGGTAAACCCCCTATCTAATGTCGCATGTACTATGTATTTAGCTAGGGGTAAATCCCCTAGCCAACGAACAATCAAATTTTGCCTTTAGCGAGGGGTTTGGCCCCGAGCTAATTGGCTGGGTGCTTAGCCCATCACCCCTTGTCTGCGATCAGTGATTTAGCTAGGGGACATAACCCCTTGCAAATGTTGATTTTGCGAAGTATTTTTTGGCTTAGTGAGGAGTTAACCCCCTAGCTAAAATGATTTTTTCTTATAGTGTATAAATATGGTTATGTATCTCACTTGTTGTATATATAATTTGTATAAGATGTAGGAATTCTAGTGAGAAGCGGTAGTAATTCCTACCATTTTATTCTTAGAGTTTGATGACCTTAGGAGTGATGAAAGGGGTTTGAAAAAAACTTTAAACATCTTGGATTTATGTGATTCATACATTGATAGTTGAAGAGATTAAAAACACTTGGAGTAAAAAAATATGGTTTGTTCTTTTGAAAGTTAATTTCTTATAACTCATCTTGTAATAAGTATCTTGTAAAAAATTTAAATTATAATGTATCAAAGAGATTCTCTCCACTCTATAATAGATTAATTTGATCGAAAAGAATAAATAATTTCTAAGTTATTGTATTTTAAATTACACCAAAGTCATTCGTTTGATTACCATTCTTCATTTTCTCACACTTTAAATGTCAAAAGTGTTAGATTTGTTCATAAACCTTATAATCTCTATCAATATAGAAATTAAGAACAAAACTCTAAATAAAATCCTTAAACCCATATCCGAATACAATTATGAGAATGAAAGCAGAAGCGTACCTGGATTTTTCATTGAGAATCATTGAACGTTTGCGGTTATGTGATCTTCTAATTTGTAGAGTTCCTTGTGGCTTATTGATTCTCCTCTGATGGGGATAAAGAGAGAAATCCTGATAAACCGTTTTCTTGTTTTTTATAAATGGGGACCATAACTCATATAAATAACCTTAGGGTTATTTCTTAGTATTCAATATTCTAATTTTCCCCCCTCATCAAATTAGATATTGACTTATGGTATCTACACAACAACCTGATCTTTCATGACATTAATGCTTTTAGCCACAAACTTAATATTATATTATTTAGACCCCTTTAAGTCTTGACTAATTAAAATAATGGCACTAACACCTTAAATGTTATATTTGTGACTTAAAATTCTAACAACCTCCCACTGGTCACATTTGTAACTTTATATCCGTGTTAGACTTTATGAGCTCAAAATTTGTCATTAAATAGTTCAAGAATATCCGAATTATCTTGTCCATTAATCATGCCACTATTCAAAACCAAAGTAATTTTAGTTATAGAAATCATAATTAAACCCATCAATGATCACCAATAGTGACACAACTAAATGACATAGATCCATCATGAAATGTGTAGCATGAAAATTACATGAAGTTGGTCTATATATGTCGATTTTTCAACTGGTCCTACTTTATTTTAATGAGATTATTCAACAGCTTTATTGTACAAAATGTAACCTGCTGAATATCAAACTTTACTAATTTGGAAAATATTCAAAATCATAGTATGAATGCATAATACCAAAACACAAAATATAGAATTCATAAGGCTAACTCCCACAAAACCAAAAACTCCTCTAAAGGAATTACACTCATGCGAACAATGTGCTCATGAAAGACCTCGGGTGGGAGACCTTTTGTAAGAGGATCTTCTATCATGGAGTTTGTCCCCTAGTGTTCTATAAAAATCCGTCCACTTTATACCCTTTTATTTAATAATTAGGAACTTAATGTCAATATGTTTTGACTTGGCCGAGCTCCTATTATTGTTACAGGATGACTGATTTATTGTCACAATATAACTTAAGTGGTCTTCCAATTATTTCCATAATTCACAGTCCAATGACAATATTCCTCATCTAAATCCCATGGTTGGATGCCTCATAACATGCTATAAACTATGCTGCCATGGTGGACAAAGCCGTAAGATTTTTTTTGGCACTACACCAAGAAACTGCACCACCAGCCAACATGTATATATATATATATATATATATATATATATATATATATATCCTGAAGTGGATCTTTTTCTATCTTGGCATCCAGCAAAATCTGAGTCAGAGTATCCAGTGATCTCTAACTGGTCTGACCTTCTATATGTTAGCATATAGTCTTTTGTTCTCTTTAAATACCTTATAACCTTTTGACTACTTTCAATGATCCATTTCTAGATTGCTCAAATATCTTCCTAACATCCATTGAGGAATGTCTTCTTAACATCCATTTGATGGATTTCCATATCATAATATGCAACAAGAACAATGATTGTCCTAAAAGAGTCTTTCGATAAAATCAAAAAGAAAGTATCTTTAAAGTCAATCCCTTCCTTTTGAGTATAACCCTTAACCATAAGACGGGTTTTATATCTTTCCATATTACCGTTAGACTCCCGTTTGGTCAAAATTTCATTTGCAACCAATGGGTTTCACACCTTCTGGTAATGAGACAAGTTCCCAAACTTTATTGTCTTGCATGGACTTATACTCCTACTTCATTGCTTCAATCCACTTACCATTATTTTTCTCATGTTCTTGAAGAAATACTATGTAATCATCCAGAATAACATTTCTCCTTTCTCTAATGGATCTCTGCAAAGGTATTGGTTTTTGTAACATTTTTTCTTAAGGATTTTGAGTTTGTTCTTTATGAATTACCAAATCATCTTGAGTAGGAGGAAAATCAACAATGTCTTGTGGATGTTTCATAATTGCTTGATCAAAAGCAATTGTATAAATCAGTTCTTGAATTTTTATCGATTATTCCTCTAAAATAAAGTCTCTAACCTTATTCTTCCTCCCAAACTCAACACCCTCAAAGAATGTGGTTGTTCCTGTCTCAAAAATTGAATTTAATTTGGGGTCATAAAATTTGTAGCCCCTAGATCTTTCAGAATAACCAATAAAGTAGTTGCTCATTGTTCGAGAGTCTAATTTATTTTCATTTGTAAAGCCTTGTCTCAGCTAGATATCCCCACGCATGAAAATGTTTCAGACTAGGCTCTTACCCAGTCCAAAGTTTATAAGGTGTTTTGAAAGCTGCTTTTGTTGGTACTCTATTTAGAATATAAGGTGCAGTCTTTAATGTATCTCCCTAGAGTGACTCTGGCAAGGTAGAATGACAATCATACTCCTTACCATATCCTTAAGAGTATGGTTCTATCTTTCAACAACACCATTTATGCTAGGTGATCCTGGCATGATGTACTGTGGGACGATTCCATATTCAAGAATTCGCCATAGGAAGCTATTGTGTCAAGCCAATATAGATTATCATAACTCATAAGTGAACAAGTTCCATCAATATTTGAATTAAAAGACACCTTAAACATATTATTCTCAAATGAACACAAATAACCTGATTTGTCCAAATAAGAAACTGAAATTAAATTCCGTCTAAATGATAGTACAACAAAAATATCTTTTAAATCCAAATATAAATCCAGTACATAATAATAATCTAAAATTCCCTACAGCTTCCACCTCCATCGATTTGCCATCTCCAACATAGATGTATATTTCAACATCATTTGACTTCCAGTAGTTCATGCAATCCTTTCTTTGAAACACTTATGTTAATAGTTGCATCAAAGTCTAACCACCAAGTATTTCCAGATATTGGATCTAAATTGACCTCAGAACAAACCAAAATATGACTCATGCGATTAGAGCGATCCCACTTCTCATAATATCTCCTCTGTTCAGAGGAACCAAATTTTGAAGGAGAATGTGGTTTCTTCATCCTTAATGCAAGGTCAAAACTCATGCAACCAAGAACAATTTCCATGTTCCCATTCCATTATTTACAATTTGTCCCATTAAGGACCAGAGTCGAATTCAGATTAACAGATATTGAAGTAATTGTGATTGAAAACAAAAATAAATACCATGAATATACTCACATAAAAGAAAACCGAATTATCAATTTATTCAAATAATTACATAATCCATCTCAAGATACCTAGTGCACCATCAATATTGAGTCTTTGAACACTAATATTAATTGCTAGTGGCACTCTTGTTGTAACGATCAAACATTGATAATAAAAAAACATGTTGAATAATAACCCCTCTTTGGATTGATTTATTATTCACATGTAAGACTTTATAATTATCACATGTTTATTATCACAAGTGCGAGTGAAAACCGGTCAACCACCAATTATCATTTAGATCAATTGATACTCGCATGAACAAACATACACACAATAAAAAAAAAATTATTTAACAATTTCCAATAGCAATTTTCCTAAAAGAGATCATTTTAGTGACTCTTTCATTTCACTTTTTCACTTAAAAAGGTTAAATTATTGTCTAAAAATATAACCGTAGTCAAATTTGAACAAAATTAAACCAAAAAAAAATTAAAACTAAATTCAAAACAATAAACAATAGTTCACTTTATATACTATTACCAGGAAATTGAAATTAAATTAAAATCTAAAAAATTTAAATTTTAAATCTAAATCAAATTTAAATAGAAATTAAAGAAAATCTAAGTGACTTTGCTTATTGATACAATCGATTTATCGAGAACAAAATTCTTGGAATCATGACATTATATAATCTCTTTAACATATAATTACCTTTTAAAACTAAATTAACAAAAAAAAAAAAAAAACTCAATACTTAATATGAACTGGATTTGCCAAATTCATACGGTGAATACATATGAATGTGGTTCTTTTTCTTTTGCAACATATTGGTCTCTGTTATGAGTTTATTTTACATTGTTGATGAAGAATGTGTAATAATTACCACCAAAATATAAATAAATCAATCACGATATAAATATAATAGTGTATTCACATGTTAACGGAGAAGGTAATAATTATGAAAAAAACTATCATTGTTAGCAATCAACATATAAATCTTAAAATATAATTGAAATATAACTTGAAACAGATTATTTGATTTGGGATCAATATTTTTCCGAATCATCAAATAAAACCTAAAAAAATTTTCACAATATAAAAATTCTTAATTTAAAATCCTAATATAAAAAAAAAACCTCAAAATCGTTATAAAAAAGACTCTTAAAATACATGATAAACAACATGAAAAGAAATTGATTTATATAATTAAAAGATAACTCGAAAATCAAATTAATTCAGATATGAATAGCTCTTAATATTTTAATATTTTAATTTGTCTTTTGATTAAATTAAATATTAACTTATAATATCTATACAATAATATAATCTTTTATGATATTTATCTTTTTAATCAAAAATTTAATTTTATATTATTTAAACCTATTTAATTCTTGACTAATTAAAATAATCACAATAATACCTCAAATGTTAACAAAAAGATCTTAGTATACTTGATTAGTTAATGAATTATGGCTTTATCAAAAACGAATATGCATATAAGAATAAGAATTGTACTACTAGATATATCAAATATTATATTCCTCATTGTGTGCGTGTATAATCTTGCACTTTTGGTGTATATATTGTCTTTTGTGATGAGTGTGAAAGTTAACTACACGTACGTAATTATATAGTACTTTTCATGTGGAGTGTGTCGAGGCTTTTTGGAAAAGAAAAAGTACCTTAACCATATTAAGACTATTTTTTTATTAGTCAAAGTTAATTAGAATATCCAATTACTAAAAGTGCATATCATCTTATAAGCTATAAATTTAAAATATGATATGACTTTGCAAAACCGTGTCTAAGAATTCAAGACTAATTTAATACATATGAGATTTAAGATGAATGTTTGAACGAGTTATATTTAAAATTTATAGTAATAAAATTGCTAAATTTCGATTTAAAATATATTTTTCAAATTTTTTAAAATACCACATCAAGTTACTTTTCAAGTAAATATATTTGATTCATGGAATTGGAATTAAGTTTATGATGGTGTCTATAATGTCAAAAATACTTATATGTTATTGTTTTGTTTTATCTCATATTTTCATTTTTGTTTCTTCTTATTTCTTAGGCCAACCAACAATATCATATATATACTTTCATCATTTCAAATTTTTGTCGATTATTGCCTTATTTCATTCCAAATATTTTGAGTTTATCCATTCTTTTCTTCTTTGACAAAAACCTATAAAACAATAAAAAAAGTTAAATATGTTTTTCGAGATTTTTTTTCATCCGAAAAATATTTATTTTAAATTATAAAATTAATATTTATCGGATGAAAAAAATATTTGTGATATAATTAAAAATATTAGTTTTATTAAATTATTTATTTAAATGACTATATATATATATATATATATATATATATATATATATATATATATATATATATATATATATATATATATATATATATATATATATATATATATATATATATATATATATATATATATATATATATATATATAGTCATTTAAATAAATAATTTAACAAAACTAATATTTTTAATTATATCACAAATACTTTTTTCATCCTATACATATTTAACTTTATATATATATATATATATATATATATATATATATATATATATATATATATATATATATATATATATATATATATATATATATATATATATATATATATATATATATATATATATATATATATATATATATATATATATATATATATATATATATTACAAGAATAACCTGATTCAGCTTGGGGCAAATGGCTAGGGGTTAAGCTCCTAGCTAAATTTAACATTAACTTGAGGTTATCCCCTGTTTAAATAATATACAAAAAAAAAAAATTAATTTGGAGCTCCCCGTAGCTAAATTTTAGGAGGGAGTTTGAAAATAAACCCGTTAGCCATTTGCGAGGGGGTGACACGTGGGAAAAAGAAAAATCATTTAGCGAGGGGGTATCACCTCGCCATTAAAAATAAGTAGTTTTGCGAGGGGCTAACCCCAAACCCATTTTCACATCACTGCTACACCTCTGAACCAGCTTGCGTATTGCAGGGAAACAACATTTGTTGTCAGCTAGCGAGAAGCTAGCCCCAAGCTAATTATGGTACCGTTTGACACTAAGCGAGGGACTAACCCCAAACAAAGTTTTATACCGTTTGTGCACTATATCTTCCTCTTTCTCTTCCATTTCTTTCATACACTATCCCAATTTCTTCTTCTTTCTTCTCTGCAACTCTCATCCTCCTCTTTTCCTTCATTTTTTTCCTTCATTAATCCTATATTTTACTCTATTTGGAAGCTTTAATTTTCTATTTCAAAGGTAATAAAATTATTTCTATATGTTATTGTTATATTAATTTATAAATTTTAATTTTTGTTGAATTAAATTCGTAGGTATTATTATATTTTTCTCCATCAACACTAGCTTTGTTTAATAAAGCTTCAAGGTATGTAATTTATTTTATTTTTTTATTGAAATTTTTTCTGAATTATATGTTATATTTAGATAAATTAAATTGGTTTAGATATGTATTAGATTTAGTTGAAATAATTATATATATATATATATATATATATATATATATATATATATATATATATATATATATATATATATATATATATATATATATATATATATATATATATATATATATATATATATATATATATATATATATATATATATATATATATATATTAAGTTAATTGTTATTCTGAAAATACAATATATATTTTATATTTTTTTATTCCAAAAATATATTAAAACAATTTATATATTATATATTTTTTATTCCGAAAATATATTATATAAAATATATTTATTATATTAAATAGTATATTAAAATAGTTTATATATTTTTTTTTATTCCCAAAATATATTATATATTATATATTTCATTATATTAAATAAATTATTAAAACAATTTATATATATTAAATTTTTTATTCCAAAATATATTACATATTATATATTTTATTATATTAAAACAGCTTATTATTTAATTATTTTAAATAGTTTATGATAGATTATAAATAGTTTATATAAAAATATATATTTAATTTATATAAAAAATAGTTTATTTAGATTATAAATAGTACATACTTAGTCATTTTGAAAAATATTATATATTTAGTTTATATTAAAAAAAAGTATATTTAGTTTATATAAATTATAATAAATATTTAATTAATCTAAATAATAATATATTTAGTTTATAGAAAAAACAGTATATATTTAATTTATATCTAACTTAAATACTTAGTATATTTAGTAAATATTTAATTTAAATAAAACATAATATATTTAATTTATATAAAAAAATGGTACATTTAGTTTATAAATACTTTACTTAGTTATTTTGGAAAACAATATATATTTAGTTTATATAAAAAAGTATATTTAATTTATATAAAATATATCAAATATATAGTTAATTTATATAATATTAGTATATTTAGTTTATAGGAAAAACAATATATTTAGTTTATATATAATTTAAATATTTAGTTTAAATAAAACATAATATATTTAATTTATATAAAAAAATAGTATACTTACTTATTTAAAAAAATAGTATACTTACTTATTTAGTATATAAAAAAAAGTATATTTAATTTAAATAAAATATAATATATTTAATTTATATAAAAAAATAGTATACTTACTTATTTAGTATACTGTATTATTAATAAAAATTGTGCATGATTATAGTTATTTAGTATTCTTATTTAGTTTAAAGTATATTTATTGATAAAATCTTAAAAATTTGTTGATATATTATTACTCCCTCTTTTGTCTAATAAATTTAAACATAAATAATATTCTAAATGTGCAGTATGGAATATTATCAATTCTATCGTAGTTGGATGTATGATAGAATGTTTCCGGGAAGACGTGGGCTTAAACCACAATTTAAGGAAGGACTTGATATGTTTCTCACATATGCGTTTACTCACGAATGGTGTCGTAGAGATGAAGGGGTAAGATGTCCATGCTTAAAGTGTGGTTGTAGAAATATAATCAGTGACTGTAGTGAAGTGAAATAACACTTGGAGAGAGTGGGGTTTAGGCCAAATTATTGGGTTTGGACATCTAATGGAGAAAAATTGCCAGAGATGAATAGGGAAGCTTATAGCAATCAAACACATGTTGGACCAGACAAAAATATAAATGGTTCGAGTAGTCAAGCACAAATGTAATATCAGGAGCAATTTAATCTAGTAGAGGATATGGTAAGTGACGCATTTGGGGTCAATGTGGCTTACGATGAACCTGAAGAATTTGATGCAGAAGAGCTTCCGAATGAGAATGCACACAAGTTTTATCAGTTGTTGAAAGAGATAAATATATCATTGTTTGAGGGATCTTCTGACTCTAGGCTCTCAATGTGTGTGAGACTCTTGGCTGCAAAGTCAAATTGGAATGTGCCAGATCAGTGTTTGGATTTCTTTGCAAAAATGATGTTGGATGCGACTCCTGTGAAAGAAAATAAGCCTACAAGTTACTATGATGCAAAGAGGATGGTTTCAAAGTTGGGATTAGAAGTAAAAAAGATTGATTGTTGCATTGGAGGTTGTATGTTATTCTATGACAATGAGTTTGGCACAAATGATGGGGCTTTGGAGGAATGTAAATTTTGTAAGAGTCTGAGGTATTTAGTTCGCAGTAAAGGCGTTGATCGAAAGCAAAAACGAGTTGCAGTGAAGTTGATGTTCTATCTTCCAATAATACCTAGGTTGCAAAGGATGTTTGCATCAATGCATAGTGTAAGCCAAAGGACATGGCATCATACGAACATAACAAGTTCGGGCATGATGCGACATCCATTTGATGGGGAGGCATGGAAACACTTTGATAGAGTAAATCCATATTTTGAAGCAGAACCCAGAAATGTGAGGCTTGGATTATGCTCGGATGGTTTTACTCCTTATATCCAATCGTCACCAATTGCCTATTCTTGTTGGCCAGTTATTGTTACCCCATACAACCTCCCTCCTGAGATGTGTATGACCAAACCGTACATGTTTTTGACATGCATCATTCCAGGACCTTCGAGTCCAAAGGGAGGAATAGATGTATATTTACAACCTTTAATTGATGATTTGAAGAGGTTGTGGAAAGGAGAATGGACTTATGATCTGTCACGCAAACAAAACTTTAATATGCGAGCTGCTTTGATGTGGACAATTAACGACTTTCCTGCATATGGCATGCTGTCTGGTTGGGGTATGCATGGCAAAATGGGATGTCCTTATTGCATAGGACACACAAAAGCATTTACTTTGGAAAGTGGTGGGAAAAGTTCGTGGTTTGACTGTCACCGTAGGTTTTTACCTAGAAACCAATAATTTAGAAGAAATAAGAATACTTTTAAAAAAGGAAAAAAAAAAGAAAGAGATCTCCCCCCCCCCCCCCTCGGTTGTCATCAATTGATGTATGGAATAATGTTTATGACCTTCCAAAATTTCAAGGTCATGGTAAATCATGCAAGATTCCAGGATACGGGAACACACACAATTGGATAAAAAGAAGTATTTTTTGGGACCTGCCATATTGGAAGGATAATTTGTTGTGTCATAATATTGATGTTATGCATATTGAGAAGAATTTTTTTGATAATGTATTTAACACGGTGATGGATGTTCAAGGCAACACAAAAGATAATGAGAAAGCTAGAAATGATTTGAAACTTTTGTGTAATCGAAAAGAGTTAGAGTTGAAACCTCAACCAAATGGAAAATTGTTAAAACCCAAGGCTTGTTACACTCTTACTCCCCAAGAAGCAAAAACAGTATGTCGGTGGTTAAATGAGTTGAAAATGCCTGATGGTTATTCTTCAAACCTGGCAAGATGTGTTGCCGCAAAAACTTGAAAGTTACATGGAATGAAAAGTCATGATTGTCATGTTTTCATGGAACGTTGCTTCCAATTGCATTCAGTTCACTTCCTTGTCATGTGCTTAATCCACTAACTGAGATCAGTCAATTTTTCAAAGACATATGTGCGTCATCTTTAAGAGTAGACGACATAATCAAATTAGACCAAAATATTCCTATTATTCTCTGCAAATTGGAGCAAATATTTCTGCCGGGTTTCTTTGATTCTATGGAGCATCTCCCCGTGCATCTCACTTATAAAGCTTACCTCGGTGGACCTGTTCAATACAGATGGATGTATCCATTTGAACATTTCATGGGTGATTCGAAGCGATCAGTGAAAAACAAGGCAAGAGTTGAGGGATCAATATGTGCACATTACTTGCATCGTGAAACATCAAATTTTTGCTCCCATTATTTCAATCACATGATGTTGACTCCAAGAATCATAAGGAACGAAGTTCACTTTATTTAAAGAAGTCAATTCACTATATCTCTTTTCGGTCGTCCTGACCGTTCAACCGGAAAGACAAGTGATCATTGGTTGTCTGAAAAAGAAATATAATCTGCTCATGTTCATGTGTTGATTAATTGCCATGAAGTCAAACCATATCTTGAGTAAGTATATAAATTAAATTACGTATATATTTATCACCTTTGAAATATCTTATTCTCTAACCTATTATTACTTTTTAAATAGGGCATTTAGTACCAACTATTTCCAAACCACAGGCGAACAACCATCGACCGGTTACACTCATGCCAATTTTCCTGCATGGTTCAAACAACAACTATCACTCATTGTTGCACCAAGTCCTGAAATAATCCATTTGAAGAGTTTGTCTGAAGGCCCTCATCGACGTGCAAATCAATGGCATACATACTTTGTAAATGGATATAAATTCGACACTAAATCATGGACAGAAGGGAAGAAAACAATAAATAGTGGTATAGTTGTAAAAGGAATTACAGAAGATGGTGAGGACGACTTCTATGGTGTTATCACACATATTTATGAGTTCGTATATAATTATATGGACTCGGAAAATAGAGTTGTCTTATTTTATTGTGACTGGTATGATCCATCTTCTAGAGGAACAAAAATAAACAAAAAATACAACATTGTTGAGGTTCGAATGGACAGGAAGTACAAAGAGTATGACCCTTTCATAAGGGCACATAATGTTAGGCAAGTTTATTACGTACCTTATCCTTCCATTCAACCATGAAAACAAGGATGGTGTGTTGCAATAAAGTCTAACCCAATAGGTCATATTGAAACTGGAGATGTAATAGAGGATGTTGCAATCAAGTATAATCCAATAGGTCATATATTTGTTTTATGTTAGTCTTTTCCCTGAATTATTTATTCCAACTGAAGGGTATTATCATTTGCATAAATTTTTCAGAATATGAATTTTTATTTTTTAATTTTAAATTAATATATCTCTCAATTGTATCATATATCCGACGTAAAAGTTATTTTTCATGAATATTTTACACAATTAAACTTTAACTTTGTATTTACCTATTAACACTCTTAATTTAATCTCCATTCTCTTAAAAAAATCTAGGTAGTTTTCATTTTTCATCAAAACACCTTAAACTTAGATTCCATCATCCCTTCTTCCAACACAACTCTTCCAACATCATCTCGAACATCAACTTTTCCAACCAAAGTCTAATAAAGTTTCATAATCACATTTCCGATATGTAACCCACTTTATTCTCTTAGAAATGTTAGTTTTTGTTTTTGATAAAAATAGGTTATTCTTATAGAAATGTTATTTTTCTTGAATAATGTTAGTTTGAGAAAATCGTGTCACTGACCACTGGTTTTGTTTCAAGTAAAATATTGATGTTCCAAATCAAATATTCTTAGGAAGGGTTGATGTTGTGTTAAATGTTCTTAGAAAGTGTTGATGTTCAAAAGACCATATATACCTTGAGTAGAGTATAGTTCATATGCATTAAACGTCTTAGCAGAGATATATCAAAAAACTATATATATATATATATATATATATATATATATATATATATATATATATATATATATATATATATATATATATATATATATATATATATATATATATATATATATATATATATATATATATATATATATATATATATATATATATATATATATATATATATATATATATATATATATATATATATATATATACCATGATGTTGTTGTTTTTGATTAGTGTTGTTTACATAGAAATGGGCGATTCGACCAACACCTCTCATACAACCTCTGCTAATATTAAAAGTAAAAGAAAAACTAGAGGTGCCACGATGATGACCATGGTTAAGAATGTTGTCAAAATGTTTTACTCAGTCATCAAAATGTTAAGTTTCATTCACTTTTTGCGCCCTAGCGAATGAAACACTATTCTTATTCACTTAATGATAGACCACAAGTGCTTGACTTTACCCTCTTTAGTATAAAAGATTTTATTGATCTCACAACGATCAGTCACCAATATGTTACTACCGTGGTTATACAATTTGTTTGGTTGTGCGTAATGAAAAACTACTGGTTTAATTCAAATTTAAGTGATGAGAGGTCAAAAAGTGAAGTGCATCTACCTATGTTACTCTTATAAATTGCAGCTTCGTTATTATAACAATAAAATATTTTTCGTAGAAAAAAAATTAAGTTAGAGGTATCATCCGCTGCCGTGTGTTCGGTACCATATTTCATACCCGTAATCACCCAATACCGCGTGATATAAGTTACATCTTTAAAATTCCTTTTAAAAATATGAATTTTCTTGATCAAATACCTTTTTGCTCTTTCGAGTTTTAAACGGTATTTTCGTGTTCCTATTATCGTAGTGAAACTTTAACTTAAAAGCATAATTTTAAGAACAAAAATAATGATTTTTGTTACAACTATTTAGTGTGCAATTTATACGAGTATTGTCTTTGTGACATTCCTCATGTTTCGACTCAACATATTTACTCATATTTGATAAAGTTAATGACTAAAAAACATCAAATTAAACAAGACATAATTCAAGAAGTAATAGAAATAAAGGAACCTAAAAAGTAAATAAAGGTTGAAACTTGCATATAAAATTGCTCCAAAGGGAGACTTTTATCCGGTAAATAATTGGAAGTTGAAACAACAGCACTTAAACTTGCATGAACAATCAGATAACAACTACTTGAATGTGAATTTGCAGTAACATAAACTTGAAATAATGCAGAAAATAAAGCTGCAAAAACACCTCAGTGTGAGATATTTTTGCTTTTACAAGTGATTTTAGTGCTTTTAAAAAGTTTTGATCTCTCAAAAATTATGAACTAGCTCTTATTTATAGACTGAATTTTGCTAGAAAATTGTTGTAAATCGTGCATGAGTAGTGAAGAAAATATTGGAAGTGGAGAAATAGACGGCTGGAAAATGGTTATTTATCTAGTCACACACGTCATGGCACACATCAACTAGGCTTTCGGTCTGCTCGTCATGACTTCTTCAAATATGTTCTACATCACGGGGCCATGACGGATGTCAGCTAGGCTGACGGTCTGCACTTCATGGGACTTGGAAACACGGTCCTTGTCTTCATGCTTTTTTGATGACGGTCTTCCTTATAGATGTCATGATGACGGTCATTGCTTGACTGGGCCCATCGTGATAACATTAAACTCAATATTCTTTGCTATTTTTTCCATTTTCATCATTATTTCAACGTAGAGACTTCTAAATGATAAGTACCTGAAATACACAACAGAAGACCAACATAACCCTATACAAGTTCATGAATTTACCCTAAAACAAGTTCAAATCGAGCTAAATAAACAATACAGTTTACAAACTTCCCCACACTTGAATTTTTGTTTGTTCTCAAGCAACTTAGCTTGCATAAGGAAAATATAAAATGTTGCATCATAATAGAAAAAAGGACTCAAGTAAAGCAACATCATAAATACTCATACGTGGTTCCAAATTTAAATCAGGTAAAGGTTAATTTGATAGGTATTAAATAAACACTAAGGGTATTGTGACAATACAAATGGCAATTGTTAAAACATAGTTTGATTCTACAATCCTTAATTAGAGTTTTGATGATAACAAACACAAAGAACAAATATGCACTCTAAATTTGTGTTATTTTGTATGCAGAAGTTCTGACCGAAACAACATCAGAAATTAAGCTACAAAAGCTTTCAAGCTGAGGTAATTAAAATCTGCGCTGAAGAATGATGATCAGAACCTACGCTGAAGTGAAGAATACTCTGATTCTGAACAGAAGGTTCATATACCATCAGATCCTCACATCTCCGAGTCATCAATATTCTGAAGCAATTGCAGCATGCTAGATTCTAAGTTCTGAAGCGTTACTATTCAATCAAGACAACATCATATACAACGGCTTCATTCAGACAACAATCTTCTCAATATGGAAACAACATTGAATGTTCATTATCACGCTTTATGTTGGACAAAATTTTCATGCCAATATAAACAAGCTTAGAGGACAAATCGTTAACGATTTTGATACCACTGCAACATACCTCTAAAACGCTGCAATCTTACATATTCATATATACGCTCAAAATTGTGTAAAATATCACAGTTGTGATACAGTTTTTGTAAGGAAAAACAACAATATACAGTGTAGTATTTTATCTTAATTAAGCTAGTTTTCCTTGAGATTAACTGGGTTGTGGTTGTACTCAAGAAGACTTTGGCAGTTGTCAAAGTAGTGTTGTAATCAGTTTTTGATTAGTGAATTAAGTCCTCATTGGAGAGAGGCGAAATCACCTTGGCGGGTGGACTGGAGTAGTTTGAGATCAAACGAACGAGGATAAAAATATCGCGTTTAATGCGCTTTTGATTTAAAGTTTCAACTCAACCCCCCCTTCTTGTGTTTTTCACTTCTTCAATTGGCATCAGAGCGCCTGGTTCTGAGTTCATACACTTAACTGTGTCAGTACAAGATCCAAGCTTTAGAAAAACACTATGGTGGGACCAAGCCAAAACATCAGCAATGACTATCATGAGGACAAGGACAGAATCAACGGCAAACCTCCAGTCTTTGATGGAGAAAATTTTGACTATTGGAAAGACAGAATTGAGAGCTTCTTTCTGGCTCATGATGCTGATTTATGGGACATGGTAATTGATGGATACACACATCCAGTGGATGAAAGTGGTCAGAAGATAGACAGAAAAAGGATGTCTGAGCAGCATAAACATGATTTCAGAAACCATCATAAAGCCAGAATAGTACTTCTCAGTGCTATCTCATACTCAGAATATGAGAAAATCTCAAACAGAGAGACAACCAAAAACATGTTTAACTCTCTGAGAATGACGCATGAAGGCAACATACAAGTCAAAGAAACCAAGGCCCTTGCGCTCATTCAGAAATATGAAGCATTCAAGATGGAAGACAATGAATCCATAGAAGCAATGTTCTCAAGATTCCAGATTCTTGTTGTTGGGCTGAAGGTTCTTGACAAAGGACATTCTACTGCTGATCATGTAAAGAAGATCATCAGAAGTCTACCCAAGCAATGAAGGCCAATGGTCACTGCACTTAAGCTAGCTAAAGATCTCAAAAAAATATCTCTGGAGGAACTTGTCAGCTTCCTCAGAAGTCACGAGATAGAGCTAGAAGAAGATGAGCCTCAAAATCAAAGTAAGCCTCTAGCATTAAAATCTAACAAAAAATCTGATTCTAAGGTTTTGCAGGCTATGAAAGAAACCTATGATGGATCCTCATCAGAAGAAGATAAATTGTCTTTTCTCTCCAGAAGGGTCAATCAACTGTGGAAGTAGAGACAAAGGAAATTCAAAAACCCGAGAAGATCAGAGAATCAAAATGAATCCTCCTCCAGATACAGAAAGTGTGAGTCCTCCTCTAGATATAGAAGATCTGAAGGTTCCTTAGGACACAGAAGGTCAAATAACAAGGACATCATCTGTTATGAGTGCAATGAGCAAGGGCACTACAAAAGTGACTGTCCAAGGCTTCAGAAGGAGAAGCCCAAAAAGAAGTTCTTCAAGGAGAAGAAGAAAAGCCTCATGGAAACATGGGACGATTCAGACACCTCTGATGCTGAATCAGAGTCAGATGATGAAAGAGCCAACATAGCTCTCATGGCAAATGTGGCAGAAGACAGTGAAGCTTCTGGTTTAGACTCAGAATCAGACACAGAAGAGGCATTCCCTGATTTCACTGTTAATTTTACTAAGGATGAACTTGCAAAAAGTCTGAATGAAATTATGGAAAGGTATCAGCAAATCAGAGTCAAATTCAAGAACCCGAAAAGGGATCATGTCTCTGACTCTGAAAAGACTGAGAGTATTAGATTAGATAATTCTGAGTTAAAAGAAAATATTTCAAAATTAGAAAACGATTTACAAAACTCTCAGAAAGAAATAATCTCAGAGACTCCCAGTAATGCTGATAAGATCATCAAAGAGTATGATCACAGCTTTCAGAAGTTTCTGGCTAAAAACATAGATAGAAGCAAGATGGCTTCAATGATCTATGAAGTTAGCAGGAATGGCAGAAAAGGAATAAGATACCAGGGTAAGGTATCTCCACCTAAGAAAGTCATGGACCTTGTCATAAAACGCACACCACTAAAATCACACTTCACATATGGGCACACACACGACCTAAAATACACTAGTAATGATTACTCTGTCCAACCAAAATTCAACCAGAATTTTGGTAAAACTAACAAACCAGGACCCAAAAAGATATGGGTACCTAAGGACAAAATTATATATGTAGCAGATATCTTTAGCAGCAAGACTAAAACACCAGTCATGGTACCTAGACTCTGGATGCTCTCGACACATGACAGGAAGAAAGCATATGTTCCAAAGCCTGGAACTTAAACCTGGAGGTTACGTGGGCTTTGGAGGCAACCAAAGAGGGAAGATCATTGGCTCTGGAACAATAGGTAATGGTAATATTCCTTCTATAAATAATGTGCTTTTAGTTGATGGATTAATGCATAACCTGTTATCCATAAGTCAATTAAGTGATAACGGTTATGATATAATCTTTAATCAAAATTCATGCAAAGATGTTAGTCAGAAAGATGGAACTATCCTTTTTAATGGAAAGTGGAAAAACAACATTTATAAGATAAAACTCTCTGAACTAAAGAGTCAAAATGTAAAATGTCTTCTCTCTGTTAACAACGAGCAATGGGTCTGGCACAGAAGATTGGGGCATGTTAGTATGAGAAGAATATCTCAGATTAATAAACTCAATCTGGTCAGAGGACTTCCTAATCTGAAGTTCAGCTTAGATGCTCTGTGTGAAGCATGTTAGAAAGGCAAATTTTCAAATTTGCTTTTAAATCTAAAAATGTTGTTTCCACCTCTAAGCCATTAGAACTTCTGAACATAGACTTATTTGGACCAGTAAAAACTGCGTCTGTTAGTGGAAAGAAGTATGGGTTAGTGATCGTAGATGACTATAACAGATGGACATGGGTAAAGTTCTTAAGACACACGGACGAGTCACATTCTGTGTTCATTGCATTCTGTAACCAAGTTCAGAATGAAAAGGATCTTAGAATTGTCAAAGTCAGAAGTGATCATGGTGGAGAATTTGAAAATAAAAAATTTGAAACATTTTTTAATGAAAAATGCATCTTGCATGACTTCTCTTGTCCTAGAACTCCCCAAAAAAATGGATTTGTAGAACGAAAGAACCGAACACTGCAAGAAATGGCCAGAACCATGATCAATGAGACTAACATTGCTAAGATCTTATGGGCAGAAGCAATTAACACAGCATGTTACATTCAGAATAGAATCTCTATAAGACCTGTTATGGAAAAGACTCCATATGAATTGTGGAAGAACAGAAAGCCCAACATTTCTTATTTCCATCCTTTTGGATGCACCTGTTTTATTCTGAATACTAAAGATCATCTGAACAAGTTTGACTCTAAAGCAAAAAAGTGTATTATGTTAGGATACTCTGAATGCTCAAGAGGGTACAGAGTATACAATACAAAAACACAGATTGTTGAAGAGTCAATCAGTGTTAGATTTGATGATAAGCTTGACCCTCAAAAGTCAAAGCAAAATGAATCTTTTGCAAATATAGAAGTTGAATTCACAGGTACTGAAGATAACCTATCAGAAGTTCCCAACAGAGACGCTCCAATAACATCAGCAAGAAATATTAAAAGTGATCATGTACCTTTTATTGATCAACTTCAGAAAAGGTTATCCAGAAGCAGCATAACTCACTCAGAAGATAAGATCCTGGGAAAGAAGGATGATCCAATCATAATAAGATCAACATTTAGAAACTTCGAAGAATCCCTCATAGGACTGGTCTCTCTGATTGAACCACCAACAATTGATGAAGCTCTTTTGGATAATGACTGGATTCTGGCAATACAGGAAGAATTAAATCAGTTCACCAGAAATGACGTATGGGATCTGGTTTCCAAACCAAAAGTATTCAACGTCATTGGAACAAAGTGGGTGTTCAGAAACAAACTGAACGAGCAAGGAGAAGTCATCAGAAACAAAGCACGACTGGTGGCACAAGGTTATAGTCAGCAAGAGGGGATATACTATACAGAAACCTTTGCTTCAATCGCCAGGTTAGAATCTATCAGACTCTTAATCTCATTTGCTGTAAACAATGGCATCACTCTGTATCAGATGGATGTCAAAAGTGCATTCCTAAATGGCTACATATATGAAGAGGTATATGTGCACTAACCCCCTGGGTTTGAAAATTCTAAACACTCAGAACATGTTTTCAAACTAAAGAAGTCACTCTATGGTCTGAAACAAGCTCCCAGAGCTTGGTATGAAAGACTAAGTAACTTCCTGTTAGAAAAGGAATTCACTAGAGGGAAAGTGGACACAACCTTGTTCTGTAAGACATTTAAGAATGACATTTTAGTTTGTCAGATTTATGTAGATGATATCATTTTTGGATCCACTAAACCTTCTCTGGGAAGAGAATTTGCTAAGTGCATGCAGGAAGAGTTTGAGATGAGCTTAATGGGGGAACTCAAATTCTTTATGGGCATTCAGATAAACCAAAATCCAGAAGGAACTTACATTCATCAGAGCATATAGGTCAGAGAACTTATGAAGAAATTTGACCTCTCAGAATGTAAGCCCTCAAAGACTCCAACGCATCCCATGTGCATTCTGGAAAAGGAAGAGGTAAGTAAAAAGGTATAGCAGAAAATCTACAGAGGTATGATTGGCTCTCTCCTTTATCTGACGGCTTCAAGGCCTGATATTTTATTCCGTGTTTGCTTATGTGCTAGATTCCAATCAGATCCTAGAGAATCTCACTTAACAACAGTTAAGCGAATTTTTAAGTATCTGAATGGTACTACTAATCAGGGTTTGTTTTATAGAAAAGCCAATGAATACAGCTTAGTAGGATACTGTGATGCTGACTTTGCTGGAGACAGAGTAGAGCGTAAAAGCACTTCTAGAAGCTGCCAGTTTCTGGGAGACAATCTGATCTCATGGACCAGCAAGAGACAATCCACAATAGCATTGTCAACAGTAGAAGCTGAATACATAGCAGCTGCTAGATGTAGCACTCAAATGCTCTGGATGAAAAGTCAACTTGAAGACTTCAACATATTTGAGAGTAACATTCCTATCTTCTGTGATAACACTTCTGCCATATGTCTCTCTAGAAATCCCATTTTGCATTCTAGGGCTAAGCATATAGAATTAAAACATCACTTTATTAGGGACTATATTCAGAAAGGAATTCTTACGTTAAAATTTATTGACACAGACCATCAATGGGATGATGTATTTACAAAACCCCTTTCTGAAGATAGATTCAATTTCATTCTGAAACATCTCAGCATGAAATTATGTCTAGAATAAAATGTTTTATTTGCATATCCTAACCCTCAGAACTTTATTGTTTTCTGTGAACATCTGATCAACTTGTCTTCAGAAGTTAGAAGTACAGTTATCTCATAATCTATCTATGAAGATCTGAATGTTTCATTTCAAGGATAGAGGCGTGTGGTTCACATCATCAAACACCTGTCATCCTCTCACAAGCTACCTTCTGAGGCTGAACACGCGTTCAAATTCTGAAGGGTCCAAGGCTCTGATTGGATGCATTGAGACACTTGTCAGTGGTAGCTGTTCAATATCTCTCTAAATCCCCTAATTTCAGGTTTCATTAATGCATATAATCATTACTTATTTTCTTTCTTACTGATTATGTTTTCAAAAAACCTATATAAACTCAATTTACTATTTAATTCATTCACGTTTTACCCTCTTATATATTCTCACTTGTTCTAGTTTATTTTTCAAAAAACCTTTCCATTAATTTTCTTCAAAGAATCCGTTTGAAGAATGGCATCATCATCGAGTCTCAAGAATCTCAGTGCTCCTGAATCTTCATCAACGGAAAAATATGAAGAGCCCATTAGAACGCTACTCACTCTGGTTGACATCCTTGAAGTTCTCTGCGAATTGATCGTTGATTTTGAAAGCTTACAAGAAAATGGGTTTAATCTGTATGAAGATGTAACTGCACAGGGATGGAACAAATACTTTGATCGTCTGTTGGGTCCAACTTTTCCCATTCTTGTTAAAGAGTTCTGGATTCATGCTACCTCATCCAACCACCAGGTCACATCATATGTTATGGGGAAGAAGATAGTGATAAAAGAAGATTTGATTGGGAAACTCATTGGATACAATGGCGGTGGAGTCAGGTGCATTGATATGGCTGATAGGTGCTCTGACCTAAAATCTATTGCTATGGAAATCTTCACTTCTGGACAGCCATCCAGCAAGATCAGAGACTTGAAGGATCACCATAGAATCTGTGCTAGAATAATTCTGGGATGTATCAATCACAGGAACCCTACAAGCTCTCCTGATTACATCAATATTGATCAGCATTTTCTGATTTACTTCATTACAAAGAAGACCAAGATAAACCTTCCACACTTGCTCTTCAACCATCTCAGAACAAGTGTGAAAAAGACGAGAAGAAGAAATAACTAAGAGGGATTGGATTCCACTAGGAAGATTGATTTCAGATATTCTAATAGAAAACAGGCTGATAGAACATCTGACAGAGGCTCAAGAACTCAACACTCGGGAAGCAACCGCTGGGAAACCTTTAAATGCCAAGAATCTGAAGAAATTGAAGATTATTGAGAACATTAAGAAGGAACCAACAAGTGCTTCTCATGATACCATCACTTCTAGGAGAATCCCTCCGAAGGATTTTCCACTGTTTTCTGAGATAGATGCCTCTCCAGAAATCATAGTCAGATATCTTGAAGCTTGCAAGGCTGATGGGACTATTCCAGAAATCAACATCTAAGATCTGCACAAGCCAGCTCCAGAGGTTGTGCTAAAGAAATCCAAAAAGAGGAAGGCAGCAGGAGAAGGATCCTCTCAGATGACACCTAAAGCTGCGAAAAAGAAAGGTAACTCATCTTCTGTTTCTGTTGTAGAATCAAAAGCTATTCCAACATCTGAAACCATTCCCCCTCAACAAACAGAAAATCCTTCACCTCAAACATTTGAAGATTTTGACATAGAGTTTGACCCATCTGTAACTCTTGGAAACTTCATGAATGAACCTCACTCCTCCAATCCAAATCCAAATCCAGAACAACATCAACCAGAACTTGCTAGAGTTCTATCTGATATTGAAATGTTTGATCAATACTTTTCCTCACCACTCCCAAAAAATCCAAACACTCAACCTCAACAACCATAAAATCTACAACCACACTCTCAACAACCAGAAAATATACAATAACACTCTCCTCAACCAAAAAATTCACAACCACACTCTCCTCAACCAGAACATCTGAACCTCAACTCACCTCAACCAGAGAATGAAAACCCTCTCACTCCTCCTTCTGAAAACCCATCTTCTGAAATTCCTGAACCAGAAATTCAACACGCTACCGCAAACCAATCAGAAGACTCCCCTTTAGATTCTGATACCACTACACCAATTCCTAGGATAATAGAACTTCTTACGGTTTGTTTACCTCTCACTATTCATGATATTCCAGAAATCCCTCCACCAAATGAATCTACACCACCAAACACCCTTAACTTACCAATCCTGATTTCCGACTCTTCCATTCCATCACCCATCAACCGTCCAGCTGACAACCTCATACTTGTCATTGATCCACAAGTGCTGGACCAACTAGTTTCCACATCAAACAAAATTGCCACTCCCAAACCTAAACCAACCTCAACCAAATCAGATGTTGGTAAGAATCTGTTGATTTTTGAAATAGAAATGCAGGAATGGATTACTTCTTTGAAGCAAGCAAGTAAAGAGATTTCTAATCACACTGCTTCTGATTCTCTGTGGGAAAGATTCAGAAAATGGCTCAACTCTGAAACCCAGAAGCTGAAAGAATTGGGCTATGAAAGGGCTCAACAGAACTTCAGTGATCAGCTGAAAGCCTTCCAAGATCAAGTTCTGAGCCAATGGTACAAGAAAGAAATTCTTCCGCTAGATAATACTCCCTGGAAAGAGCACCATCATTCAGAAGTCTCTGAATCATATTCTGATAGTCACCCTCTGACTATTGCTCTAGAAAACATGATTGCAACAGAAGAAGTGGTTTAATCAGAAGAGGCTGCAGAATGTTCTAAACGACATGCAACCCCTGAAGATACACCGACTTCATCTCTAGTCATGCAAACTCTGGAAGAGTTGAAGAAGGATAATGCCTTAATCCATGCCAGACTGGATAAGCAAGAATATACAACAAAAGAAATCAAAGACATTCTTGGAAATTAGGAAGAATCAAGCACTCAGATTAAGAGCTTGTTAGAAGCGTTGTTCACACGTCTTCCCCCCTTCTTAGATTTTCTTTAAACTATTTATCTGTAATTTTTTATCTTATCCTCCTTGTTTTATGAAAATTGTCATTGAATTATGTTTTCAATATAATTCATCTTTTTTACTCTGATTATATTGCTTTTTTATACCTGACAAAAAGGGGGAGAAAGTAAGATATTTTCAATAACAGTATACCGGGACAAAGTCTCAAACATTCTGAATATCTTAACCTCTATATTTTTTGAAAAGCTTGAACAGGAATACATTCTGATAAGGACAGAAGGAGATGAATCAAAAGCTCTGATGAGAAGAAACTTCAGGGAAGTAATCAACTCAGGGGGAGTCTCTCTTAGGCCTCTTAAGCTTTTTGTTCTATATTTTTTCATTGAAAATCCTAGTTTTTGTCATCATCAAAAAAGGGGAGATTGTTAGAACATAGTTTGATTCTACAACCCTTAATTAGAGTTTTGATGATATTAAACACAAAGAACAAATATGAACTCTAAATTTTTGTTATTTTGTATGCAGAAGTTCTGACCGAAACAACATCAGAAATTAAGCTACATAAGCTTTCAAGCTGAGGTAATCAGAATCTGTGCTGAAGAATGATGATCAGAACCTGCACTGAAGTGAAGCATACTCTGATTCTGAACAAAAGGTTCATATACCATCAGATCCTCACATCTCTGAGTCATCAATATTCTGAAGCAATTGCAACATGCAAGATTCTAAGTTCTGAAGCATTACTATTCAATCAAGACAACATCATATGCAACAGCTTCATTCAGACAAGAATCTTCTCAATATGGAAACAACATTGAATGTCCATTATCACGCTTTATGTTGGACAGGATTTTCATGCCTATACAAACAAGCTTAGAGGAAAAATCATTAACGATTTTGATACCACTGCAACATACCTCTAAAATGCTGCAATCTTACATATTCATATATACGCTCAAAATTGTGTAAAATATCACAGTTGTGATACAGTTTTTGTAAGGAAAAACAACAATATACAGTATAGTCTTTTATCTTAATTAAGCTAGTTTTCCTTGAGATTAATCGGGTTGTGGTTGTACTCAAGAAGACTTTGGTAGTTGTCAAAGTAGTGTTGCAATCAGTTTTTGATTAGTGAATTAAGTCCTCGTTGGAGAGAGGCGAAATCACCTTGGCGGGTGGACTGGAGTAGTTTGAGATCAAATGAACCAGGATAAAAATATCGTGTCTACTGCACTTTTGGTTTTAAGTTTCAATTCAATTCCCCCCTTCTTGTGTTTTTCACTTCTTCAGCAATTTGCGGACAAAAGTCTCCCTCCTAACATACCAAATCAAATCATTTTATTGTATCTTAGTCTCACTAGCCTAATTCGTTCATCCTTTTTCATTCGAGATAGTCATATTAACACACGATACACCAAGTGCATATCCTCTTATAAGCTATAAATTTAAAATATGACTTTGCCAAACAATGTCTAAGAATTCAAGACTAAATACACACGAGATCTAAGATGAATTTTTGCATGAGTTATTTTTAAAATTTATAGCAATAAAATTGCTAAATTTTGATTTAAAATATATTTTTCAAATGTTTTAGAATACAATATCAAATTACTTTGCAACTACATATATTTACTTAAATGGTCATTTTTCTATTAATTTTTTTATGTTAGTCTTTTCCTTCGATTATGTATCCCAACCGAGGGGTATTATCATTTGCATGAATTTTTTAGAATATTTTTTTTCTATTTTTTTAATTTTAAATTAATCTATTCCCTCTTTGTACTATATACCCGATGTGAAAGCTCTTTTGCACGAATACTTCACAGAATTAGACTCTAACTTTTTATTTACCTATCAACACTCCTCGTTTCATCTTCATTCTCTTAAAACAACTAGGTGATTATCATCTTCATTAAAACACCCTAAACTTAGATTCCATCATCTCTTCTAGCATAACTCTTCCAAAATCAACTTGAACATCAACTCTTCCAACCAAAGTCCAACGAATCTTCGTCATCACGTTTTCGGTACGTAACTTTCTTTATCTTCTTATAAATGTTAATTTTGTTTTGTAAAATGATTATTGCTTATATATTATGTTTAGAGAGGTTATTCTGATTATGTTGATAAAAATGAGTTATTTTGATAGAAATGTTATTTTTCTTGAATAGTGTTAGTTTGAGAAAATTGTTTCACTGACACTAGTTTTGTTTCAAGTAAAATGTTGATGTTGTAGGTTTTGTTTCAAGTTAAAATTTTTTAGGAAGTGTTTATGTTGTTGATGTTCAAAAGACCATATGTATCATGAAGGTGAGAAAAATACACAAGAAGGTGAGGTTTGAATTGCGTATCAGGAAAACTATTTCTTCTTTTTCACAATGACTTCTGATTCTGAACATATTCACATTTTGAACCAGAGTAGATAACAGCAGAATGTTTTAAAGCACAAAAGCAACAAGTAAAAGCACACATAGAGATTATCTTGATTCCTCTATAATTGAGATTAGTCTAGTTCCCTTGTTCCACAAGATATTTTCTACTATAATCAAACTTGATTACAACCTGCTTAGACATTCCAGTCCAAGACTTCCTTACTCAATCAATCCTGAATGAGAATTCCTAGCCTAAACCCACCAGTTCAGGACTTCCTTGCTCAAACAACCTAGCTAGAGACTTTTTTACTCAAACACTTACTCTGATACTTTTCAGATTTTAAAGAAAATGTTTAGGATTTACAAAAAGATGTACTAGATATACAATCATAGGTACACAACACAAACAAAGACCTTGTTTTTTTTTTATATTTTTAAGATATAAAAAGGTAAGAAATCGCAAGACTATGTGCAATACAACAAATATATATGAGATCTTATTGATAAGATAGATTCTTGTTCTTGTTCTTATATTTTGTTTTTTTTTTCTTGTTGTTTGTGTATCGTTGGTGTGTGTGTATGTCTTCCTTTGAATCTTTAGCTCCTGATATAGAGGCAACAAAATAGACATTAGAAGATAACTTGCACAAGTGATTTTGCTAAAGAAGTAGTTTTCAAGAGAGAGACGTTGGACATGGTACTGTAAAAATCTTCATTTTATGAATAAACTCTTTATCCATTGTGTCTTTCTCAAGAAAAGCGACCACAAGGATGCTGGGGAAGACTAAAGAAGTTGTGTCACAAAACCTTGAGCCTTGCACTAGGAACTCTAGTTTAATTTTTCCATAATCTGGATTTTGATAAGATGAAGTTGCTTTTACATAAAGTATGGACCAAAGGGGTTGTACTATGTGTCTAGGTCATCAGGTTCTAAGCTGTCATTAGAAGTTGAGACTCCAAGTGTTTGATCAGATTCTGATCCTGTAGAATCTGAGTCATTTGCTTCTCTTGATAAGTTATTTATCTGGGTCAGAACCAAGTTAATTCAGAGCTTAATGATCTTGCACACTTAAATAAATGTTAGTATATCCAATTGTTCTTTAACTACTTTGTTACGATAAAAAACCAAGGAATATGAACATATTTTATTCCAACAACTGTTGTTGTTGATTATTTTTATTTATATATAAATGGGAAATTAGACCAGCACCTCTCATACAACCTTTGCTAATAAAAAAGTAAGAAGAAAAACTAGAGGTGTTATGATGATGACCAAGGTGTCAAAATCCCACGAAAGCGATGTTTGCTTTCTGGTTGATTTTTGTTCAATAATTGGTAAAGTGTATGGTGAACATGCTGAGAGTCTTAGAATTTATGTATCGATACAAGGTAGAAGAAAACTTATTATTTTAATATAAAATTGACACGAAGTAACTAAAGAATTAAAAGATGAATTATGAACCGATATAACAATATTAATTTTAAATGTTATGATTTGTTTTACAAGTAAATATGACCATTTATTTTTTTGGTTTAATACTAATATCAACTCTTTTATGTAAATTTAGGAAGTATTTATTGTTCCAAACAATGATAAGCAAAAAAAAAAGAAATAGATTGCATAAGATAGTGAGCATAGGAGGTGCATTAAGACACAACTCACAACTAATTATATTAAAAAGCCAAATCTTGAATTAGAGCCTCCATATGTGATGTATCCATTTATTGATAAGGGCATGTGGAATAAGTTTTTCAAGTCTTGGAGCACTCATGAATTCTTGGCTAAGAGCCATATGATAAACTTGAGGATATGATAAACTTGAATAAATAATTATTAAAGAAAAAATAAAACAAAAAGAGCTAGAGCTAAGAGATCCTTCTAGAATCCTTGATCGTAGCCTATCACCACCACCACCACACCATGAGAAATGGAAGAGGGAACGTTAAAAACCAGTAGGCTAGTTCACATCATATGTTACACACGAAGTTGCAGAAAAAAATTGAAAGTAGATAATTTTTCCAACAAAACTTATTTAAATTAATTCAGGTTAGTAAAGATGAACTTTTATGTGTTATACGATTTACTGGTTGAAAATCCAAAGATGATATCTTTGTTCCACGAGAACGTCATAACATATTGGTAGCAGTGTGTAGTGGTAGAAATGTTGAAACTAAGTCATTAGATTGACTTAACTTGCAAATCAGTGAAAGTCGCCACCACACTTTTATTTTATCTAAAGGAATGGGAAAAGAGCAAATAAACTCAAAGTAAAATAGAGATTAAGGTAAGGGAGTTAGTTATGAAAAGGGAAGGTATCAACACCCTAAAAATCTACAATACTCTGCAGGAACCTCTTTGAAAATCTATGTATTTTGGCTATAAAAAAATATTTACAAAATGAGATTGTGGAGATGAGAAAAGAAGTGGTTTTTACAATTTTTTGCACCAGCCGCGGTTGCGAACCTTTTGTGCCTACGTATCCCATTTGTGCAATAGAGGATCAGGACATTCATAGTTCTTCTCAAAGTTTTTGAAAGTTTTGTGTGTTGGTTAATTTTAAGAAGAATATACATCTCGTCATATCCAAGTGGAAAATATACTTACTACCCACAATTATGATAAAGGAGAATTTGAATCATCTCAAAGTGGAGGACATAACTTGGATTTAAAATCAACGAGACATCACTCAACACCAAAGTGGAAAATGAATCACTTCACTACATACTATAGAAGTATAATAGCTTGCATCACTACAATAATCAACAAGAGTATAATTTTTGAAAAATTTTTAAAGTAAAAAGCCAAAGTGGCAAAATGGTTTGAATGAGGTTAATGACTTTTAGTCTTCTAAAAAATGTCAAAGTATGATTAAATTTATTAAGGGTTTAATTAAAAAAAGAGTTTTGAAAATGCATGGACCTAAGTCCAAGTTTATTATGAAAGTAGTTCAAGTCTAAAAACAAGAAGAGTTTTGAAAAGAAGGGAGAATGTTTTGAAATTAAAGAAGACGGGAGGTGATGAAGGGATTATCCTATGTATACAAAGTAAAATATAAGGTATGGAAAGGTATAACCAACAAGAAGCCAACACTTGACATAAAGAAGTCAATGTAGAATTCCCATCCTTTAGATTAAAACAAAGCAAGCATATTACTAAACCTAACATGAATACCAAGCCTCAGATGAATTAAGAATCAAGAAAAGTCTTTATTTTTATTTCAAAGCTTTAATGTATCAAATGGACTTCCTTGAGTTCAAAATATCATCTATATATGAACAACTTGCAATCCAATGCCTTGAAGTAAACCCCAAGGACTTCATAGAAAAATTGTTAGAACAAAGTTTGGTTCTAATCATATCTTAGGGTTTTGATGATAATAATGAAATGAAATTTTGTGAAATATATTTTATACTCTGACCTGTGTGTTCTCTAAGTTCAGATAACATTCTGACTTATGCATCTTAGAAATAAATAGCACTCTATGCAAGTCTAAAGCAAACTCAGAAGGAAGCACTCCAAAGCAAACTCTGATGAAGATCAATCCTAAGCAACCTCTGATAAAGCTAGCTGAAGCAAAGATATGAAATAAAAGCACGCTGAAAGCAACATCTGATAATGCAAGATTAAAGAAAACTCTAATGATCACATATTGAAGCATACTCTGGTAGAAGAAAAGATAAAGTATACTCTGAATTGACAACGCTGCAAGCAAACACTTAAGCTTCCAGAGACAAGCTTTGACAGTACCGTTGGCTATTAAATGCTAAGACGGCTAACACACTCAAGTGTACTACGCACGAGCATTGGAAACATAAAGACCAAGCCTACACGCATCATTAAATGCATGCACTCTCATCAAGGCTGTAACGATCAAGAATTGGAAGCTATATATAGAAGACCTTTTATTTCAAAGAAAGGTTACTGATCCACGAGAAACAATCTTATGCTCACTGTTTTTACATTTGTAAACCAATACTATATAGTGGGTAGATCTTAAGCATTGAGCAACAATCTTAGTGATAAATCAGAGTTTGTGATAAAGCTTACTAGAAGCATTTTGTTTCACTACTATTAAGAGATAATTTTGTAAGTGTTCCTTGAGAGACCAATTGGGTCAGATTTCTCAAGAGGGCTAGGACTAGTTGAGTCTTAGAGGTGTTAGTCACTTGCGGTTGGCTTGTGCATTGTATTGCTAGTCACAATAGTTTGTTTGTGCATTTGTAATCAGTTTTATTATAGTGGATTAAGTCCTCGTTGAGAGAGGAAAAATCACCTTGGTGGGTGGACTGGAGTAGTTTGAGTTTCAAACGAACCAGGATAAAAATACATGTGTCCTTCTATTAGTATTGGCCAAGAAAAAGGAAAAACCTTATTCAACCCCCCCTTCTAAGTGTTTTCTCACCCTTCAATTGGTATCAGAGCTCTAGTTCTGGGTGCAAACATCTAACAATGTCAGAAAAAGATCCAGAAGGAAAACATTATGGCAACCGAATAAAACAACAGTAACTACACCAAACCTCTTGTGTTTGATGAAGAAGATTTTGAATACTGGAAGGATATACTAGAAAGTTTCTTTCTAGGTCATGATGCTGATCTATGGAATTTGGTCCTAGATGGGTACACTCATCCAGAAGATAAATACGGAAACAAGATTGACACAAAGAACATGGATAAACAAAAGAAGTTAGATTTCAAGAATCACCACAGAGCCAAAAACATCTTTCTGAATGCTATCTCAAAAACTTAATATGAGAAAATCACTAACAGAGACACAACACATGACATGTTTGAGTCTCTCAAAATGACTCATGAAGGAAATATTCAAGTAAAAGAGACAAAAGCTCTAGATCTCATCCAGAAATATGAAGCCTTCAAAATGGAATAAAATGAGTCTATTGAAGCTATGTTCTCGAGATTCCAAACTCTGATTGTTGGCCTGAGAGTTCTGAACAAAGGATACACCAAGGCAGACCATATTAAGAAAATTATCAGAAGTTTACCTAGAAGATGGGCACCTATGGTCATTGCATTCAAAGTGTCAAATGATCTGAATGATGTATCCCTTGAAGAACTTATCAGTGCTTTAAGGAGTCATGGGATAGAACTTGATGAACATGAGCCTCCGAAGAAAGGAAAGTCTGTCGCCCTTAAATATATTAAAAAATTTAAAACTAACGCTTTTCAGGCAGAAGAAGGAAACTCTGAAGATTCTGCATCAGAAAAAGATGAGTTATCTCTGCTCTCTAGAAGGATCAACCAGATGTGGAAGCACAAACAAAAGAAGTTCAGAAACTACAAGAGGTCAGAAGATAAACCAGAATCTTCTGGGCATAAGAAGTCAAGCAGAAGAGATATAGTCTGCTATGAATTTAAAGAACCAGGACACTATAGAAGTGATTGTCCTAAGCTGCAAAGAGAAAGACCAAAGAAAAAGTTTGGAAGAAAGAAAGGCATGATGGCCACCTGGGATGATTCAGAATCTTCTGAAGCTGAATCTGACTCAGAAGATGAACACGCTAATCTAGAATTTATGGCTACTACAGCAAATGACGACGACTCATACTCAGAACCAAAAGAGGTATTCTCTGAATTTTCTAGAACTAAACTTGCTGAAAGCTTATATGATCTGCTTGAAAATTACAGTAAACTCAAAATCAAATACAAGTAACTCAAAAAGAATCTTGCATCTGATTTTGAGAAACTTGAAACAGAAAACTCTGAACTTAAAGAAAACATTTTTAAACTCAAAGAGGAAGTTCAAAAATTTGAAAAGATTTCTATTTCAGATTCTGGTTCAAGTTCAAAAGATATTCTTAAAGAATATGACTCTAGTTTTCAAACGTTTCTTGCTAAAAGCATAGATAGAAGCAAAATGGCTTCAATGATCTATGGTGTTATTGGAAATGACAGAAGAGGTATTGGATATAAATCTCCCAGAGGGAAAGAAATATATAAACCTAATCATGTTGAGGAAATGGTTATCACATATAAACCACTACACAAACAATTTAGTTTTGGGCATACACATGATATCAAATACACTTCTCACTCTGAAAATTCTTATGCAAAATCAAAGTTCAATCTGAACTTTAGAAACTCTAACCAAAAAGGACCCAAAAAGAAATGGGTACCTAAGGAGAAAATAATCTATGTTGCAGATGTCCTTAACAACTCAGTTGAAACACCAGTCATGGTACCTAGACTCTGGATGCTCGCGTCATATGACGGGAAGAAAGTCTGTGTTCCAAAGTATTGAACTTAAATATGGAGGAGATGTCAAGTTTGGAGGAAATCAAAAAGGAAATATTATTGGTACTGGAACCATTGGAAACGGTAACCTTCCTTCTATAACTAATGTTCTATTAGTAGAAGGATTAACACATAACTTGATGTCCATAAGTATATTAAGTGACAACGGTTATGACATAATCTTTAATCAAACATCCTGTAGAGATGTTAGTCAAAAAGATGGATCAATCCTTTTTACTGGTAAGAGAAAGAACAAAATCTATAAAATTAATCTTTCTGATCTTAAATCTCAAAATGTAAAATTCCTTATGTTTGTTAGCGACGAGCAATGAGCCTGGCACAGAAGATTGGGTCATGTTAGCATGAGAAGAATATCTAAAATTAACAAACTCAATCTGGTCAGGGGACTTCCCAATTTGAAGTTCAACTCAGAAGCTCTTTGTGAAGCATGTCAGAAAGGAAAATTTTCAAAACCTTCTTTTAAGTCAAAAAATGTTCTTTCTTCCTCTAGGTCGTTGGAACTCCTTCACATTGATCTGTTTGGACTAGTTAAAACTGCATCCATCAGAGGGAAGAACTATGGAATGGACATTATTGATGACTATAGCAGATGGACATGGGTTAAGTTTTTAAAACACAAGGATGAGTCAAATTATGTGTTCTTCGACTTCTGCATCCAAGTGCAAAGTGAAAAAGATTTTAGAATCATAAAAGTTAGAAGTGATCATGGAGGAGAATTTGAAAACCATTATTTTGAAAAGTTTTTTTTAAAGAAAATGGAATTTATCATGATTTCTGTTGTTCTAGAAATCCCTAACAAAATGGAGTTGTTGAATGAAAGAATAGAACTTTACAAGAAATAGCCAGAACCATGATTAATGAAACTAATATGGCTAAACACTTCTGGGCAGAAGCAGTGAACACAACGTGTTACATTCAAAATAGAGTCTCTATAAGACCTATTCTTGAAAAGACTCCATATGAATTATGGAAAAACAGAAAACCCAACATTTCATATTTCTATCCTTTTGGATGCACTTGCTATATTCTGAATACTAAAGATAATCTGAACAAGTTTGATTCTAAGGCACAAAAGTTCTTTCTGCTTGGATACTCTGAATGCTTAAAATGCTATAGGGTATACAACACAGAAACTCTGATTGTTGAAGAATCAATCAAAGTTAGATTTGATGATTAGCTTGGCTAGCAAAAGCCAAAGCAGAATGAAAACCCTGTAGGTACAGAAGATCACCTTACAAACTCTGAAGAGTTAGAAGGAAAGGACAACTCAGAAGACCCTCCTATTGAAAATACTCTGGAAAATCTAAGAACTTTTGAACAACCCTCACAGAATAAATTCCCCATAATCACATCAACACATCCAGAGAATGTGATTATTGGAAAGAAAGAAGATACCATCAGAACAAGATCCTCTTTCAGAAACATTGAAGAATCACTATTTGGTTTGGTCTCTCTAATTGAACCAACCTCAATAGAGGAAGCTCTGCAAGACAACGATTGGATCCTAGTTATGCAAGAAGAACTAAATCAATTTTCAAGAAATGATGTGTGGGATCTTGTTCCAAAGCCAAAAGGATTCAATGTCATAGGAACAAAATGGGTATTCAGAAACAAGTTGAATGAGCAAGGAGAGGTTGTCAGAATCAAGGCAGGACTGGTTGCACAACGTTATAGTCAATAAGAAGGAATTGACTACAATGAAACCTTTGCCCCAGTCGCCAGGTTAGAATCAATTAGATTGTTAATTTCTTTTGTTGTTCAACACAACATCTCATTATATCAAATGGATGTTAAAAGTGCATTTCTAAATGGCTACATAGAAAAAGAAGTTTATGTCCACCAACCTTCAGGTTTTGATGACCCAAAATTTCCAGAACATGTTTTTAAACTGAAAAAGTCTCTGTACGGTCTGAAAAAAGTTGCCAGGGCTTGGTATGAACGT
Source organism: Vicia faba (assembly GCA_948472305.1). Lineage (NCBI taxonomy): Eukaryota > Viridiplantae > Streptophyta > Magnoliopsida > Fabales > Fabaceae > Vicia > Vicia faba. The sequence continues at coordinate 78,085,995 of OX451735.1, forward strand.
TTGAGTAATTTTCTTTTAGAAAAGAATTTTACCAGAGGGAAAATGGACAAAACATTATTTAGAAAAACATTTAAAAATGACATTTTAATCTGTCAAATATATGTAGATGATATTATATTTGGAACTTCTAATGTCTCTCTTGGAAGAGAATTTGTTGAGTCTATGCAGGCAGAATTTAAGATGAGTATGATGGGAGAACTGAAATTCTTTATGGGAATTCAAATTAATCAAACTGCAGAAGGTACTTACATACATCAGACAAAGTATGTTAAAGAACTTTTGAAGAAATTCCAGCTTTTAGAAAGTAAAGAATCAAAGACACCAATGCATCCTACATACATTCTAGGAAAAGATGAGGTAAGCAAGAAAGTAGATCAGAAGCTCTACAGAGGTATGATTGGATCTCTTCTCTATCTGACTGCATCTAGACCAGATATATTATTCAGTGTATGTTTATGTGAAAGATTCCAATCAGATCCTAGAGAATCCCACTTAACTGCTGTTAAGCGAATTCTGAGGTATCTGAAAGGTACTACTAACCTTGGACTGTGTTACAGAAGATCCAAAGACTTTAAACTAGTAGGTTACTGTGATGCTGACTTTGCTGGAGATAGAATAGAATGCAAAAGCACTTCTGGAAGCTGTTAGTTTCTGGGTGATAAAGTTATCTCATGGTACAACAAGAAGCAAGCCACTATTACACTATCAACCACTGAAGCTGAATATATATCTGCTGCTGGATGTAGCACTCAGATAATCTGGATGACGAGCCAACTGGAAGATTATCATCTATATGAAAGTAAGATTCCTATCTTCTGTGAGTAAACCTCTGTTATTTGCCTTTCAAAAAATCCCATTTTACATTCTAAGGCAACACATATAAAAATTAAACATCATTTCATAAGGGACTATATTCAGAAAGGAATTTTAAACTTAAACTTTGTAGACACAGACCATCAATGGGCTGATATTTTTACTAAACCTCTTTCTGAAGACAGATTTAAATTCATTCTGAAAAATATCAGCATGGAATTTTGTCCTGAATGAAAATTTGTTTTTCTTCTATATGTGTTTCCAGAATGTTCTGAAATAAATGTTCTAATTAACTACTCTTCAGAAGTGAGAAGAGGAGTTACATCAGAAGCCATTCATCATGTTCTGAAATGTGTCTAACGTTTCATTACTAGAATGGTCAGAAGTTCATTACATTAAACCAGCTGCCACACGCTACCCTCAGAAGTTGAACGCGTGTTTCAATTCTGAAAGGTCACGCATGCGTGCGCTGTTATTCAGACGCCGTTCCTAGGTAACTGTTCAGATTTGATAGAATCTCACGCCTCCCCTCAATGTCATGTTTCATTAATTGCTAGTAATGATTATTTTTTAATTTCAATCGTTCAGAATTCTTATTGGTTTTGTTTCCAAAAAAATTTCTCAAGCTATAAATACCTTGCAAAATTCCCCTCTTTTACTTTTTACTCTCTCTCTCTCTCTCTAAGTTTCAATCGCCTCTGTGTTTTTATGCAAAACTCTCTCTTTATTTTTTTCAAATCCTAAACCTAAAATGCTCCAAATGGCTTCATCTTCATCTCCTTCCAAGAACATTCTTGTTTCATCAAGCAGCTCTCCACACACAGAAAGTTATGTCGTCCCTGAAAGAATAACGCTCATACCTGTTGATAGCTTGGAAGTAGTGAGTGAAATTTTGGTCGACTTTGATAATCTGAAGGCAAACAGTTTTGCTTGTTTCTGGCGATGGAATTCCAAGGGTGGCAGAATTTCTTTGATTGTCTTGTTGGACCAGTATTTCTTCATCTAGTCAAAGAATTCCGGATTCATGCCATTGCCTCTCCAAAGGTCATCCTTTCATTTGTCATGGGCAAAGAGATTTCCATCACTGAGAATCTCATCAGGAAACTTCTAGGCTTTGAAGGAAATGGCATTACTGGAATCTCAAATGGACGAATGGATATGTCTAAGGTTTATGCTGAAATATTTACTACCAGAGAAGCTTCCAACAAAGTCAGAGACTTGAAGAACCAATATAAAATCTGGGCAAGAATCATTCATGGCTGCATTCATCACAGGAAGGAAACTAGTTCTCCTGACTACATTAATGTTGACCAACAATACCTTCTATTCTATCTTAGAACAAATGTGAAGATTGATCTGCCCTACCTTCTATTCAACCACCTCTGGACGCATGTGAGGGAAACCAGGGAAGCTGAAAGGGTAAAAAACCCTAAGCCAAAAAGAAACTGGATCCCTCTAGGAAGGTTAATCTCATAAATTCTGACTGAGAATGGTCTGATAGCTCATTTAGAGGATGCCAACTTGCTTGGTGAATTGGAGCCCACGTGTGGAAAAGCTCTGACGGGAAAGAACCTGCTAAAAAGGAAGCTAATTGACAAACTTCTGGTAGAACCTACCCCATACGTGTCAACAACTGTCACCAGAAGGAGAATCCCCATTGTAGATTTTCCTCTCTTTAACTCTGGTGATCATCCTGAGATTATTCTGCACTTCATTGAAGCTTGCAAGGAAAATGGCATTCCCATTGACCCAGCCTGGCTTCAAGGAAGAAATCTACCTGCTACAGATGTTTTCATCCAGAAGCAGAAGAAAAGGCAAGTACGAGAAGGCCCCTCTGCTCGTTCTCAGAAGAAGAAGAAAGCTTCAGGTACATCCACTAAAACAATTTATGTTTGTGATTCTGTATGTATATTACCATATGCTGAACCCCAAATTTTAGGAGATATAGAAGTAGACATAGACCTCACTATTCCTTCTGAACCCCTCTAAAATAATCCTCAAATTGATCAAGTTCTCTCTGACATAGACAACTTTGATTCTGTAGTCCCTACACAATCTCAATCTCAGCCACATATAACTCAACCTATTTCTGCTCCCCGTCAACAAAATCCAAAAACCCCTGCTGAAAACCCTCTACCAATGTCCCCCGTCAGACCTTTATCCCCAAGATCCTCTGAGTGGTATAATGGTTCGTGGAGATTACCAGGAATAAATGTGCCTCTGGCCACACAACCTCTGTCCTGCATCATTCCCTTTGAGAACAATTTTGCTGTACATGAATCCCCTGCACCTATTCCCTCTCCCTCAGCCCAAACCACCATCATCATCTCTCCTGACAGCACCCCTCCTACGTCACCGGCAATTCCCTCACCTCTCTCACCTGAACCTTCATCACCTCACACTCTGGAAACTACCTTTAGTCCATCCTCATCAGAACCTCTCAAACACTCTAAACCTTCTGACTTCCTTAGAACTATAGTTAATCCTGAAGCTCTACGATATCTACAAATAATATCCACATAAAGGCTATTCCCAAACCAACCCCAAAACCTGTTCAGCCAGATGTTACTATATGTTTTCAGAATTTTACAACGGAAATGCATAAGTGGATAGACCTGCTAAAGGAAAACCATACAGCAACCTGGACCCAGCTGCATGTGATTTTCAGTGGGAAGCATTCAAAAGGAAATTCAATGATGAAACCTTCAAGTTGTAAGATCTGTGCTATTATCAGGTGCTTGAGAATTTCACCCAGTATCTGAATGCCTTCAAGATAGAAGTGGTAAATAGCTGGAATAAAAAGTCCCCACTGCAGATTACGGTGCTCCATTACCACTTGCTGACCACATGGAGACTTCAGAAGACGAATCTGAACATGGATATGAGTCATAACCAAATACTTTGGCTATGACTCTATATCACCAACCTTCTGCTGAAGCTGCCTCTGAGAAAGTGCCAACTCTTCTGATTGATCTTGGCACACTCCTCTCCAATGTTGTAGGCTCTGGCCCTGCTGCTTCTGCTCCACAGGTTGTATCTTCTGAAGCCGCTTCAACATCTGCCCCTTCTTTGCTGGTGATGGACACTCTGAATGAACTGAATAAGGAAAATGAAGCCATCCATGAGCGTTTGGACAAACATGATGAAACCAACAAGGAAATCAGAACTTGGATGATGAAACAAGAGGAATCCTCAAATGAAATCAAGAATCTTCTTCTTTCTCTTGTCTCTCGTCAATCCTAGTTTTAATTGTTTTAGTTTCCCTATTGTTTTTGTTTTGTAACTCTGTTTTCCTTTGTAATTTTCAATATACGAATCTTTTGAATCTTTTTAATTTTATTTTTTTTTTTATTTTTTTTTATAATGAAAAAAAGGGGGAGAAAATAAGACTCTGATATGATCCATGAAAACAATTATGGAACTAAGTCTCAAACATTTCTAAAAAAAATACAAAGCTCCTTCTATTTAAGAAATATGTAGGAACTCAAGACTCTGAAAGACTATGCCTTGAACATGATCTGGAAAAGAACTGCTAAGAGAACTCTGAAAGAAAAACATCTCAAAGCTCTAAAGAGCAAAATCTCAGGAAGTTTTCCCTTTGCTCTTAAACTCTATAATTAATTTTTTTTAGAAGAATAAATATCAATCTCAGGGGGATAATATCTATCTCAGGGGGAGACTCTCACACTTGCACAAAATTCTTCTTAATCTGAATTTTTTTTGTCATCATCAAAAAGGGGGAGATTGTTAGAACAAAGTTTGGTTCTAATCATATCTTAGAGTTTTGATGATAACAATGAAATGAAATTTTGTGAAATACATTTTATACTCTGACCTGTGTGTTCTCTAAGTTCAGATAATATTCTGACTCATGCATCTTATAAAGAAACAACACTCTACGCAAGTCTAAAGCAAACTCAGAAGGAAGCGCTCCAAAGCAAACTCTGATGAAGAGTAACCCTAAGCAACCTCAGATAAAGCTAGATGAAGCAAAGATCTGAAATAAAAGCACGCTGAAAGCAACATCTGATAATGCAAGATTAAAGCAAACTCTGATGATCATATATTGAAGAATACTCTGATAGAAGAAAAGTTAAAGTATACTCTGAATTGACAATGCTGCAAGCAAACACTTAATCTTCCAGAGACAAGCTCTGACAGTACCGTTGGCTATGAAATGCTAAGACGGACAACACACTCAAGTGTACTACGCACGAGCATTAGAAACATAAAGATCAAGCCTACACGCATCATTAAATGCATTCACTCTCATCAAGGCTGTAACGATCAAGAATTGGAAGCTATATATAGAAGACCTTTTATTTCAAATAAAGATTACTGATCGACGATAAACAATCTTACGCTCACTGTTTTTACACTTGTAAACTAATACTGTATAGTGGGTAGATCTTAAGCATTGAGCAACAATCTTAGTGATAAATTACAGTTTTTGATAAAGCTTACCAGAAGCATTTTGTTTCACTACTATTAAGAGATAATTTTGTAAGTGTTCCTTGAGAGACCAGTTGGGTCAGATTTCTCAAGAGGGCTAGGACTAGTTGAGTCTAAGAGGTGTTAGTCACTTGCGGTTAGCTTGTACATTGTATTGTTAGTCCCAATAATTTGTTTGTGCATTTGTAATCAGTCGATTATAGTAGATTAAGTCCTCGTTGAGAGAGGAAAAATCACCTTGGCGGGTGGACTGGAGTAGTTTGAGTTTCAAACGAACCAGGATAAAAATACCCGTGTCTTTCCATTAGTATTGTGCGAGAAAAAGGAAAAACCTTATCCAACCCCCCCTTCTAAGTGTTTTCTCACCCTTCAAAAATTAGCCAGAGTAACAATTGTATACAGAGGAATTCCCAATCACAATTCCTTGGAGTAAACTCTAAGGAGTTCAGACAAATCATAGAATCCAGAATAACTTGCACACAGAAAATTCAACCCAATGCCTTGGAGTAAATCCCAAGGACTTCAGACAAAATAAAAACACGGTATCAAGGTCTCCAAGTATCAAGGCTTCTAATCCTAAGTCTAAGAGGTCCACAACTCCACTATGCCAAGGATAGTAACCAATAGTCCGAGAAGAGTCTTAATTCTTTTAATGTTCAAGTTATTTATTAAGTGTCTTAAAAAGAAAAAGAAAAATCAAGTGAGCAAAGATAAAATGACATAAAAAATAAATATTCAAGTGAGCTAAAGGAAAATAGCATGAAATGTAAATGCTAAAGATAAAAGTGCATAAAAATAAAGGCATAAAATAAAGACATAAAGTAAAGCATAAAGTAAAGTTAATTTCTAATGAGTTAGGAGTTACAAGTTAATGGTCATAAATATGATCAACGATGATTGAATGATGATCTTAGACCAAGGATAATGAAAAATTATTAGAGGATTGATAAAAATCAAAGCCTCATAACAACAAGTTTCATAAGTATTATACTAAATATCCTCAATCAACCATAATTGGACTTACAGACATAAAAGTTTGGGCCACAAATGATCATATTCCGAATCAGGACAAATTTAGCGCTATGTTAAGCAATCGTAAGTGGACTTATGTAGAAGTCACACCTATTTTAAGGCCGGTCAATATAAATGTATGTACCATACATGCTAGAGATATGGTAAAAACCATACTCCTAAAACATGTAGCACACGTAAAAACAAAAGGTGATCAAGACCTAAGTCATGGAAGATATCCTATGACAAAATTTCACCAATGCCAAGTACCTTGAATAATCAAAGGATCACCTATAGGTGGTTTGGAAATATTGAAAGTTCATCAACTATCCATAAGCTTAGATGAACTTAAAGTCCAAAGGCCTTATCCAAATTGATCAAAAAAGAAAAGAGAAAAGGGATCAAGATGAAAGAGATGATGGTACATAATAAGTGATCAATGATGGTTGAAGATTGAATTTAGGCCAAGGTTAATGAAGACTTATTAGAGAATTGATAAAATTAAAGCCTCCTAAAATAAGCTTCAAAAGTTTTGAACCATGATTCAATAATCAATCATCCTTGAATAATTTCAAACATAAAGTTTGGGCCATTAATGACCACTTAAAATGAATGAAGAAGTGGACGAGATGAAGATGGAGAGAGATGTCATAGTGAAAAAATGCCTCAATTGAATCCCAAAAGAAGTGTTTCAACTTCATCAATATCAATCATCCATTGTGGTGGAGTTGGTTTTTCAACCCATCAACACCCAAGTTCCAATGATATTGAGGAAATTGACCCAAAGTATCACCAATTATCCGCAAGTCAGAACCAATCACAAAATAGAAATAAAATATATTTAAAACAATTAATAAAACAATTGAAAAAATAGTTAATTAAATGGAATTAATTGGTAAAATACAAAAAGTGTATCAAAACACCGTATAAAAATCCTAAAAAATTACCATAAGTCAGAAATAAGTCAAGAAGTGTTGGCAAATTTTTTGTAATTTTTAAAAGTCAGAAACAAATTTTAAAAATACCAAAATTAATCAAAACAAACTGAAAATATCAAAAAATAGAAAAGTTAGAAATAAAAATCAAATGAAGTCACCATAAGTGGTCAAATTATCATTAGATCATTACATAATTTTCTCAAAATTTTTAAAGATATAAATATATTTTTAAACAATTAAAAACAATTCAAATAATGATAAAAATGATAAAAAATATCAAATCATAAAATAAAATTATGAAAAAATCAAAATCAGAAAGAGAATATTCAAAAATAATTTTTTGTGATTTTTTCATAATTTTTGAATTTGAAATGAATTTCTTATGATTTTTTTAAAGTTTAAAAACAATTAAAACAAAAGTTCAGAAAATAAAATAAATGCAAAAAATATGTGGTGTGTTGGATGGAGTAAACTTATGCCAAGTAAGCAAATCCAAAGGCTATCAGCATGCGTGCACCGTGGACTTTAATGAAATAAATCATATAATCATTTTTAAATCAGCCAGTAAAAATAAAACAAATGGAGCAATGTCATTGGTTGGATGATCCACGTGATCATCTTCAACCTCTCGCTCTCCAAACTTGCAGAAAAACAGTGGAAATCGAAGGCAACGAAAATGGCTCAGACCTATATCATTGTATACGTCTCTTCATCGCCATTATAACCATATAATTCACTTGAATTAACACTCAAAGATGAGTAAGAAAGTTGAAGAAAAATAAAGATCGTGAAATTTCAAATCTAGATTACAAGCTTAATTCACTATAAAAATCAAAAGAAGAAGAAGAAGCATGAGCTTTAAAGGTGAAAGGACTTTAAGTCTATGCAAAGAAATTTCTCAAAAAGTGAGAGAATCTACCTGTTGAAATTCACTTGAAGACCTCTGAAACTTGAGTTGGTGAGGAGGATTCAGGCTGTCTCAGGGCATAAAATGTTTGGAATAGTTTAAGGGAAGATTTAAGAAACTGATTAGTCAAAGAAATTGGGTGGAAAGAAGCTCTAAGTGTGAAATCAATATGAAGGAGAATGAGCTTTCAGAGAGAGTTTGGTAGGGTTATTTTAACTGTTAAAGCTTTGAAATTCCTGGTATGTCACAGACTCAGGATGTCTAATGGAATGTTAAGACGTCTGATCTGACATTAAACGCTGTACAGGTAGAATAGGCTGTACTTTTGATATCTGTTCTACAACAGTCACTGAACTATCATACCAGAACCTGCAACACCTTTTGACAAACGCAGGTTCTGATTTACTGAAATTCGGAGCAGTTAAGGTTATTGAAGTCATGAGGAATGCTATGACATCAAACAAATAACCAATGCAGAAGGTAAATAACACACAAAATTGTTCACCCAGTTCGGTTCAACCAACCTACATCTGGAGGCTTCCAAGCCAGGGATAAAGTTCACTATCAATAGTATCAATTCAAAGACCCTACAACCAACACACCCGTTGACAGCCTTCTCACTTAATCACTACCCAATGATACTTTTACCTAAGATCCAATCCTAGATATGAGACCCCTCTCACTCCCCCTCAATCACAGCAGTGATAGCTTTCTACAGTACATAAACTGTTCAGAAGATACACTTCCATTACACATCTTGATCATACTTAAAAGCTTTAATCAAGTACAATGCATACATCCTCTAACCTACAGGTTTCAAGGAGTATAGTGACCATCCCACAGCCCGGGTGGTTCACAACAAAACTAGCCCTAAAAAATTACATCTTGTCAAATACCCGACGACCTAAATTAGGTTACAATGCTTCTATTTATAACCCTTTTTACCCAACTGGATTTTTGGGCCTTCATATGACAGCAATGCAGCTTTAACGACCTGCATAAAGTAAGCAGAAAACTTCTGCTGTAAGTTAGGTCTTCCATCGAGCTTTTCTCCTTATCCTTAGCTTCTGATTGAATCTTCTAGGGTTCCACATATGCCTTCAATTTTCGCTACTTGTTATGCATTCTATTTGGCAGAATATTCTGCATAACTTCAGGAACAGAACTGCATCAGTCTTGACAGTTCAGTAGCTTGATGTCTGGTATGATGTTATGACATCACTTGAGACATGTTGTTCCAGATGTTGATTCAGCACAACATGTTTAGGCATTTACAATAGGATTTTCAGGCTGTTCCTATTGTACATTACATTACATTATTGTTGTTACTATTTGTTTTACAAGAGATGAGCCAATCCCAAACGAAGGCACTTACAATCTCCCCCTTTGGCAAATTTTGGCTAAAACAAATACAACAATAACACTAACCATTCAGGACCTCTTGAAGCACAGGAGGAAGAGGATGCACCTCATTCCCTTTTAGACCACGAACCATTTCTTGTCACTGGTGGTGGAAAAAGAGGACCGTGGGAGATAAACTATCCTTTCAGAGGCATCAGAGAACCTTTAAGGAGTGACCAGAATATCTCCCTTGTAACTCAGAACACAGGTCACAACTGTGTTCATAACTCAGATCACAAGTCACAAAGAAATTCACGCCATTTGAATTTCTGCTGAATTTGTGACAAGTCTTTGTGATCAAAATTTTGAGTAGCTGCTGCAACGAGGACAATGTAAAACCGTAACAGTACTCCTTTACTCCTTTCTCCCCCTTTTTGGCCAAAAATTGACAAAGAAAACCCTCACAAAACCAGATCCAAGAACAGTTTTCCCAGATCCGTACAAATCCCATGATGGTTGTGAGAGAAAAGAATGTGTGACAGGAGGTTATATAAGGAGATAACAGGTTCAAGAAGATGGCACTATAAAATCTTGGTCAAGGATACCTGTTAAAGTTGTTGCATGTTTCAGACTGACCGTGCATGAAATTTAGACGCATTTGTTACATGCATAAGTTTTAGGTCAACGCAATTCCTGAATAAAATCAGCCTTTGACCGACTTTTAAGGTTGAAGATTCTTTTGGGAAACAGAATACCAAATATAGCTCCTGTATAGCTACAATTACGTGGTGAAGTTATTTTCCACGTATTCTTCTTGATTTCCCCAAGGTTGCAATGTCGTTGGTAATGTCATGACACTTACTTAGACATTCTTCAACAACAGCAGCCTTCTTTTTACTTCTCTTAGTTAGGCACAGAGAAGGATACTTTAAACAGCCAGTAGTAAGCGACTAGTAGCTTTAAGCATGGCCATCAATCATGATTTCTTAAGTGTTGCTGAGATCCACCACAATTACTTTCTACCTTCTTCCAGACAGCAAAATAAGGAAGGAGGGAATAAACCAGAAGACTCCAAAATGCTTCACAAGACATCACAGATTAGTTCTAATACACAAAATTTAGATGCCACTTCAATTTCTTGTAGTAAAAGAACCCCTTGAACATATGCTGAATATATCAGATTTCTGATTTACCAGACCAAGTTGTTATTGATAAGATCTGAATCTTCCAAATTGCTCCAAAAGTGTCAAAACTGGCACTTATGAGATTTTTAAGAATCTCTGAGATTTTCTTCCTAAACCCAGACCGATAACAAGAGCAATTCTTCAATCTCCTGATGTTGAGACATTATTCATGACTTCACTTAGAAGTTCACAAAGTCATATTATTAGAACACATAAACATCAGCATACCACCGTCCTCTTCTGACTTCTGATCTTCAGATTAAGTCCAACAATTCACATACAAAGTCTCCCTTCAATGTATATTGTAATTGGGGAAAGTGCAACACTCAGTGACTCCCCTTGTTAATGCCAATCAAAACCGTAGCGTGGAAACCAGTAGCACTAGCTCTGAGGTGGTAACTCCAAGCACCCTGAACTAGAGTTAGAACAGTAAGGACATCTCTGATTCATGACTCTCTGGATGGCTGAGAAATCATGTAGCCATAATCTGAAACCAACATCCAACCTTCTTAGTGTGCTTACAAGCTTTACTAAGATTCAGACTTTCTAGAAGGATTATCCTTTGATCATGTCATCCTTCTGTATAATGTATTTGCTAATACTAGCAAATTCTTCAGACCACAACAATAGTTATGAATTGTTAAGCATACTACACCAACAATAGAACTGGCACACTAGAATATTAAGATTCACAGTCCCAAGTCTCTGCCACAGACTTCTAACAATAATGATGTTATAGTATGAACCTATCTGCTTGGGTTCTGAAGTTAACATCCAGGGGATTGATCCCCTTTTATATTCCCCATAAGAAAGGTATGATTACTCACCAGAATACTCTTAGAGAGAAATAAACTCTCTACCAAGTTCTGAGAAATAGGTTCAGAATACAGCCTTGCATGCATATTATACAAACACTTAGTCTCCCATCAAAGTGCTTGCAAGATCCTAATGAATACTTAGTCTCCCGTCAAAGTATTCATTATTAGTTAGATTATGCCATCTTCTCAAGATAAGATAATTATTCTAACAGTCTTCTGCTCCATGCATGATGAACCGACTGGTCCTTACAAGCTTCCTTTGCTGAAGCGGCCCTTCGTTTGAGATGATGTTGCAACATCAGATCTGACATTGATCTCAACCATATGAGCCTGGCTTATACTATGGTTTTGGATGAACATCCATAGCAATCAAAGCACACTTTTCTTACATCCTTTATGATCAGACCCATAACAATCACATAATCATGCAGCAACTAGCATGTATCACCTTCACCTTGTTTGCTGACCCTTGAACAGTACAAAGGAGTTAATTGTACCATACTCCTGTAGACACGAGCAAACCAAGTTGTTCTATTATGTGAGGACACCAAATAAATGAACTTCAAGTAAAAAGAGGATCTTCTCAGAAACCCATGATCTTTTGAAGATAACTCCTCCTTGCTACATACAACTAACAAGTTCATCCTAGGTGATGAGGATGACTTGTCAAAGTGCAGATATCCACCATTTGACTTTGGTCCAGGATGTCAAGACAAGTTGTATGACATGTCTTCCAAGATCTTCAGGTTAAGGACTCCCCCTGAAACTCAGCTCAGATCTTTGTAGAGAATTAAGTGAATTCTCCTTCACATGCTGCAGTTTATGTGATTGGTAGACATAACCTGTTCTATTCCTATTCTCCTAGGAAATCACTAAGATCATGAGAAATAAACTCAAGCATCTTATAGAATAAGGTAAGATGAACTCCCTTTCACATCATCTTGATCATACTACTCCCTCTGAACAAAATGTTATCCAACTTCCCTCTTTACAGTGTTGAGCTCTTTACTTTAGACACATAGTAAGTACTCTTTGTTTGGAATTTGACACAGGTTTCAAATTAAGAGTCCTTAGTTTGCTTGCTGTACATGTTTCAGGTTGCCACATTCTGTAACTTGTACTAGAAGAAACTTTGTTATCAATCATGAGGATGTTCACTAAATCTGGAACTTATCTGTCTTTCCTCAACAACTGATGTCTTCAACAGTTGTGATGTTATACATCCTTTATCATCACAAGCTTTAGAACTTTTGATTCTGATTTCCACATATTTATCACATAAAGATTCTGCTTCCATCATTTATTCAGTTAGAATTATCTAATCACACTAGAGGATCCTGACTGATTACTTCTTCATGCTTGCTAAGCATATTTACTTGGCTGAAGACACAGAAATGATGTTCCATCATCCACCACAGCTTTAAAGTTCTTTTAAGTACATTTAGCTCAGCACATATACTCCCTTAAACTGGAGTAGATGACCTGTTGATCGTGTCCTGATCAAATATTTCAAAACAGATGTCCCCTCTTCCAGATCAGGAGTAGGTTCCAAACATATGTACTCACAATGCATGTGTTTAGCACCCAGAACATCTGTTCTTCAACTGGCAGTTGCATGATGTTCTAACATCCTTAAGAACATCAGTTCCATCTCCTTGGAACACATCATCCTTGATAATCTTCAAGGTCTTCAAGAGGCTTGCAGATGTATATGCGAATCATTGATACTCATCAACAAAATTCTGTTGAAAATAATAACCCTAGAGTTCTTCTTTCACTTCAGGGGTTGTATCAGAAGCTATGCAGCGGAATAGCAGTACTTCACCAGAACTTACACAGTGCTTACTCCATATAGCAAGCATGACACATAAGGATTGAAAATAAATCAATCCTACAAGTTGTTTGCTTCTTCACTAAGCAACTTTCTAGACCCAACTCTACAGCCCTGTTAAAAGAGAGCTTTATAAACACATATGATGCCTTATCAATATCTTCACTCCCGCATGAAGGTTTTGATAATATTCTTCTCTGTGCTGAATACAGGTTGAACAATGCACTCCAAAATCTTCACTTCCCCCATGAGGTCTTTGAATTTGTTCAAACACTTCCATCTTCCTTCAACATAGCTGATCTAGTTTCTCCCAAATTGGTCCATCCTCCACTCCTAGGGACCAAGCAATATGAACACTACTGGTTCAAACAATATTCTACCTTGTACACAACCGGAAAGTATCCCCCATGGATCTCATCCAGAGACAGACAGGATGCCAGCTCTGATACCAATTGAAATTCCTGGTATGTCACAGACTCAGGATGTCTAATGGAATGTTAAGACGTCTGATCTGACATTAAACACTGTACAGGTAGAATAGGCTGTACTTTTGATATCTGTTCTACAACAGTCACTGAACTATCATACCAGAACCTGCAACACCTTTTGACAAACGCAGGTTCTGATTTACTGAAATTCGGAGCAGATAAGGTTATTGAAGTCATGAGGAATGCTATGACATCAAACAAATAACCAATGCAGAAGGTAAATAACACACAGAATTGTTCACCCAGTTCGGTTCAACCAACCTACATCTGGAGGCTTCCAAGCCAGGGATAAAGTTCACTATCAGTAGTATCAATTCAAAGACCCTACAGCCAACACACCCGTTGACAGCCTTCTCACTTAATCACTACCCAATGATACTTTTACCTAAGATCCAATCCTAGATATGAGACCCCTCTCACTCCCCCTCAATCACAGCAGTGATAGCTTTCTACAGTACATAAACTGTTCAGAAGATACACTTCCATTACACATCTTGATCATACTTAAAAGCTTTAATCAAGTACAATGCATACATCCTCTAACCTACAGGTTTCAAGGAGTATAGTGACCATCCCACAGCCCGGGTGGTTCACAACAAAACTAGCCCTAAAAAATTACATCTTGTCAAATACCCGATGACCTAAATTAGGTTACAATGCTTCTATTTATAACCCTTTTTACCCAACTGGATTTTTGGGCCTTCATATGACAGCAATGCAGCTTTAACGACCTGCATAAAGTAAGCAGAAAACTTCTGCTGTAAGTTAGGTCTTCCATCGAGCTTTTCTCCTTATCCTTAGCTTCTGATTGAATCTTCTAGGGTTCCACATATGCCTTCAATTTTCGCTACTTGTTATGCATTCTATTTGGCAGAATATTCTGCATAACTTCAGGAACAGAACTGCATCAGTCTTGACAGTTCAGTAGCTTGATGTCTGGTATGATGTTATGACATCACTTGAGACATGTTGTTCCAGATGTTGATTCAGCACAACATGTTTAGGCATTTACAATAGGATTTTCAGGCTGTTCCTATTGTACATTACATTACATTATTGTTGTTACTATTTGTTTTACAAGAGATGAGCCAATCCCAAACGAAGGCACTTACAAGCTTGTCAAAATAATGTAGAGAGGGTCTCTATTTATAGGAAAAGTGAATGGTGATGAGGCTTTAGAGAAATGTTGATCAATTTGTGCAAAGAAAACTAGCTAAGATCATGTCCAATGCATGACTTGAAATGCATCAAAACGACCTCACACAATGTGTAATTCTCATCAAAACACATTGGTCAATTAGTTAAACATGTTTAGCAACTAAACTTTGAGTAATTCGACTTGTAATCCAAGTTTACTCATAGTAAAAATTCTGACTCGAAGCGAAAAATAGATTCCATGGAGCCAACTTCAATAATGAATATCTCACTACTCAGGGAACTTGATGATGCAATCTTGGATTCTTTAGAAATATGAATGATCAAGCGTGAAAATGTGCTTTGAAAGTTTCCATTTGGATACTTGGATAAAAAGTAATAGCTCTTCAAAGTTGATTGAAATTTTGCACATTTTACTTAGAAAAATTTCATGTTTTTGAGGACCAAAGATGACCTATCAAGTCTTGAAAATTTAAATGACTTGCCACTTAAAATTATCTCTTGATCCTTTAAGATAAAATGAAGTAGACTCTTTGAATGGAATTATGGGATTGGAATCACTCAAAAATCATAAACAATGAGAGAGCTATGGTTCTTGGAAGATGATGAAAATTTCTTGAGAAATCCACAAATGACCTATAAAGTTTCATTGAATTCCATAACTCTCCCAACATTTTTAGATTTTGATCTTTGAATCAAAGTTGTAGTAGACATCCTCAAGTTTATTGTGAAAAAAGAATAAGCTCAAGGAGATAAAAATTGCTCAAGTTATGATATCTTGAAGTCAAGTCAAGGATTTTCATAGTCTTCCCAAATGACTTGTAATCTTTTCAAATTTTTGATGATTTTCCTTGCACAATTGGACATTGTCATGTGAAGAGAAGTTGTTATAAATGATGAGAAGAACTTGTGACCATAGAATCAAAGACTTGTCCAAATTAGGTCAAACCACTTGGATCAACTTTGAATCTTTTGAACTTTTCTTACAATTGAAGGCATGATGAATCACATTAAACCTTGAAATTATGTTATATTGAAGAACACTTGATGAGAATGCTCAATGCTTGATAAAACTTATTGAATAAGGCATGAAAATAAACACAAGACCCTATGGAGTTTCTTGATGAATTCAACCACTAACTTTGAGACAATCTTGACCAAATGAAATTGAGAGAGTACTTAAGCCATATAACTTTGATGCCATAATCGTAGCCTTGAAGTTCAAGCCTATAAAATCCACTAAATAGCCAATTATCCGAGGATCATCCTTCAAAACTATAGCTTAGAAGGTGAGAGAGATGTACTTGGCCCAATACCTACAATGTACAAAGCATAGAGAGGAAACATACCTTTTTCAGATTTTTGTTAAAGGTTAATAAATGTAAGATTCATATACAAGATACACAATTTAAGGTTCTTGGTGATACCTCAAGGATAAACTCAAAGATAGTATATAGTAGAAGATATAACCCACTGACATGTGTGATCTTGATGCATTGAGAGGATATGAAATGATGGAGGATCTTAAGGGAAAAAATTGGGGTATAACACAATAATTGGAATAAAGGAGCATAATAGACATGTCCTTGCTCTTAGAAAAGGCGTCGGCTTGAGGTTATTTTTTAATCATTGCAAAAAATTAACGAAGTAATCCTTAGGAAATAAATTTAAGAGATAGTTGATCAAAGGGTGGGGGAGAGGATACAAGAAGTATTAGAATATGAGCGAGAGAAGTTGACTCAGGAGGTGTGATATAGAGTGACTCAAGAGGAACTCGAGAGGGTGCATTAGAAGGAGTAGATGAGACTGTTGCAGGAGGTGCATGAGAGGTTCTAAAAGGAGAGAGAGAGAGAGAGAGAGAGAGAGAGTCAGCATTAGGAGGAGTGAGAAAGGTTGACTGAGGAGAAGCGAGAGAAGTAGACCAAGGAAATGCGAGAGAAGTGTACATGCAATGTGATAGAGGTAAGTATAAGTTTGGTTTAAAAAATTTGTGTTGTATGTTTTTGTTATTATTTTTGTATTTAAATTTATGCATTCTGTTGTGTGTTTTTTTATGATGCAGCAATTGAAATCAATGGGTGTACTCATCCACCCAAATTTAGATCAGTTAGGCATAATTAAGAAAGTAGCTTAGAAAGTTGTTTTGGATGGTGAAAGCATGAAAGATAGTTTTTTTTCTCCACAACACAATATTGACAACACACTACCTCAACCAGATAACATGCAAATACTGTCAAGGATGGTCATTTCAATTTACATTCATTGTTCTCATAATTTTACATCAAGATTTGACTTTTACATTAACTTTTAAGTACATACATGGGATGTGTGTTGTAAGGGACCTAAGAAAGTGTTGTTTCTTATACCATTCAAAATTCAATTTAAACAACAAGGGTCAAACTCTATCCAGACGTATATACAAAATGAGTTGATTGATGAGAAAAAATAATGTTTCATTGGACTGTATTACCATGCTTAAGTATAGATGAATTTGTGTTTTCTTTTATAAATTAATTTATGCAAATTATTAGTTATTTTGAATGTTTATGAAGTTCACATTGGAAATTAGTTATTATATGCTCGAAGAAAAATATTGTAATTATGTTAGGCTCGTTACATTATGATCTTGATTCATCGATGTATGATGTTTTGAGCGCGTGAGTGATATTATTTGTAATACTCAAATTCTATATTTAGTTTTAATAGTTTTTATTCATGTTGAATTTTTACAGACATGGAGAGCTATGGAAGGATACAATTTAGTGCATAGTAAAAAAAGAAGTAAAAATTCAAAGTTCCTTTTCTCGAAAGTAAGTATTACTTGTGCTTTTTGACATTTTTTTAATTTTCACTAATGTATTACTTGTGTTTTATGTGTATTAATAATGTTAAGAGATCCACATCGGACAATATATGTCATGAACATGTGTTTATAAGTGGGGGAAATCCTAACCTTACAAGCCGATTTGTAGGGTCGAGTTAGGCCTAACCCACACATTCTAAGATGGTATCAAGAGTTGATTGAGCTATTGTCTTCCATAAAAAAATTCTCTTTTTTTTTCCGGCCACCCACAACACTGTCACTGCCAGTCGCATTTGCTGCCGCTCTCGAAGACTTTCCGGCGAGGTGCCCATACCACCAGAATCCTCTCCTCCAGATTGGCCGAAATCTAAAAACGCCACTGCCAACCTCCTGTGCACGCTCCACTTTGTCTCCTGCGCGTGAATCTCACGCGCCACTCCATCAGTCGCGTTTTCACTGCCCTCGTTGTAACCGTTTTTCTTGCCGAACATGTTTTTCACTTCTCTTTCTAGATCTACTCTCGGTTTTTTGTTCCGAGCCATCAAATAGCATGGGAGATACCGATTCCTTCATATTCACTAAAGTTCCACTTATTCTGTGTGAAAAACTAACAGTAATAACCAACTACAACATATGGTCTGGTGCCGTCAAGATGTGGTTTTATGGTCAGGGATATGAGGATCACTTAACTACAAAAGTTGATTCTATTCCTGCTTCCAAACACGATAAGTGGAAATAAACTAATGCTTCTCTATGCACTGTGTAATGATTTTCCATAGCAACTAATCTCAAAGTATAGTACCAAGCCTTTACCAATTGCTATGAGGTATGGGAAAAGGCTAAGAAAGTTTTCTCAAATGATGTCCATAATCTATACAATGTCATCACCAAACTCCTCTCTTTGCAATTAGAGAATATGGATAGAAAGGCTATCTGGCTAAGCTTGATGCGTTAAAGGAAAATTTCATAACCTTAATGCCCTTTACCGAAGACACACCAACTTATGTTGAACAACAAAGTAAGTACTTCATGGTCATGGCACTTACTAAACTCCCATCCGAACTTGATTCCCTTTGCGATCATATTTTATCAGGAACCAATGTTCCTAACTATAAATGAGTTAGTGAATAAGTGTTACGCTTGGATACACCTCATGCTTTTGGACCGGTTCCTAATTCATCTCCCATTAAATCATCTACTCTTTCTTCCCACTATCATGGCCGTGGTGGACGAGCCAGAAGATGGGGTGGACGTTATGGTATTCATTGTAACTATTGTAATGGTTACGATCATATTAAAGCCAATTGTCCTACAAAAGAAAGAGAACAACAACGACAACCATGGATCATTGTTGCCGTTCAACCAGACATCACTATTCCCGCCACTGATTAAAATGATTTCCTTCAATTCAAAGCAGCTCATCAACAATCATCATTTGCCGCTGTTAATCATTTGGGTAATCTTGTGGACTTTGTCTCTACATCTTCTACTGGTCCTTGGGTCCTTAACTGTGGTGCCTCTGATCATATGACTGGTAATAAATCTCTTTCATCTCACTTGTCTTATTCTGATTCTTTGCCTTCTGTCACTTTCGCAGATGGCTCTAAAGTCAAAGTTCAAGGCCTTGGTCAGGCATATCCACTTATAAACTTGTCTTTAGAGTCTGTCCTTTACATTCCTGGTTGTCCTTTTACTCTAATATTTGTTCACAAGCTTATTCGTGTGAGGGAAAGATTTCAATGATGTCAAAACTATGTTGGAAATTTTGCTAGATGATATGGTTGGCAAAGTAGCTTGAAAAGTCTTCAAGAATTTTCATTTTTGAAAATTTACACTCTATGAGCGGACTCAAAGAAAGCTCAGGTTGACACATGATTAAAAGTTTCTCCTTTGGGAAGTATAGGGTTTGGTCATGTCGATTATGCGGTTGACTCATCCTGGAAGCAATGTTTAGGAACTATGCATCGACGCATACCCCTAGAGCGGTCGACGCATGGTTCTTGCACTCTGTCATGTGGCATCTTCTGGAATTCTCAGGTCGAGTCATCCTTCTGCATAGGTTGACGCATGGCTTGTATACACTTTCATATGGCACTTATAGAATGCTCAGGTTGAGTCCCCCTTTTGCATATGTCGATCGCTCGCTCGTAAAAACCATTTTTCAGTCTATTAGTTTGGGTCTTGACCTTAGTTAACATATATATACTTGTTTGGTTATTTAATTTGGTCTTCAACAAGAAAAGTGAAATAGATACACAAGGTACTCATCATCTTCAACCTCTCACTCATCCATTGACAACTACACATAATAATTTTTGTCGATCAAGGTGCGGAGTGTGTGTTGACAATATTCAAAGTAGAAGATTGTAATCTTGTTCGGGTTTAGTAATTGTGGGTTTTTCTTGAATAAAATCTGAGGGTTTTGTCCTCCAACATCATTGGGATTTGGGTTTTTTTTGACAATTCTTTGCCTCATCAAATTCATATGTGCTTAAGGGATTGAGGAACTATGGGTTTGCTCAACAAGGTAGCTACAATCAGAGGATTTTGAAGGAAGAATTAGGGTTATCATCTTGTGATCAAATCAGCCGAGCAGAGGGTTTGAGAAACAGTTTGGGTTCTCAACAAGGTAGCTACAACCGAAGGTTTATCGAAGATTGATGACATACTTGATTCAAATAAAATAAAGGGAAGAGTGGAGCTTAGTTTTCAATTCAACATATTGGGTTTGAATTGTGGTGACTATTTTCTATCTCTTGTATAAACTTTGAAATAATAATAGCAAATATCCTAATTCTAAATTCTAGAATTAGGGGCAAACGTATCCCACGCGAGGACGAAAGGGGGAACTGCCTTAACAAATCGCGTGTCATTTTTCTTTCTCGCTCTCTACCGTTTATTTGCAATAATATGAAAATTTGCTCTTGTGGTTCCAATTGTCCTTATTTGTAGTGCAATAAATTTTTTACTAAAAACTATAACAATCACTTTTATTTCTATAATTGGTTTCAACACTACAAATTAAGGTAGATTGAACTTGGTGAAATTAAGTACACCAAGTGTTCGATAAAAGTCCTAAAGTGAAAATTTGTGTATTTTCTTCTCAACATTTCATTGGAAGTAATTGACAATAGTTAAAGAGTATAAATGATCAATTATAATTGAGTTAAGTGTTAATAATTCTCACTAAGTCATTCCATTCGATTTTTCGAATATCCGGTCTTTTCAATAGAGGATCGTTTTAGACGAGTGTATTCGGGTAGCTTTCAATGCACTTCAAGTTTTTCTTAAAAACTGATTTTAAAAATCAAGGTATCTATTCAACCCCCTTCTAGATTCGTCCTATCATCTAACAAGTGGTATCAAAGTACTGGTTCATCTAGTGCTTCATGTATAACTCTTTAGACAATGGAGAACGATCCAAAAGGGGCGTACAATAGAGCGCCTATTTTCACTGGTGAAAACTATAGCTATAGGAAAGATTGTATGCGTGTGCATATCAATTCTATTGATAGAAAAATTTGTAAAGTCATAGAATAAGGTTCTATGGCCATAATTATGTTAAACAATGCAAGTGCCGTTGTACCCAAACCAGAAGCACAATGGGATGAAAAAGATGAGAAAAACTATGCTTATGACTAGAAAGCTAAAAATATGCTCATATAAACTCTTGGAGTTGATGAGTACTTTTGTATCTCACATTTTGCTACCGCTAAGGCAATGTGGGATGCTTTCTAAGTTACCCATGAGGGAACAAACAATGTCAAACTAGCAAGGATTAACACTTTAACTAAAGAGTTTGATCTCTTTCAGATGAAGCATGGTGAAACCATTGCGGACGTGCAAAAGAGATTTTCTCACATAATAAATCGCTTACACACACTTGGTCATATTACTTCCAATGTTGTTGCTATTAACAAGATTTTGAGATGTTTTAACAGGGAATGGCAACCTAAGGTCACGACTATCAAGGAAGACAATGATCTAACTACATTGGATCTTATAACACTATTTGGTAAACTTCAAGAACATGAGAAAGAGCTCACAAATATTAATAAGCATGAAAAGAAAGAGAAGAAAGAAAAGCTAAGGGACACAGAGAAGAAGTCCATCGCGTTAAGGGCTTCAAGTTCCAAGTTTTCCACCATAGATTCAAGTGGAAGTGACTCAAGTGATGGAGATGAGAGTTCGGATGAATATTTGGGTTTATTCGTAAGGAAGTACAATAGATATCTTTGGAAGAATGAAATTTAACATTTGGACAAAAATCTCGTTGACTATAGAAGGCAAGATAAGACAAACAAACCTTTTGAAAGCAAGAGAGATAAGTCAAAGTGATCTTGTTACAATTATGGGAGACCCGGTCATTATAAACCAGACTGTCCCTTGTTCAAGAAAGACAAAGTAAGTAACAAGTTTCAAAAGAAGCCAAATAAATCTAGAAGAGCTTACATTGCTTGGGATAGTGATAGTGATTCATCAAGAAAATATGACTATAGTGATGAAGAAGAAAAAGAAAACTTATGTCTTATGGCACATCATAAAAAGAAAAAGAATGTAAGTCACTCTAAATATTATCATGTTGATGAAATGTCTTATATTGAATTACAAAATGCATTTGATACTCTACATCATGAGGCTAAGGAAGCTTTCAAACGCTTAGCGTCAAATAAAAAGATTTTCAAATACCTTGAGCTTAAAGTTACCAAATCCGAAAAGGAGTTGGAAACTCTCAAGGCTTCCATGATAGAGAGTATCAAAGACAAAGATGAAATTGACAAGACCTATTGTCAAAATTGGCATGGTTGTGAAACTTGTCACACTTGGCAAAAAGAGACTAAAGTTCTTAAAGCCAAATTAGACAAGGCCTTACAACCCAAAATTAAATTTTCTATTGATCGTTCAATCTTTAGAAAAATAATGATTAATCTCTATCAAAAATATTCTTATCATATAAGAGATCAATCAAGCAAAAGTAACTCCTATCAAGACTCAGTTTGTCTATATTGTTGCAAGGAGGGACACACCATTAAAAAATGTCAATTTAGAAGATTTTTGGTACCTAAAGGCATTTTTAAATGGTCTCCCAAAGGAAACCCATGTTTCACTCACACACAAGAACCCAATAAAAATTGGGTACCTATTTCCCTTGTTTGATTTTGTAGGTGGAATGTCTTGAGACTACAGAGAGAAGATGGTTTCTCGACAGTGGGTGCTCAAGACATATGACGGGTGACACTTCCCTATTCTTTAACTTTGTGGCTAAGGAGGGCTTTGCAACCTATGGTGATAACAACAAGGGAGCTATACTCGAAAAGTTAGTGTAGGTAATCCCTCTTCTACTACTATCTCATATGTCCTTTTAGTTAAGGGTCTTAAACATAAACTCATTAGTATTAGTCAATTATGCGCCCAAGGATATAAAGTTTCTTTTTCAAAAGATTTTTGCTTAATTGAAAATAGTAATAAGGAACTTGTATTTAATGGCTTGAGGGTTAATAATGTATATATGCTTGACTTGAATGAAGTATCTTTGACCGACACTAAATGTCTTGTCTCCATGAGCAAAGACTCATGGCTTTGGCATATGCGATTAGCACATGTCAATTTTGACTTGCTAAAAAAAGTTTTATCGAAAGATCTAGTTGTTGGTTTTCCCAAAATAAATTTTTCTAAAGATCAATTATGTGATGCATGTCAGATGGGTAAAAAAACAAAAAATTTCTTTTAAATCTAAAAAGATTATCTCTACAACTAAACCATTAAAACTTCTCCACATGAATCTTTTTGGACCATCTAGAATAAAAAGTCTTGGTGGTAATTATTATGGTTTTGTTATAGTAGATGATTTCTCTAGATTTTGTTAGACAATTTTCATAGCTAGCAAAAAGTGACACTTTTTCGGTGTTTGAAAAACTTGCTAAGATGTTCCAAAACAAGTTAAACACTAAAATTGTTACAATCCGAAGCGATCACAAAGGTGAATTTGAAAACCATCTCTTTAAGGAATTTTGTGAAAAACATGGAATTGATCATAATTTGTCCACACCATGCACTCCACAACAAAATGGAGTAGTGGAATGCAAAAACCATGTTTTAGAAGAACTCGGAAGAACTATGATCAATGAACATGCCCTTCCTAGCTATTTTTGGGCTGATGCCATAAGTACGGCTTGTTATGTTTTGAATAGGATCCTAATCCATCCAATTCTAAACAAAAATCGTTATGAACTAATAAAAGGAAGAAAGCCTAATATTTCACACCTTCACGTTTTCGGATGTAAATGTTTTGTATTGAATAATGGAAAAGAAAATCTTGGTAAGTTTGATTCAAAAGCTGATGAAGGTATCTTTCTCAGATAATCTCAATCTAGTAAAACTTATAGAGTATTTAACAAAAGGTTACAAATTGTTGAGGAATTTGTGTATGTATCTTTTGATGAATCTTGTCCGAGATCGGTTGGAAAAGGTATTGTATTTGATGGTGCAGGTGTATCTTCGGAAAGTATACTTAAAGATCCAAATGTTGAAAGCAATGAAAATAATTCCCAATTGGAATGTGAATCTATCAAAGAAAAAGATCCGGATACTAAAAGCAATGAAAATGATCTCCCATTGGAATGGAAATCTATCAAGGATCATCACATCGACAATATCCTGGGAGATATCACAAAAGGAGTCACCACACGATCTAAGATAAGTAACTTCTGTTATCATTTTTCTTTCGTCTCACAAGTTGAGCCTAAAAACTCCAAAGAAGCTTTACTCGATGAACATTGGTTTTTAGCTATGCAAGATGAGGTGAACCAATTTAAGATAAATGAGGTTTTGGATCTTGTCCCTTCTCCGTGAGACCATCGTGTAATCGGCACTAAATAGGTGTTTAGGAATAAATTGGATGAAAACAGAATAATAAGTCACAACAAGGCTCGCATTGTTGCTCAAAGGTATAACCAAAAAGAAGGCATCGACTATGAGGAAACTTATGCACCGGTCGTCCGACTTGAGGCTATACGCCTTTTACTTGCCTTTCCATGTTCACAAAATTTCAAGTTATATCAAATGGATGTTAAGAGTGATTTTCTAAATGGCTATATTAATAAAGAAGTGCATGTATCTCAACCTCCAATATTTGAAAACTATAAGTATCCTAACCATGTTTACAAACTAAAACGTGCCTTGTATGGTCTCAAGCAAGCCCCTAGGGCCTGATATGAACGCCTTAGCAAGTTTTTATTAGAACAAGGATTCTCAAGAGGAAAGGTTGATACAACACTTTTCATTAAACGCCAAGTAAAACATTCAATTTTAGTACAAGTTTATGTAGATGATATCATATTTGGTTCTACTAATACATCCTTGGTCAAAGAGTTTTCTATGTTGATGCAGGGAGAATTTGAAATGAGTATGATGGGTGAATTAAATTACTTCCTTGGGCTTCAAATTAATCAACTCGAGGAAGGGACATTTGTGAGTCAAACCAAGTATTGTCAAGAACTATTAAAGCGCTTCGATAAGGCAAAATTAAAGGTTATTGACACTCCAATGCTTATCGCGGTTAATCTTGATTGTGACGAACATGGTAAGTCGGTTAATGTAAAAAGGTATAGAGGTATGTTTGGTTCCCTTATTTACCTTACCTCTTCTCGTCCTGACATTATGTTTAGTGTATGTATGTGTGCTAGGTATCAATCATATCCCAAGGAGTCACATTTAAAAGCCGTTAATTGCATACTTAGGTATCTTTGTGGTACGACTAAGTATGGGTTATGGTTCTCTAAGGGTAGTGATTACTCTTTGGTTGGTTTTTCCGATTCTGACTTTGCCGGTTACAAGTGGGATAGGAAAAGTACTAGTGGTACGTGTCATTTCTTTTCAAATTCCTTAGTAAGTTGGCTTAGCAAAAAACAAGTTTCCATTGCTTTATCAACTGCCAAGGCGGAATATGTCGCAACCGGTAATTGTTGTGACAAAATTTTGTGGCTCAAACAACAATTACTTGACTTTGATGTTAAACTTGATCATATTTTGATATTTTGTGACAACACTAGTGCCATAAACCTAACTAAAAACCCCGTTTTACATTCACACACCAAACATATTGAGATTAGAAATCACTTCCTTAGGAATCATGTAGAAAAAGGTGACGTCGTATTTGAGCATGTTGATAGCATAAATCAACTTACAAATGTTTTCAAAAAACCTCTTGCGACCGAGCCTTTCTTCCACATCCGTAGGGAACTTGGTGTTCTCGATATTTCAGATAGGTTGCAACTACATTAGTTGCATTATTCTTATTTATACTTGTACTCTCATGAATTATATACACTCTTGTATCAAGTTACTTGTGAGGGCACATTATCATCCCGCATCATTAGGTAATATCATTCTAACTCTAACTCTATTCTTGATAACACAATTCGGTAAACTTGAAAATTCTAAATTTCTTGTGATAAATGGTTTTAGACCTTTGTGTTGTGTGATATATGCTTAGGTGATTATTTATGCTTTATTGTGTCTTAAAATTC
Source organism: Vicia faba (assembly GCA_948472305.1). Classification (NCBI taxonomy): domain Eukaryota; kingdom Viridiplantae; phylum Streptophyta; class Magnoliopsida; order Fabales; family Fabaceae; genus Vicia; species Vicia faba. Next base: position 78,112,264 of record OX451735.1, read on the forward strand.
AAGAATATGTGTAAAATTGAAAAATAAGCATGCTTAGGTCGACCTATGTTTGAGAGCCGTCGACGCATACAGAAACCTATACTTCTCAAAATTTTGGCTCAATGAGTCGACGCATGACCTGCATAGGTCGACGCATCGCGCAACATGCTAACCAATGACCTTAGGACTTCTATGTGACATTTCTGTTTTATATTTTCATCTATACTCATTTACTCTCATCACTCTATTTTCCCAAATCCCTCTCAAAACCCTAAAAGCCTCTTTTACTCAAAAATCTCAAACTCCTCAAATATTCTTCCATGGCTTCATCAAGACCCACAAAAAGAAGATTGGTGAAAGGTAGTTCTTCCTCTCAACAGAATCCCGATTCGGTAATAGCTTTATCTCTACTCTCTAATGATTTTCTTGACTCTTATTCAAAGAACTTTAGCAAAAGAAAAATAGTCAAGTAATTCGTAGTATACAAGCAAACCTTAGGTAGGTTGAATCTACCACATGTTGTTGAGCTGTTAAGATTTCAGAAACTAGGGGTCTTTCTAGAGTGTGATACTGCTTATAATGAAGAGTTTATCAAGATGTTCTATAATCGTCTTCAAGGTAATTTTGAAGGAAGTACTTTTAATTACAAGATGAACAACAAAGTTTACACAGTTAACTCTGAAATTTGGACGAAATTTGAATTGTTTCCTTCAAGTCCAGTTGCAATAAAAATTAATGATACCAATAACTTTGAAGTATATGACTTTAAGCTTGCTCTAAAATCTATGCTAAAATAACCATACTCTGAAAATTTTGTAAATAGAACCTTATTTCCAAAGTCGGTCACAACTGGTGCGTTGAAGCCACTTGACCGTATTCTACAATGGATTGTTTCTCACATCATTCGCCCTAATAGGGGTGGATATTCAAGAGTTGATCAATCAGAGGTACATTTGATATATGCTATCAAGAACAAAATGAGGATAAATTGGTCTCACTACATTGCAAGCAGAATGTATAGTCTGAAGGATTCGGGTAGAGGAACAACATTAGGATACACTTCCTTTATTCAACATGTCCTCAACAAGGCCGCTATTGGTGTACCTGGTATGCTCTTTATTAAAATATCAACCGATCAAGATTTCACTCAGAAAAATTTGACTATGATAGGTCACCATTGGGATGCGAGTCAGCAAAGATATAGGTATGTGATAAGAAGTAATAACATGAGCTTGCAGCAAGAAGATGATAGTGAGGAGGAACAAGATGAAGATAATGAGGAAATTGAAAATGTTTCTACCATGAATGTAGATGAAGTGACGTGTGGAAACAATGCTAACATTCTGAACCTACTTGAGTCTATGCGCCTTCAACAGGAGGAGAACTCCTCCCTTATGAATGAGAGACTTGCCACTCTATCAAATGGTGTCAGAGTACACGGTGAACAATTTTCCGCATATTCTACCATTCAGGATCAAAGATATAATACTTTATATGGGATGATGGAGTTTCAAGCAAACAACTTCACTAACAATTTCATGCAACACTTCCCTTTTAACCAACCATCAAATCTTCCACCACAACAAGGAAATGTGAGTGATGAAAATTTATACTTTTTTTGCAAATTTCATGAATTTTAGCTTGTATTTGTTGTTTAATTATTTTTATTATGACTTACTTTGTGTTTGTCTTCCTTTGAACACCGACTTGTAACCATACTATATGATTGGTGTCTAATTATTTTCCATGCCCTTCTCTAACATCTCTTTATGTGATTGTTTGTTAGAGCCATTGATTGCCAAAGTAGATAATTATCTAACCTTGCTTATATTGATTATTGTTACTTTACCATGTTGCTTTGAATCTTTTTGATGTTGTCAAAGGGGGAGAAGCATGTGGAAGTCAAGAACATATGATATGAAACGAAAGGGTGCACATAGATAGGGGGAGAAATCTTCAAGATGAACATTCAAGATACATGGTGCTAGGGACAAGTTTTGCCATCATAAAAAAGGGGGAGTATGTGAGGGCAAGATTTCAATGATGTCAAAACTATGTTGGAAATGTTTCTAGATAATATGGTGGACAAAGTAGCATGAAAAGTCTTCAAGAATTGGCATTTTTAAAAATTTACACTCTATGAGTCGACTCAGAGAAAGCTCAGGTTGATGCATGATTAAAAGTTTCTCCTTTGGGAAGTCTCGGGTTTGATCACGTCGACTATATGGTCAACTCATCCTGGAAGCAATGTTTAGGAACTACGCGTCAACGTATACCCCTGGAGCGGCCAACACATGGTTCTTGCACTCTGTCATGTGGCATCTTTTGGAATGCTCAGGTCGAGTCATCCTTCTGCATAGGTCGATGCATGGCATGTATACACTGTCATATGGCACTTATAGGAATGCTCAGGTCGAGTCCCCCTTTTGCATAGGTTGACCGCTCGCTCGTAAAAACTGTTTTTCAGTCTGTTAGTTTGGGTATTGACCTTAGATAACATATATATACTTGTTTGGTGATTTCATTTGGTTTTTAAGAAGAAAAGTAAAATAGATACATAAGGTACTCATCATCTTCAACCTCTCACTCATCCATTGACAACTACACATGATAATTTTTGTCGATCAAGGTGCGGAGCGTGTGTTGACAACGTCTGAAGTAGAAGATTGAGATCTTGTTTGGATTGAGTAATTGTAGGTTTTTATTGAATAACATCTGAGGGTTTTATCCTCCAAGATCATTGGGATTTGGGGGTTTTTGACAATTCTTTGCTTCATCAAATTCAGTGTGCTTAAGGGATTGAGGAACTATGGGTTCGCTCAACAAGGTAGCTACAATCAGAGGATTTTGATGGAAGAATTGGGGTCATCATCTTGCGATCAAATAAATCGAGGAGAGGGTTTGAGAAACATTTTTTGGTTCTAAAAAAGGTAGCTACAACCGGAGGTTTATTGAAGATTAATGCCATACTTGATTCAAATCGAATCAAGGGAAGAGTGGAGCTTAGTTTTCAATTCAACATATTGGGTTTGAATTATGGTGACTATTTTCTATCTCTCGTATAAACTTTGCAATCATAATAGCAACTATCCTAATTCTAAATTCCAGAATTAAGGGAAGACGTAACCCACACGAGAACGACAGGGGGAACTTCCTTAACAAATGGCGTGTCTATTTTCTTTCTTGCTCTTTACCGTTTATTTGCAATAATCTGAAAATTTGCTCTTATGGTTCCAATTATCCTGATTTGTAGTGCAATAAAATTGTTACTAAAAACTATAGTAATCACTTTGATTGCTATAATTAATTTCAACACTACAAATTAAGTTAGATTGAACTTGGTGAAATTAAGCACACCAAGTGTTCGATAAAAGTCCAAAAGTGAAAATTTGTGTATTTTTTCTCAACATTTCTTTGGAAGTAATTGACAATAGTTAAAGAGTATAAGTAATCAATTATAATTGAGTTAAGTGTTAATAATTCTCATTGATTCATTCCATTCCGTTTTTCGCATATCCGGTCTTTTCAATAGAGGATCGTTTTAGACGAGTGTATATGGGTAGCTTTCACCGTGCTTCAAGTTTTTCTTAAAAACTGATTTTAAAAATCAAGGTATCTATTCAACCCCCCTTCTAGATAAGTCCTATCGTCTAACAAGTCGTACTCTTGATTATTTAGTCCTCTTTAATGATAATTCTGTTTATGTCAAGGATCGACGTATAAGACCGCCGATTGGAGCATGGAGTGAAGGTAGAGGATTATATCATCTTTCTCCCCTACTGGCCTGTGCTTCTATTGCTTCTCAAGAACTCACACATCAACGTTTGGGTCACATCAGTCTTAATAAAATGCGTCTTTTAGTTCCTAGTCTTTCTAAGCTTTCATATTTTGAGTGTGAGTCCTGTTAATTAGGCAAACATACTCGTAGTACTTACTGTCAATGAGTAAATAAAAGTGTTGCATCACCTTTTGCTTTAGTTTACTCTGATATTTGGGGACCTAGTCGTGTGAAGTCTACTTTAGGATACTATTACTTTGTAACTTACATCGATGATTACTCACGATGCACTTGGTTATTTCTAATGAAAAATCGTTTAAATGTTTTCCGTATATTGCAAGAGTTTTATGCTGAAATTAAAAATTAGTTTAACACTTCAAAATTTTACGCACAAATAATGCTCGTGAATATATGTCATCCCAGTTTCAATCTTTTTAACATTACAAGGAATTATTCACCAATCATCATGTGCTCATACACCACAACATAACGATGTTGCTGAACGGAAGAATCATCATTTAGTTGAAACCACACTGACTCTTTTACTTCACCATAATGTACCCTCTTATCTTTGGGGTGATGCTCTCCTTAAGACATGTGACCTTATTAACTGAATGCCTTCATCAGTCCTTCAAGATGAGATTCCATACTCTATATTGAATCCACAACATGATCTCTACCCCATTCCCCTTCGCGTGTTTGATTTCACATGTTTTGTTCATGATCTTAGTCCAGGTAAAGACAAACTTCCGCTAAATCTCTCAAATGTATATTTCTAGGCTACTCACGTATTCAAAAGGGATTTCGTTGTTTTTGTCCTCAACGTCAATAGTACATTGTCTCCTCCGATGTTACATTCTTTGAAGGTTCCCCTTTTTTCTCAGCCTCTTTGTCCTTCCATGAGATTTGTAATTTAGATGATCAAGATATCCCTTATGTTATCCCCATACACATTAAACATCCTTTGCAGGTATATCAATGATGCACATCGTGTCCATCGGGAATTAGAGATGATATTGATCCACCAACACCTTCTCCTACTCCAACTATTCCTCCAGCTATGTCATCTGGACTTGACATTCCAATAGCATTACGAAAAGGTATTTGATCTCATAATCCAAATCCTAAATATGTATGTGCTTTAAATTATGTTTGTCTCTCTACTTCCTATATTTCTTTTGTGTCTGCTATGTATTTTGTGTTTATTCCTAAGTTTACAGGTGAAGCTATGACTGATCTCAATTGGTGTCAGGCGATGGTGGAAGAAATGACTGCATTACATTCAAATAACACTTGGGACATTGTTCCTTTACCTCAAGAAAAATCTACAGTGGGACGTCGATGGGTTTATACAGTGAAAATTGGACCAGTTGGTCAGATTGATCATTTTAAAGCTCGTTTAGTAGCCAAGGGATACACACAAATATTTGGCCTTGATTATGGTGACACCTTTTCTCCAGTGGCCAAGATTAGTTCAGTTCGTCTTTTCCTTGCATTGGCTGCTATTAATCATTGGTCGCTTCATCAGTTGGACATTAAAAATGCCTTCTTACATGGAGAATTAGAGAAGGAAGTGTATATGGATCAACCTCCAGGTTTTACTATTCCTAGTAATTCAAGATTTATTTGTCGGCTTAATCGACTCTTTATGGGCTGAAACAGTCTACACATGCTTGGTTTGGTCGCTTCAGCTCTTCCTTGATACAATTTGGTATAACTAGATGTGAAGCAGATCACTCTGTTTTGTTCGTTCACTCTTCCACCGGTCATCATATCTTTCTTGTGGTTTATGATGATGACATTGTTACCATTGAAGACGATACGGAAGGTATCCAGCGACTCAAAACTCATCTTTTCAAAAAATTTCAGACAAAAGATTTGGATCCACTCAGATACTTCTTAGGTATTGAATTTGCTCAGTCCTCATCAGGCATTGCAACTAACCAATGTAAGTATGCATTAGATATCCTAACTGAAACTTATATGCTTGACTGTCGTCTGATTGATACTCTTATGGATCCCAATGTCAAGCTTCTTCCAGGTCAAGGGGAGTTATTGAAAGACCCGGGATGATATCAACGTCTAGTGGGTAGACTCAATTATCTTACCATCACTAGATCGAATATTACTTTTGCAGTGAGTATTGTGAGCCAATACCTTAATGCTCCTTATCATACTATTGAAATGCAGTTATTCAGATTCTCAGATATATAAAGAATGCACTAAGAAAAACCTATTATATGAAGATAAGGGTGATGCTAAAATCACTTATTATTCAAATGTAGATTGGGCAGGATCATCGTCGGATAAGAGATCCACTTCTGGATATCTATGGCAGCAGCCTAAAAATAACTTGTATGACTTAAGAATTTACTCTCAGAACTTAGGTTCGGTAACCTTCAGACCATAAAACTCATATGCGACAATCAAGCGACACTCCATATTGTGTCCAATCCGGTTTTCCAAGAACTGATCAAGCACATAGAAATAAATTGTCACTATGTAAGAGACAAGGTACTGTCAAGAGAAATAACCACATAATTTGTCAAATCTGAAGATCAATTGGCTGATATATTTACAAAGTCTCTCAAGGGTTCTCGAGTGAATTATATTTGTAACAAACTCAGATCATATAATATATACGATCCGACTTGAGGGGAGAGTGTAAAGAATCCGTTATCAATCAATTAGTATTGATTGATATTCAATTAGTCATAAGTGTAATTGATATTATTTCCTATTGTATATTACCTATTTGCATATAAATATACTTCATGTGTGATCATATTCGACACACAGAGATACAATCTCAATATGGTATCAGAGACTCATCTAAGATCCATTTGGCCACCTACCATTTAGTTCCACGCTCCAGACGCAATTCCTGGGCGTGAGAGTGGGTGTTAAGAGTTTCCCATTGGATAATATATGGCTTAAACATGTGTTTATAAGTGGGGGCAATTCTCACTTTACAAGTCGATTTGTAGGGTCGAGTTAGGATTAACCCACATATTCTAAGAAATAACTATATGAAAATTATTTATAAACGCGAAAACAACCTAATGTATATTCATGTGGATACTATGTTTTAAAATATATGTTTGATATTGTCTCCGAAGACATTAGTAATTTATGGATTAATGTATTAACTTTATTCATATACATGTTAAATTAATGTTGTTGTTATCTAATAAAATGTTAATGTTTAAAGATTTATGTTGAGATTAAATCTTTAATTATGTTATTTTTAGGCAAGTAAAGAACTTGTGTGATTTTTTGTGTTTGTAAAGAGTTTCTAAGACCTTCAACTCTTGAAGACCTTACTTAAAAAACTCATGTTGAATTCTCAACTGAAATGACATGCATTAATTTCAATACGTTGTTAGGCGAGGATTCAATATAAAAACTGAACCTTCCTTTCTATTTTTCAAGGTACCATTGTGATTTCTCACACGAAGTTTCCGCATAGAAATATAGAAGGTTTCACTTTTACTTATTCTTCACATTCTACCTCTACTCAAGTTGTGACAAGAAAATATTTTTGATTCATATTGCTAACAATAAACTGCAAAAACTAAACAATCATCAGCAAGCTACCTCAGAGTAATTAGCAGCCAACCAAATCCTAGTTCAACAAACCTTAGTAGTTATCCTAAAGAAAGTCTCCAAACCTAATATGGTTTTCTTTCATTTTTTCAATCTATTTGGTTGTTTTTTTTTGTCATAAACTCGGTTACGTTTTTTTAAACAATCATTTATTATGCTAGTTATATTTTGACAAGGATATTGTGTTCTTTCTTGGAAACAAGTTTTATTTTTTATTTTTAGATTTTCTTTGGAGATTAAAAAAAATTATTAGAACCTTCTAAAAATATTTTTACACACCTTTTTATTTGATTACAAAAGGGGAAAGAAAAGTATTTTATTTAACAGGAGATAACTTATAATTGTTGATTATGAAATTGTGTTTTTAAGAGTTTACCTTCATCAAAGTTAGAATGTGTTATTTTCACATAGTTTAATTACCTTTTGCACAGTTTCTAGGGGGTATCTCTTTAGCCTGATTAGTTGATAAACTTTTTATCTCTTAAAAAGTTGAAAAACCATTCATCAAAATACATATGTTTATGGAAACATGTGCTTGTAGGTGCATATGTATCTAACTATAAGACGATTTTAATGGTTTTGATGATGACATTTTATGTCAAATTACATTCAAGTGGAGTCCTTACCACTCAACATGTTCTTTTGAGAGATCAAAATGTCAAATCACCTCAATGATAACAATATCTAAGGTCAAACGACATTCAATGAAGTCTTCGATGAATCTCTAAAGGTGATGTATGATCAAATAAGTTATCTCAAGTGTCATAATTAGAAGAGTTGAGTTCCAAATGAAGTGCTAAATCAATGTTAAAATCTAGCAAGAGATTTTGAAGCTTCGAAGTTGTGAAACAGAGGAAGTGTGAAAGCTCATCGGGTTGGTCTTGTACTTAGCGTGGGTCTGAGTGTCACTTTAATATAAAATTATAAGAGTAACTCATAAATTACTAAGGTAGCTCACGCACACACCTGAAATATTTTTTAAACCTCTCTTAATTTACTAAAACACCTTAAAACTTTTGAAAAATAATCGAGGCTTGTGTGGAATTGATCAAAGAGTATTTCAAATCAATTGGGAACTATTTTACATTTTATAATCAATTAATGAATTAGTTAAATAAATTAAAGCAAGGTAACTGACTCTGCAATTGCGGCCGCAATATTGCGGATGCAGTAGCCTCCGCAGCCGCATCGGACCGCAATTATGGTGTGATTTAAGATTATGCGTCTGGCCTCATTAAAAATCACATCACACAATTTCAATGAAAAAACCTTAATGTTAATGTAACTTATTGGTCATAAGCTAGTGTTGGATCAAACTCAGTAGATGTCTAAGTATGCTAGTCTGTTAGAATGTCGAAGTATGCTAGTCTGTTAGCATGTCAAAGTGTGCTAGTTTGTTAATTGTCGAAGTCTATTAGTTTATGCTATTTTGTTAACTCTGTAAGTATATGCTAGTTTGTTAGTTTTTTCTCTCTTATAAATAGCATACTCTCCCTCTGAAACAACCGGCTGAATAAATCATCGAGATGAAATCAATGACGTCGCCATCGAATGTCTTTTATCCTGATGAAAGGTAAAGGTGAACATCGAGTAAACCTGAAGGGATGAAATCACGGTGCGACCATAGAGATCGGGTAAGGAAGTCGATTATGTAAGAGGAAGATATTAGCACCCCACACGTATGTGGTACTCCATAAGATCCACTTATGTTTGTTCTAATCTAAAGGTGTATCTAATCTATGTCTAAAGCTGAATGCTGAAAAGCAAAGATACTAAGAGGAAATGCATGCAAATCAGAAAACACGGGGAAAAGAAGGAAAGATTACAAAGTTTGCTCGACTGAGCCTCGTGACCAGATACCTACGTATCCCTTTTAAGGAATCTGAGCACCGTAGTTCGGCTCAATAATTTTTGTTTGTTGTATGCTTTTTATAGACAATGCTAGCGAAACATGTCTTTACCTGAAAAGGTTTTAAAAGAAAAAGTCCGAAGACAAAGAGATTTGAATTGGTTTGTGTTTTTTATCTTGGAAAATGATTTGGTGATTTGAACCACATTAAAGTCTACAACATGAGGGAATTTAGGTGGTCGAGCTGGACGTCTCATACTCAAAGGAATCATGTAAGGCTCATGGCACATGGTTCGCATTATTATTGTTAAGTGTTGAAATTCTGGCTGCAGATACTCAATGTCACGTTCAATGTTATGACACCGTACCTGACTTTCTATAAGACAGTAAATACAAGAAAACAGTAAAGAATACAGTCAATTGTTTACCCAGTTCAGTGTGCAACAACACCTACTCTGGGGGCTACCAAGCCAGGGAGGAAATCCACTATAAGAGATATTAATTCAGGAATAAACCAACCAGTTTATCTCCTTCACTTAAGACCTACCCAATGCAACTTCAATCTAAGTACAACTTAAACCTGAGTTCCTACTCACTCCCTCTCAATCACAGCAGTGATACATAAAACAATTTGACTAATGAATTGATGAAGACACTCTTCAAAACATACACTTGATTATGCTTCACAGCTTTTTAATCAAGCAACACAAACACTCTTGCTTCACAGCTTTGAGTGATACACAAACCTAACTTGACTTTGCTTCAAAGCTTTAGTCAAGAGACACAAACACACTCTTGCTTCAAAGCTTTGAGTGGTACACAACCCTTACAATTAAAAACTATTCCAAGTCACTTATCACAATAATACTTGCTTGGATTACAATAGTTAAAACTATACAGCTTCTAAATGATCTTCTATCAAAAAAGGGATTGATTCCAAAACAGCAGCTCTGTTGAATATATAGCAGCTGCATCTTCAGTTAGGGTTTCCACAAAAAGCTAGGGTTAATTCCGTTTGACTTTAAGACTAGGTCACAGGACTTTATCAACCAGGTTAGGGTTGAGCTAGGTTAACCCCAAGTCCACGAGATTTTCTGTTCTGGAAAGACTGAGTCATTTTCCTGAAAAAACTCAGAATTACCCAAACTGCATAACTGTTAGTTCAGAACAGGATGTCTTAACATTTGTTATGACATCTGAAAACCTGTCTACTGATTTAGGTAAATGTGATCTTTTTGCAAAATGCTCAGATACACACTTATAAACAGCAGCACCTGTATGACAATATTTTTCTGCCAAGGTACCTAATGAATCAGTACATAATAAACTAGAATGTTATGACATCAGTCATGACATTCACACACACCTGGTTTTACCAAAAATGTATGCCAATAACTAAATAACTACAAACTCCCCCTTTGGCAGATTTTTGGCTAAAGACCCTAAGCAATCAGAGATAGATAGCAGTAGAAAAAAAATGACTGCAGAAAAATAGAATGTCTAATAAGGTCTACCAAAATATATCTCCCCCTCTTTAGCCACAAATGGGCCAAAGATATATGTTCTTAAAATATTATAAAGTAACACAACAAGACAAAAACTGAACACACTTTGCAAACTCCACCAGGAAATAACAACACCACCAACCAGCAACTCCACCAACCTTTAAGCACTGTCATCAGACTCAGAAGGTTCGTGCTTCTTCCTTTTCTTGTGAGCAATGTCAGCATTCTTCTCTTTGTCTGATGTCTCAACATCCTTAGAGACATCTGGATTTGTTTCAGCATTTGAGCTTTCTTGATTTAAAGGAACAGAAATGCCAGGAACTAAGTGGTTCTCGTTCAGAATTCTTGTAACAATTTTAGCTATTGCTTGACGAACATAGGCTGACCCTTCCCTATTTGCAATTTCATAGGGAACTGAAGAAGAAGGATGATATGGATTACCAGAGGCAGCAGCTTGGGACCTTCCTGCATGTCTTGTTCTCAGCTCTTTGACCTTGGTGGGGTTAGTTTCCACTTTTCTAAGAGAAGCGATCTCCAAGACTTCAGAATCCAGGCAGGATGAGATTGCCCTAGAATCTTGATCAGAGGAAGAGGTCGAAATAGTCGTATTGGATGATGATGGTGTTTGAGACATTTTGACAGTTTTAGAAGACTAATAGCAACTGGAGAGAAAATTCGGATAGAGAGATTGGGTTTTGATGCAGAGACGAGAGTAGAAGGAAGAAAAGGAGTGTCTGTTCAACTTCTTAAAAGAATTGAAGGAAATGGGAAAATATAAGTTTAACCCAATCAGAACAGACTTAACAAGCATAACTCCTTTAACCCTTGTTTTAAGCAAAATTAATTGCTACAATTCCTCATGTTGGCAAATACCCAACTTACCCCTCAAGTTTTCAAATTGATTTGCATCAAGTGCCTTGGTAAAAATGTCAGCCAGCTGTAGCTCAGTGGCAACATGTTCCAATTTAATTGTCTTCTCTTCTACAAGGTCTCTGATAAAGTGATGTCTTATGTCAATATGTTTGGTCCTACTATGCTGAATAGGATTCTTGGAAATGTTGATTGTACTCAGATTGTCACAGTACAATGTCATAACATCTTGTGTGACATTATACTCAGTAAGCATCTGTTTCATCCAGATCATTTGAGAACAGCTACTACTAGCTGCAATGTATTCAGCTTTAGCAGTAGAGAGAGACACACAATTCTGTTTCTTGCTGAACCAGGAAACCAGATTATTTCCCAAGAAGAAACATCCACCAGAAGTGCTTTTTCTATCATCAGCACTACCAGCCCAATCAGCATCACAGTAACCAGTCAGAGTTGGTTCACAGCCATGAGAATATAGCAACCCATAGTTGTAAGTTCCACTCACATACTTCAAAATTCTCTTCACTTGATTGATATGACTGACTTTGGGATCAACTTGGTATCTTGCACAAACTCCAACTGCAAAAGCAATATCAGGTCTGCTGGCTGTTAAGTACAACAAGCTTCCTATCATGCTTCTGTACATACTTTGATCCACCTTCACCCCACTTGAATATTTGGAAAGCTTTAAATGAGTAGGAGCAGGAGTCCTTTTGTGACTGGCATTCTCCATACCAAACTTCTTTACAATGTTCTTAGCATGATTGCTTTGAGATAAGAAGATTGAGTCCTCCATCTGTGAGATTTGCAGTCCAAGAAAATAAGTTAGTTCTCCCATGAGACTCATTTCGAATTCAGCCTGCATCTGGTCAGCAAAATGTTTAACCATAAGTTCTGACATTCCTCCAAACACTATGTCATCAACATATATTTGGGCAACCATCAACTTCCCTCCTTCAGTTTTGACAAAGAGTGTTTTGTCCAAGCCTCCTTTTCTGTATCCTTTGTCTGAGATAAACTTTGTTAACCTGTCATACCATGCTCTAGGAGCTTGTTTCAGGCCATATAGAGCTTTTCTCAATTTGTAGACATGACCAGGGTGATTTGGATCCACAAAGCCTTTAGGCTGTTCCACATAAGCTTCCTCATTCAAGTACCCATTTAGAAAGGCACTTTTCACATCCATCTGAAATAACTTGAACTTCAGAAGACAAGCAATTGACAATAGGAGTCTAATTGATTCCAGCATGGCTACAGGTGCAAAGGTTTCATCAAAATCAACCCCTTCAACCTGAGTGTATCCTTGAGCAACAAGTCTTGCCTTATTCCTGGTGACAACTCCTTCAGCATCTGATTTGTTCTTGAAAATCCATTTTGTGCCAATGATGTTGGTTCCTTCAGGTCTAGGAACCAGTTCCCAAACTTCATGTTGCTTGAATTGGTTCAGTTCATCTTGCATTGCTCCAATCCAGTATTAATCAGTTAAAGCTTCTTTGACATTTCTTAGTTCCATTTTGGACACAAAACAAGAGTTTGAGATGATTTCTCTAGATCTTGTAATGACTCCACTGTTTGGATCTGCTATGATGAGCTCTTTTGGATGATCCTTCTGAATTCTGATGGAAGGGATCTTGCTAGCTTCCTTTGATTCAGATTCTGTTGTGGTGGTGTTGGGTAGATCATTTTGTTGGGTTGAAGTCTCAAAGAATGTCTCAACATTACAAGGGACATCTACTTCCTCATGATAATCATCAATTATAACATTTATTGATTCCATCATGGCTTTGGTCCTGGAATTGAATACTCTATAAGCTCTGCTGTTTGAGGAGTATCCTAGAAATATGCCTTCATCACTTTTAGGGTCCAGTTTTCTTCTTTGTTCACGATCTGCCAGAATATAGCATTTGCTGCCAAACACATGGAAGTACTTCACCGTTGGTTTTCTTCCTTTCCAGAGTTCATATATGGTGGATGAGGTTCCCTTTCTCAAGGTGACCCTGTTATGGACATAGCAGGCTGTATTCATAGCTTCAGCCCAAAAATACATAGGAAGTTTTTTGGCATGTATCATTGATCTGGCAGTTTCCTGTATGGTCCTGTTTTTTCTTTCCACAACTCCATTTTGCTGAGGAGTTATAGGAGAAGAAAATTCATGACTAATTCCTTCTGAGGAACAGAAATCATCAAACTTGCTGTTTTCAAATTCCTTGCCATGATCACTTTTGATTCTGAAAATACACCCTTCCTTTTCTCTTTGAATTCTTTTGCACAATTCTTTAAAGACTTCAAATACATCAGATTTTTCCCTAATGAAGTTAATCCAGGTGAATCTGGAAAAATCATCCACAACCACATAGGCATATCTTTTTCCACCAAGACTCTCCACTTGCATTGGTCCCATCAGATCCATATGAAGAAGTTCTAGAACCTTAGAGGTGGTCAGATGTCTTGACTTTGGATGTGACATCCTAGTCTGCTTACCAACCTGACATTCACCACAAACTCTTCCTTCATCAATTTGCAGTCTTGGAATCCCTCTGACTGCCTCTATGGAGATAATCCTTTTCATACCTCTTAGATGAAGATGGCCAAGTTTTTGGTGCCACAGTTTCACCTCTTTTTCTTCTTTTGCAATGGAACACACAAAGGAGAAATTAGTGTTCTCAGGCTCCCACAAGTAACAGTTGTCTTTAGATCTGACTCCTTTCATCACAATTTCTTGTTTTTCATTAATTACAAGACATTCAGATTTTGAGAAATTGACCTTGAATCCTAGGTCACACAATTGACTGATACTAATGAGATTAGCAGTCATCCCTTTTACCAGCAGTACTTCATTCAGACTTGGAACTCCAGGGCAATCCAAATTACCAACTCCTTTGATTTCACCTTTAGCACCATCTCCAAAGGTCACAAAACTGGTGGTGTGAGGTTTAACTTTATTGAGGAGGTTCTTGATTCCAGTCATGTGTCTGGAACACCCACTGTCAAAGTACCAGTCTTCCTTTGCAGAGACCCTCAGGGAAGTGTGGGCTATCAGGGCAGTAGCCTTTTTCTTCCATTTAGGAGCATGTGGTACCTTTTTAGACTTAGGTTTGACACCTGAGTTCTAATTAGGGTATCCATGCAATCTGAAGCAGAAAGGCTTTATGTGGCCATATCTCCCACAATGATGACATCTCCATCTTTGGTACCTTTTCTTCATATGTCTCTGTTCCTGATGTTGAGAGTTGTGTTGAGACATCTGTTTTGACATTTGCTTATCAGGCCTGATCTTCTTATCTGTACCAGATTTCTTTGCTTCCACAAATCCTAGTCCAGATTTATTTCCCACATTTTGTCCAACCTGAAGGATCTCTTCCAATTTGTTTGTTCCATTAGTTAGCATCTTGACAGATTTGGTCATTTGATTCAGTTGTGAGTTCAGCAATTGAACTTTCCCTTCTAGATGACTTATAGTTTCAAGGTTTGCCCTTTTTTCAGCCTCCAGCTTTATGATGAGTTTTGATTGTTTCTCATTCTGCACACAGACTTCAGTACTTCTGATACACAATTTCTTGTAAGTATCAGCCAGTTCTTCAAATGTCACCTCTTCATCACTAGTGTCACTTTCAGAGGTACAAACACCAGTTAGAGCAGTAACTAGTTTGGCAGATTCTTCTTCAGAATTACTTTCTGAATCACAGCCAGACCAAGTAACAGTCATTCCTTTTTATTTCTTAAGAAAGGTAGGACATTCAGCTCGAATATGCCCATATCCTTCACATCCATGGCATTGAATTCCTCTGCCTTGATTTCCCTTCTCTTCTGACCTTGGTCTTCTGCTGGAATTGTCAATGTCAGAGGGAATGTTATGAACATTAGACCTTAACTTTGGATCTATTCTTTTGATGAGTTTGTTGAACTGTCTTTCAAGCATGGCTATAGCTTCTGAAATATTTTCTTCTTCATCCTCCTTGTTTTCAACATCAGTGTTGGATACAAGTGCTACGCTCTTGTTCTTCTTGTCACCATTTTCAGTGATCCCCATCTCAAAAGTCTGAAGAGACCCAATAAGTTCATCCACTTTCAACTTGCTGATGTCCTGGGCTTCTTCTATGGAAGTTACCTTCATTGCAAATCTTTTAGGCAAGGATCTGAGAATCTTTCTCACCAATTTTTCTTTTGACATCTTTTCTCCCAGTGCTCCTGAGGTGTTGGCAATCTCCAAGATGTTCATGTGAAACTCATGAATGGTTTCATCTTCCATCATTTTTAGATTCTCAAACTTGGTAGTCAACATCTGAAGTCTTGACATTTTTACTTTGGAAGTGCCCTCATGGGTAGTTTTGAGAGTGTCCCAAACTTCCTTGGCCAGTTCATATTGATGTACTAGTCTGAATATGTTTCTATCAATTCCATTGAACAAGGCATTTAAAGCTTTGGAATTTCCCAGGGCTAACTCATCTTCTTCTTTACTCCAATCTTCCTCAGGCTTCAGACTGATTGTCCCATCTTTCTCAGTTATGGTGGGATGGATCCATCCTTTGTCAGCAGCTCTCCAAGCCTTTTTGTCCAGAGATTTTAAGAAGGCAATCATACGAGGTTTCCAGTAGTCATAATTTGTTCCATCCAGAATGGGTGGTCTATTTCCAAAAACTCCTTCTTTGTCCATAGTGCCAGAAAGTGATATCCCTAGATCTCACCCAGTAATACAGGCAGGGTGCCTACTCTGATACCAATTGAAATTCTGGCTGCAGATACTCAATGTCACATTCAATGTTATGACACCGTATCTGACTTTCTATAAGACAGTAAATACAAGAAAACAGTAAAGAACACAGTCAATTGTTTACCCAGTTCAGTGTGCAACAACACCTACTCTGGGGGCTACCAAGCCAGGGAGGAAATCCACTATAAGAGATATTAATTCAGGAATAAACCAACCAGTTTATCTCCTTCACTTAAGACCTACCCAATGCAACTTCAATCTAAGTACAACTTAAACCTGAGTTCCTACTCACTCCCCCTCAATCACAGTAGTGATACATAAAACAATTTGACTAATGAATTGATGAAGACACTCTTCAAAACATACACTTGATTATGCTTCACAGCTTTTTAATCAAGCAACACAAACACTCTTGCTTCACAGCTTTGAGTGATACATAAACCTAACTTGACTTTGCTTCAAAGCTTTAGTCAAGAGACACAAACACACTCTTGCTTCAAAGCTTTGAGTGGTACACAACCCTTACAATTAAAACCTATTCCAAGTCACTTATCACAATGATACTTGCTTGGATTACAATAGTTAAAACTATACAGCTTCTAAATGATCTTCTGTCAAAAAAGGGATTGATTCCAAAACAACAGCTCTGTTGAATATATAGCAGCTGCATCTTCAGTTAGGGTTTCCACAAAAAGCTAGGGTTAATTTCGTTTGACCTTAAGATTAGGTCACAGGACTTTATCAACCAGGTTAGGGTTGAGCTAGGTTAACCCCAAGTCCACGAGATTTTCTGTTCTGGAAAGACTGAGTCATTTTCCTGAAAAAACTCAGAATTACCCAAACTGCATAACTGTTAGTTCAGAACAGGATGTCTTAACATTTGTTATGACATCTGAAAACCTGTCTACTGATTTAGGTAAATGTGATCTTTTTGCAAAATGCTCAGATACACACTTATAAACAGCAGCACCTGTATGACAATATTTTTCTGCCAAGGTACCTAATGAATCAGTACATAATAAACTAGAATGTTATGACATCAGTCATGACATTCACACACACACACACACCTGGTTTTACCAAAAATGCATGCCAATAACTAAACAACTACAAGTGTTTTGAAAAGTTGAAAGAAGAAGAAGTTTTAGTCTTAATGAGATACAAAAGAGGAAAGAAAAAGTATAAGGAAAGACTAGCAAAATAGACCTAAAGTTTTCATGCAATGTTGATTCTATAGTTGAGGATAAGAGGGAGACATCTACCTAATATTGTCATGCATGGATAAAGATCCTAAGGTCTATTTAGTTTAAACTTAGAGAAGAGTCAACTAAAAATCCTATGGGGAACATACAAGAGGAGAATCTAATAAAGAAGGGAGAGGGATGACAAAACATCATACATAAAGATGACAAGACATCAAGAAGCATGTATCAAGTACATATGACAAAACATCTAACAAGGATGGCAAAACATCAAGAAACATGTATCAAGTATAGATGAAAAAACATCTAACAAAGATGACAAAACATCAAGAAACATGTATCAAGTATAGATGATAAAACATCTAACAAGGATGACAAAACATCAAGAAAAGATGAGATGATAAAACATCATACAAAGAACGAGATGAAAAAACATCATGAAATAGGATTATAAAACATCAAGCACAAACATGTAGGTAGAAACCTAAATCAATAGGAGAGGAAATGGCCAAAACATCACACCATAGACTATAAAACACCAACACAGAGAAGATAAGGTATCAAGCACATACATGTTAGGATGAAAAAACATCATATCTTAAAGAATATCTGTGATTTGGTGGCAGAACCGATTATTTTTTGTTACTATTGGTTTTGCATTTTTTGTTCGCAAATGTACGGTAAGCAAGAGTCGCCACCATCTTTTATTTCATCCAACAAAGGAAAAGGGAAAAAGAATAGAAAAAACCTTTTTCGAGATGTTTCTGAGTACGGGGGGTAGATTAAATGAAAGGGAAGGTATTAACACCCTTTCTATCCGTGGTTTTCCACGGGCTCTTAGGTACTTGCTCATTCTTAAATTGCTTTTGTATGTTTGTGTGCTTTAAAAAAGTTTTGAAATTTCCTTAGTGCGGCCTTTCACTTTATGGTACCCCTTGTATCAGTCCTCAAGGGTGTGATAAAGTGTTTTTGAAAAGTTTGTTTGAAAAGTTTGTTTGAAAGTGTATGGTGTAAAAAGTTGTTGTTTTGAGCAAGTACTTAAAAGTTTCTACCTACTCGAAAAAGACTGTTCGTTTTTCTTATTTCCTTTAGACAATGCTATCCTACTATTAAGGAGTAGGTAGCTCCATCGTTGGAGTTTAAGGTACAATTGAAAGGGACGATTACGATCACTAAAGAAATGGTTAGGAAACCTTAGTAGTTACCCTAGAGTCCTAAAGATCTTTACGAGGCAACATTCGAATGGGTCATCTTTGATCTTTTGGGACTAGAGGGAAACCACTAAAAATCTCTATACTTCATGACCGTTTACCAAAGGCAACCGAAGTGGGGCAAACCCTAGGAGTGAGCATGTGCAAGTGTTTGTTTCTCAGTTATTTATCTTTGCACAGTTAGGGTTTTCTACAGTTTTAAACTATTGATTTATCTTTCGTATACAATCCTATTATCAATCATCTAACAGTTTAATTAATAACAGAAAATAAAGTGCGAGAAATTTAAACCTAGCTATTACAAGGCCTTGGGGAGGGGGATTACATAATAAAAAAAACTTGGGGAAACAGTAAATGAAAACGGCGAAATAAACCTAATTAAAACTATTACAACTTTGGACAGGATACAATAATTAAAATAATGGAAAAAGAAATACGCGCGACAAAATTAAATCCGAGGATTTTAACAATTAAATCCAAAGACGTTTAATTAGTGAATAAAAGAAAACATATTTTTTTGGGTTTTTGAGAAAGTAATTAATTTTGCAACTTAACCTAATTTCTAATTAATTTTAATTATAAAAGGAATTTAAATCATCCTAATTAACTAAATTAATTTATGAAATTAAATATTTTATGAAAAAACCCTAATTCTAATGTTTTTGTGATTTTTTGATTTAATAAAAAAAACAATGATTCTTTTTTTTGTAAAATAATTAAAACCAATAATTAAATAAAGAAAATTAAAACAAAAATTGAAATGGGCCTGGTGCTGGAAGTAATTCTGGGGGTGCAAAATTGAATTCCTGGCGCGTGATCTAGTGAAGATAACCTTTAGAGGGTTCACCATGGGGATTGGTTTATTGGGCGTTGGATCTGATCTTGGGAAGATCCAATGGCTCGATATGGAGGTGCATGATGGATGCCTGGTTGATGAGGTACATGGAATCTGCAATAAACAACTTAGAAAATAGAAAATGTCTGGACCTGGGATTGAACCCAGGTCCTTCATCTCAAAGGACCACACCTGGACCAGCAGAGCTGGAACACTTGCTTGTTAATATAATAAACAAATAAAATATAAGTCAAACAAAGCAGTATGCCCAAAAAAATGCGCGAGATTCAAATCTCCCAATAGGAATCTGCCACCTAATTGTCCTCTTCCCAGAACTATTGTTTTAGAAACTAGGCTTTTACCTACAGACGGATTCGTCACTATAGGCTATAATGACAGTTCTTGCGTGTGGCTACAAACCTGTAAAAATAAAAAACGCAACACAAGAAACATAAATCCCAACCAAGGGCATGGATCGATTGGAAATAATCCCCTGAGCACGAATAAACCCTTAATTTTGCCTAATTTTTCCTCTAACCAGGGTTCCCCAAATTGGATCTCCAGAACCCTAGCCATGGCAGATGCCTATACCTGCACTCAAACCCTAATCAAAGTATTCCAGCATGTTGTAAACATGATAACAAGCATAGATATATAATCAAAATATGTTTGTGATGCCAGAATCAAAGAAATCGAAACTGAGAATATGTGCAAACCGTGATGAAGGGTGGGCGCGATTCTGCAGGTTTCAGGCCGTGGGAATGCTTGCAAAAGCTTCAGTGAGTGTCCAGGGATGTGATTTTATCCTTGGAATGGATTGAAACGGCCTGTGGAAAGGAATCTGATCTGCATTTTTTATCAAAAAGTTTGAACCTTGTTCTTGCTTTGTGGGTGGCAGGCTGCGCGTCAAACTTGTGTTCTAGGGTTGCAATGCATTGTTATATGTAGTGAATCAGATTAGGGCAATAGAATTGGAAAGAATCAAAAGATATTATGGTCTTGAATTTTGATTTCAATCTTTCCAAACATGGGGATTTCTTCCCATTCTCAAGCTTGCACGATTTACTCTTGATTTAATTTGATTTTAATTGAATTTTAAGTAAATAAAATCGAAATAAATGAAATAAATAAGTGAATAAGGCATGGGGGGTCCCATAGGTCATGGACCATACTGGGACTGAGATTCAATCTTAAAAAGATGAGCCCATGTGGAAAAAATGCAATTTTGTGCATTGTTGACTTTGGGCAATTTTCCAAAAATGGCCAACTTTGACAATGCATGTCTTTCTCAATTTAGACCCTAAGAGGGTGTTCTTGGACTTTTTAGAAATATTAGGATGTCCTCTAAACAACCCTTTTGGTTTCATCTCCATTGGATCTTCTATGTTCATGTAAGAAGCTTTGACCCAAAAGGTGTTTTTGTTGACTTTTGAAAAGGACCTATAATGTATGAATTTATATCTTTTCATGAGTGCATTTCTTGAACTTGAGGGCTGATGATGAATTGTAGGGAATTGGATTCTCTTTAAAATGAGCATTGGATGAGGAATTTCTGATAAAGTATGAGATTGTTATGCTTGGTCAAAGTTTGGCTGACTTTTCCTATAGAAACCCTAATTTAGCAACTTTTGAGTTTTGATGAATTAGGAGCATTCCTTGAGGAATCATGATCAACCCTTGATCAAATGATGGATATCACTTCAAAATGTTGATGTTGACCAAAAATCTTGAAGTTTGACTGTATGTGGGTCACAATACACTTTTGACCTTGTACAATTGATTTTCAGGTATTTGAGCAGTTGACTGAGCAAACTTCTTGTGCAAGGCATGAAACTTGGAATAAATGATCTTGAGAACATATTAGGGCAATGGAAACCATTTAGGACCCTTGTAACTCAAACATCTTGATGAGGAGTGAAACCTTAGTTTGAGGCTCATTGTCTTAGGAGGAGGATTTGTCTGGTCAATCCTTAGTTAACTTGAGCAATTGAGGACTTCTAGGAGTATATTTTGAGTAAAATGAGAGGGAAAATTTTGGGGTGCAAAAGCTGCCCCTGTTCAATCTTCTTAAACCTGAGGATGTAGACTGTCTGGTCTGCCTTTCGTGATCTGAAGGTGGAAGATGATTGAACACTAGAGTGCCCAGAAATTTGCACTCGCATGAAGTAATATTGATCAATAATACCGGGAATGGGCTTACAGATGCCATTTGGATGGCTCCATAGAATTGTCGGAGATGGGCTTAAATATGCCATTGAGAAAAGATATCAGTCGCATAAGAGATTCCTTTGCGAGAATTCATGTACCTGTGTTGAGAAGGACTTCGTCGAGGAATGTTGATTTATGTCTTGGGAAATAGAGTCTAGGAGCTTCGGTTGTACATTACTTTACTGGGGAATTAACTCTTGATTGATGAGACAAAAGAGAGCTATTATCTGGTCGAGTCCAGGCTTCACAATGACTGGTTTAGGATAGTAAGGCTGACTGCTATTTGGCCGTATTCCAGGCTTCACAGTGACTTACTGGGGAATATGAGATCGATCGTATCTGGTCGGGTCCAGGTTTTACAGTGTTGAAAACTGTTGTCCGGAGATAAAAAGATAAGGAACCTGTACAGTAGGGTTACTTCGAAATGAAAGCCTATGTAGTAGGGCTATGAGAAGGAACCTGGGTAGTAGGGTTACTTCGAAATAAAAGCCTGGGTAGTAGGGCTATGAGAAGGAACCTGGGTAGTAGAGTTACTTCGAAATAAAAGCCTGGATAGTATGGCTATGAGAAGGAACCTGGATAATAGGGTTACTTCGAAATGAAAGCCCGAATAGTAGGGCTATGAGAAGGAACCTGGATAGTAGGGTTACTTCAAATTGAAATCCTGGATAGTAGGGATCTGAGAAGGAACCTGGGTAGTAGGGTTACTTCAAAATAAAAGCCTGGATAGTAGGGCTATGAGAAGGAACTTGGATAGTATGGTTACTTCGAAATGAAATCATGGATAGTAGGGCTGTGAGAAGGAACCTGGATAATAGGGTTACTTCGAAATGGAAGTATGGATAGTAGATCTGTGAGAAGGAACCTGGATAGTAGGGTTACTTCAAAATGAAAGCCTGGTTAGTAGGGCTGTGAGAAGGAACCTGGATAGTAGGGTTACTTCGAAATGAAAGCCTGGATAGTAGGGATATGAGAAGGAACCTGGGTAGTAGGGTTACTTCAGAATAAAATCTTGGATAATAGGGTTATGAGAAGGAACCTGGATAGTAGGGTTATTTCGAAATGAAAGCCTGGATAGTAGGGCTGTGAGAAGGAACCTGGATAGTAGGGTTACTTCGAAATGAAAGCCTGGATAGTAGGGTTATGAGAAGGGACCTGGGTAGTATGGTTACTTCGAAATAAAATCATGGATAGTAGGGCTATGAGAAGGAACCTGGATAGTAGGGTTACTTTGAAACGAAAGCCTGGATAGTAGGGCTGTGAGAAGGAACCTGGATAGTAGGGTTGTGAGAAGGAACCTGGATAGTAGGGTTACTTCAAAATGAAAGCCTAGATAGTAGGGCTGTGAGAAGGAACCTAGATAGTAGGGTTACTTCAGAATGAAAGCCTGGATAGTAGGGTTGTGAGAACGAACCTGGATAACAGGGTTACTTCGAAATGAAAGCCTGGATAATAGGGCTGTGAGAAGGAACATGGATAGTAGGGTTACTTCGAAATAAAAGTCTGGATAGTAGGGCTATGAGAAGGAACCTAGATAGTAGGGTTACTTCGAAATGAAAGCCTGGATAATAGGGTTGTGAGAAGGAACCTGGATAGTAGGGTTACTTCGAAATAAAAGTCTGGATAGTAGGGCTGTGAGAAGGAACCTGGATAGTAATGTTACTTCGAAATGAAAGCCTGAATAGTAGGGCTGTAAGAAGGAACCTGGATAGTAGGGTTACTTCGAAATGAAAGCCTGGGTAGTAGGGCTGCTTTATTTGATTACGTAGATTAGTTGACCCGTTTGGTTCCGGGAACTGATTTTCCATTAGTTGTATGTAGATATGACATGTATAGCTTCATGGATTTAATCTTGAACTATTGGAAATGTTGATGATAACCATTTTTCATGAAAAGATACAACATTAATCATATGTGATTCATGAAATGCATTGAGTGATGATGTTCTCAAAATAAAAGAGATTATGCTGTATGCAATATGTATGCGCATGTCATGATGTATGAACATGAAATGCTATTGCGACTTATCCGAGTCTGGGAAAATAAATCTCTGACTGCTATTGGAGGGTACTGGAAATTTAATTCCCGACTGAAACAACTGGCTGAAAATCATCAAAACAATGAAGTCTCCATCGAACATCTTTTATCCCACATGTAGGGAAAGGTAAACATCGAGAAAACCTGAGAAGGGTGAAATCAAGGTCGAACGACCAAGAGATAAGGGTAAGGGAGTCAGTTACGCGAGGGGAAGGTATTAGCACCCCACACGCCCGTAGTACTCTACGGTATCCG
This sequence comes from Vicia faba, assembly GCA_948472305.1. NCBI lineage: Eukaryota > Viridiplantae > Streptophyta > Magnoliopsida > Fabales > Fabaceae > Vicia > Vicia faba. The sequence goes on from OX451735.1 coordinate 78,136,310, forward strand.
CTCTTGTTATCTATCTTATGGGTGTGTTTAATCTATGCTTACTGTTTATGATACTACTGAAGGGAGAATGCATGCAAAAGAAATGAGAAAAGAATGTAGGGAAAATAAAATTGTGCTCGCTTGGGCCCTACCCCAATGCCTACGTATCCCTTTTAAGGAATTAGAGCAGCCGTAGTTTGGCTTATATTTTTGTTGGTTTGTATTTTTTTAATGAACAACATTAATTTCGCCTTCTGCCGCAACTCGACCTTCGGAGACTTATGCGTCAGCACATAAGTGAATTAACCTGCTCTCTTGAAAAGATTTGGAGAAAATGTGCCTGGGTGCACAAAAAGGTTAGAATTTGGATTGTGTTTTTGACGAACAATATTAATTTCTCCTTCTGCCGCAACTCGACCTTTGGAGATTTACGCGTCAGCATAAAAGTGAGTTAACATGCTCTTTTGAAAAGAGTTTGAAAGGAAGGCCCGAAGGCAAAATGAATTTTATGTTTGTTGGTGTTTTTTGCTTGTAGAGAATAACTAGTTAATCTCAAGGGAGATACTTTAGTCATTTCTCTACTCATTCATGAAAAGATTCTTTGAGACATGAACCATGCCAAGGCTTAGAATGGAAAAAACGATAAGATCGAGAAGAGACCCGCTTAGCATTTCCCATGATCCACAAAGGCACGATTCTCGTCAGTAAATTCTTTAATCATTTTGAAGTTTGAAGGAAAATAAGTCTTAGTTTTAGATGTATATGCAAAATGGGAAGAAAAGTCACATGGAGACTAGCCTATTTCTAAACCTAATGTTATCATGCATTGTTAGACCTAAGTTAAGGATGGATGAAAGGGAAATGTCTACCTAATGTTAGCATGTATATGGTTTGCGGTAAAACTCCTGCTTTTCATGAAAAGCGGTAAAGAAACGCGATAAAGTGCGGAAATGAAGTATAAATTGAGGTCGCGATGATACCGAACAGAGAAGGTCCGTTTCCTCGTCAAAGACACGCTAGTGATAGGAAAACTCTGCCGAAAGCTGCTCCGTATGAGTGATCATAGAATTAATCTCTCAGCATTCCATATTGCAAAAGTTGCATCAATATTCTATCACAAAATCTTAGCTAAAGATGAAAACGAAAATGGTTACTAAACATAAACACTAATAGAAAATTCTAATTAAAATTCTAAAAAGAAATTCTAGAAAAATTCTATTATATACTACCATTTTTTATTATTATTATTTAGAGAAAATTCTAACAAACAAACAAGAATTAATTCCTAAATCAAAAACTAACAAGTTTTTATGGATTTTAGAATTTTATCATAAAAAAGAAATAGACAAAATTATATGAAAAAATAAAATCCTAAAGATTATGAGGACAAGGGGTGTGAAGCTGGATCAGGGGTGTATAATTCAACAATGCAATATGTGGTATAAAGCCCACTCTGTAGAGAATTTTTGTTTGTAGCACTTTTAAGCCACCAAAAATGATAATGGGACTTAGTAAGAAGTCACCCGACCCACTATACACACCAGTCTCATCCTGCAATTCCATATACCCTTTCAATTTTCATCAGATTACCTGTTGTTAATAAAATAAATAATAAAAAAAATTAAAAATTAAAAAAAATCAAAGTGAGGAAGCCGCAACGTTTGGCACAGATAAGGTTAAGTCTTGTAATGGTTCAGACGTTCCGAATCGCCTCCTTTTGTCCTATCCGTCTCATTACCCAACAACCATCAATCCAGCTCTTGCATGTTCTTGGTTGCTTCAGTTCATCGTCAATTGAATCGCTATTCAGAGCGATCTCCTGTCATGATTTTCGTCTCTGACGACCTCAACACAGCGTCGCCACCGTTTTCCTTACGATCATTGTCAATTCTCGAACTTCATAGTGTTTCTCTTCTCATCTTCATGCGCCTGAAATATCGCATCTTCTTTTTCTTCAGATTCAAACGGCGGCAAAGCTTCGATGAAACATGATTCCATTGCATCTTCAATGTTCTTGCATAAGCTTTGGCAGAACAAGGTTGCAAGAGATCGAAGACTTACGGGTAGGAGAACATACCGTGCGTCTTCGACAACAACGAACAATGATAGAACACTAGATAATTCTCGCTCCAGGTACGATTACCATCAGATTCACTCTTCTTCTTTTTGTTTAAATCACAACTCATAAACCTTCTTCCAATCCCCAATTTTCTTCTGCATTTTTGCTTTGCCGCTATATTGATGTAATTGTGCATTCTTAATGATATTGCGATTGCGTTTGATGGGGAAATGAAGGAGGTTGAAATGGTTCTTGAAACAGAGATGAAGATGAAGATGAAGATGAAGATGAAGATGAAGGGAAGGGAAGAAGGAAGAGGTTTATGGAGACTCTTCTGTAGAATTTCATAATCAATTTGAATTGGTAATTTTTTTAAATATTTTTTATCTATTCTGTAGAGTTAAAAAAATGAACCCCCGCCTCCCATAACTCTGAAACTGGATCCTCTTATATGGATTGCTGAGAATTGGTTAGAAGATGGGAGTTGGTTAGGTAGTTAGAAACTGTTAGGATGCAGTTAGAAAATTATGTTATGTAGGTTGTTAGTAAGTTGGGATTTTCTGTTGAAGTTTGTTGGAATGGTTAGGAATTGGTTATGATAGTTAGGAGTTTTAGAGGGCTGCTTAGAGGTTGTTCATAGGTTGTTAGGGATTTAATAAATCTGTTAGAAAACAGTAGCGGGTTAGGAATCAATTAGTTGGCTGTTATGACAGTTAGTTAGAATTCTGTTTGGAGGTAGTTAATAAGCTGTTTTTTTATTCCTGTGCCATCCATGTTGAAGCAACCTTTTCAATCTTTCTAGGGTCGTCACATCCATTTGAATGATGTTGCTTTGATGGATTTTCGATTTTTTTTTTAACTTCACTAACTTGTCAAGTATTTGCAACATGCTGCTGGCATTCTTCTTTAACTTTAGATTGAAAAACTAAAGAGTTGCTCATGTCCATATACTGCTCTTTCTTGACAGTACCACATGGTTATTTGAGCAGAAACCATTGGTTTCTTTCAAATTAAGAGCTTCAATAATATCACTACATGGTTTGTTATCAAGACCAAAAGACATGCCCTCACTACTTACACTTGATTTTGTCACTTCAAGCTTCGGAAATTGTTTGTCTACCAGTTCTGAATCTTGCAAACTATTTGAGAATGTTTCTCTAGAAAACCATTATGAGATTATTTCAGAATAAGTAAGCACGTGGAAATACTGAACAAATGGGGTGTCCGTCCAACTGCTAGAACTCCTTTTTACTAAAGGACCCCGAAAGCTTTGAATTAAATCTTTCATAGGAACTTTAATAAACCCCTCATCAGTCAACTGCGAGCACTTCATTATATAAAATCGTGAAGCTGTCTTCTCTTTGCTCTGGGAATACACAATATAACTTCCCAAAAGCATAATATCAATACTATTGACACCTGTTACTTTCTTTACTGAAGAATATCCAATTTGCAAAAATCCATCTTCATTAACATTTACGCATGTTTTGTAGGCTTTTTAATTACTCTTTTCTTTTTGTATGCATGTTTGATTTTATTTGTAACTGCAGAATTTTGACCGGAAGAGGAAGAATCCATTTTTCAGGTTGAGCCTGAGGCTTCTTTGAAGTTGCTTTAAGGGAATTCAAGTCTTGTAACATATCTACTGATATTCAATCCACGTCTCGACTGACAACTTTACAAGCGACTTGTGTACAAGTCTGGCGAGCATGCTTCCTTTTTGTCCTTAGAATAGTAACCGAATTCTGAACTAGTGCAAAAACAACCCTTTCAACAACAGGTTTTCTCTGTAAATTATGGACTGAATATGGTTCTCTTACATGTGCAAATGTATGATAATTATGTCATGTTATATCAAGTTTGAACCAGATTCTGATGTTTGATTGGCGTAAGATTTCAGCATGAAGGCGAGACTTTGGCATGGAGGCATTTTGGAATCCAATGCAACATGAAGCTGAGAGAAGAGATAATTTTAACAGGATTAGGGAAATAGGGATTATAGTTATAGTTAGATTCTTGATCAACCTGTGCAAGCTAACATCTTTTGTAATCTCTTTGTAGCACATTCTTAAACTGCATAGTGAATTTGACTTTGCAATTGTAATCCCTTTATAATTTTCTCTTGGACAAACTTTTGTAAAGACCTTGAATAGACTTTGTGCTTGCATTTAGACAAATGAGTATTGGTAATTGATGGTGAAATGATATTTTCATTTGCAAAGTATTGTAAACACGAACATGTGAGTGAATAAAATATGGAGTTTCAATTGAATAAATTAGGAACTTTGATTGTAGCTTAATTTGCACGTTAATGCATCTTTTATTATTTTTTAATACCAATATAAACTTTGACCGAATTTGAACCATCTCCAACTGAATGAAACCTCCAAATTCAACTCTTCCGTCCATGTTAACTTGAATTGTAACTTCATCTTTCATAGCATGAACCAAGACCTTGGAAACTCAATCTTTAAATATTTGACTTGGAAAAAAAACTTTTCCGCTTGATGATTTTAACACAAAACAGTACCTTTGGAACATCCTTACATGAAGATGAAAGGGACTTGAACCATAGCGAAAAATCTTTAAGATAACCGTATCCATGATCTTCATACTAGTGAATGTTAACAAGCTCAAAAAGAAATGCTAGTCTTCTTGAGATACCCTCGAATCTTATGCCCATTTGACATTTAGAGTGTTCTTGTTGATTTTGTAATATAGAATGAATCTCGAATGAAACTTGAATGCTTATGAATTTTGTTTGAATCAGGAATCTCGAATCCCAATTAAACTTCATTCTATGTTTGCACCAACGGATCTATATATGACAAATCCCAATAGCTTAAACTTAACTTCGAAATGGTCTTTGTATAGAATCCACAATATTTTCTTGCAAAGCACTTAACCAAATGAAACAGCCTTCTCCTGATGATCCACAATACTCAACTATGAGGTGCGCTCCATGAATGTCAGGAAACCAAAACTTCCATATCCATTTGATGACCAAAAGCACAATAAAGCGAATCCCTGCCTGCGAATAAATCTTAGACCCCATGCCTTATTTTGAAGAAAATCACTATGCAAAATCCCATCATATGATCGAGGATCCCTGAAGAAGAACCCCTATCAGAGTATGATAACTGAAGAGAGTTCCGATCTTTGTTCGCACATAGAGAGGTGGACCCTAATAGCCTTGTAACTTTGATGAGAAGAAGTCAAGGAGAAACCCTAATTCCAATGAACCAAAACCCTAATTCCACAGTCTTGTACACCAAGGAGAAACAGAATAATCAACCTTATTCAATCATATACACCTCAAATCACTCCTAAACCCTAGACTCATAGCTGTTAATTTTTTTGAACCTCAGATGAACTTTTAAATGCAATGCATGCTATGTTACTGGCTTAATGGGATGTATGCGAATGAATGCGAAGGTCTAAGCCAAATAAAAGAGATTAGGAGGGCAAATTTTGGGGTGCAACAGCTGCCCCTGTTTAATCGCCTTCGACCTGGAGGTGGGATTGGCGCCAACCTTTCAAACCTTCAAGGTAAAAGAAGATTAAATAATAAAAGAACCCGAAAATTTGCGCTCCGAAGCCAGTCAGGTATACACTATAGTTTTGGTTTTATGTATTTTATATATATTTTTAGGTAAGAGGGGTTATTAGGGTTAGATGTATATTTAACCAGAGTTTGACACACAGAAGAATAATTTGGTTATCGAGGAACACTTGTTGGGATTTAGTAACAAACACCTGTTTAGAGGACATCAAAAGGTATACGCCTCAAGTTTGTAGCAGACATACGAAAAAAAAGGTATCAGAGACACATATCTGGGGTTGGTAGTGGATACGCAAGAAAGAGACATCAAAAATACATATCTGTGGTCGGTACCAGACACGTAAGAAAGAGATAGAAAAGATACATATCTGTGGTCGGTATCGGATACGTATGAAAAAGATATCAAAGATACACATCCGTGGTCGGTACCGGATACGTACGAAAGAGACAGACCAGAGAAAGCTCTTATGAAGGAACACTAATCGAAGGCGTAGTTACCGCGGGAAGAGACCAAACGAATGGGACTCCTGATAAATGATACCGGTCGAAGGTGGATTTAAAGGAAATGACACCAGCCGAAGCAGGATTTTAACAAAGGATACCAGCCGAAGCGGGGTTTTGAAAGATACCAGCCGAAGCGGGATTTTGAAAGATACCAGCTGAAGCGGGATTTTGAAAGATACCGGCCGAAGCGGGATTTTGAAAGATACCAGCCGAAGCGGGATTTTAACAAAGGGTACCAGCCGAAGCGGGATTTTGAAAGATACCATCCGAAGCGGGATTTCAACAAAGGGTACCAGCCAAAGCGGGATTTTAAAAGATACCAGCCAAAGTGGGATTTTGAAAGATACCAGCCGAAGCGGGATTTTAACAAAGGGTACCAGCCGAAGCGGGATTTTAAAAGATACCAGCCGAAGCGGGATTTTAACAAAGGGTATCAGCCGAAGCGGGATTTTAAAAGATACCAGCCGAAGCGGGATTTTGAAAGATACCAGCCGAAGCGGGATTTTAACAAAGGGTACCAACCGAAGCGGGATTTTAAAAGATACCAGCCGAAGCGGGATTTTAACAAAGGGTACCAGCCGAAGCGGTATTTTAACAAAGGGTACCAGCTGAAGCAGGATTTTGAAAGATACCAGCCGAAGCGCGATTTTAAAAGATAAAGGTATGCATATCTAGTCAGAGTTAGATACACAAAAGCGAAATTGATCATCAAGAAACAAATGTTTAGAGTTGATAGTGAACACAGGAACGAGACTAACCGAAGAAAGCCCCAATAAAAAGGACGCACTCGCCTAAACAGGGACGCCAGACAACTGGACTTCGAAGAGACACTGAAGGACTCTTAACATAAAAGATTAGCTAGGCTAACGAAAGGAGGACCCGACTAACATGGATAAACCAAAACAGGTAACCGACTAAGCATGACCTTTAAAGAGCACTGATCGAAGGTGGAATCTACAAGAGAAAGAGACTGGTCAAAGCAGACTCTAACAAAAGTTGCCATTATACGTTGGGCTTTCGATAGTTTGCAAATACGCAAAGGCTAAAATCCCTTAGGCCAGAGGCGGGTGTAATTCTCCAAAAGTGGTAATTATCTGAATTACCACACACCAAGTATGGATACTCAAACATTTGAGAAACAAGAAAGGTTATACACCGACTCTTACTCACACTCTAACGACAAAACAAACATGGGTAAAATACCCAAAGGCTTACAAAGGCAAGCGCGGACCACAAACTTACTGGTGGAATGGAGAAATACCAAAGACCCGACTGGTGGTGAATCAAAAAAACTCTGACGGGGAAACATAATAGAATTACCCTAGGCTTCTTGTGGAGATAAATCAAATTTGAGCGTATAACAATATGGTTACCACAGGTGGACATAATTGGCTTATACTCATGCATGTTTGAATTTTTTTATAGCGTAATGCTCCATACAATGGAAATGCTACGCGTTTTAGTAGATGCAATATAATGATACAAGTTTAGTAATGCATTAGGAAAACATATCAATAATCGGCTGCTGAGAAGTCAGTGAACTTCTGGACAATTATTCTGGCATATCTGATCTTCTGTGGAGAAAAGGCAATCTGTACTTCAATGGGGAATCGAGATTTGGAATCGTCAACCTCTAAAGATCGATATCACTGGGGAAGTAACTTCGTGGGAAGAATGCTGCAAACGTAAATTGCAGTTCAGAGAAAATCTTGAATTCTGATCAAACTCCCAACATCACGGGGAACAAGTTCCTTATCCTCTATTGGAAAGAGGAAAAAGTTTGCTGGGAATGGAAACTTCTGGCGTAGGAATTCTTTGACAAAGATGACTTCTGTTGGGGAAGTATAGAAATTCTTAAATAAAAAGAATTCTACTCAGACCACCCTGGGGATAACATTGTTGGGAGGTAAGAGATCCTCACTTGGGGAAGAAATAAACATCCCGAGATAGAAACTCCATTAGGGATATCTCAAAAAAATATTCTATTACTGGTAACGAAAGAGTTGTGACTGGAATACTTCTGCACACCTCACCTGAGAGATAGGACACTTGCTCCATTAGGGAAAGAAGAATAGTTCCACTAGGGAAATTGGATCTCATTATACGAAAATCCTCATGTTGGTTACATACAGACCCTTCTTGATTCCTTTGTTGGTATGCATCTTGTCATACAAGACCAACAATACTTGCAAAACAGAAATTGGGGCGACATGCCCCTTCTTGGAATGGAAAACCTTACTGAAGAATAGGCAACTTGAACTATCAATCACTGGGTAAAAACTGCGATGAAAAAATTGCAACTTCAATGCGTCGACTCCGAGGAGAAATGCCACTAAAAGTGGACTTTAGGGAAGATGCTGCAAAAATAAATTGCAGTCCAACAAAAAGGAATCATCTAGACTTTAAACAACTTCTACATTTCCAGGGAGAAAGAACATTCTCCTCCTGCAGAGACATGAGGATGCTTCACTGGGGAGAAAATATCTTAGAAGAGAAACCCTTTGGCAGATAGGTGCATGTCAAGTAGCAACATGTATTTTACTGGGAAGCAGCATCCCCTTAGGAAGCAATATTTCCATCGCGTCTTGTATGAGTAAACAAACCCAAATGATCTTTACGTTACAACTCATATCTTACTGAGGATAATAATCCAGACTTCAATTGGGGATATTAACCTTGACTTCGGACAAAGGATATCAGCAAATGGACTTGAGCCTCTGATAAGTCGAAGATAACAATCCTGACTTCTCAGCATGATTTTCAAATTCAAAGGTCATTTAGCCTGCGTATAGACTTGGTCTGATCAACCACTGAATAAGAGAGAACACCCTTACGTAAATTCTTGCCGCAGTCTATAAGGCTTTTGCAGAAAAATTGCCTCGAGAGGACTTTCTGATATATGTACCACTAAGATAAACTTCCCCAATGTTATCAACTTTGGAACATGATGTTTAGATAACCAAAATTGGATATGATTCCAACTATGCTTGAGTGAATGCCCATACATATTCAAATTATGGAAAGATTCTCCTCTAAACAATGCATTCTCAGAGAGATTTGTCAAATATCAGTATAACTGCCCCAATTTGACTGCACTTTGAGGGATGAAATCCCGACTTGAATGCCTCAGATTGGATGAATACCTACTCGACAGAGTATTCGACATGCTTGCCCCTGCTTAACAGAGTCTTGACAGATCTTTTCTTTGTCCCCTTCTCACGGAGAGATGAGAAACTTGAGGATTTTCGAAGACAACAGAACCTTAGGGTGGCTGGATTATGTATTGAAAGTAGGTTACTTCACAACCATACTCATCGACTTGAACTGCTTCAGTTTCTAATCGGATACTTGAAGAAGTCGACCCCTCAGGACCAACTGAAAGTAATGCCCCATTTCTTGACAGAAACTCTAGGCAACCAACTTTTGCAATCTACTTCAGATCATTTCTCAAACTGGTATCCTTTATTCAATAGAGTCAACAGAAGATTTGCCCCAGGTTAAGATCATTCTCTCAAATGATTTACCTTTCAACGGTATCCTGAAGAAATTTGTCCCTTGAGATGATCAAATTTCCATCTGATGCTCATTATGTAAGCTTACTTGGTATTTTAAGCACTTGTTCATATGCAAAGAATGTTTATTCTAAGAATGATAATTCTAATGCAAAGCTCATGTTTGTCTTGAAATTTGAAAAAAGATATTGAAACATCGAAATTTTTCTGTACAAAAGATAGTAAAAAGATGGAGTGTTACCAACTCAAAAAAATTAGCAAGCCTCCTAGGAGTCAGATTACCGTATTCCCGTTACAGTGTGCTTTCGAATTAACACTTGCTTCAGTTAGGACTTTTCAGGGTTGTAACGTGGTCTGGTTCACGGTTTTTTTAGAAAGAAAGATTTAAGGCTCAAAATTTGGTGCCCACCCATTCTTCGTGACGTTCTCCAGTCCTAAATTCAGTTAAACCAATACGAGCACTCATCCACCAAAAGGTGTTTACCATGGTTGAGGAGGATATGGCAGTCACTCACCTCTTTCATTATTGGTGTTCGATCGTACGACTTTATCCTTTGTGGAAGATCTTTATTTTGTAATCCCCTTTTTCTTTTCATGTTTTTCGCTTTCTTTTTGTATTCCCTAACTTTTGCCTGGACAAATTCCTTTTGAATTTGATTTTGAAGTCCAGCGGGATGCCCTGACTTTTGCCTAAGGGACTTGTCTTTTCAAGTTTCGGATTAGCGGGGCTTTTTGTCTTTTTCTTTTATTATTCCTTTTAGTTTGAACCGGTCATGTGATTTCGAGTTGTTTTTTTTGGACTTGTTGAAAAAAAGGTGTAAATGCCTTGCTGTTTGGTTGACGAGGAATAACCATTATGGTATCGTCATCTTTTGACCTTTTCACGTGCGAGAGATATCTATTGGGATGTCCTTATTGATGCGCACTGATGATAGATGAAAGTTAGCCATTTGGATTTTGTTCTTTCTCAACCTTCTGAAGGATAACCATTGTTTTATCCTTTGATGCACACTCTTAATGAGTTCTGAACGCTCGATCGGATCAACTGAAGTCTACCCTGCCCCCGGGTTAAATGTGAGGGTTTTTCTGAAAAGAAAAGAAACTCCTACTTCAAGGCTAAAAAGGGGTTGACGAGGGTCTATCTCCCTTATATCTCCGGTGTTTGGGAATTTGAAACAAGGCCTGTACATCGTCAGCAGGGTCCTACTCAAAAGCACATTGTTTGAATTTTTGGCATAATTACTCATCATCCTCCCTCCAGAGGTACTTTGCTTTATTTAACTAGAATTAAGTATAAAAAAGTCAAAGAAAAACATTAATGAGTGAATACGAATGGATTAATTCAAAACAAACATACCCAATGCATTATGATTAGTATTCAACAATAAGCAAATTTTGCATACAAGAAAATATTGAACCAAAACAAGAAAGATTAGGAATGAGAATGCAAACGTAATTTGAAAATGCCACATTGAGGAGACTAGTCTCTGTATGGACTTGTTGCTTCAGGTGGTGATCTGACAATCTTGATATCTGCTGAGTCAACGGAGACTTCAAATTTGACTGGCTAGCTTGAAATTAATAGCCTTTGCATCCAGCAGGTCTTGCATATTTTCTTTGAAAGCCCAAAAATCTTCAATGGAATGGCCTAGTGCCCCAGTATGGTAATCACATCGAATTCCTTCACCATATGTGATGAGGGCTTTATCAAGCGAACTTGCATAAATTGCATCAAAAAGTAACTTCTACCATAGAGGAGAAATGCCAACCATCTTCTATCATACAGAGGAGAAATCCAGCCGCTAAATTCTGGAGCGTCTCCCATTACTCAAAAGAAGAGATGTCTTCTATTACATAGAAGTGACATCCAGTAACCATACCAAAGAATCTTCTACTACACAAAAGAAAGTAAACTTCATCTCCTACTTCACAAGCGAGAAGTTTTAGCAACCGAATTATGAAGAATCTTCTACTTCACAAAAGAGTTTTCGTCTTCTACTACATAGAAGAAAAATTCAGAAACTATAACAAAGAATCTTCTACTACACAGAAGAAAGTAAACTCCATCTCTTACTTCACAAGAGAGAAGTTTCCTACTGCACAGAGGAAAAATTCAGAAACTGTAACAAAGAATCTTCTACTACACAGAAGAAAGTAAACTTCATCTCCTACTTCACAAGAGAGAAGTTTCCTACTACACAGAGGAAAAATTCAGAAACTATAACAAAGAATCTTCTACTACATAGAAGAAACTAAACTCTGAATATAGCATTCGACCTTTGAGGTATTTTTCTTCTACACAACAGCAGATATCCAAGAACTCGGTATCCTATACTTCTTTATCATAGAAGCATCACCCCATCTTATACTTACACATAAGAAGCAATCAGCTGAGGAAAAAGAGTCTGAAATGGTTTTCCAAACATGGACTGAACCTTGGAAAATAATCCAAACAAGTACCAAACTTCATACTTCAACCCCTTGCAGCATTCAATATCCTAACTAAGTGCCCCAGAATGGGAGACACATCTAGCATTTGTATCGAAATCAGGAGAGAAATTTGTTGGAGGATGGCCCAAAGCACGAAGCTTAATCAGCTGAGCTCCCAATACACGAGGAAGTAACTGGATACAAGGTATAAAGATCTTATCAACCTGCTTCTCAAGCTTTTTCTGCCTCTGCTGGTAAGTTTTACCCCATGGGTTCACTTGGAGACCAGAAACTAGCTGCTAGCAATAAAATCCTAGAACACGAAGCTCTGGGTGAGACCAACAAAGTATCTCATGATTTGAAAAAAAATTCCCATAGGCTGGGGATGAATGACAACTCCTGTTGCAACAACGTATATAAGATCACTTTTCTTTGCCGACACTGTCTTTAAAACTTCCATACCCGACTTAACTAAGTCTTCGAATGGCTATTTTTCACCTTGAGGATTTCTGACTACAGGACGTTACTTGCATATCCCTAATAAAGAACCCTATCTTATTCTTTTCTTCTCACCCAATCCCCACAAAGTTATTTCATAACTTGAATCTGATCACAAAGTGGCGAGAAGTCAAGATTGGCAGTTCTGAAAAGAAAATACTGAGTCCAAATAAGGATTCCCTATTCTAAGTACCTTCTGAGTACCTGCCTTGGATGCATGAAGATGCATGAAGATGCATGAGGTGAGTGAGACAATTCCAGATTTGGACACCACGGTCTCCGGATTGATCTCGTCTTGGACCTTGTCTCTGGATGACGTACCATTTTTAATCGAACGATCAGTTATCCAAGGATAATATGCGTAGGGGATTATTTCAGGAGAGAAAATGAATGCTTTACCAAGCGAATCGATATAAACTGCATCATCGGGCATATTGCGCCACAAAAAAAGAATACAGTCTGTCTTCCATCAGAACAAAAGAGACATCCACCTGTTGATAAAGAATGTGGTAATTGGCCAAAAAGGAATTGGACCTTTGGAAGAGACGCCAAACAGGTGTTGGGATTTATATTTCATCCCCTTTGTAGTCTTCAATATCAAAACCGGGTGCCCCGGAATAAGGGATGTATCTAGCATACATATCGTAATCAGAAAAGATGTTTGTGGGAGAAAGACTTCAAAGATCAGAGGTAGGAAGAACCGGGAATAATAGGATGTCATGCATTGGGCTTGCATCAACATGCTCATCAGGATTCTTGTCTTGGCTTAAAAGCTTTGCCCTAGGAATTCACTTGGGGAATAAATAATGGCTCTTGTTGAACAAATTAGGGAACACAAAGTTATGGAATGCCCCTGAATGAAAAGTCAGATGCCCTAGTGTGGCAACCATATCTGACTTTGGTCAATAAGAACGAAGCATATATATAAGATCCTATGGTAAAATGGGAAGCATCTGCTGATAAGATGTTCCAAGAACTCAGGATTGCGTAGCACTCTATGGTTGGAAGCAATTCCCAAAAGATGAGGAGAAGAGAGAACCTTTACTGTGACAGTAGGTGCAAGATTGTTGACATCATCATCAGAGCTTTCATGACCTGGCTCATCTGAGTTTCAATCAATTATATTCCTGCTTGAAGAGATTTCTGACTACGGGCCAAAGCTTGCATGTATACCACACGAAGTTATTCCCTAACCGATCCCCGAACATGTGGAGCAAGAAATCAAGCTGAACCTCTGAGGAGAACACATGGTATGAGCAAGAATCCCAAATCTTTGAGTACCTGTTATGGATGCATGAATATACATGGGATGCATGAACGAATGCCATGTCATGTTCCATCATTTCCAAGGAATTTACGTGCTTTAATTTTGATTTTACGTAAGTAAGGATGGAAAAGTTTGGCACTAGGCTCACAGATACGATTCCTTGGAAATCATAGAAGATGTATGTTAAGTATGTGGTTAACCATGTTATGTATGCAAAGACATGAGATCAAATGGGATCAAGGTTCCATCATCCCTGAATATGATTGCTGTGAGTATCATCAGATTAGAGGTCTGGCACAGCTTCTGCACATAAGAACCAAGTACTATGTAGATCACTGATTATACGGGATCAAGGCTTCTGGAACTGGATATTCTGGAACTGGATATCGTTGAGCCTTTTCTGAACATGCTGGGAATACTAATGCCGAAGGCCTGAATAAACCCCCAAGTTTACAAAGCAGGAATTCAGAAAAAAAATCTGAGAACCACATAGTCCCCAACAGGATATGGCATCTGAATAAGTCACCAACAGGATATGACATTAGAAAAAGTCACCAACAGAAATCCAGAATATAACCATTAGAACCAATAACCATCGTCTGATCACAGTCTCTATCTGAGCATGGGTAACCATCTGAACATAGTCACCAACTGTACCTGTAATAAGAATTCCCTCCCCACTCACGAGTGAAGACTAGGTTAGGGTAAGGCAATGGTGACTCGAAAATCACGGGTCCGCCTGAAAGTTCCATGGGCTTACCCACAGACGTGGGTGCTGATAGTAATTCATTTGAACCTCATCCGAGCATGGTATATGACATGACTGCACTAATTGGACCACGTCCTATAGCCGTCATGACCCCACTCTACTCCTAGGTGTCCTAGTGCACTCTGGCCTGGGTACTGGGCCTTTTACCTCAATAGTAACATCCCCACCCAACATAGAAAACCAGAATCTAGCATAATAGATAACAAATATGGAAAGAAATAAAATGCATTGCAAACTTATGCTCAAATATATACAAAAATGAATGAATAAACTGAAAGCATAAAACTAAACACCCAAAGAAAAGAAGACAAGAGCTAGGATCGACTATGGGATGGACCAGCATTTGGTCAACCTGTCCCCAGTGAAGTCTCCAGCTGAAACAACCGGCTGAAAATCATCAAAATAGTGAAGTCGTCATCGAACGTCTTTTATCCCACATGTAGGTAAAGGTAAACATCGAGAAAACCTGAGAAGGGTGAAATCAAGGTCGAACGACCAAGATATAAGGGTAAGGGAGTCTGTTACGCGAGGGGAAGGTATTAGAACCCCACACGCCCGTAGTACTCTACGGTATCCACTCTTGTTATCTATCTTATGGGTGTGTTTAATCTATGATTACTGTTTATTATACTACTGAAGGGAGAATGCATACAAAAGAAATGAGAAAAGAATGTAGGGAAAATAAAATTGTGCTCGCTTGGGCCCTACCCCAATGCCTACGTATCCCTTTTAAGGAATCAGAGCAGCCATAGTTCGACTTATATTTTTGTTGGTTTATATTTTTTTAATGAACAACATTAATTTCGCCTTCTGCCGCAACTCGACCTTCGGAGACTTATGCGTCAGCACATAAGTGAATTAACCTGCTCTCTTGAAAAGATTTGGAGAAAATGTGCCTGGGTGCACAAAAAGGTTAGAATTTGGATTGTGTTTTTGACGAACAATATTAATTTCGCCTTCTGCCGCAACTCGACCTTTGGAGATTTACGCATCAGCACAAAAGTGAGTTAACATGCTCTTTTGAAAAGAGTTTGAAAGGAAGGCCCGAAGGCAAAAAGAATTTTATGTTTGTTGGTGTTTTTTGCTTGTAGAGAATAACTAGTTAATCTCAACGGAGAGACTTTAGTCATTTCTCTACTCATTCATGAAAAGATTCTTTGAGACTTGAACCATGCCAAGGCTTAGAATGGAAAAAACGATAAGATCGAGAAGAGACCCGCTTAGCATTTCCCATGATCAACAAAGGCACGATTCTCGTCAGTAAATTTTTTAATCATTTTGAAGTTTGAAGGAAAATAAGTCTTAGTTTTAGATGTATATGCAAAAAGGGAAGAAAAGTCACATGGAGACTAGCCTATTTCTAAACCTAATTTTATCATGCATTGTTAGACCTAAGTTAAGGATGAATGAAAGGGAAATGTCTACCTAATGTTAGCATGTATATGGTTTGCGGTAAAACTCATGCTTTTCATAAAAAACGGTAAAGAAACGCGATAAAGTGCGGAAATGAAGTATAAATTAAGGTCGCGATGATACCGAACGGAGAAGGTCCGTTTCCTCGTTAAAGCCACGCTAGTGATAAGAAAAATCTGCCGAAAGCTGCTCTGTATGAGTGATCATAGAATTAATCTCTCAGCATTCCATATTGCCAAAGTTGCATCAATATTCTATCACAAAATCTTAGCTAAAGATGAAAACAAAAATGGTTACTAAACATAAACACTAATAGAAAATTCTAATTAAAATTCTAAAAAGTAATTCTAGAAAAATTCTATTATATACTACCATTTTTTATTATTATTTTTTTAGAGAAAATTCTAACAAACAAACAAGAATTAATTCCTAAATCAAAAACTAACAAGTTTTTATGGATTTTAGAATTTTATCATAAAAAAGAAATAGACAAAATTATATGAAAAATTAAAATCCTAAAGATTATGAGGACAAGGGGTGTGAAGCTGGATCAGGGGTGTATAATTCAGCAATGCAATATATGGTATAAAGCCCAGTCTGTAGAGAATTTTTGTTTGTAGCACTTTTAAGCCACCAAAAATGATAATGGGACTTAGTAAGAAGTCACCCGGCCCACTATCAACACCAGCCTCATCCTGCAATTCCATATACCCTTTCAATTTTCATCACATTACCTGTTGTTAATAAAAATAATAATAATAAAAAAAAAATCAAAGTGAGGAAGCGGCAACGTTTGGCACAGATAATGTTAAGTCTTGTAATGGTTCAGACGTTCCGAATCGCCTCCTCTTGTCCTATCCGTCTCATTACACAACAACCATCAATCCAACTCTTGCATGTTCTTGGTTGCTTCAGTTCATCGTCAATTGAATCGCTATTCAGAGCGATCTCCTCTCACGATTTTCGTCTCCGACGACCTCAACACAGCGTCGCCACCGTTTTCCTTACGATCATCGTTAATTCTCGAACTTCATCGTGTTTCTCTTCTCATCTTCATGCGCATAAAATATCACATCTTCTTTTTCTTCAGATTCAAACGGCGGCAAAGCTTCGATGAAACATGATTCCATTACATCTTCAAGGTTCTTGCATAAGCTTTGGTAGAACAAGGTTGCAAGAGATCGAAGACTTACATGTAGGAGAACGTACGGTGCGTCTTCGACCTTAATGAACAATGATAGAACACTGGATAATTCTCGCTCCAGGTATGATTACCATCAGATTCACTCTTCTTCTTTTTTTTTAAATCACAACTCGTAAACCTTCTTCCAATCCCCAATTTTCTTCTGCATTTTTGCTTTGTCGCTATATTGATGTAATTGTGCATTCTTAATGATATTGCGATTGCGTTTGAAGGGGAAATGAAGGAGGTTGAAATGGTGCTTGAAACAGAGATGAAGATGAAGATGAAGATGAAGGGAAGGGAAGAAGGAAGAGGTTTATGGAGACTCTTCTGCAGAATTGCAGAATCAATTTGAATTGGTAAATTTTTTTTATATTTTTTATCTATTCTGTAGAGTTAAAAAAGTGAATCCCCGCCTCCCGTAACTCTGAAACTGGATCCTCTTATATGGATTGCTGAGAATTGGTTAGAAGATGGGAGTTGGTTAGGTAGTTAGAAACTGTTAGGATGCAGTTAGAAAATTCTGTTATGTAGGTTGTTAGTAAGTTAGGATTTTCTGTTGAAGTTTGTTGGAATGGTTAGAAATTGGTTATGAAAGTTAGGAATTTTAGAGGGCTACTTAGAGGTTGTTCATAGGTTGTTAGGGATTGAATAAATCTGTTAGAAAACAGTAGCAGGTTAGGAATCAATTAGTTGGCTGTTATGACAGTTGGTTAGAATTCTGTTTGGAGGTAGTTAATAAGCTGTTTTTTTTATTCCTGTGCCATCCATGTTGAAGCAACCTTTTCAATCTTGCTAGGGTCGTCACATCCGTTTGAATGATGTTGCTTTGATGGATTTTCGATTTTTTTATCTTCACTAACTTGTAAAGTATTTGCAACATGCTGTTGGCATTCTTCTTTAACTTTAGATTGAAAAACTAAAGAGTTTCTCATGTCCATATCCTGCTCTTTCTTGACAGTACCACATGGTTATTTGAGCAGAAACCATTGGTTTCTTTCAGATTAAGAGCTTCAATAATATCACTGCATGGCTTGTTATCAAGCCCAAAAGACATGCCCTCACTACTTACACTTGATTTTGTCACTTCAAGCTTCAGAAATTGTTTGTCTACCAGTTCTAAATCTTGCAAACTATTTGAGAATGTTTCTCTAGAAAACCATTCTGAGATTATTTCAGAATAAGGAAGCACGTGGAAATACTGAACAACTGGGGTGTCCGTCCAACTATTAGAACTCCTTTTGACTAAAGGACCCTGAAAGCTTTGAATTAAATCTTTCATAGGAACTTTAATAAACCCCTCACCAGTCAACTGCGAGCACTTCATTATATAAAATCGTGAAGCTGTCTTCTGTTTGCTCTGGGAATACACAATATAACTTCCCAAAAGCATAATATCAATACTATTGACACCCGTTACTTTCTTTACTGAAGAATATCCAATTTGCAAAAATCCATCTTCATTAACATTTACACATGTTTTGTAGGATTTTTAATGACTTTTTTCTTTTTGTATGCATGTTTGATTTTATTTGTAACTGCAGAATTTTGACCGGAAGAGGAAGAATCCATTTTTGAAGTTGCTGCAAGGGAATTCAAGTCTTGTAACATATCTACTGATATTCAATCCACGTCCCGACTGAAAACTTTACAAGCGACTTGTGTACAAGTCTGGTGAGCATGCTTCCTTTTCGTCCTTAGAATAGTAGCTGAATTCTGAACTAGTGCAAAAACAACCCTTTCAACAACAAGTTTTCTCTGTAAATTATAGACTGAATATGGTTCTCTTACAAGTGCGAATGTATGACAATTATGTCATGTTATATCAAGTTTGAACCAGATTCTGATGTTTGATTGGCGTAAGATTTCAGCATGAAGGCGAGACTTTGGCATGGAGGCATTTTGGAATCCAATGAAACATGAAGCTGAGAGAAGAGATAATTTGAACAAGCTTAGGGAAATAGGGATTATAGTTATAGTTAGATTCTTGATTAACCTATGCAAGCTAATATCTTTTGTAATCTCTTTGTAGCACATTCTTAAACTGCATAGTGAATTTGACTTTGCAATTGTAATCCCTTTATAATTTTCTCTTGGATGAACTTTTGTAAAGACCTTGAATAGACTTTGTTCTTGCATTTAGACAAATGAGTATTGGTAATTGACGGTGAAATGATATTTTCATTTGCAAAGTATTGTAAACACGAACATGTGAGTGAATAAAATATTGAGTTTCAATTGAATGAATTTGGAACTTTGATTGTAGTTTAATTTGCATGTTAATGCATCTTTTATTATTTTTTAATACCAATATAAACTTTGACCGAATTTGAACCATCTTCAACTCAATGAAACCTCCTAACTCAACTCTTCCGTCCATGTTAACTTGAATTGTAACTTCATCTTTCACAGCATGAACCAAGACCTTGGAAACTCAATCTTTAAATATTTGATTTGGAAAAAAAAAACTTTTCCGCTTGATGATTTTAACACAAAACAGTACCTTTGCAGCATCCTTAGATGAAGATGAAAGGGACTTGAACCATAGCAAAAAATCTTTAAGATAACCGTATCCATGATCTTCATACTAGTGAATGTTAACAAGCTCAAAAAGAAATGCTAGTCTTCTTGAGATACCCTCGAATCTTATGCCCATTTGACATTTAGAGTGTTCTTGTTGATTTTGTAATATAGAATGAATCTCGAATGAAACTTGAATGCTTATGAATTTTGTTTGAATCAGGAATCTTGAATCCCAATTAAACTTCGTTCTATGTTTGCACCAACGGATCCATATATGACAAATCCCAATAGCTTAAACTTAACTTCGAAATGATCTTTGTATCGAATCCACAATATTTTCTTGCAAATCACTTAACCAAATGAAACAACCTTCTCCTGATGATCCACAATACTCAACTATGAGGTGCGCTCCATGAATGTCAGGAAACCAAAACTTCCATATCCATTTGATGACCAATAGCACAATAAAGCGAATCCCTGCCCGCGAATAAATCTTAGACCCCATGCCTTATTTTGAAGCAAATCACTATGCAAAATCCCATCTTATGACCGAGGATCCCTGAAGAAGAACCCCTATCAGAGTATGATAACTAAAGAGAGTTCCAATCTTTGTTCGCACATAGAGAGGTGGACCCTAATAGCCTTGTAACTTTGATGAGAAGAAGTCAAAAAATGAATCATGAACCAAAACCCTAAATCCAAAGTCTTGTACACCAAGGAGAAACAGAATAATCAACCTTATTCAATCATATACACCTCAAATCAGTCCTAAACCCCAGACTCATAGCTGTTAATTTTTTTGAACCTCAGATGAACTTTTAAATGCAATGCATGCTATGTTAGTGACCTAATGGGATGTATGAAAATGAATGAGAAGGTATAAGCAAAATAAAAGAGATTAGGAGGGAAAATTTTGGGGTGCAACACCGACCGTTGTAGAAAAAGTGGTTCTTCTACTTCCGCCGGGGATGGTGAATGGAGATGACTATGCCGTGGATTTACTCCTTTCTGTTTGTGACATTCTGTCGGGGAGAGACTCTACTTGAGAATAACTATGTGGGGGAATAACTCTGTTTGAGAGAGGAGATGCTTTGCTAGAAGATTTTTCCGATTCAGAGAAATAAACTCCATTGGGGGATGAACTTCCGTAGCTGGAGGAATGAACTCTGTTGGGGATTTTGCTTCTGTATTCATAGAAATAAACTCTGCTTGGGAGACAACTTTATGAACCACTTATGATTATAAAATTCTACTGGGGAATATGGACGTCGGCTCTCTGAAGGAACTTTGTTGGGGAAAGTAACTCCTGTTTGGGGAAGCCGATGATAAAGCTTTGGTTGCCTCTACTCTGTGGGGAGTGTAGATGTCACGGGGTCGCATGTAATGGCGACCTTGTTTCAAAACTATCTCTGCCCCTGTACCTTGCTGAATAGAGTAACTGTTGGGATTGAAATGGTTTTTTAGACTTTGCCCCGTTCCTTAAGTCATGAGCAACTGTCTTTCTGTTTCATATGCAAATATTTGTGAATAGAAATCATATTCAAACGCACGTGTCAAGAATAAATCATTCGACTTTTTTGCAAAATAAAACAGAAAAAGAAAAACAAATGGTTTTGTAAAAATGACTTTGTATTAATTTATGACGTTGGCTTATAACAGGCATTTTTGTACAAGGAGGCTGATACTCTAGTAAAAGAACGCCGCCATAAAAATGAAAGCTATACAATATTGTGTACAAAGAGAAGAAAACAACTATGTGTAATAATCCCATTGATTTTCAATTATGCTATTGCCGCTATATCTTCGAGCGTCTCATCACTTTGCTTCTTGTCCAAAGCTGACTAGATTGATTTGTGCCGTTCGAGCTTGATAGTTGATAGTAAGGTCTAGTCGCAAGGTGATCCAATGGGACATAGTGATATGCTTTATATCCCTAACTTTTTCCTGGACCGCCCTTTCAAGTTTTCAGTCCACCAGGATACCCTTTTTTTCCCAAGCCGCCTTTTCAGGTTTTCGGTTTCCCAGGTTTACAAATTTTTTCATTTTCATCCCTAAATTTTGCCCGAACCATTTTGGTTCGCCGGGAAGCCCTTATTTTTTCCTAGGCCAGTCAACCTAGCGGGTCTTTAATCATGCGTAGTATCTTTTCACTATGTCCGCATTGACAGGACGAGGAAGGTCGTTACAGTCCATGGTGGTCAGAATCATGGCTCCACCCGAGAAAATGTTTTTGATCACAAATGGCCCTTCGTATGTGGGAGTCCATTTGCCCCTGAGATCACCTTGCGGTAGTATGATGCGCTTGATCACTAGATCCCCGACTTGATATGCTTGGTGCCTGACCTTTTTGTTGAAAGCCTTGATAATCCGTTTTTGATACATTTGACCATGATAGACAGCAGTAAGTCTCTTCTCGTCGATCAGATTTAGTTGATCAAGTCGAGTTTGGATCCAATCGTCTTCGTTCAAACCTGCATCCTTCATAATCCTCAGAGAAGGGATCTAGACCTTAATAGGCAGGACAACCTCCATGCCATATACCAGAGAGTAGGGTGTTTCCCTTGTCGATGTTCGTGCGGAGGTGTGGTACCCATGAAGAGCAAATGGTAACATCTCATGCTAGTATTTGTATGTCATCGTCATCTTCTGTATAATCTTTTTGATGTTCTTGTTAGCAGCCTCCACAATGCCATTCATCTTCGGCCGGTAAGGGGAAGAATTATGGTGCTGGATCTTGAATTGTTTACAAAGTTCGGTGATCATCGTGTTATTGAGATTCGTACCATTATCAGTGATGATTCATTCGGGGATACCGTAACGACAAACCAGGTTATGCTTGATAAACCGCGCCACAACATTCTTGGTTACAGTAGCAAAAGAGGCAGCTTCAACCCACTTCGTTAAGTAATCAATGGCCACCAGGATGAAGCGATGCCCATTGGAAGCGGTAGGTCTAATATCTCTGATCATTTCAATGCCCCATATTGCAAATGGCCAGGGAGCCATCAACACGTTCAAGGGAATCAGAGGTGTATGTACTTTATCAGTGTAGATTTGGCACTTATGACAAGTTCGGGAGTGCTGATAACAATCTGGTTCAATAGTGGACCAATAGTATCCCGCCCGTAGGATCTTTTTAGCCATGGTATTGTCACTTGAATGGGTTCCGAAGGTACCTTCGTGTAGATCTGTCATAATCCTCTCCGCTTCGCTCTTGTCTACACACCGCAGTAAGGTAGAGTCATGGTTGCGCTTGTAGAGGATTCCATTACTGAGGAAGAATTTTGCGGAGGACCTTCTCAGAAACTTTTTGTCGTTGACAAACGCCCCCTCATGGTATTCTTGAGCCTCAAGATACCTTTTTACTTCGTGAAACCAAGGTTTGTCTTCTACCTCTTAAGTATCAATTTCACAGAAGTGTGCTGGTTCATCTAACCTCTCGATAGTGATTCGGGGAGCTTCCTTGTCCCACCTGACCTTGAACATAGATGACATAGTAGCTAGTGCACCCGCTAACTGATTCTCTTCTCGTAGGAAATGTTCAAAGGTTACCTCCTCAAAGTGTGGGAGAAATGTCAGCACATGCTTTTTGTACGGGATGAGATTCAGGTGCTTCGTATGCCATTCTCCTTTGATCTGACTTATCACCAAGGTTGAATCCCCGAAAACATTTAAGAACTTGATCCTCAGGTCGATAGCAGCTTTGAGACCCATGATGCATACTTCATACTCCACCATGTTGTTGGTACAATTGAAGCATAGTCGGGCGATAAAAGGAGTATGGAAGCCCTCGGGGATATGATTACAACACTAATGTCATTACCGAGTGCATTTGAAGCTCCGTCAAAAACCATAGTCCATCGGGATCCTTCTTCAGGTCCTTCATCTGGTCCAGGTTCTTCATAGTCAGTCACTAACATAATATTCTCGTGCGTAAAATCAAAATTCATAGACTGGTAGTCATCCAAGGCCCGATGAGCCAAATGATCAACTAATACACTTCTCTTGATTGCTTTCTGGGTTGTACGTTAGATATCGTATTCAGTTAAGATCATCTTCCATCTTGCTATTTTTCCGGAGAGAGCGGGCTTCTAAAAAATGTACTTGATTGGATCCATCTTAAATATTAACAAAGTAGTGTGGGTCAACATATATTGTCTTAGTCAGTGAGCAGCCCATGCCAAAGTGTAGCAAGTTTTCTCGAGCAGTGAGTATCGTGTTTCACAGTCGGTAAATTTTTTGCTAAGGTAGTATATTGCGTGCTCTTTTTGGCCAGACTCGTCATGCTGCCCCAGCACACACCCCATTGAATTATCTAGCATTTTTAAGTACATTATCAAAGGTCTTCCTTCAATTGGAGGCATCAGAATTGGTGGTTCTTGAAGGTATTCCTTGATTCTTTCGAAAGTGGTATGGCATTCATCATTCCATTTTACTACTTGATCTTTCTTCAGGAGCTTGAAGATTGGCTCACAAGTAGCAGTCAAATGTGAAATGAACCTGGAGATATAATTTAGGCGTCCCAAGAAACCTCTGACTTCCTTCTCAGTACGGGAGCCGACATATCTTGTATGGCCTTCACCTTTGCAGGGTCTACCTGAATACCTTTGTCACTAACGATGAACCCTAGAAGTTTACCAGACCTTACCCTGAAGGTGCACTTGTTTGGATTCAACTTCAACTTGTATGTCTTAAACCTGTCAAACAACTTTTATAGATGATCAAGGTGTTCCTCCTTAGTTTGAGACCTGGCTATCATGTCATCAACATAGACCTCTATCTCTTGGTGAATCATATCATTGAATAAGGCTACCATGATTCGCTGATAAGTTGCCCCAACATTCTTCAACCCAAAAGGCATTACCTTGTAACAGAAAGTTCCCCATTGTGTGACGGAGGTTGTATTCTCCATGTCTTCAGGTGCCATCTTGATCTGGTTGTTGCCAGAGAAACGATCCATGAAGGAAAGGATTTTATGCTGTGCGGTGTTGTCAATCAGAACATCAATGTGGGGAAGCGGGAAGTCATCCTTGGGGCTTGCCCTGTTCAGGTCTCTGTAATCCACACACATTCATACTTTATCGTCCTTCTTAGGTACCTGCAGAATGTTAGAAACCCACTGCCGATAGGAGGTGACAGCTATGAACCCCGTGTTGAACTGCTTCATAACCTCTGGTTTGATCTTCTCTAACATTTCAGGGCGCATACGGCGGACCTTCTGCTTTACTGGAGGGAAATCTTCTTTATTCGGCAGACGATGAACCACTATATCTGTGTCTAAACCAGGCATGTCTTCATATGACTAGGAGAAGATCTCAACATAATCGTGCAACATCTGTACCAACCGCTGTTCGAAGTTATAACTGGAAATAGCAGAACTGTTATCAATGGGATCCAGAGTGGATATGGATCTACAGTTTGATATGTGAGTGTGTGTAAGAGCATAGCTGTATTGATAAACTGAAAAGAAAAAAGAAAAATAGAGAGCGCAAAATTTGTATGCAAGAACGTCCAATGTTTTATTGATGACATATGATAATGACATATAATAACCCTCACAAATAAACCATTGTGCCTCGGGTAAGACACAAGGCCATAGAGTTTATATTGTTTATTACAAATCCTAAAAACAAGTAAGACAATTACTGCTGAACAAAAGTAATCGACACAAAATGTTTGGCCGTCCAGTTACTAGGTCCACCGTTGGTAGTAGGGTAGATCCAACTGTCAATATCAGAATCCTCATCATTGTCTCCTATAGCATTGACCCCACGATTGTTGATGCGTAGGGGAGGTCCTCCAGCCCGAGCACGTCGAATAACCCTTTGAGCTCCTAAAGTAAAGCCCAAACCAAATTTGTCAGTTTTGTGAGGAAAATCAGGGAGCGGTCCCCAAATGGTACACCCACCTTCTTCAACTACTGCTTTGGCATCCTTGAGAGAAGCCATCTTCAAAGGAGGTCCGGTGATCTTCAGCACACTGGCGATAGTCTCAGTTGATGCCATAATCTGGGGAACCTCTTCAAAATTTTGACAAGGGGTCTCTATGAACTTACCGTCCATTTCCACATACCTGAAAGAGTTTAGGTGGCTTACCATGCACTCCTCTTTGCCATGCACAGTGACAATCTTTCCCTTCACTGGATACTTCAGCATTTGGTGCAGCGTAGAAGTAACGGCTCCAGCTTCATGGATCCAAGGACGACCCAACAAACAAGAACAAGATGGCCTGATATCCATCACGTAGAAGGTGGATTTAAAGGTCTGGGAACCCACTTTGACAGGGATGTCCACCTCCCCGTGCACCATTCTTTTTGAACCGTTGAAAGCCCTCACCACAATGTTACTGGGCTTTAAGGTCAAACCTTCACAATCTAGCCTATCAAGAACCTTCTTGGGCAGAACATTCAGTGACGATCCAGTGTCCACTAGCACATGGGCCATAGTAGTGCCCCTGCATTCGATCGAGACATGCAGAGCAACATTATGCTTTCTCCCCTTTGGTGTCAAATCAGAATCTGAAAAACCCAACCCATTATCAGCAGTCAGACTGGCCACACAGTCCTTGAATTGGTCAGCGGAGGTTTCTTGCGGCACATGCGCAGTATTGAGAAATGTAATCAAAGCCTTTGCATGGGCCTCAGAACACAATAGCAGAGCCAACATTGATATCTTCGAAGGGGTCTGCCCCAGTTGTTCGACCATATTGTAGTCGCTCTTCTTGATTATTTTTAAAATTTCCTCCATTTCTTGTTTAGAGGATTCCAAAATAACTTTTCTAGGTGCCTCTGTCCGGGCATGCTCACCTACAACTTCTTTGCCCCGAGTCCCAAATGACTCGTCGGCAGGGTAAAAACTGGAGTAAGGATGGGAGTAGTAGCAGAAGTACTAGCCGGAACAATAGATGGAATAACAACAGGCTTAACAACAGTCTTCGAGGAGATCTTGAGAGAGAAAACCCTTCCACTCCAAGTAATTTTGTTGGTCCCGACAATGTTACTGATATCGGGATCAGCCTCTTCAGCTTTTTCGTCTTTAACGGTTAATAAATCCTGCTTAACGCCATGGTAGTAAACGTCAACACCATAATTCCAAGGAACAACTTTGTCCGATGAGTATGGTACAGGGCCAGGAAAAGTGATTATCAATGGAGTAATTCTTGGAGTAGGTGTAATCCTAACAGGTATTTTGGAGGAGACCTTGGAAGGATTGGCGGAAATGGTTATAATAGCAACATCTTCACGTAGAACAGTTAGAAACACAGAATTTTAGAACAAAATCTCTTTGTTATCCATCAGGCGTTGAACACCTGTTTTCAGCAAATAACAACCAGAAGGCAGAGATAAACACATGTGGCAACCTTCACCACAGCCCGGAAATAAATCGGCTAGCCAAAAATTCTTCTTGACAGTCATGAGAGGATTAGAAAATTCATGAACAAAAGTAACAAATAGATCAGTATCAACAACATTAACACCACGGGTTTGCTTGGACATGGGAGAAATTATGAAATTAGGCATCTCAGGAGCATCAAACTAAATATCCTTTGCTTCGATCAGATCTTGTATCTTATTCCTCAGAGCCCAACAGTTATTTGTATCGTGGTCTCGACTCTCAGAATGGTAAGCACGCTGAGCGTTTGGATTGTAACAAGGAGATGTGGTGTTGGGATTCTTGGGAGCCTCTTTTAAGGTTGCCAAGTTAGATTTTAACAGATGGGGTAAAACCTCAGACAACGTCATATTGATCTGAGTGAACTGCCTTTAAGGTCTTTCTACCCTTGGCTGATTGTTTCGTTGTTGAGTAGCCACATGCCTAGGTATCATCACAGCCCCTACCGCTGGACGGCGTTCAGTTCTTCTCTGACCTCTTGGATTGTAAATAGAATTTAGCTCCTTCTTACCCATGAATAGCTTCTTCACTATACTCGAAGAAGTGTCTTTCTGGATCTCGCCACTTCGGATCCCAGCTTCTACCCTTTCTCCACTCAATATCAGCTCGATAAAACAAGATGAGGAGCTACCAATCAAGTGATTAAAGAACGGGCCAGATAGCGTACCAGGAAACATGTCCACCAACTCCCTATCAGACAAAGGGGGTTGGACTCTCCCTTCCAAATCTCTCCACTTCTGAGCGTAGTCCTTAAAACCTTCGCTCGCACCCATAGACACACTCTGGAGTTGAGTACGGGTAGGAGCAAGGTCATCGTTATACTGATACTGCTTATAAAAAGCAGTGGCCAGATCCTCCCAGTTGTGGACATTGACTCCCTCTAGATGATAGAACCACTCAAGCTGAGTCCCAGACAGACTGTCTTGAAAGAAATGGACCCACAAGTTCCTATCAGTAGAGTGAGGCTGGATCTTCCTCACATAAGAACATCTTTTCATCAAAGATTGAAGTAACCAGGTTGAGAAGTCGACCATATCCCTTAGTGAATAAAGAAGTTTCAGGAACCCTCGATACTATCTCCTTGAGTTGGAGAGGTATTCTCACAAAGCTAATTCAGATAGTGTTTCTACGAGCGGAAGCCATGATCTGCAAAACAGAACAAAGATAAATTTCCTCACTCCTTGAAATGGTTAGTGTAATGAGAATGGATGCTATGTTATGATGAATGATGTTATGTTCAAACAGAGTAAGTCACACAAAAGCAAAGAACATAATAGACCTTAGGTTCAAAGTCTTGCATGAGGTTAAAGGTAAGTACCCTCTTAAAGTTTAGTTCGTTTCAAACCTGTCTTAGAAAAGTGACCGGGTTCTAAGGATTCTTAATATTACTGATCATGCTTTATCGGACATTGCTTTAGCTCAGGCAATCTTTTCTTACAGCCGAAATATCCCGAAAGTCTGATCTCAATGAGTGTAGCATCGAGTATCAACCAATCCTCAGCTTTATACTGAGGCCGGCTATCTCACTACTTTATAATGGCTAAGTTTGTTCAACTAAGGTTCTAAGGTCTGTTAGTGCTTCACGACACCACGCGGCGGCCCCGTATTCTCCTCGTTTTAACACGAAGGATACCAGTACAAACCAAAGTGTCACACTAACAAAGCCATTGCTTGAACCATATTGATCTACGCCGTACAGTCTCCACGATATTTTGTTGTTTACCTAAAAAAGTATCCCCAGATCTGGGTGTAGGATCTTCAACAATACCCAAGCAAAAACCCTTAAAGATAAAGCAGGAAAAGCAAACAAGAAAGCAATTAAAAATGACCTA
The DNA here is from genome assembly GCA_948472305.1 of Vicia faba. Taxonomy (NCBI): domain Eukaryota; kingdom Viridiplantae; phylum Streptophyta; class Magnoliopsida; order Fabales; family Fabaceae; genus Vicia; species Vicia faba. The sequence goes on from OX451735.1 coordinate 78,165,232, forward strand.
GGTCGTAAGGTAAATCCCACTTTATTAAGAATTGCCCAACAGAGTCGCCAGTTGTGTGATACGGTGACAGAACCGACTGTTTTTTATTACTACTGGTTTTGCGTTTTTTGTTCGCAAATGTACGGTAAGTAAGAGTCGCCATCCTCTTTTATTTCATCCAACAAAGGAAAAGGGAAAAAGAACAGAAAAAACATTTTTCGAGATGTTTCTGAGTACGGGGGGTAGATTATAGAAAGGGAAGGTATTAGCACCCTTTCTATCCATGGTTTTCCACGGGCTCTTAGGTACTTGCTCATTCTTAAATTGCTTTTGTGTGTTTGTGTGCTTTAAAAAAGCTTTTAAATTGCCTTAGTGCGGTGTTTCACTTTATGGTACCCCTTGTATCAGTCCTCAAGGGTGTGATAAAGTGTAAACTTTGTTTGAAAAGTTTGTTTGAATGTGTATGGTGTAAAAATTTGTTGTTTTGAGCAAGTACTTAAAAGTTTCTACCTACTCGAAAAAGACTGTTCGTTTTTCTTATTTCCTTTAGACAATGCTATCCTACTATTAAGGAGTAGGTAGCTCCATCGTTGGAGTTTAAGGGATAATCGAAAGGGACGATTACGATCACTAAAGTAATGGTTAGGAAACCTTAGTAGTTACCCTAGAGTCCTAAAGATCTTTCAGAGGAAACAATCGAATGGGTCATCTTTGATCTTTTGGGACTAGAGGGAAACCACTAAAACTCCTTATACTTCATGACCGTTTACCGAAGGCAACCGAAGTGGGGCAAACCCTAGGAGTCAGCATGTGCAAGTGTTTGTTTTTCAGTTATTTATCTTTGCACAGTTAGGGTTTTCTACTATTTTAAACTATTGATTTATCTTTTGCATACAATCCTATTATCAATCATCTAACAATTTAATTAATAACAGAAAACAAAGTGCGAAAAATTTGAACCTAGCTATTACAAGGCCTTGGGGAGGGGGATTACATAATAAAAAAAAACTTGGGGAAAACAGTAAATGAAAACAGTAAAATAAACCTAATTAAAACTATTACAACTTTGGAGCAGATACAATAATTAAAATAGTGGAAAAAGAAATACGCGCCACAAAATTACATCCGGGGAATTTAACAATTAAATTCAAAGACGTTTAATTAGTGAATAAAAGAAACATATTTTTTTGGGTTTTTGAGAAAGTAATTAATTTTGCAACTTAACCTAATTTCTAATTAATTTTAATTATAAAAAAGGAATTTAAATCATCCTAATTAACCTAATTAATTAATGAAATTAAATATTTTAAGACAAAAACCATAATTCTAATGTTTTTGTGATTTTTTTATTTACTAAAAAAAACAATGATTTTTTTTTGTAAAATAATTAAAACCAATAATTAAATAAAGAAAATTAAAACAAAAATTGAAATGGGCCTGATGCTGGAAGTAATTCTGGGGGTGCAAAATTGAATTTGTTAGGCCCAGAATAGCTGGCCCATCTGCCTGGCGCGTGATCCAGTGAAGATCACCTTTGGAGAGTTCACCATGGGGATTGGTTGATTGGGCGTTGGATCTGATCTTGGGAAGATCCAATGGATAGATCTGGAGGCGCGTGATGGATGCTTGGTTGATGAGGCACATGGAATCTGTATAAACAACTTAGAAAATAGAAAATGTCTGGCCCTGTGATCGAACCCCGGTCCTTCCTCTCAAAGGGCCACGCCTGGACTAGCTGAGCTGGAACACTTGCTTGTTAATATAATAAACAAATAAAATATAAGTCAAACAAAGTAGTATGCCCAAAAAAAAACGCGCGTGATTCAAATCTCCCAATAGGAGTCTACCACCTAATTGTCTTCTTCCCAGAACTGTTGTTTTAGAAACTGGGCTTTTACCTATAGACAAATTCGTCACTATAGGCTATAGTGACAGTTCTTTCGCGTGGCTAAAAACCTGTAAAAATAAAAAATGCAGCACAAGCAACATAAATCCCAACCAAGGGCATGGATCTATTGGAAATAATCCCCTGAGCATGAATAGACCCTTAATTTGGCCTAATTTTGCCTCTAACTAGGGTTCCCCAAATTGGAGCTCCGGAACCCTAGCCATGGCATATGCCTATACCTGCACTTAAACCCCAATCAAAGTATTCCAGCATGTTGTAAACATGATAACAAGCATAGATATATAATCAAAATATGTTTGTGATATTAGAATCAAAGAAATCGAAACTGAGAATATGTGCAAACCGTGATGAAGGGTGGGCGCGATTCTGCAGGTTTCAGGCCGTAGTAATGCTTGCAAAAGCTTCAGTGAGTGTCCAGGGATGTAATTTGATCCTTGGAATGGCTTGAAACGGCCTGTGGAAAGGAATCCGATCTGCACTTTTTATCAAAAAGTTTGAACCTTGTTCTTGCTTTGTGGGAGGCAGGCTGCGCATAAAACTTGTGTTCTAGGGTTGCAATGCATTGTTATATGTAGTGAATCAGATTAGGACAATAGAATTGGAAGGAATCAAAAGATATTATGGTCTTGAATTTTGATTCCAATCTTTCCAAACATGGGGATTTATTACCATTCTCAAGCTTGCAATATTTTCTCTTGGATATAGTCAGCTTGCATGATCCATAATTCAATGCAAAACAAATCTCATTCCATTGATTTTATTTATTTTGATTTAATTTGATTTAATTTGACTTTTAAGTAAATAAAATCAAAAGAAATGAAATAAATAAGTGAATAAGGCATGGGGGGTCCCATAGGACATGGACCATACTTGAACTGAGATTCAATCTTGAAAAGATAGGCCCATGTTGAAAAAAATGCAATTTTGTGCATTGTTGACTTTGGGCAAATTTCCAAAAATGGCCAACTTTGACAATACATATCTCTCTCAATTTTAACCCTAAGAGGGTGTTCTTGGACTTTTTAGAAAGATTAGGATGTCCTCTAAACAACCCTTTTGTTTTCATATCCATTGGATCTTCCATGTTCATGTAAGAAGCTTTGACCCAAAAGGTGTTTTTGTTGACTTTTAAAAAGGACCTATAATGTCTGAATTTATATCTTTTCATGAGTGCATTTCTTGAACTTTAGGGTTGAAGATGAATTGTAGGTAATTGGACTCTATTCAAAATGAGCCTTGGATGAGGAATTTATGATTAAGTATGAGAATGTTATGCCTAGTCAAAGTTTGGTTGACTTTTCCTATAGAAACCCAAATTTAGCAACTTTTGAGTTTTGATGAATTAGGAGCATTCCTTGAGGAATCATGATCAACCCTTGATCAAATGATGGATATCACTTAAAAAATTTTATGTTGACCAAAAATATTGAAGTTTGACTGTATGTGGGTCACAGTTGACTTTTGACCTAGTATAGTTGATTTTCAGGCATTTGAGCAGTTGACTGAGCAAACTTCTTGTGCAATGCATGAAACTTGGCATGGATGATCTTGAGGACATATTAGGGAAATGGAAACCATTTAGGACCCTTGGAACTCATACATATTGATGAGGAGTGAAACCCTAGTTTGAGGTTCATTGTCTTAGGAGGAGGATTTGTCTGGTCAATCCTTAGTCAACTTGAGCAATTGAGGACCTCTAGGAGTATATTTGAAGTAAAATGAGAGGGAAAATTTTGGGGTGAAACAAGACGGAAGAGATGATAAAACATCCATACCTAACAATGATATCAAGAATCAGAGTAGGATAAGAAACGGTGACAAAACATCGCACGACAAAACAATACACCTAACAATGATATCAAGAATCAAAATAGGATAAAAGATAAGGGATGGTAAAACATCACACCTAACAATGATATTCAGAATCAAATTAGGATAAAAGATAAGATATGGTGATTAGACAATCACACATTATACATAAGAAGTAGAGACTTAATCAAGATATAGGGTACTTAGATAAGAGACCTAAAGAAAACATGCTTAGATATGAAAGTAAGGAAGAAAGATCATGCACATAGGTAGACACCTAAGCAAGTAGTCAATTAGGAGGTAATGTGATCGGTAAATTTGCAACTGTACTAATTTTACCATATAGTAATAATGGGAAATCCCAAAGTATCGATCTCAAGGAATGCGTATCAGTATTGAGTTAAATTTGTGGTTCAATTAAATAAAATTTGATACGGGGTTTTGGTTGTGAAATAGCCACTTAACAAATAACAGGAATATAAAGTGGCTTTTTACTGATATGAAGATCATGCTAGAGTATGGTGTATAACTTGCCCTATAACAACCTTGAATCCTGATTTCTTTAATAAGTTCATAACATTCAACTACCAGCGCTTTAGATTATTTTCCCCTAAGTCCTTAGTGAGAAAACTTTAACCACTCATCCTAAATCCTAAGTCCTTAGAGATATCTGAGGAGTCAAGCCTTTATTTTATCAAGTGTGATCTGGTAACTATAGAGTATCCCTAGTCTTAGGTGATATCTACTGTAGTCTATTCATACAAAAATATTAACAACTGGGGTCCAGCTGGTTGTTAACCGTGAATCAATCCTAATTGGTCCGATCAGGAAAGCATACAAAGATTGCACGATTAAATTGAATAACAAAACAACTTTATTAAAGAACTCAGGAATTCATAATCATTACAAAATCAAATTAGGGACACCCCTAGCATTAAGGGATTTAGCAATTCATATTGTTCATAGTAATTTCTAAATAAAAATTAAACATTACACGTAGATAGTGAACTTTGATCTTCAATCGCGTCTGCTCAAGAAAGGTTTCCATTCTCCAACACTTGTGTAGGCTTCAATTCTAAATCCTCCATTCTTCGCGTGGAAAAAAGTCCCTTCTCCCTTCTTAAAAACAAATCTAAGTAGTATCGGGTCATCACCCAACAGTGCAAAAAGTCCAAAGTACCCTTAATGATCCAAGACAACATCAAACTCCAAAAATCTGAAATATTATCGCGCCTTCCAACACGGGACAAGTCCAGTGACACGGGCGCCCATGTTGGCATTATTCCTCTTTCATTTAAGCTGCCATATATCAGGCTTGCTGACACGAGCCGTGTCAGGTGACACGGGCCGTGTCAGGTGACACGGGCCGTGTCAGGTGATACGAGCCGTATCAGGTGACACGGGCACCTGTGTTGGCCCTCAGCCTTTTTCATTTAAGCTGCAAAGTATCCGGCCTGCTAACATGGGCCATGTTAGATGACACACGCAACCGTGTCACACCCCTGACTTCTCCTATTTCTAGCTTCATCCTAGCTATCATCCTGACACGACCTATGTTAGGTGACACGGGTGGCCGTGTCAGGCCTCCTGTAGGTGGATTATTTGCATTTCTTCTGAAACTACGAGATTTGCACCGGTTTGTCGCTATTTAATCTATTGATCTTGACAACAAAAAACTACACAACCAACGGATAAAATATAGAAGATTGGAGTAAAATACTTGAAAAAATTAACAACCGATAACTAAAATCAACTGCTAAATATATGAGTAAAAACCACTGGTCAAACTCCCCCAAACTTAAACCCTTTCTTGACCTCAAGCGACCATTACAAGAACTCATGAAAATCACAACAGCCCGATACTCATACGTGAGACATCCATTTAAAATTCTCAAAAGGTAGTTCGTCCGATGTTCACATGACGCAAAGAGTTTGTTTAAGAGCCTTTATATCTCGAGCTTCCCTCTTCAGATACCTCTCTAACTATGCTCTGTACTTAAGTCCCTTTATGATTTTCCTCCTTTTTCATTCAGACTGTCAAATTAAGGCAATGAGAGTTATGATGATCGTCACATGCACACGACTAATCAAGAAATTTTGTTTAGGCACCTAATAAGCAGCAATGGCTACTTTTAATTACCGATGAAATTTTCAAACTTTGCAGTTATATATTATCCTTTTGGACGATGTTTGGGGATCAACTCTGTTGTACCCCAAAATTTTCCCTCTCATTTTACTCAAAACATACTCATTGAGATCCTCAACTTGCTCAAGGATGCCCAAGAACTAACCAGACAAATGCTCTCCTAAGACAACGAACTTCAAACTAGAGTTTCCATTTTCATCAAGAGGGGTGAACTCCAAAGGTCTCAAATATTTTCCATGGTCTTAATATGTTCTCAAGACCATTCATGTCAAGTTTCATGCCTTTCACAAGAAGTTTGCTCAGTCAACTGCTCAGATGCTTGAAGATTAACTGTATTAGGTCAAAAGTCAATTGTGGCCCACATACAGTCAAACTTCAAGATTTTTGGTCAACATCAACATTTTGAAGTTATATCCATCATTTGATAAAGGTTGATCATGATTCCCCAAGGAATGCTCCTAATTCATCAAAACTCAAAAGTTGCTAAATCAGAGTTTCTTAGGAAAAGTCAACCAAACTTTGACCAGACATAACTTTCTCATACTTTATCATAAATTTCTCATCCAAGGATCATTTTGAAGAGAATCCAATTCCCTACAACTCATTTTCAGCCCTCAAGTTCAATAAATTCACCCATAAAAAGATTTGAATTTATACATTATAGGTCCTTTTGAAAAGTCAACAAAAACACCTTTTGGGTCAAAGCTTCTTACATGAACATGGAAGACCCAATTGAGATGAGACCAAAAGGGTTGCTTAGGGGACATCTGAATCTTTATAAAGAGTCCAAGAACACCATCTTAGGGTCAAAATTGAGAGAGATATGCATTGTTAAAGTTGGCCATTTTTTGGAAATTTGCACAAAGTCAATAATGCCCAAAATTGCATTTTGTCCACTTGGGCCCATCTTTTCAAGATTGAATCTCAATCCTAGCATGGCCCACGACCTATGGGACCCTCCATGCTTTATTTATTTGTTTATTTAATTTATTTTGATTTTTATTCATTTAAAAATCAAATAAAATCAAATAAATCCAAATAAATCATATGAATTGTTTTAGGAATGATTTTTGTATTGAATGGAGATCTTATATGCTGTCAATAGCCAATAAAAACGTGCAAGGTTGAAAAGAGAAGAAATATCTACATTTGGAAATATTGGATGCAAGAATTAAAATTCATTATTCTTTGGATTCATTCCAATTTTATGGACCTAATTTGATTCTCACATATATACAAGATCATTCTAACCCTAGAGAAGAAGGATTTTTCGTGCGCAGCCAGCCTCCAAAGCAAGAAATAAAACTCAAAATTTTTGTTAAAAAGTGAGAGACCTATCTTCTTCCACTGGCCAATTCAAGACTTGTTGAAGGTCAAATCGTTTCCTGGGCATCATCTGAAGCGATTGCAATCATCACCAAGTCTCCACAAGCCTAGAAACGTGTTGTACGATCATCACGATGGCAAGGGAAAAAGGCATGTGAGAGGGAGGACCTGGGTTCGATCCCAGGTCCAGACCTTTTGCATTTTCTGAAACTACAATCCCATATCCAATGCATGTCATGTTCTGAGGACCACCACGCGCCCTTGGATCTCGTCCCCTGGATTCATTACCATGCAGATCCCACGCCCCAACTTTGAACATCCACGATAGACCATCAGAAGACAAACACACTGTATCTGGCGTAGACATGGACTCAGTATAATGGGCCTGGACAAAAATTCCAAAAACACACCCCCTAGGTGCTTATGCAGGCCCAATTTCTTGCTCTTTTTTATTTTTAATTCTTTTTCTTTTATTTATTAATTATATTTTTTTAATAACACCAATTTTTTTTTCATTTAATCAAAAATCACCAAAAACTATCAAAAATCTCTTTTTCATAAAAATATTTTTAATTAATTAGTCTAATTAAATTAGGGCAATATAATGTCTTTTTATTATAATTTAAAATAATTAGATTTAGGGTTTAATTTTATACTTAACCTAATTTTTTCCTTAAAAATTACATAAATATTTTCTCAATTTAGACTTTTAGGTCGTCTAATTATTTCTCGCATTTAATTTTCCGCGCACTTTTAATTTTCCTTTTTCATTATTTGTAACTGCTCCGAGTTTGTAATAGTAATTAGGTTTTTTTTAAATTCCGCATTTTATTTTCAGTCAAAATAATTATGTATCTTCCCAAATCCATGTAATAGTTAGGACTCTAACTTCTCGCATTTTTATTTTCGCAAACTATAAACTGCTTAGATGTATGTATAGGATTGTATGGAAAGACAGGTTGAAATTAAAACAGTAGAAAACCCGAATTGTGCAAAGATAAATAACTGAAAAAATATACTTGAACATGCTCACTCCTAGGGTTTACTCCACTCCGGTTACCTTTGGTAAACGATCATAAAGTGTAGGGAATGTTAGTGGTCGTCCTCTAGTCCCAAAAGATCTAAAATAACCCATTCGTATGTTGCCTCGGAAAAAGATCTTTAAGACTTTAGGACGATTACTAAAATTTCCTAACATTTCTTTTGTGATCATATTTGTCCCTTCAAACGTCCCTTAAAACTCCAACGATGGTGTTACCTACTCCTTAATAATAGGATAGCTTTGTCTAAAGGAAAATGAACATACTTTTTTTGTGTAGGTAGATTAGTTCCTAGGTACTTGCTCAAACAAAACTTTTCACACAAACACTTTCCAAAACAATTTTCGAAACAACTTCGTCACACTCTTGAGGATGGATACAAGGGTTATCACGAAGTAAGACTTTTTTAAAACAAGCATGCACAAGCACTTTTAAAAACGAGCAAAGTACCTCAGAGCCCATGGAAAACCATGGATAGAAAGGTTGCTAACACCTTCCCTTTATATAATCTATCCCCCGTACTCCGAAACATTCTCGAAAAAGGTTTTTTCTGTTCTTTTTCCATTCCTTATTTGGATGAAATAAAATTCGGTGGTGACTCTTTCTTACCGCGACATTTGCGAATACAAAATGCAAACCAATATAACAGTCGTTTCTGCCACCGTATCATAGAACTAGCGACTCTGCTGGGGAATAAAATAATTGGGGTATACCTTAGGATGTAGGTCATTTTTTGCTCTTGTTTGTTTTGTTTGCTTTATTCTTAAAGGGTTTTGCTTGGGCATTGTTAAAGATCCTACACCCGGATCTGGGACATTTTTTAGGTAAACAACAAGAGATCGTCGAGACTGTACGGCGTAGACCGATATGGTTTAAGCGATTTCTGAGTTGGTGTGACACTTTGGTTGGTACCGGTATCCTTCGTGCGGAAACGAGGAGTATACGGGGCCGTCGCGTGGTGTCGTGAAGCACTAACGGACATTAGAACCTTAGTTGAACAAACTTGGCCATTAGAAAGTAGTGAGATAGCCGACCTCGGTATAAAGCTGAGGATTGGTTGATACTTGATGCTACACTCATTGAGATCAGACTTTCGAGATATTTCGGTTGGAAGAAAAGATTGCTTGGGCTGAAACAATGCCCGATAAAGGATGATAAGTGATATTGAGAATCTTTAGAACCCGGTTACTTTTCTAAGATAGGTTTGAAACCAACTAAACTTTAAGAGGGTACTTACCTTTAACCTCATGCAATCCTTTGAACCTAAGGTCTATTATCTGTTTTTCTTATATGTGATTTATCCTGTTTTAATATGACATCATGCATCATAACATATCATCCATTCTTATTGCACTAACCATTTCAAGGACCAAGGGAATTTATCTTTATTCTGTTTTGCAGATCATGGCTTCCGCTCGTAGAAACACTATCCGAATCAGCTTTGTGAAAATACCTTCCCAACTCAAGGAGCTAGTATCAAAGGTCCCTGAAACTTCTGCGTTCACTAAGAGACATGGTATACTTCTCAACCTGGTTACTTCAAACTTTTATGAAAAGATGATGAGGGTACTCTTTCAGTTCTTTGATCCGAAGCAGCACTGCTTCACCTTTCCAGACAATTAGTTGGTGCCTACCATGGAAGAGTTCTCTCAATTATTGGATATACCCATTCTTGAACAATTGCCTTTCACAGGTCTGGAAGAAGTTCCTAAGCCAGAAGTCATTTCCTCAGCCTTGCATCTGAAACAGGCCGAATTGGTATCCAATTGGGAAAGAAGATGCGGAGTCAAGGGTTTTCTAGCCAACTTCCTGATAGATAAGGCTCAACTGTTTTGGGATGATTTGGATTTTCAGGCTTTTGAGGAGGTCTTGACCCTTCCAATCTATGGGTTAATACTATTCCCTAATCCAGATTTATTCATAGATGTGAATGCTATCAAGATCTTCCTCTCTCGTAACCCTGTGCCTACCTTGCTCGGAGATATCTTGCACGCTCTCCGTACTCGTACCATGAAGAGAAGATGGGTTCTTATATGTTGCATGCCATTGCTGTCAAGGTGGTTTATTTCTCACCTCCCTAAGTCCGTACTGAAAAATGAAGAAGGTTTGGGTTGGTCGCAAAGGATAATGTCACTCGCTCACATGAATATTCTCTGGTGTTCCCGAACTATGGTAGACACTGCTATTATTGACCGCTGTGGGAGTACCCTAATGTCCCATTACTTGGCATCAGAGGGGGCATAACCTACAATCCTTGTTTACCTCTGCGACAATTTGGTTACGCTCTAAGGGATGGTCCCCATGAGTTACTTATCGAGGGAATTATATTTAACTATGAGGATGATGTTCAAGGGTATCACCAGAGGTTCATACGAGCTTGGAGCATGGTAAACAGATCTGGTGCCAAGGCTTTGGGGCCAAAGGCTTCCATTCCTATGGAACCTTATCTCCAATAGGTACGAGCTCGCGCCCAAAAACTTATGATGCTCTATATGGCCGTTCTTCCAGTGATTGTGGAACCCACTACTGAAGGGAGTATTCCCTACATGATTCTCTGTCCTGATATGCCCACTGATCTTGGAGAATTAAGGAGATCTTGGATTCAGTTGAAGAAATAGTGGGATACTTACAAGGATCAGTTCTATGCCCAGGAGGGAAAGGTTTTAGAGCTCACAAAGCAGCTCCATGAGGAAAGAGGACTTAATGGCTATCTCGGCACGAAGAGGAAGCATCCATGGGAATTTTGATTTTTTCTAGTTTTTAGAATTGTTTTTAATTGTAACGCCTAAAAGGCAATTGAACTTTTAATTCTACTAATAAAATCTCTGTTTCATTTTGGTTCGCAAATTTAAATTTCCGATAGTCTTTGAAATCATGGCATACGCATCCCATTCATAGCATTGCATGAATAGGTACCATTATAGGTTTCTCATCTTCTTCGCTGTTTATTTCAGTAGAAATGTCTTCTGAACAAAGCATCAAGGATCTTCAGGCACAAAATGCCCAGTTCCAACAAATGTTCATAAATCTGGAAAAAGGGCAGGAGGATCTGAAGGCCCTCATCCTGAAGGAGAAGAAGAAAAATAAGAAGGTCGCCGGTATTCTAAATATAGGCAAAAGGTTCATGGGGCCGTTGAAGCATCAAGTGGATCTAACCTCTTCATCCAAAGAAGGGGAAAATCAAGAAGAAGAGACAAGGGAAAAGGACCCCAGTCCTGAAGTTTATGACAATGATACCAACTACAATGATGAGTAGTATCCTCCTACCGAGGATAAATACAAGTAGTTGGAAGATCGTCTTAGTGCTATGGAAATCCAGAGGATACCCGGGTTGGATTTCGAAGAATTGGGACTGGTGTCGGGAGTGGTCATTCCGCAGAAGTTCAAGGCTCTAATTTTTGAAATGTATGATGGCGTGTCTTGCCCGAAACTCCATCTCCGCTCTTACGTCTGAAAGATCCAGCCCCACACCACTGATAGAAATTTGTGGGTTCACTTCTTTCAAGAAATTCTGTCAAGGACTCAACTTGAATGGTTCTACCAACTGGAGAGAGACAATGTCCGAAATTGGGAAGATCTGGCTGCTGCTTTTTATAAGCAGTATCAATACAACGCCGACCTTGCTCCTACTCATACTCAAGTCCAGAGTATGTCCATGGGTGCAAGTGAGGGATTTAAGGACTATGCCCAAAAGTGGAGAGACTTGGATGGAAGAGTCCCACCCCCGTTGTCTGATAGGGAGTTGGTTGATATGTTCCTGGGGACGCTATCTGGTCCATTCTTTAATCATTTGATAGGCAGCTCTTCAGCTGGTTTAACCAAGCTGATTCTAACCAGAGAGAGAGTAGAAGCTGGGATTCAGAGCAGCAAGATATAGAATGATGCCTCTTCGAGTTCGGTAAAGAAGCCTTTTGCTGGTAAGAAAGAAGCCAGTGGCATCTATAGCCCGAGAGTCCAAAACAGAGTTGAACACCGTCAGCCGGTGAATGCGGTAATGGTACCTAGGCCTACGGTTGCTCCACAATGCAACAATCAACAAAGGATGGAAAGACCACAACGACAGTTTACCCGGATTAATATGACGTTGGCTGAATTTCTACCCCATCTGCTGAGATCCAACTTGGTGACCATGAAAGAGGCTCCCAAGAATCTGAACACCACATATCCCTGATATAATCCAAATTCTCGGTGTGACTATCATTCTGAGAGTCCTGGACACAATATCAACGACTGCTGGGCTCTAAGATATAAGGTACAGAATCTGATCAAAGCCAAGGAAATTGAGTTCCATGCTCTGGAAAAGCTCAATGTCATAACTGCTCCCATGCCTAAGTACGGTCGTGGAGTTAATGCTGTTGATACCAACTTATTTGTGACCTTGGTGGATGAAGTTTCTACTCCTCTTATGATGGTTAAGAAGAATTTGTTGTCAGCCAGTTTATTTCCGGGTTATGGTGAAGGTTGCCATATGTGTTCATTTCTACCTTCTGGTTGCCATTTGCTGAAATCAGGTGTTCAACGCCTGATGGACAGCAAGGAAATTTTGTTCGAGAAAACTTTGATTCCTGTTGTTCCATCTGAAGACGTTTCTATTCTAACCATTTCCGCCAATCCTTACAAGGTCTCCCTGAGAAGACCTGTTAGGATTACATCTGTTCCAAGAGTCGCTCCGCTAATAATCATTGTTCTTGGTCCTGTCCCATATGCCTCAGACAAAGCTGTCCCCTGGCATTATGGTGCCGATGTGTACTATCATGGCATCAAACAAGATCTGAAAAATGAAGAGGCTGATCCTGATATTAGTAACATTGTTAGGACCAGTAAGGTTACCCGAAGTGGAAGGGTTTTTTCTCCCGAGATTTCCCCAAAGACTGTCAACAGGCCTGTTGTCATTTCATTTGCTGTTCCTACTGGTACATCAACCACTGCTCCTGTTCTTACTCCAGTTATTACCCCTGTCGGCAAGTCATATGGTACCCGCGGCAAATAAGTTATAGGTGAGCCTGCCCGGACGGAGGCACCTAGAAAAAGTGTCGTGGAAGCCTCTAAGCAAGAGATAGAGGAAATACTGAAAATAATCAAGAAGAGAGACTACAATATGGTCGAGCAGCTGGGGCAAACCCCCTCAAGGATATCCAAGTTGTCCATACTGTTGTGTTCTGAAGCCAATGATAAGGCTTTAATTGCATTCCTCAAGACTGCGCATGTGCCGCAGGAAACCTCGGCTGATCAATTCAAGGATTGTGTAGCCAGCCTGACTGCTGACAATGGGTTGGGTTTTTCAGATGCAGACCTGACACCGAAAGGAAGGAAGCATAATGACGCTCTATATGTCTCGATTGAATGCAGGGGAACCACTATGGCTCATGTGCTGGTAGGTACTGGGTCTTTGCTGAATGTTCTTCCTAAGAAGGCGTTGGACCGGTTGGACTGTGAGGGTTTGACCCTAAGGCCTAGTAACATCGTGGTAAGGGCATTTGATGGGTCAAAGAGAACGGTGCATGGGGAGGTGGACATCCCTGTCAAAGTAGGCTCTCAAACCTTTGAATCCACCTTCTATGTAATGGACATCAGGCCGTCATACTCTTGTTTGTTGGGTCGTCCCTGGATCCATGAAGCTGGGGCAGTTACTTCTACACTGCACCAAATGCTAAAGTATTCGGTAAAAGGGAAGATTGTCACTGTGCATGGTGAGGAGGAGTATATGGTGAGCCACCTCAATTCCTTCAAGTACGTAGAGATGAACGGGGAATTCATAGAGACTCCTGGCCATAACTTTAACGAGGTTCCCCAGATCTTGGCATCGGCTGAAACTACTACCAACAAACCTCCTCTGAAGATGGCTTCTCTTAAAGACGCCAGAGCGGTGGTTGAAGAAGGTGGGTATACCAATTGGGGACATCTCCCTGATTTTACTCACAAAACTGACAAGTTTGGTTTTGGCTTTACTTCAGGAGCTCAAAGGGTTGTTCGACGCGCTCGGGCTGGAGGACCTCCCCTACGCATCAGTAATCGGGGAATTAATGCCATTGAAGACAGCGAGGAAGACTCATACATTGACAGCTGGATCTACCCAACTACCAACGGTGGACCGAGTAATGGACGGCCATGGATTTTATACCAGTTTCTTTTATTCCGCAGTAATTGTCTTACTTGTTTTGAGATTTGTAATAAACAATTTAAAACTCTACATCCTTGTGCCTTGCCCGAGGCACATTGGCTTTGTTTGTGAGGGCTATTATTTGTCATTTCATATATCATTAATAAAACATTGGACGTTCCTTGCATACAAAATTTGCGCTCTTTGTTTTTTCTTTTCTGTTTTCACTTTATCAAAACAGCTATGCTCTTACACACACTCACGTTATCATACTGCAGATCCATATCCACTCTAGGTCCCATTGATAACAGCTCTGATACTGTCTGTTATGACTTTGAAAATCCGATCAACCAAGCTGAAGATGAAGGTGAGGATGATTGTGAGGTGCCTGGAGAACTTTCTAGACTATTACAGCAGGAGGAAAGGGCTATACAGCCTCATGAAGAACCAAATGAGACGATAAACCTGGGCACGAAGATAGACAGAAAAGAAGTCAAGATTGGTGCAAATTTGGAAGTTAAGGTCAAACAGCGGTTGATACAAATGTTGCACGACTATGTTGAGATCTTTGCTTGGTCATATGAAGACATGCCAGGTTTAGACACTAATATTGTGGTTCATCGTCTGCCGACCAAAGAAGACAGTCCTCCGGTTAAATAGAAGGTTCGTCGTATGCGCCCTAAAATGTCAGAGAAGATCAAGGCAGAGGTCACGAAGCAGTTCGACGCAGGATTCTTAGCTATCACTGCTTATCCACAGTGGGTTGCTAACGTTGTTCCAATACCTAAGAAGGATGGTAAGGTACAAATGTGTGTGGATTACAAAGATCTAAACAAGTAAAGCCCCAAGGATGACTTCCCACTTCCTCACATTGACATTCTGGTTGACAACACCGCGCAACACAAAATCTTCTCCTTCATGGATGGTTTCTCTGGCTACAACCAGATCAAGATGGCTCCTGAAGACATGAAGAAGACAAGCTTCATCACACAGTGGGGCACCTTCTGCTAGAAGGTGATTCCTTTTGGGTTGAAGAATGTTGGGGAAACTTATCAGCGCGCCATGGTTGCTTTGTTCCACGATATGATTCATCACGAGATCGAAGTTTATGTTGACGACATGATAGCCAAGTCTCAAACTGAGGAAGAGCACCTTGATCATCTACAAAAGTTGTTTGACAGATTGAAGATATACAAGTTGAGGTTGAATCCGAACAACTTCACCTTCGGGGTAAGGTCTGGTAAGCTTCTGGGTTTCATTGTAAGCGATAAAGGCATCCAAGTAGATCCTACAAAGGTAAAGGCCATACAAGAAATGCCAACTCCTCGTACATATAAGGAAGTTAAAGGTTTCTTGGGACGCTTGAATTACATCGCCAGGTTCATTTCACATCTGACTACTACTTGTGAGCCCATCTTCAAGCTTCTGAAGAAAGATCAAGTGGTAAAGTGGAATGAAAAATTCCAGAAAGCTTTCGAAAGAATCAAGGAATAACTTCAAGAACCACCAATTATGATGCCTCCGGTTGAAGGAAACCTTTGATATTGTACTTAACAGTTCTAGACAATTCAATGGGGTGTGTGCTGGGGCAGCATGACGAGTCTGGTCAAAAAGAGCATGCGATATACTACCATAGCAAAAAGTTTACCGACTGTGAGACAAGATACTCACTGCTCGAGAAAACTTGTTGCGCTTTGGCATGGGCTGCTCGCCGACTAAGACAGTATATGCTGACCCACACTACTTTGTTGATATCTAAGATGGATCCGATCAAATACATCTTCGAGAAACTTGCTCTCTCCGGAAGAATAGCAAGATGGAAGATGATCTTAACTGAGTACGGCATACAATATACAACCCACAAAGCAATCAAGTGGAGTGTGTTGGATGATCATTTAGCTCATCAGGTCGTGGATGACTACCAGTCCATGAATTTTGAGTTCCCGGATGAGAATATTATGCTAGTGACTGACTATGAAGAACCTGAACATGATGAAGGACCCGAGGAAGCTGACTAGAGGAAGATGACTAGAACATCACAACAATCTGAACCAGGCTCTAATTCACAGAACAATTTCCAACTGCAAGGTAAGTTTCTTCTGACTTTTATCTCATTACTTAGGCATTGTTAGGCTTGCATTTTCAAAGATACAATGTAGATATCATGACTTTGATTATGTACATATTTATAGATTTCATGTATATGGACTAAGTAGATACAATTTCAAATCAGAACTTCTTGAGGAAATTAGGGTTCAGAATTAGGATTAGAAAAATTCATGTTTGCTTTTGGTTTACAGTTTTGATGCTTTGTATTTCTGAAACCATGATGAAATTTGCCATAATTTCTATGTTTGCATTTTCCATTTTTGTTGAGAAATTACTAAGTTGCAGATACTCTGACTGGCACGAAGAAGAATAAGTTCATCATCAGAACTTACTTTGTAATATATGTTTATGTTTTTGTTTCTAATATCAGATGTATAGCCACCCCAGTGGTAGAGAACGAGCACATAATGCATTAGTATTAAGGTTCCTGAGTTCTAGCCTCAGAAACACCTTTTTATGTTTATTTCTTGACATTTCCCCCCCATTACTTGTCAAACATTGATCCTGGACCAGAGCTTTTAGATAAACCCCCTTCAGTTGTTTGTCAAAACAGTGCTCCTTTACCAAAACTTCTAGATATTCCCATCCAACAACATTGACACCTCACAGACCCATTATCAGAACTTCTATCTTGATAGTAACACTAGAACTTATAGATTTCCACCTGCATTAGAAATTCTAGACTCTCTCAACAACCAGAACTTTTGACCTTCCAAAAACACTAGAACTTCCAGGCTCCCTCAGCAACCAGAACTTCCAACCTTCCAGTAACACTAGAACTTCTAGGTTTCCAGTTGCATCAGAACTTGTAGGATTTCCTTTGTTCCCAGCAACCCTAGAACTTCTGGCTTTCCCTTTTTTGCTAACATTTCCTTTCTGATTTGCAGCGCGCCTGAGTCATCACTTCTTCTCTCTCTTCTTTCAGCAACACATTGATTCTAAATTTTATTGTCTTATTATTTTTATCATCACTTTTATTTTCATTAATCAAAAATAGCAAAAATA
The DNA here is from genome assembly GCA_948472305.1 of Vicia faba. Lineage (NCBI taxonomy): Eukaryota > Viridiplantae > Streptophyta > Magnoliopsida > Fabales > Fabaceae > Vicia > Vicia faba. The sequence goes on from OX451735.1 coordinate 78,182,655, forward strand.
CTTTATAGTCATATACTTTGCTTTATTTCTTTTAAAACAAAAAGACTAAAAATATTTTCTTAGGCAAGTTTATTTCTTCTCTTAACAAAAACAAAACAAATCTATTTTATATCTTCATTCTTGTACATAATTTCAATATGGTTGTAATAGATAATTAGAACTTTCATTTCTTGCAACCCCCATTTTTAAATTTATACACCCCATTCCCCAATTGATTGTAATAGCGTAGAGTATTTACTTTCCGCAATTTATCGCTTTCATATAAATGCTAGTAATTAGGATTTATATGGAAAGATAAAATCAATACTTAGAAAGCAATAATCCAAGATAAACCAAGCATGAAATGCAAACACTTGCACACTTGCACCTCTAGGGTTAACTCCACTTGTTGCCTTACGGAAAATGGTCATGTTATACACGTGAGATGTCTTAGCAAAAACAATCAAAATATGATATCATAGTCCCTCGATGACGCTTCAAATTTTGCCTTACAAATGATCTTAGTCCCTCAAGAGAAATGCTAAGATACTTCACAACATTGCTATCATGTCTATACGATGACCCATGCCCGTCCCTTTACATCCAACGATGAGGCTTCCTACCAATCAATGGTAAGATAGCAACATCTAAAGGAAGAGGAGAAGAACAAAAGACTTTTTGAGTAGGTAGAAACGTTCTTATTTGTTTGCTCATCTTAAAACATAAACACCTTTTTAAATGCACCAACACTTTCCATGAAATATTTTCAAAAGTCCAACACTTTGTATACATTCTTATAGAGACGAGAATCATTACAAATTTTGCCTAAACAAAGGCGCTTTTCAAAAATACTTTCAAAACCCACCACAAAGCACATTTTCAAACAAAAGCAATGATCTAGCAAGCAACTAAGAGCACATAGATAACTATGGATGAAAAGGGTGCTAACACCTTCCCTTTTCATAATGTACCCCCTGAACTCAAGAAAATAATCTAAAAGGTCTTTCATGTTCTTTTCACCCTTTCCTTTATTGGATAAAAGAAAAGTCGGTGGCGTCTCTTGCTATCCGCAACAATTGTGATCAAACGCAAAACATCCCAAGTCAGTTCTCCCATCGTGTTACAGCATATCAGAGCAAAGTATCCTTCGAATGACATATCAGAGCAAAGTGTCCTTCGAATGGAATATCAGTGTAGAGGTGTCTTAATCTAAAATGTTCTGATGAGGGAAGTTTTGAACACTTCAAATCAGAACTCATAATCATCATAGGAACAAGGGATGATAGAAGGGGCTCTAAAGTGGGAAGTTCTGAATATTTTCAAATTCGAACAAGGCGCAAAATTGACATGTCCAAGTTCATTCAAAATCCCAAAATGGCATGAAATATCTCAAAATGGAAGTTTTTTAATTTGTCTGATTCTGTTCTCAAATCCCTGTTAATGGTTGGTCTTTAATGCCATGTTTCCTTGTCTCCTCCACCACCTATAAATACGAGATGTTAAACACAAATCCAGGGAGACGTACACGCACGCATACTTTATCACAGGATCACACATTGTACACGAAGAGATTATAGACATACGCTATCTCAGAAAGCACATCAAAAATCTCAAAACACCAAAGTCAAAAGCCTCCCAATGGAAACACCTGTTACATGTCCCCTCTCCAAGAGTCCACACCAACTCCTAAGCAAACATTTCCATGCTCAGAGCCACATATCACACACCTTCAATTGGTAAGGGTTTGCAAAACCAAAATTGCACCTTCATACCATTTAGATATACATTGCATGTATACTCTTGTTATTTCCAATATTTGTGTTGCATGCAAGCTAAAACGCAAGGATGAGATCGTGCCATCGCTAGGGAACGATCTGAGTTTTTCTTCAAATCACACCTGGGACGTTCCAGGCTAAACAAACCCATATTCAAATTGGAGAGAGATTCGAATAGGGGAGGGATTCGAATCAGGGGGTAAAGTCCCCCCAGGATCTCTAATGTTTGTTTATGTTGCAGGAAACAGTTTCTCAGGTTTTCCCCAGCAGAATATTGTAGGGCTTCGAAGCAGACAAGCTTCGAACTAGGTGGCAGGAACCTTTTTCCAATAACCTTCAATTCAAACTCTGGTGATTCGATTCAGGGTGACACAGCCAGGCTATCAAATCCAAGACCAGATTCAATTTAAGTCCATGATTTTGTTTTGATTTCTCTTTCTAACAAATTCCTTGCAGATTAAGTATCCTAGATCGAAGGATGACACATCCAGATCGAACACCCCCAGATGTGCAGTCTCTCAGGAACCCTCGATCAAGACTCTTCATTAGATCGAAAGGCAACCCAAGCCTCTTCGATCCAAGCATTCCTTCTAAGAATGCACTCTTTTCATTTACTGTTTTTGTCTTTCGATTTTGTCCTTTCTTTTGATTGTTTTTCTTTATTTCTTCTAAGCTTTAATTAACATTAAAAAACCACAAAAACATTAGGCTTAGATTTTTATATTAAAATAATTTTGTCAATTAATTATTAATTACCTTAACATTTTTTTTCTTAGAATTAAAACTAAATAGACTTAGGATTTTTAATTCAATTTCTTTTCATAACAAAAACAAACAATTTTTTCCCTTTAACTTAGGATTTTAGACGTCTTTTCAATTCACTAGTGTTTATCTTTTTTTTCCATTTTATTTTTCTTTTCCAATTATGTAACTGTTTCCCGATTTGTAATAGCTTTAATTAGGTTTAAAATTCCACATTTTATTTTCTTGTACTCTTTATGTAATTGCCCCAAGGCCTTGTAATAGCTTAGGAATTTTATTTTCCGCAATTTATTTTCTACAGTATTAACTGCTTAGATTAATAGGATTGCATGGAAAGACTATAAATGAAAATGATTAGATAACCCTAAAATGGCAAGATAAATGAACTGAATCAATACACTTGCACATACTCACCCCTAGGGTATCTCCCACTTCGGTTGCCTTCGGAAACAGTCACAATTCTCGAAACGTGAGAATTTTTAGTGGCTGTCCTTTAGTTCAAGAGATCACAAGTCCCTCAATGACCCTTTCGATGTCGCCTCAGTTAAAAATGATCTTAGAACTTTAGGACAATTACTAAAAGTTCATGCCCCATTGCCATAGTGACCGCAAACGTCCCTTCGATAGTCCCTCAAAATCCAATGATTGGGCTATCTACTCACTAATAGTAGGATAAAACTATCTAAAGGAAAGGAGGAAAAGAACACCTTTTTCGAGTAGGTAGATAACTGTTAGGTACTTGCTCAAAAATAACCTTTTTCACACTACACTTTCAAAACCTTTTTCAAAAACGCTTTATCAACACTCTTGAGGACTGATACAAGAGTTATCATAAAGCAAATAAACTTTTCAAAACACATAAACACGAAATAAATTTTCAAAAATGAGAAAGTATCTAAGAGCCCATGGAAAACCAGGGATGCAAAGGGTGCTAACACCTTCCCTTTCAATAATTTATCCCCCTTACCCAGAAAATCTCGAAGAAGGTCTTTTTCTGTTCTTTTCACCCTTTTCTTTGTTAGATAAAAGAAAATTCGATGGTGACTCTTGCTTACCGTACATTTGAAAATACAAAACTCAAAAACCAGTATAACAGTCGGTTCTGCCACCGTATCACAACTTGGTTTCAACACCAGGAATTTACAATCTAGCCGGTCCAGAGCCCCTTTGGGTAACACGTTTAGAGATGAGCCAGTATCAACTAAGACATGAGCCAGGGTAGTTCCCTTGCATTCAATAGAGACATTGCAAAGACTTGTTATGATTCTTTCCAACAGGAGTCAAGTCAGCGTCAAAGAAACCTAATCCGTTGTTAACCATTAAACTCGCCACACAATTCTCGAATTGGTCAACTGTAGTCTCTTAGGGAACATGGGCTTTCTTAAAAAACTTGATTAAATCTTGGGAATGAGCATCAGAACAAAGTAGTAATGACAGCATGGAAAATTTGGAGGGGTTTTGCCCCAACTGTTCGACTATTTTAAAATCACTTTTCTTTATAATTTTAAGGATTTCCTCCACCTCTCGAGTGGAGGGCTCTTCAGCACCAACGTCTTTGGCAGGTGCCTCTATCCCAGCAGGCTCACTTACTGTTTATTTTCCTCTAGTGTTGGCATTAGGCTTGTTATTGGTTATGTGAACAGGAGCTGTTATAGTAGTCGGAGGTGAAATATCAGGGGAGAAGATCCTCCCCGTTCTTGTTACCTTACTAGAATTAGAAATTTTTGTAACATCATCAGTCTTGTCTTCATTGATCCATGAATCTTGCTTTATTCCATGATGGTAAACTTCAGAACCATAGTTCCATGGAACTGCTTTGTCAGAGGAGTAAGGAATCGGCCCATGGGCAGTGATTATTAAAGGAGAAATTGTTGATTCATTTAAAATCCTAATAGGACCCTTTGAGGAGATCCTAAGAGGATTGTTGGAAATTGTTATGATAGAAACATATTCAGTTTTATCGGTCAAACTTTTGATGTTCTAAGTTTTTTCAAACAGGATCTCGTGACTATCTATCGGGCGTTAAACACCTTCTTTCATCCACTTGCATCCATTTATTTGTTCAGAGCGACATTTATTGTCTTTCAAATAGCCAGGAAACACCCCAGCCTTCAGCAGGTTCTCTTTAACAACGGTCAGTGGAGTAATCAAATCTTCAATAGAGGAAACAAAAGTAGTGCCATAAATCGGATTGACACCTTTGCCATGGTTCGGCATTGGTGCAGTTATCACATTTGGAGTTGTAGGTGGATCAAACTCAATAGTTTTGTTATCGATAAGATCTTTAATTCTGCATTTGAAAGCCCAAGAATGACCGGTTTCATGCCCAAGGCTGTTGGAATGATATTTGCATTTGGAGTTAGGATTGTACTTCGCGGATGAGACATTGGGATTTGATGGTGGATCACACAATATCACCAAGTTGGACTTCAACAGGTGTTGCAAGGCTTGGGACAGTGACATGTTAATTCTCGTGAACTGTCTTCGAGGAATTTCAAATCGTTGATGGTTGGATGACTGTCTTTGAGTAGATGGGGGGTTGGAAATTAAAACAACATTAACAGATGGACGATGATCCTTCTTGGTATGGGCCCTTTACCCATATACATCATTGGCTTCTTTCTTTCTGGTAAATGGCTTCTTTACATTGTTTGATGTAGAAGCAGATGCCATGGGAATTTTTCCAATCTTGATGACACTTTCGACCCTTTCACCACTTAGGATTAACTCGGTGAAACCAGACGAAGAACTCCAATTTAACAAGTTGAAAAATGGGCCAGTTAATGTAACCATGAACATATCAACTAGTTCTCTGTCACTTAGTGGTGGTTAGACCCTACCAGCAAGATCCCTCCATTTTTGCGCGTACTCTTTAAACCCTTCATTAGTACTTATTGTCATTCCTTGAAGTTGAACTCTAGTTGGTGCCAAATTAGCATTGTGCTGATATTGATGATAAAAAGAAGTGGCCATATCTTCCCATGTGTGAATGCGGGAACCCTCCAATTGGTAAAACCATTCTAGCTGAGTCCCAGTCAAACTCTCTTGGCAGAAATGGACCCAGAGCTTCTTGTCAGTAGTATGTGGTTGTATCTTGTGGACGTAGGACCTCAGATGAAGTTTTGGGAATGAAATTCCGTAATACTTAGCAAAGATTGGAATTTTGAACTTGTGTTGGATAACAACCTCAGGTACCAAGCCCAAATCACCAAAATCCAAGCCAGGCACGACTTGAATTTCAACAGATTTCAACCTCTCTTCCAGTTGCTTGTATTTATCCTCAGCCGGTGGATACTGTTCATCAAAGTAATCTTCGTCCTCAGAAGCTTGACCGTTTGCACCCCTAGCACGGGTGCTCCTTACGTCTTCATTCTGATTTTCATTCTCCTCGGATGACTCTTCAACCACTTGTACTTCACAACAGGGCCTTTAAACCTTTTCCCCATGTTGATTAGTGCTTTCTTCTTGGTATTCTTTTTGGCTACCAATAATGACATCAGCTCTTGTTGTCCCTTGGCCAGGGTTAGTAAGGTTTCTTGGAATTGGGAGTTCAGTTTCTGTAAGTCTTTCACGGTTTGCTCGATATCCATCTTATTAAAATAAATAGTAGAAAAATGAGGAAACATTTACTTGAAAACCTGCTTATGTCATGATGCATGAAATGCGTATGCAAATGATTTTAAGGACTTTTAAGATTTAAATTTGTTTAGGCAAAGAGAAAATAAACATTAATTGCATTAATAATTTCAAACGGTTTCAAAAATGCCTCTTGGGCTTACAATGGCGTAAATAAAGATAGTGCAAAAATAAACTCCTAAAACAAAAAAAAAGACCCAAGCTTCCCATGAGTGCATCCTCTTTGGTGCAATGTAGGCATTGAAACTCCACTCTTCATGAAGTTATTTTGTGAGATCCAAACCTCCTTCTCGCTTGTGTAGAACTGGGTTTCAAAGGTGTCTCACTCTCATTTGAGTCTAATCCATGGTCTTTGCAATTCCTCGAGAGTACCTGGCATGCTAGGATGAAGAAGAGTGTAAGGGGTGTCTCCCTCAACAACGAGCTCCATAATCATAGGTAGGATAGAGGGGTAAGGTATCACGAGACTTTGAGCACGAGTTCGTACCCACTTAAGGTAAGGCTCAAGGGGAATGGAATTTTTATGCCCCAATGTCTTGCTATCAACTTTGTTCACCATTCTCCAAGCTCGTATGAACCTTTGACGATAGCCTTGGTCTTCGCTTTCATAGTCGAATACCAAACCTTGGATGAGCGCATCATGGGGACCATCTCTTCGTGCATACCTAAATTTCCGTAATGCAAGAGAAGGGTTATAGGTGATACCTTCCCTAATTCCTAAGAGTGGGACATTAGGGAATTCCCCATAACGGTCGATGATGGTAATGTCCTCCAAAGATTGAGAACAACAATGGATATCTAAGTGTGAGAGTGACATCATCCTTTGAGACCATGTCAAACCTTGTGATACGGTGGCAGAACCGACTGTTAATACTGGTTTGAATTTTGTATTCGCAAATGTCGCGGTAAGTAAGAGTCGTCACCGACTTTTCTTTTATCCAACATAGGAAAGGGTAAAAAGAACAGAAAAAGACCTTTTTCGAGATTTTGAGTAAGGGGGGTAGATTATGGAAAAAGATGGTGTTAGCACCCTTTTCATCCAAGGTTTTCCATGGGCTCTTAGGTAATTGCTCATTTTTGAAAATTGTTTGTATTTGCGCGTGTTGAAAGATTTTGTTTGCTTCATGATAACTCTTGTATCAGTCCTCAAGATTGTGATAAAACGTTTTTGAAAACTTTGTTTGAAAAGTGTTTGAAAGTGTGGTGTGTAAAAATTTGTTGTTGAGCAAGTACTTAAGAATTATCTACCTACTCGAAAAAAGTTTATTCTTTTCCTCCTATCCTTTAGACAGTGTTATCCTACTATTAATGGGTAGGTAGCCCTAGTCGTCGAATGTTGAGGTACTATCGAAAGGGACGTTACAGTCACTAAGGCAACTGGGCAAGAACTCTTAGTAATTATCCTAAAGCCCTAAGATCAATTTTTAACCAAGGCAACAGTCGATAGGGTCATTTAGGGACTAGTGATCTCTTTAGACTTAAGGACAACCACTAAGAATTCTCATGTTTCGAGAATTGTGACAGTTATTTTCCGAGGCAACCAAGTGAGGTATACCATAAGGGTGCAAGTGTGCAACATTGTGCTTTTTTTTCCAGATATTTATCTTGCAATTAGTGATCTACTGATTAATTGATTAATCTTGTCATGCATGCCTAAGTTACAAACAATTATATACAAGCATATAAGAAATATAAAAGCGAGAAATAAAAGTTCCTACGCTATTACATGGTGTAACACGGTGGGAGAACTAACTTGGTCGTTTTGCATTTGATCGCAAATGTTGCGGTTAGCAAGAGTTGCCACCGACTTTTCTTTTATCCAAAAGGAAATGCTGAAAAGAACAGGAAAGACCTTTGAGATGTTTTCTTGAGTTCGTGGGGTAGATTATAAAAATGGAAGGTGTTAGCACTCTTTCTATCCATGGTTTTTCCATGGGCTCTTAGTTGCTTGCTAGATCACTTGATTTTGTTAGAAAATGTGCTTTGTGTGGTTTTTGAAAGTATTTTGAAAATGCGCCATCGTTTAGGCAAACTTTGTAATGATTCTCGTTCGTAAGAATGTATACAAAATGTTGATCTTTTGCAAATGTTTTCAAGTTCGAGAGATGTTTTTTGAAGGTGTTGGTGTTTGTTTTGAAAATAGAAAGGATGTTTTTGGTTTTGAAATTGAGCAAGCAACTAGGAACAATCTACCTACTCAAAACTCTTTCATGTTTATTTACTCTTTCCTTTGACATTGTTATCTCACCATTGATTTGGTAAGTAACCCTATCTTTGGATGTGAAAGGGACGGGCATGGGTCATCGTATAGCCATGATTAGCAATATTGTAATATATCTTAGCATTTTCTTTTAAGGGACTAAGATCATTTTGAAAGGCAACTTTGATAGCATCATCGAGGGACTATAATCTTGTATTTTGTTTGATTGCTTTTGCTAAGACACCTTACATGCATAATATGGCCATTTCATAAGGCAACAAAGTGGATTTACCCTAAGGGTGCAAGTGTGAAAGTGTATTGATTTACATGCATTGTTTTGTCTTTGAATTAGGGTTTTCTAAGCATTGATTTTATCTTCCCATGCAAACCCTAATTACTAGCATTTGTATATAAAGCATTAAATTGCGGAAAATAAAAATACTAATCTATTACATCATTTAGGGGGAGGGGATATATTAATTACAAATGGAGAATTGCAAGAAAATTAAATCTAATTAACTATTACAACCATATTAAATAATGTACAAGAATTAAAATAAAGTATAAAATGATAAATGGAAAAAGTAATGAATTTGTTTGGATTTTTGTTTAGGAAAGGTTTTTGATTTAACCTAATTAACTAGAAGAAAATTAATTAATTTAAAAGTAAGAAAATTAAGCTAAGTTAAATAAAAGAATATTTTTTAGGTTTTTTTATGAATTTTTTTTATAAAAGGGTTTTAGTTAAATTAAACTAGTATGAAAAAATTAATTAATTAAAAATCTTAAGTTTCTAAATTAATTTTAATTAAAAAAGAAAAATAAACTAAACCTAATTCTAATTATTATTTTATTTAAGAAAATAAATTAAATTTGTATAAGAATTATTTTGTCTTTTTAGCATTAAAGGAAATAAAATATAAATATCTTATTACCTAAATAATAAATAAAAAAGTTTGTGGGATTTTCATAAAAAAAATTAATAATATTAATATTAATAATAAAAAAAATAAAATATGAAATAAAATGTGAAAATGAAGTCAGGGGTGTAAAACAGATTTTGAGTGTATGTGTGTAAAAAAGTTTATGGTCTGGCCCAACGCAGTTTTTGTTAGAAACATAAATAAAAGAAAAGGTTGCATGTATGAAGCAAACGGGGGGTGATGTTAAGAAAAAAAGCCAGGCCCATGGGGTGGAGGCCCAAGCGCTACCTGAAACAAAAAAAGGAAAAATGACAAAAATGTGAAAAAAATATGCAAAAGGCAACACTGAGGTTCGAACCCACGACCTCTACCAATAACACGGGCTGCCTTACCACTGGGGTGGATGTACATCCGTTAACTTAAATGAGAGAATAAATACATAATGTAAATTGTCTCCATGACTTGTACTTCGTCTTCAACCTTCAGCCAGCCAGACCACCTGTATCTCATTCATTTCTCAACAAAAATGGAAAATGAAAACATGAAAGTTAAGCTATTTTTCCTCACGATTCTAACCATATAAACAACTAAAGCTATAGACCAAAGATGAATGAGAATTTATCTGGCCCTAATTTGAACCCTAATTTTTTCAGAAACTTCAAACTTAAAATTCCCTAAGCTCAAGCCATGTAAATGAAAACTATGGATATGTACAGCTTCAGGGCAATGATATCTACCTTTTTGCTTCAAAATATATGCACAAAAGATGTTTGTATCAAGATTTTGAAGTTTGAAAACTTACCACTTGCAGTTGGAGTCGAGTATGGAGTTTCAGCAACTTTTAAGTTGTCCCGATGATCTATTTAGCTTGCCAGGACCTCCTTGAGTGTATTCCAACCCTTGCTTTACTTTGAAAGTCCTTGAATCCCTCTAACCAAGTCGACCTACAAGCTCAGATTTTGAAAATGGTGGATTATGCAAATGGAGTTACAGCCCAACAACAAAGGCCTGGATCACTCCTATGCGATGTATAGAAGGTGTTTGGATGGTTGAAACTCAATACACACGAGTGGATTTGGAGATGGTTATGAGAAGTTCAAAACTGTCAAGTTATGGCAAATTCTGAGTTGTAGAGTGCTTAGGAGTGTTTTGGAATGCTTGATATTTTTTTCTAGGTTGCATAAGAGTGTCCTGATATATAGGAAAAGCTTTGGATACTTGAGGTGGTCAGAATCACAAGGTCACAAGTTATGGGATTTTGACTTGTTTTTGAAGCAAGCTTGATAAATATGGTTTCAAGGTAAGGTATAAAGCTATCTAGAGTGGTTACCAACTTTAAACATGCTTATCTGACTTTGTAGAGGAAGCTTGTGCAGAAGAAACAAGTGCAAAGCTCAATGCAAGTTGACTTTGCATAAAGCTTGCTTTATGTAAATGGCAATGGTGCCTTTGTGCCATTTATGGAAAATTATCTTGCATAAAGCTTGAATAAAATGGATAATAGCTCAAAAGAAAGTGTAATATTCTGATTATGGAGAGATTTTGAGGTTTAGAGGCCTGCAAAGCAAGATTGTGCAACATAGGCTTGAGATTTGAATTCTTGTTCATCACAAAAATGACCTTTAATTCCAGTTTAAAACCCTAACTTCCTCTCTTCGATTCTCCTTGCTCAAGAATGATCTCAAGGAGTTCTTTGACATTTTGGAAAGCTTGTAATGTGCTATATATTCCATCTTTGAATCACTTTTGCAAAATCTAAGTGGAACTATGTGAAACTTGGCCAAGAAGTTAGGTCAAAATCCTGACCAAAAATGCTCAAAATTTCACTAAGTATTTTAGTTTCATGACCATGACTTCATGGATTAATAACTTGAGATCCAATAATTTATAGGAGAAGTTGTGTAAAGAAATGTTTTAGATCTCATGGAGATCTACAAATTTCATGTTGAAAGTTTCTTTTGAATCGTCTTGCATCATGGTGAAAAATTGGCTCAAACTTGTGAAAAAATATGAAGTTTTCAACACTTAGAAAATTTTCCAAGTTTGGAAACTTTGACTTTTCAAAGTGAATTCTTGACTTTTTGATTTCTTGATGAACAAGTTTCACATTTTTACATGTTTTGATGAATTGTGATCTTTGACACTTGATTTTGACCAACAAGTCAAAGTTTGACTTTTCAGTGTACAATTGACTGGAAATCAACTATCAATCAATTAATCTTGAAGGATGTTTTGAGTCACGCTATTAGGTCAAAATGATGAAATTAAACTCTTGAGATCATGTCTCAAACCAATTAACCATTTTCTAGGTCAAAAATCAGAAATTTCCCTTTCTCAGTCAAAACCCTAATTTTGACCATTTTGCCCTTTTGATGATCTAATCAAATTTCTTGATGAATTGTGGTCCAAATTTGATCAAATGATACATATGACTTTATAATGTTGATATGGATAAAAAATTATGGAGTTTGACTGTAAATTGGCCATAGTTGACTTTTTCCCCAATACAGTTGATTTTTAGGTCAACTGCCCGGTTGACTGAGAAAAATGTTATCCAAGACTTGAAACTTGACATGAGTAATTTTGAGGGTCCATATGATAAATTAAAGTCATATGAGGCATTAAAAGTTCAATTATCCTTGTGCAATCTTAAACCCTAATTTCAGTCATCAGTGCTTAAGGAGGTGTCTTGAGCTGATCAACCCTTGTGCAGTCTTGAACAAAAAGAGATCTTGTGAGAAAATACTTGATAAATGAGAGGGAAAATTTTTGGGTACAAAACATGGCTTTGGTGTAGATACATAAATAATGACTGAAACGTAAAGTGCGAAAATCATAAACCCTAATTAAACAATTACAAACTGGGCGCAGTTACATCAATAATAATAAAAAATCGTATGGAAAAATAATAATGCGCGAGAATTAAAACTGGAAAAAGGCTCTAAACCTTAAAAATCTAATTTGATCATTAAAGTATTTTTGGGATTTTTTATAAAAAATATTTGAAATTTAACCTAATCTCTAATTAATTTTAAATTAAGGAAAACAAATTAAAGTTAATTAAATTAATTAATTTGCAGAAAATTAATTTATTAAGAAAAAAACTAAGTCCTAATTTTCTTGATGATTTTCTGATTTTTCTGATTTAAAAAAAAATGATTTAAGATAAAAAAAACAAATAAATTAATTAAACAAAATAAAATAGTGAAATTAAAAAAGAAAAGGAAAGTAATGGGCCTGAGGAGGTGTGAACCCAATTGGAGGGGTATGCTGCTGAATTTGTCAAAGCCCATCCAGCCAACCCAATTGCCCTTGCGTGTGATTCAGTGTGGAGCAAGCTTGAAGGTTCACCATGTACGTATGAAGCTGAAGTGTTTGATCTGGTGTTGATTGATCTAAGGGTGATGAATTTGAGGCATATGGTATGCGCGTTGGGCAAGCAGTGCACTGGATCTGGAAACAAATTGTTAGAAAAATATTATGCAGGAGGCAGGGGTCAAACCCCTGGCCTCCCACACACGCGCGCCTTAAACCCTTCACCTTTTCCATCTGAGCCAACTTGACATTTGTTACATAAACTGAGCACAATATAATATATTTGGATAATGGTCAGTATTTAAGACAAAAACGCGCACAATTCAAATGATCCAATCCTGATATGCCACACCATCGTCTTCCCTAGTGGGTTGTCGTTTTAGCCAAAGGACTTTTACCTACGGACATCACGGTCACTACAACACTTGAACATTTCCAAAATCTTAACCAAGCAACATAAATTCAATGTAAAGGCATGGATCAATTGGTTTTGATCTTGTGAGCGTGATGATACTCTTCTTTTGGCCTAATTTTACCTGTATTGGAAAACCCTAAAACAAACCTCAAAACCCTAACAATGGAAATTTGTTATATATGCATCAAAACAAGCAATTAATCATTCACAAACATTCTAAATACTCATACAGACATGAATGCATACTCAAAATTCATTTATAACGTGTGTATGATCAAAATCAAATTTTAAAAAAGAAGAGCAAACTGTGGTGATGTGAATGCTGATTCTGGATGGGTGAGAATGATCCTGTTAGCTTCCAAATGTTCCCAGGAATCGATTGCAAACGTCCAAAGTCTTTGAATCTCTATGTAATCCAAAATCCAGTTGTCACTTTTTGTCAAAAATTTGGAGCTTCTAATGTCAGTTTCGTGCGGCCAACCCTTGTTTTTTCGGTTTGGGAATGTTACACATATATATGAGAACGTATTAGGTTAACAAAATTGGATGGGATCTTGGAGAATTATGGATAAAATATTTGATTTGCCTATGGGATTTTAAGTTTCCAAACTTGGCCAAAACATACATTTCTGTTGCCAATCAACCCCTGCACGAAATCTTGACTTGATGATCTGATTCTAGACCTATCATATGATCCTAAAACAAATCTTTGGATTTTATTTCCTTATTTCACTATTTTATTTGATTTATTTTGATTTAAATGAATAAAAATTCAAATAAATAAAAAAAATCTCATAAAAAATAAAATAATGGATTTAAATATCCTAAATAGGTTCATGGATATGCTTGAGATCCAAAACCCACGCCTATTTGTCCAAAAGATCCAATTTGCTCATGTTGACTTTTGTGCATTTTCCTAAAATTGGTCAACTTTAGTAATGCATATCTTTCTCAATTTTAACCCTATGGGGGTGTTCTGGGACTTTTTAGAGAGATTAGGATGTCCTCTAAACAAACCTTTTAGTTTCATCTCAATTGGATCGTCCATGTTCATGTAAGGAGCTTTGACCCAAAAGATGTTTTTGTTGGCTTTTTGAAATGACCTATAATATCCGAGCTTGTATATTTTGATTGAGGCATTTCTTCAACTTGAGGGATGAATAGAAGTTATAGGGAATTGAATTCTCTTCAATATGAGCCTTGGAGTAAAATTTTCTGATAAAGTATGAGAAATTTATGCCTAGTCAAAGTTTGGTTGACTTTTCCTATAGAAACCCTAATTTGCTATTTTTGACTTTTGATGAGTTAGGAATATTTCTTGAGGAATCATGATAAAACCTTTATCAAATGATGGATAATACTTCAAAATATTTATGTTGACCAAAAATCTTGAAGTTTGACTGTATTTGGGCCACATTTGACTTTTGACCTAATACAGTTGATTTACAAGCATTTGAGCAGCTGATTAAGAAAACTTATTGCTCAAGGAATGAAATTTGGCATCGATGATCTTGAGGACATATTAGGACAATGGAGAATATTTGAGATCCTTTGGACTCATACATCTTTCTTGAAATTGAAACCCTAGTTTGAGATTAATTGCCTTAGGAGGAGAATTCGTCTGGTCAATTCTTGGTCATCCTTGAGCAATTGAGGACCTCTAGAGGCATGTATTGAGTAAAAATGGGAGGGACAATTTTGGGTTACAACAGCTGCCCCTGTTCAATCTTCTTAAACCTGAGGATGTAGATAGGTTGGTCTGCCTTTCGTGATCTGAAGGTGGAAGATGATTGAACACTAGAGTGCCCAAAAATTTGCACTCGTCTAAAATGATACTTGACTATGTAGGTAATATCGGGAATGGGCTTACGGATGCCATCTGGATAAGATGACGGGAGGTCATCGGAGGTGGGCTTAAAGATGCCATCCAGGGAATGTGGCCGAGAGTTGTGGGAGATGGGCTTAAAGATGCCATCCAGAACAATGTTGATTTCATGAGATATTCCTTTGTGGGAATTCCTATGCGTGTTATTGAGGAGGACTCCGCTGAGGAATGTTGGTCTTCGCTTGGGAAATAGTGTTTAGGAGATTCATTTGTCCATTACTCTACTGGGGGTCATTTCTTGATTGAAGAGAAGGAAGTGAACTTCTATTTGGTTAGGATTCAGGCTTCACAGTGACTTGATGAGGATAATAAGGCTGACTGCTATCTAGTCGTATTCGCAACGACTTAATGGGGGAATGAGATTAAGCTGTTATCTGGTTGTGCTCCAGGCTTTGTAGTTTATTTAACTGGAATAGAAATCAGAAGAACCTTAGGGTCGATTCAACTGAACCAGAGAAAGGTCTTCAATTAACTTTGACTGGAACGGAAATCAGAAGAACCTTAGGATCGATCCAGTTGAACCAGACAAAAGTCTTGGGTTAACCTTCAACTGGAATAAGAATCAGGAAGATCTTAGTGGCAATCTGACTGAACCAGAGAAGGGCTTTAATCAACTTTGACTAGAACGGAAATCAGAAGAATCATAGGATCGATTCAACTAAATCAAACAGAAGTCTTGGGTCAATCTTAAACTGGAATAAGAATCAGGGAGATCTTAGTGGCGATATGACTGAACCAGAGAAGGTCTTTAATCAACTTTGACTGGAACAGAAATCAGAGAAGTCTTAGGATCGATTCAACTGAACCACGCAAAAGTCTTGGGTCAATCTTTAATTGGAATGAGAATCAGGGAGATCTTAGTGGAGATCTGATTGAACCAGAGAAGGTCTTTAATCAACTTTATCTAGAACGGAAATTAGAAGAATCTTAGGATCGATTTAACTGAACCGAAAAAAGTCTTGGGTCAATCTTCAACTAGAATAAGAATCAGGGAGATCTTAGTGGCGATCTGACTGAACTAGAGAAGGTCTTTAATCAATTTTGACTGGAACAGAAATCAGAAGAATCTTAGGATCGATTCAACTGAACCAGACAAAAGTCTTGGGTCAATCTTCAACTAGAATAAGAATCAGGGATATCTTATTGGCGATCTGACTGAACCAGAGAAGGTCTTTAATCAACTTTGACTGGAACAGAAATCATAAGAATCTTAGGATCGATTCAACTGAACTAGACAAATGTCTTGGGTCAGTCTTCAACTGGAATAAGAATCAGGGAGATCTTAGTGGCGATCTGACTGAACCAGAGAAGGTCTTCTGAGAACATCGTTCTGAGGAAGATGCTGAAATAGCATGTAGCTTTTGAGAAAACTACTAGGTCGTATAGGTAGCCAACAATGTTTATTGATTTGATCTTTTCCCTGAAAAAGGCAAAGAGTTGGTCATATGCAATGTCATGATGTATGAAAGGCATTGGCGATGTTCTCAAAATAAATGAGATTATTTTGTATGCGATATGTATGTGTATACCATAATGCATGAATATGGAATGCTATTGTGATGTTTCTTAGTCTGGGGAAGTAAATCCCAGACTGCTGCTGAAGAGTATAAGGAGGCCGAATCTTTCGTTTCTGCTGGGGATGATGAAATGATATAATCTGCCGGGGATCTCCTCTTCCTATTTGAGGATGTTCTACCGGGGATTGGCTCTGCTTGAGAATAAACTCTATGGAGGGAGATGTTTTGCTGGAATGTTTTGCCAATGTAGAGAAATGAACTCTGTTGGGGAATGAACTTCTGCAATTAGAGAAATAAACTCGACCTTGGAGGAGGTTTTATAAACTGTTTAAGATTATAAAGCTCGACTAGGGAACACAGATTTCAGCTCTCTGAAGGAACTTTGCTGGAGAAAGTAATTCATGCTTGGGGAAGAAGAGACCAAAACTTTGGTTGTTTCTACTCTGTGGGGAACATAGACGTCACTAGGACGTATGCTGAGGATATGGCGATGACTTTGCATCAGGAGGTTTATGCCCCTGTACCTCCTGGAGAAAGTACATGCGGAGATTTTGTGGATGAATCTATGTCGTGATTATACTTGAACATGTATTGAATGAGTGTCAGAATGACATCCATCTTTGGATCGTATATGAATTGTATTTGAAACATGTGTTGAATGAAAGTCAGAATGACACCTGTCTCTGGATCGCATCTGAACTGTACTTGAAACATGTGTTGAATGAGTGTTAGAATGACATCCGTCTCTGGATCGTATCCGAATTGTATTTGAAACATGTGTTGAATGAGTTTCATAATGACACCCGTCTCTGGATCGTATCTGAACTTTATTTGAAACATATGTTGAATGAGTGTCAGAATGACATCCGTCTCTGGATCGTATCTGAACTGTATTTGAAACATGTGTTGAATGAGTGTCAGAATGACATCCGTCTCTGGATCGTATCTGAACTGCATTTGAAACATTTGTTGAATGAGTATCAAAATGACATTCGTCTCTAGATCATATCTTAACTATATTTGAAACATTTGTCGAATAAGTGTCAGAATGACATCGGTCTCTAGATCATATCTGAACTATATTTGAAACATGTGTTGAATGAGTGTCATAATGAGATCCTTCTCTGGATCGTATCTGAACTATACTTGAAACATGTGTTGAATGAGTGTCATGATGACATATGTCTTTGTATCATATCTGAACTGTACTTGAAACATGTGTTTAATGAGTGTCATAATGACATCCGTCTCTGGATCGTATCTGAACTGTACTTGAAACATGTGTTGAATGAGTGTCAGAATGACATCCGTCTCTGGATCGTATCTGAACTGTACTTGAAACATGTGTTGAATGAGTGTCAGAATGACATCCGTCTCTGGATCGTATCTGAAATGTACTTGAAACATGTGTTGAATGAGTGTTAGAATGGCATCCGTCTCTGGATCATATCTGAACTGTACTTGGAAAGAATCTCAATAAGTATCAGGATAACATTTGTCTCTAGATTGTACCTGAACTGTTTCTAGAAGAGAAATCTGGAATAAGTACCAAGATACACCCATCTCTAGATCGTACCTGAACCATTTCTAGAAGAGGACTTGGTTTATTTAGAATATTTCCGTTGGGAATTCTTGTTCAATTGCTTTTGAGAAGAAATCCGCTGAGGAACATTGATTTCACTTGATTGTACGTGATGCGTTGCTGGAATTCATGTTTAATGCCCCAAGTGATTCAGATGGAGATTTGTCCCTGGCTATTTGGCATTTTTGAGAGATTCCTTGAATCTTGACTTGACTGCCCCAGATGATGGACAATGGTCATGCCGTGCCCCTTGGTTGGAAGTATTTTTCCTCTTGAGGTGAACCTTTTCATTGAGAAAGTTTTTATTCACTAGATATTCGTCATGTGAATTTCTCTATTGTCGAACAGATAACTAAATGCAAACAACGGTATTCAAATAATGCAAGGTTTATGCTTGTCTTGAAGTTTTTGAAAATTCATTTTTTAGTAAAACAAATTTTGCAAGAGAGTGATATCAACTCAGGATTTATAGCAAGTCCTACAGGAGTCATGATTCCTTTTGTAATAGTATGCTTCCGAACTAACATATGCTTTAGTTAGGACTTTTAAGGGTGTAGCGTGGCCTGGTTCACGGTTCAAGAAACAAAGGATAAAGGCTCAAATTTTATTTTTACCCAACCTGTTCTTCGTGATGTTCTTCAGTCCTATGCTGTGTTAATTACGTGTTTAGATCTTGATTGAGTCTAGAATCTTAGACTAATACTTGGTGATGATTCAAAAATTGAACGTTTATTTTGAAGAGGCAGTCATTTTTATGATCTTCTTTTTGTCGAGGATTTGTAGGACCTTTTTTTTATTTTGTTATCCCTACTTTTTCCTGAAGTGTTTCTTTTGTGTTTACAGTCAGCGGGATGCCCCTGTTTTTTTCTTAAGTCTCCTTCGTAGGTTTTGACTTAGGGGGATTTTATTTAGAGAGATAATGACTGCTGGTTTTAATGATTATGTGGAACCATCACCATCTTCTTATTTTGAAGGACGTCTTTGATGCCATTCATTATGTATGAAGTAGAATATTGCGACTGAATGTGCATCTGAATTAACTGAGAAAACTACCCTGCCCCAAGTTATGATTAAGGGTTTTAATTTGTGTGAAAATAAAAACTCCTACTTCTTTGGCTCAACAGGGTTGACTAGGGATTATCTTCCTTATAACTCCATTGTTTGGGATTTGAAACAACGTCTGTACATCGTCGGCAAGGTCTATTCAAAAGAATATCGTAGAGATTGTGGTATCGTTTTCGTCATCCTCCCTCTAAAGGCTTATAGCTTTTTAATCGAGAGTCGAATATCACGTAAAGGAAGCAAGAAAAAAGTTTAAATAAAATGACAATGAAATCATTCAAGACAAACAAATGCGGTGCATTAATGGGAAAACCAAAGTTCGACATAACAGTAATTGTTTGAACAACAAATGAAATTACAAATGAAAAAAAAAAAAATGAATTGGACGCTCTCAATGATTTGGCCTAGGAGCAGTGGTCACTTTGTGAGTCTCTGGAGGGTCGAATTCAATCTCTTTGGCGTCAATCATATCCTAAATTTTGTTCTTCAGAGCCCAGCAACCATTTGTATCTTGTCCAGGACTACCAGAATGGTATGCACACCTTTTGTTGGGGTGGTAACTAGGAGCAGAAGTATTGGGATTTTGCAGAGGAGCCTTTAATGTAATCAATCCTGCTTTCAACATGTGTTGTAACGCTTGAGATAGTGACATGTTGATTCTGGTGAATTATCTCTTAGGTATGACCTCTTTATGTTGGTACCTGTGATCAGTGGATCTGGAACTGACTGTTTAACACTGGTTCGCGAAATGTCGCGGAAGCAAGAGTCGCCACCGTCTTTTATTTTCTCCAAATGGAAAGGACAAAAGCACGGAAAAATTCCTTATTGAGATTAGTTCTCGGTTCGGGAGGTAGATTTATAGAAAGGGAAGGTGTTAGCACCCTTTCTATCCATGGTTATCCATGGGCTCTTAGATACTTGCACATTTGTGTTTTCAAAAATGTTTGTTTGCTTTTCAAGGTGAGTGGGTTTGAAAAAGTTCCGTTTAAAATTTCAGTTCGACTCTTGTATCAGTCCTCAAGAGTGTTTGAAAAATTGCTTTCGAAAGCTTTTTGAAAGGTGTCGGTGTGAAAAGAAGTTTTTGATTTGTTTTGAAATTAGAGAAAGTATCTACGAGTCATCTACCTACCCTAAGGAATTCGTCTGTGTAAATGTCCTTAAGGTAGTGCCATCCCACCATTGAGAGGTAGGTAGCACCACCGTTGGAGGTGTTCGGGTCAATTCGAGGGTTAGGGACAGTGTGGTCACCAGAGCAATAGGAAGACACCTTAGAAGCTACCCCTATGCCATGTTCATGGACATGAGGACTTACTAAAACATCCTCTACTCGACGACCACGTTTCGAGGGGCAAGGAAACAGTGAGGCGTACCCTAGGGGTGGTGTGTGAATTGTGTGTCATTTTCAGTTATATTTGTCTTGTTCATGCACTGGTGATCTACGCTTTGTTTTTATTTTTTTGGCATTCATTCTTTCATGCAAGTTATTAACAGTTAAAAGGTGCGGAATTAAAAGTCCTACGCTATTACAAAGGCGCAGGTCTACATCGCCAAATTAAACCAAGACCCGATTTGAAATAAATAAAAATGCGAAAAGTAAATACCCTAATTAATCTGTTACAAGGCTTTGGGGCAAG
The DNA here is from genome assembly GCA_948472305.1 of Vicia faba. NCBI lineage: Eukaryota > Viridiplantae > Streptophyta > Magnoliopsida > Fabales > Fabaceae > Vicia > Vicia faba. The sequence goes on from OX451735.1 coordinate 78,203,340, forward strand.
TACATGAAATTCAAAAAAAAAGAAATAAAAGTAAATGCGAAAAGAAATAAGAATCGAGAATGCGAGGGCGTTGAAATCTTTTAAAGAAATTAAATCGAAATCGTAAATTAATTAAATTAAATAAAAGCAAGAACTTATTTTTTTTGGAGTTTTTGTATTTATGGAATTTAATGAGAAAATTAAATGGAATTAAAACCCTAATTCTAAACTATTTTTAATTTATTAAAAAAATGTTTAAGTTTGACCTAGTTTTAACCTAATTATTTAATTACAAATTTATTTACAAAAATAATTAATTATTAATAATAATAAGAGGAAATTTTAATTATTGAAAAAAAGAATAAAAAGCTAGAAACCCTATTTTTTATGTTTTTTAATTTATTCAAGAAAAGAAGTTAAAGTTAAAACCTAAAATTAAAACTAAGTAAATTATTAAATTTATTTACAAAATAATATTAATTGATATTAACAAAGCATATTTTTTATTGTTTTATGATTTTCTGATTTTTTGTATTTTTATATTATAAAAAGTTAATTTATGGAATTTAAAAAAACAATTAAATTAAAGCAAATAAAAAAAATAGAACAAAGAATGAAGGAGAGAAATACAAACAAGAGGGGGTGGTAGACCCAATTATGGAGGTTTGGAGCAAGCAATTAGGCCCACTGATTCCTGGCCTTGTTTGACTTTCTCAGCGCGTGTGTGGCATGGTCAACTGATGTGTATGATGGACCTCTCATCCTGACCTTCAGATTTGTCTCCTGGGACATGTGGCGCGCCAGGATATTGGATGCATGGTGGACTACTGAAAGACACGCTGCATAGGACCACATTAGGCAAAATAATATTGAGAAGGGAGGGGACCTGGGAATCGAACCCAGGTCCCAATGCTTGAAGGACACCTCATTTACCAACCAGCCAAGCGCGTTCGTTTGTAATATTAATGGAACCTGATTCATATGAGAGAGAACAAGTGCTATTGGTAAACATAAAAGAAAATGCGCGAATATTTGAATGGCCCTGTCTGATTGAGACACCTCAGCGTCTTCTCCACCATGCCTTTGCTTTTGCCTGAAAAATACATCAAATAGCGGGGGTTTTGAACCCCCACAATCTGAAACAACAAAAATAGCGAATAGAAATTGGCCAATGATAAATTGAGCGCGATGGGTGTTTGAGATTCGTTGGAATGCTACGAATTCAATGGTCCTAGTCTCATGGTCTGATTTTACCAGATGAAAGAAACCCCAAATTCAGAGTTTTGAAACCCTAATGCGTGTTCATGGTAACTTCTTATTTAGGCGACCATTTTTCAATTGAACGGTACTGTTAGCTTCAGAAACATCATGTTAGCGTAAAACAACAATTGAAAAACATGAAACATGTGTATAAATCAAGATGCGATTATGAAAATTTCCATGAACAGGGCTATGGCGTTCTACCAGTTCTTGGTGTATGGAGATGTGATTTTGATTGGGTTATGATCAGAGAGGTCCCAGCAAACTTTTGAGATACTTTCCACGCCTTGAAATGCCTTGCAACTAAGAAAACAGGTTTGAAGTTTTTAAGGAAAAAGTGAGTTTGTGTTCTTGAGTCTGAGCGCAGCTTCCAGGTCCTTTTCATTAGGGTTGTGTTTGTGTATGTATATGGAACGAATTAGGGTAGAAATCTCAGTCCAAAACCTTTGCATTCATGAATCAAATATTTGATTTTTAATGGTATCTTTTCCAATCTTTTTCATGTGAAGATCATGCCAATCATTGCCAATTCTTTCCATATTGAGTGTGAACGAGATCTTGAGGTTATGATAGACCTATTAGCTGCATAAAAAAATTTAATATGCATGCTTGAGTATTTTTTCATATTTAATTTGAATTAAATGAATTAATAACATTAAAAATTCAAATAATTAATAAAAAATGATGAAATAACTCCCCTTTGGGTCAATGGGTCGTGCATAACTTTTGGATAATGATTCTTGGAAGAAATTGAGGCCCATTAGCAATTTTGAGGCATTTGAAGCAAAGTTGACTTTTCAAAATTCCCAAAAATTTCCCAACTTCCACAAGGCATATCTTGCTCAATGTTTAAGCTTTGATCATGTTCTTTGACATTTTGGAAAGGTATTGAAGTCCTCTAACCAATGCCTTTGGTCCCATGTCATTTTGATTTACCAATATCAAGTTATGGTCTTTGACTTAAAGTGCCTTTTTGTTGACTTTTGAAAATGACCTATAATGTTGAGATTGATAACTTTTTGTGAGAGCATTTCTTGGACTTGAAGTGTGAAGAGGAGTTGTAGGAAATGTCATTCTCTTCAAAATGAGCTTTGGATGGAATTTTTCTGATAAACCATATGGAAGTTATGCCTTGGTCAAGTTACAGTTGACTTTTTCAACTGTCCAAATATGGAAACTTTTGCATCTTGAGACTTTTTGAGCCATGCCTTGAAAATCATGATCAAGCATTGATCAAATGATGTTTGTGGCTTCAAAATAAGATGTTGACCAAAAATTTGGACTTTTGACTGTCAAATGACCATTTTGCCCCTACAGTTGACTGTTGGGCAATTAGGGTTTTTGACTGTGCAATTTTGTGCTGTAAGTCTTGAAACTTGGCATATGGATGCTTGACCATGTTTGTAGGCATGTGGGACTTGTTTGGACCCTTGGAAACTTCAATTTCTTTGCCAGAACCAAAACCCTAATTTTTGACTGTTAGGAGGCCATTGAACTGTGCAACCTTTGGGAGATTTTGAAGCATGCTCTTTGCAAATCTTGAAGAATATGGGAGGGAAAATTTTGGGGTACAACAGTTGCCCCTGTTCAATCTTCTTATACCTGAGGATGTAGATTGGCTGACGTGCCTTTCGTAATCCGAAGGTGGAAGATGATTGAACACTAGAGTGCCCAGAAATTTGCGCTCACATAGTAGTGTGATGGTGGGAATGGGCTTATAGATGCCATTTGGAGATTGATGGATAGGAAGATGGGCTTATAGATGCCATGTTGAGAGGTGATGGATGAGTGGATGGGCTTATAGATGCCATCTGGGTGTCGATCGCGTAAGAGTTTCCTTAGCGAGAACTTGCGTACCTGAAAAAGAAAATGATTACCTGACCTGTTACAGGAGCTGGTCTTCAAACTCTTGATGTAGATGCGCCCTGACTGGTTACAGGAATTGAATCTAGAGCTTCAAAAGGTGATGAACGAATCAGGGATGGTTACTACCTCAACGGGACGGTGAGAGAACCTTGGACGATTACTACCTCAACAGGAACGCTGAGAGAACCTTGGGGCGATTACTACCTCAACAGTAACGCTGAGAGAACCTTGGGCGATTAGTACCTCAACAGGAACGCTGAGAGAATCTTAAGAGACTTCAACCTCAACAGTAATGATGAGAGAATCTTGGGCGACTTCAACCTCAACAGTAACACTGAGAGAATCATAGGCGACTTCAACCTCAACATTAATGCTGAGAGAATCAAAAGCGACTTCAACCTCAACAGTAACGGTGAGAGAATCTTGGGCGACTTCAACCTCAACAGTAACGATGAGATAATCTTGGGAGACTTCAACCTAAACAGTAACGGTGAGAGAATCTTGGGCGACTTCAACCTCAACAGTAACGATGAGAGAATCTTGGGCGACTTCAACCTTAACAGTAACACTGAGAGAATCTTGGGAGACTTCAACCTTAACAGTAACGCTGAGAGAATCTTGGGCGACTTCAACCTCAACAGTAACGATGAGAGAATCTTGGGCGACTTCAACCTCAACAGTAACGATGAGAGAATCTTGGGCGACTTCAACCTCAACAGTAACGCTGAGAGAATCTTGGGCGACTTCAACCTCAACAGTAACGCTGAGAGAATCATAGGCGACTTCAACCTCAACAGTAACACTGAGAGAATCATGGGCGACTTCAACCTCAACAGTAACGCTGAGAGAATCATAGGCGACTTCAACCTCAACAGTAACGCTGAGAGAATCATAGGTGACTTCAACCTCAACAGTAACGCTGAGAGAATCTTGGATGTCTTCTACTGGGATAAGAATCAGGGAGATCTTAGGGTCGATCTGACTGAACCGGAGAAGGCCTTTGACTGGATAAGAATCAAGAAAATCTTAGGGTCGATTTAACTGAACCGGGGAAGGTCTTGGAATCTTCAACTGGATAAGAATCAGGGAGATCTTAGGGTCAATCTGACTGAACCAGAGAAGGCCTTTGACTGGATAAGAATCAGGAAAATCTTAGGGTCGATTTAACTGAACCGGGCAAGGTCTTGGAACAACTTCAACTGGATAAGAATCAGGGAGATCTTAGGGTCGATCTGACTGAACCAGAGAAGGTCTAGGACATGGCTGAGAACTTAACTGGATCTTTCCTGAAAGGTAAAGGTCAGTCATATGCAATGCATGATATGGATCAAGCAATGATGTTCTCAACATAAATGAAATTGTAAGATATGATGCGTATATTCATGTTATAATGTATGAAAATGCGATGTTTATGAATGTATGTTTGTCATCTAGGAAAGTAAATCCTTGACGAATGCCAGGAAGTCACATCCTGGGCTGATGTTTGAGAATAGTGCTTTGTTGTTTCCGCTGGGGAGTGATAGTTGCAAGAATACCGATAGGAGAAGATAACTCAGTTGGGGAATAAACTTGACAAATGGATTACTCTGTGGGGAGAAAATTATTCTAACGATCTTGCTGGGGAGCAATACTCTGTGGGGAGAGAGATACTTTGCTGGAATGTTGATGGTAACTTCGCTGGGGATACCGTGGTTACGTTGGAAGTTTTAATAGACTTCGCTGGGGGTAAGAAGACTTCGCCGAGGACGATCTTTCCGTGGCTTTTGGCTGAGGATAACCCAGTTATATCCTGGTAAGGAAATAACCTTTGAATAAAGCCGGGGACGCGCTCGTGCTCTGCGAGGATAAGCTTCCAGAATCTACTGGGGATAAGCTTCATGCTGGGGAGATGATTCAAACTTTCCTGGGGAAATCTTGATTGGACTCTCCTAGGGAAATTTTGAGATGTATTAAGGAAGTGATTCCATTTAATATCTGGTAACCGCCGGGGAACAATCTTAGATCAAGATTGCCGGGGATGCTTGTTTAAGAAGGTTTATATATTATTGGGGAATGTTGAGATCTGCTGGAGGATACCCAACTTCTTTAAGGCTGATAATATGGTTTTGCTTAGGGAGAGTGCATTGATTTGTTGACTCACTCTCTGGGGAATTGAGATATACTGGTTATGTTCTTCAGCTGAACTCACCTTGATACCTTGGCGGACAGAGCAATTAGATCGTTTGGACAACTCATCATTGCCCCTGTTTCTGAGGTGGGAGAGGAAGACCTGTGGTAGTGCTTGATGACTGCCGATTGACAACTCTTCTTCTGGTAGGCAAGTGACGAGATGCCAGGACATAGTCGTACGCTTTGATCCCTAACTTTTTCCTGGACCGCCCTTTCGGGTTTTCAGTCCACCGGGATACCCATTTTTGCCCAAGCCGCCTTTTCAGGTTTTCGACTTGCCGGGTGTATAGATTTTTTCATTTCATCCCTTATTTTTGCCCGAACCCTTTTGGTTCGCCGGGAAGCCCTTATTTTTGCCTAGGTGTGTCAACCTAGCGGGTCTTTGATTACGCGTAGTATTCTTTTCGACTATATCCACGCTCTCAGAATGTAGGAAGTTGCCCCTGTTAGAAGTGTTTTGTCATGCCACCAGAAGGTGTTTGATCAGGCAAGATTCGTTGTTGGAACGCCCCAAGTGACTCAGGCGGAGATTTGCCCCAGGCTATTTGGCCTTTGAGAGATTCTCCGAATCTTGATTGGACTGCCCCAGATGATGGACCATGATCATGTCATGCCCCTTGATTGGAAGTGTTTCTTCCATTTGAGGTGACTCTTTTGTGGGGAAGACTTTTGTTCATAAGATATTCGTCGTGCGAACTTCTCTGTTGTTCAAACAAAAAGTAATATGCAAATAAAGTTATGTTAAAAATGCAAAGCTTATGTCTGTCTTGAAGGTTTTGAAAATGCATTCTTTTTCATAAAACAAGTGAATCTTTGTAAAACGTGATGTCAACTCCGTATTTACCGTAAGCCTTAAGGAGTCAGGATACCTTTCGTAATAGTATGCTTTCGAACTAACCCATGCTTCAGCTAGGACTTTTAAGGGTTATAACGTGGCCTGGTTCATGGTTTAAGAAACAAAGGATAAAGGCTCAAATTTTATTTGTACCCACCCGCTCTTCGTGATGTTCTTCAAACCTAAACTCAGTTGATCACGCGTTAGACCTTGTTTGAGTCTTTGTTATGACATTCCAGTAATGGTTCGGATATTGACAATATATTTTGAATAGGCAGTCATTTCCTTTTTTAGTTGAGGGTTTGTATGACCTCTTTCTTTTTGATTTTATTATCCCTAAATTTTGCCTGAACTGTTTCTTTTTGTATTTACAGTCAGCGGGATGCCCCAGTTTCGTAAGTCTCCTTCATAGGTTTTGACTTAATGGGTTTTTGTTTTTGAGGTATAATGACTGCCTGTCTTTATGATTATTCGGAACCATCACTGTCTTTTGTTTTGTAAGGACTTCTTTGGTGCTATTCGTTGTGCACTTGGATCAACTGAGAAAACTACCCTGCCCCAGGTTATGATTAAGGGTTTTAATTTTCGAAAAGAAAAACTCCTACTTCTTTGGCTCAAAGGGGTTAACGAGGGATTATCTGCCTTATAACTCCAGTGTTTAGGAATTGAAACAATGCCTGTACCTCATCAGCGGGGTCTGTTCAAAAGCATACTGTATATCGTGGTATCGTTTTTGTCATCCTCCCTCAAGAGGCTTAGAATTATTAATCGAGCATTGATCATCAGGAAAAATATGAAAATAATTTGCATATAGTGAATACGAATATATTGCTTCAAAACAGACATATGCGATGCATTAATGAAATAACAACGTTTAACATGAATAAATGTTTGAACAAAAGAAAATTACAACTTGAAAATCCTAATGAACAAAAGTCTTTTCATCTCAGGGCTTGTTACTTCAAATGGTGAGCCTTGGAGGGATGATAGAAAAACTCAGCCTGACCATCTTGTGTGAACTCCAATGCTCCTTCATCAATCAGGTCCTGGATCTTGTTCTTCAGAGCCCAACACTCGTTTGTATCATGTCCTGGACTGGCAGAGTGGTAGGCACACCTTTTATTGGGATGATAGGTAGGAGATGTTGTGTTGGGGTTCCGGGGATGAGCCCTTAATGTGATCAGATTCAATCTCAACAGGCGTTGTAAAGCTTGAAACAGCGACATGTTGAGCTGGGTGAATTGCCTCCTGGGCTTGTCTGCTTGAAGCTGGTGAGGTTGATGCTGAACTTGTGACACTGGAGCCATTTGAGGAGCTATCCCCTTATCTCCTTGTCTCAAAGATGGTTGAATGATGACTGACTCTTTACCCTTAGACGTCTGCCCCAGTTGGTTACCCTGAAGCAGTTGGTTGATGAGAACCCCGAGCTCATCTTGTCTTTGAGCTAAGTCTTGAATGATAGCCACCTGCCCTAGCATCTGGGCTCTCATTGCATCCATCTCAGCTTGCAGGTGTTTCAGCCGTTCATCCTCAGCACTGTTCCTGACCAAAGTCCCCATGAGAAGTGCTCTCAACTCTTCTTGTCCCTTGGATAGATTCAGGAGGATTTCCCTGAACCGAGTCTCTTGAGTAAGAAGGTCCTGGTTATCTTGTTGGGAAGCCATTGCTGAAATAGACAGCAAGAAAGGTAAGTGACCTGCAACAAGGGTACCTGTTATGCAATGATATGTATGATATGCATGCAATGTTTTCAAGGACCTCGCGGGGTAAACAAGAAATTTGTTAGAGCTTAAATCCGGTGGCTTGATTGAAGGAACTTCATGTTATTGAGAGTCCTTCTTCAAAGGGTCAAAGGCTCACCATATCTAGTGGGTCATAGCCCCTGACAACCTTGGCTAGAGGAAAATAAATCCTCTTTGCCCCTTGCTAGACATGTTGGTTCATCATGACCTGCATCACAAGCCCTTGAGATCCTTGAAATGGGTTAGTCCTTATGTAGGGGGTATGCAATGGTATGATGGCATGATGTTATGATGTTATACTATGCGTGGCGTAACATAGGTAAACCCTGTTATGAGTCCCAATTAAGGACTATAAACAAAACATGCAAGAAACTTAATAAACCCTGTTATGAGTCCTAATTAAGGACTATAAACAAAACCTGCAAGGAGCTCAAATGTCAGATAACAAGCATGCGAATAATCAAGTTGGAAGGCACACAAGTCACACAAGAGAAACCCTTAGAGTTTAGGCCAGCATGGGGTCTAGGTATTACCCTCTTTCAATTGGTGAGCTCAACCTGTCCTATCAGAAGTAACCGGGTTCTAAGGGTCCCAATATCACTGCATTGCTTTCATTGTTCATCGTTTCGATTTAGCCACTGAACCGGTGACCGAAATATTCCAAGAAAACAACCCTCAATTGAGTGTAGTATCGAGTATCAACCAACCTCGGACTGCACCAAAGTCAGTTATCTCACTACCCTAAAGAGGCCAAGAGGGTTCAATTAAGGTTCCTAAGGTCAGTTGATGCTTCACGACACCACATGGAGGCCCCGTACTCTCCTTGACTGAACTCAAGGGTTACCGGTACACACCAAAGTGCCACATCAACGTAGCAGACTGTTTCAACCATGTCGGTATACCCCGCACAGTTCCCTTACAGCCTTGTTGCTACCTTCTAAGAAGGTATCCCCAGATCCGGGTTAGGATCTATAGAACTCCCGAGACAGTCCCACAATTTAAAGCAAACAGGTCAAAGCAATTGAAAACACAGTTATGAACTATCCTAAGGTACACCTCACTTTATAAGTAGTCCCCAGCAGAGTCGCCAGTTCTGTGATCGGTGGATCTGGAACTGACTGTTTAACGTTGGATCGCGAAATGTCGCGGAAGCAAGAGTCGCCACCGTCTTTTATTTTCTCCAAATGGAAAGGACAAAAGCACAGAAAAATTCCTTATTGAGATTAGTTCTCGGTTCGGGAGGTAGATTTATAGAAAGGGAAGGTGTTAGCACCCTTTCTATCCATGGTTATCCATGGGCTCTTAGATACTTGCTCATTTGTGTTTTCAAAAATGTTTGTTTGCTTTTCAAGGTGAGTGGGTTTGAAAAAGTTCCATTTAAAATTTCAGTTCGACTCTTGTATCAGTCCTCAAGAGTGTTTGAAAAATTGCTTTCGAAAGCTTTTTGAAAGGTGTCGGTGTGAAAAGAAGTTTTTGATTTGTTTTGAAATTAGAGCATGTATCTACGAGTCATCTACCTACCCTAAGGAATTCGTCTGTGTAAATGTCCTTAAGGTAGTGCCATCCCACCATTGAGAGGTAGGTAGCACCACCGTTGGAGGTGTTCGGGTCAATTCGAGGGTTAGGGACAGTGTGGTCACCAGAGCAATAGGAAGACACCTTAGAAGCTACCCCTATGCCATGTTCATGGACATGAGGACTTACTAAAACATCCTCTACTCGACGACCACGTTTCGAGGGGCAAGGAAACAGTGAGGCGTACCCTAGGGGTGGTGTGTGAATTGTGTGTCATTTTCAGTTATATTTGTCTTGTTCATGCATTGGTGATCTACGCTTTGTTTTTATTTTTTTGGCATTCATTCTTTCATGCAAGTTATTAACAGTTAAAAGGTGCGGAATTAAAAGTCCTACGCTATTACAAAGGCGCAGGTCTACATCGCCAAATTAAACCAAGACCCGATTTGAAATAAATAAAAATGCGAAAAGTAAATACCCTAATTAATCTGTTACAAGGCTTTGGGGCAAGTACATGAAATTCAAAAAAAAAGAAATAAAAGTAAATGCGAAAAGAAATAAGAATCGAGAATGCGAGGGCGTTGAAATCTTTTAAAGAAATTAAATCGAAATCGTAAATTAATTAAATTAAATAAAAGCAAGAACTTATTTTTTTTTGGAGTTTTTGTATTTATGGAATTTAATGAGAAAATTAAATGGAATTAAAACCCTAATTCTAAACTATTTTTAATTTATTAAAAAAATGTTTAAGTTTGACCTAGTTTTAACCTAATTATTTAATTACAAATTTATTTACAAAAATAATTAATTATTAATAATAATAAGAGGAAATTTTAATTATTGAAAAAAAGAATAAAAAGCTAGAAACCCTATTTTTTATGTTTTTTAATTTATTCAAGAAAAGAAGTTAAAGTTAAAACCTAAAATTAAAACTAAGTAAATTATTAAATTTATTTACAAAATAATATTAATTGATATTAACAAAGCATATTTTTTATTGTTTTATGATTTTCTGATTTTTTGTATTTTTATATTATAAAAAGTTAATTTGTGGAATTTAAAAAAACAATTAAATTAAAGCAAATAAAAAAAATAGAACAAAGAATGAAGGAGAGAAATACAAACAAGAGGGGGTGGTAGACCCAATTATGGAGGTTTGGAGCAAGCAATTAGGCCCACTGATTCCTGGCCTTGTTTGACTTTCTCAGCGCGTGTGTGGAATGGTCAACTGATGTGTATGATGGACCTCTCATCCTGACCTTCAGATTCGTCTCCTGGGACATGTGGCGCGCCAGGATATTGGATGCATGGTGGACTACTGAAAGACACGCTGCGTAGGAACACATTAGGCAAAATAATATTGAGAAGGGAGGGGACCTGGGAATCGAACCCAGGTCCCAATGCTTGAAGGACACCTCATTTACCAACCAGCCAAGCGCGTTCGTTTGTAATATTAATGGAACCTGATTCATATGAGAGAGAACAAGTGCTATTGGTAAACATAAAAGAAAATGCGCGAATATTTGAATGGCCCTGTCTGATTGAGACACCTCAGCGTCTTCTCCACCATGCCTTTGCTTTTGCCTGAAAAATACATCAAATAGCGGGGGTTTTGAACCCCCACAATCTGAAACAACAAAAATAGCGAATAGAAATTGGCCAATGATAAATTGAGCGCGATGGGTGTTTGAGATTCGTTGGAATGCTACGAATTCAATGGTCCTAGTCTCATGGTCTGATTTTACCAGATGAAAGAAACCCCAAATTCAGAGTTTTGAAACCCTAATGCGTGTTCATGGTAACTTCTTATTTAGGCGACCATTTTTCAATTGAACGGTACTGTTAGCTTCAGAAACATCATGTTAGCGTAAAACAACAATTGAAAAACATGAAACATGCGTATAAATCAAGATGCGATTATGAAAATTTCCATGAACAGGGCTAAGGCGTTCTACCAGTTCTTGGTGTATGGAGATGTGATTTTGATTGGGTTATGATCAGAGAGGTCCCAACAAACTTTTGAGATACTTTCCACGCCTTGAAATGCCTTGCAACTAAGAAAACAGGTTTGAAGTTTTTAAGGAAAAAGTGAGTTTGTGTTCTTGAGTATGAGCGCAGCTTCCAGGTCCATTTCATTAGGGTTGTGTTTGTGTATGTATATGGAACGAATTAGGGTAGAAATCTCAGTCCAAAACCTTTGCATTCATGAATCAAATATTTGATTTTTAATGGTATCTTTTCCAATATTTTTCATGTGAAGATCATGCCAATCATTGCCAATTCTTTCCATATTGAGTGTGCACGAGATCTTGAGGTTATGATAGACCTATTAGCTGCATAAAAAGATTTAAAATGCATGCTTGAGTATTTTTTTCATATTTAATTTGAATTAAATGAATTAATAACATTAAAAATTCAAATAATTAATAAAAAATGATGAAATAACTCCCCTTTGGGTCAATGGGTCGTGCATAACTTTTGGATAATGATTCTTGGAAGAAATTGAGGCCCATTTGCAATTTTGAGGCATTTGAAGCAAAGTTGACTTTTCAAAATTCCCAAACATTTCCCAACTTCCACAAGGCATATCTTGCTCAATTTTTAAGCTTTGATCATGTTCTTTGACATTTTGGAAAGGTCTTGAAGTCCTCAAACCAATGCCTTTGGTCCCATGTCATTTTGATTTACCAATCTCAAGTTATGGTCTTTGACGTAAAGTGCCTTTTTGTTGACTTTTGAAAATGACCTATAATGTTGAGATTGATAACTTTTTGTGAGAGCATTTCTTGGACTTGAAGTGTGAAGAGGAGTTGTAGGAAATGTCATTCTCTTCAAAATGAGCTTTGGATGGAATTTTTCTGATAAACCATATGGAAGTTATGCCTTGGTCAAGTTACAGTTGACTTTTTCAACTATCCAAATATGGAAACTTTTGCATCTTGAGACTTTTTGAGCCATGCCTTGAAAATCATGATCAAGAATTGATCAAATGATTTTTGTGGCTTCAAAATAAGATGTTGACCAAAAATTTGGACTTTTGACTGTCAAATGACCATTTTGCCCCTATATTTGACTGTTGGGCAATTAGGGTTTTTGACTGTGCAATTTTGTGCTGTAAGTCTTGAAACTTGGCATATGGATGCTTGACCATGTTTGTAGGCATGTGGGACTTGTTTGGACCCTTGGAAACTTCAATTTCTTTGCCAGAACTAAAACCCTAATTTTTGACTGTTAGGAGGCCATTGAACTGTGCAACCTTTGGGAGATTTTGAAGCATGCTCTTTGCAAATCTTGAAGAATATGGGAGGGCAAATTTTGGGGTAAAACAGTACCCCTGTTGGTTTCGTTGCATAGGCGTAGGATTAGAGACCAGTATTGCCCCCACAAATTGATTGTGGTCGTCTGCCTTATTACGACCCTTCTGGCCATACACAACATTGGCTTCGCCCTTACCAGCAAGTGGCTTCTTCTCAGCATTAGAAGATGAAACCACCGGGATCTTCCCACTCTTGATACCACTCTCAATCTTTTCTCCAGTCAGAACCATCTTTGTGAATCCAAATGAGGAACTCCTAATCAGCAGATTAAAGAACGGGCCTGTCAGAGTGCCCATGAACATATCTACCATTTCTCGATCATTCAGAGGAGGTTGTACCCTGCCAGCTAGATCCCTCCATTTCTGGGCATATTCTTTGAAGCCTTCAGTAGAACCCATAGACATGCTTTGAAGTTGTGTACAAGTTGGAGCGAGGTCAGCATTGTATTGGTACTGCTTGTAGAAAGAAGCAGCCAAGTCTTCCCAGGTATGAATGTCTGCTCTTTCAAGCCGGTAGAACTACTCCAGTTGCGTGCCAGCTAAACTATCTTTGAAGAAATGGACCCATAACTTCCGGTCAGCAGTGTGAGGTTGGATCTTCCTGACATAGGACCTTAAGTGCAACTTAGGGCAGGAGACACCGTCATACTTAGTGAACGTGGGGACCTTAAATTTTAGTGGGATAATCATGCCAGAAACCAGGCCTAATTCTTCAAAGTCCGAGCCAGGTATCTACTGAATCTCCATAGTATTGAGACAATCTTCCAGCTATTTGTATTTATCATCAGCAGGAGGATAATGCTCCTCAGAATAATCAGCTTCGTCTTCATCAGTTCGCAAGTTGTTATCTTCTTCGTGATTATCCCCCTTATTTGATAGAGTTGAAAGATCTAGAGCTCCTTTAATCGGTCTTCTAAGTCTTCTTCCTATATTAAGGGTTCCAGCAGGTTTCTTTGCCTTCTTCTTCTTCTATTTGATGACGAGAGCTTTCAGTCCTTCCTTCCCCTGGGCCAAAGCCATAAACATTTGTTGAAACTGAGCGTTTTGAGCTTGAAGGTCTTTTACTGTTTGTTCAAGGGCCATTTCTTTTGCTGAAATAAATAGCGAAAAGATGAGAAACCTTCTTCGAAACCTGCTTATGCAATGATATGAATGCAATGTTTTCAAGGATCTCACGTTGTAAACACAAAAAGATGTTAGGAGTTGACTGCAGCCTTGGTTGAAGAACTTCGCATTGTTGAGCGTCCTTCTACGAGAGTCAAGCTCACCATATCGAGTGGGTCATAGCCCCTGGCTCAAGATGTCGTGTTTTGGTCTTTTGATGACATTGGCTAGAGGGAAATAAATCCCCTTTCCCCTTGCTAAACATATGATTTATCAAAAACTGCATCACAAACCCTTGAGATCCTTGAAATGGTTAAGGAAATGCTGCGGCATGATGTTATGATGTCATGATTATGCTAAGAAATTACAGATATAGTAAGCACAAGCAAATCACACCAAGACCTTAAGTTTAAGGCTTGCATGGGTTTTAAGGTGATATCCTCTTGAAGTTTGGATTGGTTCAACCTGTCTTAGTAATAGTAACTGGGTTCTAAGGGATCTCAATATCACTGATCTTTCCAACAAGTTTCATTCCGATAGGCGAGTGACTCGTAACCAAACAAAACTCGGGAGTCAAATCTCAATGAGTGTAGCATCGAGTATCTGTCGACTTTGGGAATACACCAAAGACGGCCATCTCACTACATCCTAATGGCCAAGTTGTTAAATTAAAGGTTCTAAGGTCAGTTGACGCTTCATGACACCATGTAGTGGCCCCGTATTCTCCTTGATTAACTCAAGGGCTACCAGTACCAACCAAAGTGTCGCATCAACGTAGCCATCGTTTCAACCGTGCCGGTATACCCTGCATAATTTCCATGATCTATTGTTACTTACCTAAAAGGTTTCCCCAGATTCGAGTGTAGGATCTATAGCACCCAAACAGTACCCTTAAACGTAAAGCAAACAAACAGTCAAAGAAGAAAAAATGATCTAGACCCTAAGGTAAACCCCACTTTATTTATAATCCCCAGCAGAGCCGCCGGTTCTTTGATATGGTGGCATAACCGACTATTAATACTGGTTTGCATTTTGTATTCGCAAATATCACAGTAAGCAAGAGTCGCCACCGACTTATCTTTTATCCAACACAATAAAGGGTGAAAAGAACAAAAAAGACCTTTTTCGAAATTTTCTGAGTAAGGGGGGTAGATTATGGAAAAGGAAGGTGTTAGCACCCTTTACATGCAAGGTTTTCCATGGGCTCTTAGGTACATGCTCATTTTTGAAAATTGTTTGTATTCGTGTGCTTTGAAAAATTTTGTTTGCTTCATGATAACTCTTGTATTAGTCCTCAAGAGTGTGATAAAGCGTTTTTGTAAACTTTGTTTGAAAAGTGTTTAAAAGTGTGGTGTGTAAAAATTTGTTCTTGAGAAGGTACTTAAGAATTATCTACCTACTCGAAAAAGTTTATTCTTTTCCTCCTATCCTTTAGACAGTGCTATCCTACTATTAGTGAGTAGGTAGCCCTAGTCGTCGGATGTTGAGGGACTGTCGAAAGGGATGTTACGGTCACTAAGGCAACTGTGCAAGAACTCTTAGTAACTATCCTAAAGCCCTAAGATCACTTTTTAACCGAAGCAACAGTCGAGAGGGTCATCGGGGGACTAGTGATCTCTTTAGACTTAAGGACAACCACTAAGAATTCTCACGTTTCGAGAATTGTGACCCTTATTTTCCGAGGCAACCAAGTGAGGTATACCCTAAGGGTGAAAGTGTGCAGCAATATGCTCTTTTTCCAGATATTTATCTTACAATTAGTGATTTACTGATTAATTGATTAATCTTGTCATGCACACCTAAGTTACTAACAATTATATACAAGCATATAAGAAATATAAAAGTGAGAAATAAAAGTTCCTACGCTATTACAGGGCTTTGGTGTAGATACAAAAATAATGACTGAAACGTAAAGTGAAGAAATTATAAACCCTATATAAACTATTACAAACTGGGTGTAGTTACATCAATAATAAGAAATAATCGTATGGAAAAATAATAACGCGCGAGAATTAAAATTGGAAAAAGGCTCTAAACCCTAAAAATCTAATTTGATCATTAAAGTATATTTGGGATTTTTTATGAAAAATATTTGAAATTTAACCTAATATCTAATTAACTTTAAAATAAGGAAAACAAATTAAAGTTAATTAAATAAATTAATTTGCAGAATATTAATTTATTAAGAAAAAACTAAGTCCTAATTTTCTTGATGATTTTCTGATTTTTATGATTTAAAAAAAATGATTTAAGATTAAAAAAACAAATAAAATAATTAAACAAAATAAAATAGTGAAATTAAAGAAGAAAAGGAAAGTAATGGGCCTGAGGAGGTGTGAACCCAATTGGAGGGGTATGCTGCTGAATTTGTCAAAGCCTAGCCAGCCAGCCCAATTGCCCTTTGCGTGTGATTCAGTGTGGAGCAAGCTTGGAGGTCCACCATGTACCTTTGAAGCTGGAGCATTTGATCTCGTGTTGATTGATCTGAGGGTGATTAATTTGAGGCATATAGTATGCGCGTTGGGCAAGCAGCGCACTGGATCTGGAAACAAATTGTTAGAAAAATAATATGCAAGAGGAAGGGGTCGAACCCCTGACCTCCCACACACGCGCACCTTAAGCCCTTCACCTTTGTCATCTGAGCCAACTTTTCATTCGTTACATAAAATGAGCACAATATAATATATTTGGATAATGGTAAGTATTTAAGACAAAAACACGCGCAATTCAAATGATCCAATCCTGATATGCCATGCCATCGTCTTCCCCAGTGGGCTGTCGTTTTAGCCAAAGGACTTTTACCTACGGACAACACTGTCACTACAGGACCTTCACATTTCCAAAATCTTAACCAAACAACATAAATTCAATGTAAAGGCATGGATCAATTGGGTTTGATCACGTGAGCACGATGGTACTCTTCTTTTGGCCTAATTTTACCTGTATTGGAAAACCCTAAAACAAACCTCAAAACCCTAACAATGGCAATTGGTCATATATGCATCAAAATAAGCAATAAATCATTCACACACATTCTAAATACTCATATAAACATGAATGCATACTCAAAATTCATTTATAACGTGTGTATGATCAAAATCAAATTTTAAAAAAGAAGAGCAAACTGTGGTGATGTGAATGTTGATTCTGGATGCGTTGATGCGTGAGAATGATCCTGTTAGCTTCCAAATGTTCCCAGGAATCGATTGCAAACATCCAAAGTCTTTGAATCTCTCTGTAATCCAAAATCCGATTGCCACTTTTTGTCAAAAATTTGGAGCTTCTAATGTCAGTTTCGTGCGGCCAACCCTTGTTTTTTAGGTCTGGGATTGTTACACACACACACACACACACACACACACACACACACACACATATATATATATATATATATATATATATATATATATATATATATATATATATATATGAGAACGTATTAGGTTAACAAAATTGGATGGGATCTTAGAGAATTATGGAGAAAATATTTGATTTGCCTATGGGATTTTAAGTTTCTAAACTTGGCCAAAACATACATTTCTCTTGCCAATCAACCCCTGCACGAAATCTTGACTTGATGATCTGATTCTATACATATGATATGATCCTAAAACAAATCTTTGGATTTTATTTCATTATTTCACTATTTTATTTGATTTATTTTGATTTAAATGAATAAAAATTCAAATAAATAAAAACAAATCTCATAAAAATAAAATAATGGATTTAAATATCCTAAATAAGTTCATGGATATGCTTGAGATCCAAAACCCATGCCTATTTGTCCAAATAATCCAATTTGCTCATATTGACTTTTGTGCATTTTTCTAAAATTGATCAACTTTAGCAATGCATATCTTTCTTAATTTTAACCTTATGGGGGTGTTCTGGGACTTTTTTGAGAGCTTAGGATGTCCTCTAAATAACCCTTTTGGTTTCATCTCAATTGGATCTTCCATGTTCATGTAAGGAGCTTTGAACCAACAAGTGTTTTTGTTGGCTTTTTGAAAGGACCTATAATGTCCGAGCTTGTATCTTTTGATTGAGGCATTTCTTGAAATTGAGGGCTGAAGAGAAGTTATAGGAAATTGGAGTCTCTTCAAAATAAGGCTTGTAAGAAAAATTTCTGATTAAGTATGAGAAAGTTATGCCTGGTCAAAGTTTGGTTGACTTTTCCTAGAGAAACCCTAATTTGCTATTTTTGACTTTTGATGAGTTAGGAATATTTCTTGAGGAATCATGATCAAACCTTGATCAAATGATGGATAATACTTCAAAATATTGATGTTGACCAAAAATATTGAAGTTTGACTGTATTGGGGCCACAATTGACTTTTGACCTAGTATAGTTGATTTCCAGGCATTTTAGCGGTTGACTAAGCAAACTTATTGCTCAAGTCATGAAATTTGGAGTGGATGATCTTGAGGACATATTAGGACAATGGAGAATATTTAGGATCCTTTGGAATCATACATATTTCTTGAAATTGAAACCCTATTTTGAGATTCAGTGTCTTAGGAGGAGAATTTTTCTGGTCAATTCTTGGTCATCCTTGAGCAATTAAGGACCTCTAGAGGCATGTCTTGAGTGAAAATGGGAGGGCAAATTTTAGGGTACAACAAAACTTGCTCATTCTTCAATGTTGATCGAGGTAGGTGTGAAATAAACCACGTAGACAGTAATGGAATGCAACACAGAAGAGTACCCATTTTCTTCATGGTACGGGTGTGGAAACAATGTAGAATGTCTCCAAGCAAGGTAGGTACGGAATTACGAGAGAGAAAAACCTTTACGGAATTCACGTCTATAAGTTGGTCTGGATTGGGAAATAGAACCAAACCATAGATTAGAAGGGCTAAGACGTTGTCAAAAGCTTGAAAATCCATATCTTCCCAGAACAAACGAGCCTTCTCCAACAGAAATTTGGCTAAGAAACCTTTAACTCCACTTCTTGTATCCCAATTTGTCACAATGTCAGAACTCTTCAAATGCAAGGCTTTGGCAATGACTTAAATCTTTGGAGTCTCCTCTAAATTGGTGAATGGTATTTGATCAAGAATAAGCACTCCTAACAATTGAGAGAATTCTTCTAATGTAGGCACCAATTGGTAGTCGGGAAATGTGAAGCAATGATGCATAGGATCAAAGAATTGGAAAAGCACACACATCATTTCTTCTTGGAAGTTTGAGGTAGCCAAGTTGAGAAGTCGACCATATTTCTTGGTGAAGGGAGAATCTCCAAGCAATCTTGATGCTAACTCTTGAAGTTGAGGATGCACTTTCATGAAGTTAAGTCGGATGGTATTCCTACGAGTGGAAGTTATGACCTATAAAACAGAACAAAGATAAATCCCAAAAATCCTTTGAAATGGTTAGTGCAAATGCCATGGTATGATGTCATGATGTTATGTACAAGTAAATATACACACACAAAGCAAACAAGTCCTTAGGTTCAGGCTTGCACGAGGCTCATTGGTAAGTACCCTATTGAAGTTTAGTCAGTTCAACCTGTCCTAGAAAGTAATCGGGTTCTAGGGAATCTCAATATCATTGATCTTTCTTCATTGGGCATTGTCTCAGCACAATCAATCTTTTCTTTCGACCTAAATATCCCAAAAGTCTTATCTCAATGAGCGTAGTATCGAGTATCAAGCAATCTTCAGTTTTGCACCAAAGTCGGATATCTAACTACTTCCTAATGGCCAAGTTGTTTTATTAAAGGTTATATGGTCAGTTAGTTCTTCATGACACCGCTCAGCGGCCCGGCATTCTCCTCGATTCAACACAAGGGATACCAGTACCAACAAATGCGTCACACTAACATAGCCATTGCTTCAACCATATCGGTCTACTCCGTACAGTTTTCACAATCTATTGTTACTTACCTAATCATGTTCCTAGATCCGGGTGGAGGATCAACAAAAACCCAAACAAGGACCCAAAAATAAAAATCAAAAACATCAAACAATGAAAGCATTTAAAGGTGATCTAGATATAAGGTAACCTCACTTTTAAGTTAGTCCCCAGCAGAGTCCCCAATTCTGTAATACGGTGGGAGAATTGACTTGGGTGTTTTGCGTTTTATCGTAATTGTTGCGGATAGCAAGAGTCGCCATTGACTTTTCTTTTATCCAATAAAGGAAAGGGTGAAAAGAACAAGAAAGAACTTTTGAGATATTTTCTTGAGTTTGGGGGGTAGGTTATGTAGTTATCTACGGGCTCTTAGTTGCTTGATTATTTTAAAAATGATTTGTTTGAAATGTGTTTGTGTTTGGTGAAAGTTTGAAAATATTTTGAAAATGCCTTTGTTTCGGAAAACTTTGTAATGATTCTCGTCTCTATAAGAATGTATACAAAGTGTTGGTTTTGAAAATAGTTCAAAGAGATGTTTGTTTTTTAAGATGTTTATAAAGTGTAAGTGCATAGATGGTTTTACTTTGTGAGAAAGCAAGTATGAGCGTCCTACCTACTCAAAAGGTATTTTTTCTTTTCCTCCTCCTTTAAATATTTCTATCCTACCATTGATTTGGTAAGAATCCCTGTCATTGGATGTGAAGGGACGGGCGTGGGTCGTTGTATAGTCATAGAAGGCAACTTATGAGACGCTTTATCAATTTTCGTAGGGACTAAGATCGTTTTACCGAAGGCAACATCGAATGGTCATTGAGGGACTACGATATTTTTATCGAGGGTCTTTTCTAAAGCTCCCATATTCGAGGGACATGACTATTTTCCAAGGAAACAAGTGAGGTTATCCTAGAGGTGCGCGTGTGTGAAATCTGTTTCAATTGCATGCATTTTTTGTCTTTAAGATTTGGGTGTTCTAACAATTAATTTTATCTTTCCATGCACACCCTAATTACTAACAATTATATTAAAGCGGTAAATTGTGGAAATTAAAATCCTAAGCTATTACATCACTTGGGGGATGGGGGTACAAATTACAAATGGGGATGAAGCAAGTTTAATTATTACAACCATATTGAATAGCAATGAAGAAAATATATAGAAAACATAAAAACAATGTAAAATAAAGGAAAACATATTTTTTAACCATTATGCATCGACACATGCTTCTTTGCATCAACACATAACCTTTCTTGTTCCTGTAAAACCAAAATCAACTCAGTATGGGTCGATACATAATGGTATTTGTCGACTCATTTCATGTATGTGTTGACACATTCATGTTTTGTATCGACTCATGCACCTTTTGTCTTTCTGTTTTTGGGTATGGATAGCAGTATGTATAGACTCATAAGGCCATGTGTCGAATCATATCATGTTTTGTCACTAAAATGAGTCGACTCATGCTGTAGTTTTTTTGCCTTAAAGATTGTTATATTGTATGTACAGGTCAGTTCCCAGCATGTGATTGATAAAAATGAACAACAAGTAAATGGTTAGCTTCAAAAGGTAATGATTACTACATTTTATCTTCAAAAATGAATCATTAGTGATGTATGAAAAATGCAAAGTCAAGAAGACTTACCTTGATACAGCAGTTTGTTTTGAATTTGAACTTCTTTCAAGATGATGTGGTAGCTTCAGTGATCCTCCAGGATACTTCTCCAGTCCTCCCTCTGTATTGGAAGCTGACGGACCACTCTCCAACTCAGTCAAGTTATATAATATTGTCTTTTGTTTGTGTTTGAAAGGTGATGATAATGGCACTACAAAAAATGTTCTTGTGTTTGAACAATCTCTATGTGTTATGAAGTATTTGGCTGGCTGGTTTATGGGAAAAGATTGCAAGGTGGAATAGTGGGTTGAGGATTTTCTGTTTAGTGAATGAAAATAGAGCATAGTTTTTTGAATGAACAAAGGTTACAAAGACTTTTGTTTTTTTTCTCTCTTTTTTTTTCTCAATCAAATCCCACCCTTTGTATGTTGTGAAAACTGTCTATTTATAGATGAAGTTTGGATGAGATTTTGGGGGAAAACAAATAAGTTTTTGAACTGTTCGGGTATGTTGTCTCATTTTTTTAGATGCAACTCTCATATGCAAATTTGGTGCAAGTATGGGACTGATATGATACTGATTTTTCATGGCAGCATTGCAGGTTTTGGAGCAGACTGTGACAGTGTTTAGATGCAGCACAACAGGGTTGGTTTTGTGTAGGAACAACAAGCTTGGGACTGATATGCTTGGACTGGTTGGTGCAAACTTTGGGCTTCATTCAGTAATAAATTGGATAGCATTATTTGTAGCATCACACAAGTTTGGTTTTGTGGACAACATTGTGGAAAAGTTTGAAGATTGAGTCAAAGGGAAAAGTTTAAACAAGACAAAGCTTTAGGATTCATAACTTAATAAATTCTAACTTAAAAATTACAGTCTTGTATTAACTTGAATTATTTGTAATTGTAGTGAAGAAAGATGTCATGAGATAATGAAATTAATCAAGTATAGAAAATACTTAGAAATTTTTTCCAAATCTTGCAAAGTTTGATTTTTGACCTTCTTGATTTTTGATCATCAAAATTCATATTTTGAATGCCTTGATGAAATATGATTTTTGAAACTCAAATTTGACCAAAAAGTCAAAGTTTGACTTTTCAGTGTACAGTTGACCAAATTTAATCTATCAATTCACTGATCTCGGGTGGTGAATTGAAATATGCGACTAGGTCTAAATGATGCACTGAAATCTTTGAGATCATATTTCAAACAATAAGTCATGCACTAGGTCAAAAGTCAAAGATTGGTCACTCTCAGTCAAAACACTAATTTGGAGTCTCACTGCTTCAGAGATGATTTTGTCTGATCAATTCCTTCAGAATCCTTGAAAAGGGGAGGGCAAATTTTAGGGTACAACACTTTGGAACATGAACAATATTGAGGACCCATTGAGGATAAACTGATGTCACAAGGAAACCAACATCAATCAGTTTCAAAACTTCTTCTTTGATTTTAACTGCCATATCGGGGAGGGTCTTTCTCAACTTCTACTTGATAGGTGGGTACATTTGCTTCAACGGAAAATGATACTCCAAAATATCGATATCCAAACCAGGAATGTATTGATAGGACCAAGCAAAGATATCAACATACTCTTTTAACAACTCAATCAACCTACTCTTCAACCCTGGATGAGGTAGTGCCCCAATCTTGACTTCCTTCAGATCTTCTTCGGAACCCAAGTTAATTGTCTGTAACAGTTCTTTATATGAATGAATGGTCTTCTCGTCGTGCTCAAGCAATCGATAAACCTCTTCAGGAATTTCAATCAACTCCTCTCCTTCGGCTTCATACACAAGATATGCAAAGTTGGGAGAGGGCGTGGGGTCATTATTTTCAACGATTTTATTAATTAATCTGCACATATGATTATGATTGATTTTAGAAACAGATAAATGCAATAAGTGATTATGTAGATTTACTGACAATTATTATTTAAAAAGTTTTTTTTATTACCATTTTCCAAGAAAAAGGATGAAATGAAAACACAATTGGATAACAAAAATAACTTTTATTATTGATTTTAAAATATGAAACAACAACGGTAAGCCCAAACAACTTCACTTTCACCTTGGGCAGAGTGAAAGAATTTTTTTTTGAAGAAGTAAAACAAATTACTTCAAGATGTGAACACAACTAGAAATATCAACAGAGGCCTAATTTTGAACTATTCTTCCGCGTGTCACATAATTTGGCCTTTCTGACAATGGGTCCTCTTCGAGAATATAATCAACATCTGGAGGAGTAGGATTGATAAAGCCTCCACTGTGGAACAATCTTGGTAAGGATGGAAAGCAAACTTCGGCCTTGCAACTTCAGCTTTCTGTGGAGAGAAACCCAAACCAGCCATGTTCTTATTCTCTGGTAGATCAATGACCTTCCCCCAAACACCATTAGGTCCCTCTGAACAACCTGTTGAGAATCCTTGAACGAAGAGTTAAAATCTCCATTCTTCTTGACATCATCAATGGATAAAGCTTAGAACAATGTTCCAGCAGCGGCTTCATCTGCATCAACAAAGCTGAAAGAAGATAAATGTGATACCGACATGGCTTGCTCCCCATTAACAATCACCAACATGCCATTTCTTATGAATTTGAGCTTTTGGTGTAGGGTGGAAGTAACAACACCTGCCTCGTGGATCCAAGGACAACCCAACAAATAGATATAGGCGGGGAAGATATCCATAATATGGAATTTAATCTAGAACATATGTGGCCCCACCCACATAGGCAAATCTACTTCTCCAACAATAGATTTTCTGGAACCGTCAAAAGCTTTCACTACGACACCACTATATCTCATAGGGGTTCGACGATATGCAAGCTTAGAGAAAGTATATTTTGGAATAAAATTTAAATAGGAGACATTATTAATTAGAACATTGGATAAGGAATCTTCTTTACAATTCATAGAGATATGTAACACCAAATTGTGGTTCCTTCCTTCCTTTGGTAACTCGTCATCACATAAACTGAGGTTATTGCAAGCTGTAATGTTACCTATGAAACATGTGAATTGATCGATTGTCACATCTTGTTCAACAAAAACCTGATCCAAGACTCTCATAAGGTAATCTCTATAAGCATCCGAGTTCATTAACAAAGCCAAGATAGAAATCTTTGAGGGGGTTTGTAACAAATGATAAACAAATTTTTAATCACTCATTCTTATAATCTTCATAAAATCATCATCATCTTTATCTAAGGTAACACCACTAGTATGACCTCCCTCTTTATTAGGTTCAGTACTATTTTCAACAGATTTCTTACCAAGATCAACAACTTTGTGAGGTGACAAAGCAAACACTCGATCACTGGGGTCACCCGACTAGCTTCAACAATGTTTACAAGAGACGACAAAGTCTTAATCTCAACTTCTTTACCATTTTCCAACATGGTAGAATTATACATATATGGCATGACCCTGTCTGACTCATATGGAACGGGTCCATGTAAGAAAATAACAAGAGGAGTCATAACAAGTTTACTGTGATACACAACTTCTACGGGCTTAGGAATATCAAAGTGCGGCATTATGACATTCACATCATGATCATCTTCATTCTTCCCCTGTCTAGTAACACAAAGAGATTCCAGATTCAACATATTCTGGAGATCATTTTTAACAACGTCACATCCTCTAGGATCCTTAGAACAAACACTCCAAGACAAATGGTTGTGTTCAAAGTATTTCAACACACACAACTCAGCATGAAGTTCTACCAAAGGTATTTGTATCAAATTCACATCAGAAATTCGGCAAGTTCTAGAATTATCATCAATCATATGCACTCCATGGACCTTATCTCTTTCTCTATAAACTTGAATAAGACCCTGCTCCAACATCTCTTGGAGGTATCTTTTCACCATAGAACTACCACAAGGATTTCTTGTACAAATTCTACAAGTAGTATGGTTATGTTCATAGTAGCTGAATTCACAAAGAGTAGTATGCATTTCTACCACATTACACCTTATCAGATTTACGTCAATGATACGATAGTCGCCTGAGCAACCACCCACCATATTAAGCGCACCTCCCCCATGATTAGGCAAATGATTTGCTTGAACATTCATCCCATTGTCTTTGAAAGAAATAATACCTGCTCTTACTAACTTTTAAACTTCAGCCTTCAACATATAACAATTCTGGACATCAGACCTAGGGATCCTTTATGAAAAGAACAAGTAACATCAATTTTATACCACCACATAAGTTTATGAGGAATAGAAGGAGGAGACCTAGTCTAAGCTAGGTTCTTTTAAGAGAATGGGGGAAACAACTCAGCATAACTCATAGTAATGGGATCCAAGGGGTTTCTCATGAGTTATGACTATTCTGTTGATAAGAGTGCTGATGCATTCTTTGGAGAGGTTGATAAATAATTGTTACAAGAGTTATGTTAAGAGCTAGAGTAACTGAAGCAACATGTTGCTGATGACAATGATTTCTCCCACCAGATCTACCTTGCCTCTCTTGAGAAATGACATTAGAATCTCATTCTTTCTTTTTAGAGAAGCCATAGGCATGTTTCTTGGCAGAACTACCATAACTTTCATCTTTTGACAAACGACCTTTACAGACAACTTCTTCTAAATGAATACCCGTTCCGACCATCTATGTATAATCACTTGGCACATTGACCACCATTTTATCATAATAAAATGAACACAGCGTCTTCATGAAGACTTTGTTCATTTCCTTCTCTTCCGTGGGGGAAATAACTTGAGTTGCTACCTCGCGTCAACATTGCACATTCTCCTTAAATGACTCTTTATCTTTCTGAGCCATAGCCCTGAGTTGATCATGTCAGGCGCCATGGATACATTGTATTTGTATTGTATAACAAATGCTTCACAAAGTTCATTAAAAGTACGGATTTTAGCACTGTCCAAGCCCAAACATAATTTTAATGCAGCTCTGGTTAAACTATCTTGGAAATAATGAATCATTAGATGCTGATCATCAATATGGGTTGACATCTTCCTGACATACATCAGAAGGTAACTCTGTGGACTAGATTTTCCCTTGTATTTCTTGAATTCAAGAACTATGAATTTAGTTGGCATTTTGACATTAGGGACAAGGAAAAGATCACTGAGAGTAGTATGCACAACATGAAGTGCAGTAACCATAACATGTTAGACAAAATTGAGAACTTTAATAGCTTGATTATAACCTTCGATAACAAAATTCTCAAGCATATCCCAAGGAAATCCACGGGACATCTGATATTGTGCAATAGTATTGACAAGAGAATCATGAACTGGGGTAGAAACAAACTCTGAAATAACAGTAACTTGAGGCTAGGAAACATTTTGAGTCTAAGATGATGGTGGAAGAGCTTGATTCTGAGCTTAGGATACAATCAAAGATTCAACCAGAGTAGTCATAAGTATCATACAAGTTCTCAAAGTTGTGACTTCTTCCCTTAGTTACTTGTTTTCTTGCTCGATGTTCTCCATCCTTCTCTTGTGATTAGCATGAGTGTTGTATTGATGCGACAAATTGACTAAACGAAGACCAAGAGAAAATAATAAGACTCTCGAGAAACTTGTGAAAGCAAAAACCAAGTGTGGAATGATGCATTATATGCAATGCAAATGATTTATTTTGTTTATTTAGTTTTTAAGGAACTTAAGAAGTTATAACAATTGCAAACATTAAAAGGAACAACATATGTTGAAATACTGAAAATATCGGTTTATTATTAACATGGAGATATAAAAATTTGAATTATATAAGCTTCAAAGAATCATAAAAGAAAAAAGCGAAAGCTAGAATCTAAGGATCCTAAGGAACCACATTTGAATATGATTTCACTCCATGCTGATACTTCCTCTTGAGCCTCCTAATTTTACTCTCATAAGAAGTCTTCAACCGAGTGTTCTCCATCACAAGATTATCAACAACTCCTTTCCAAGCACCGTAGGTAGGGAGGATATCAGAATAATCCTGGAAACTAAGAACATGCTGAATGCTGGAGGAAAATAAATCCTCTTGCTCCTCCTATGTCTCCATAACATGTTGCTCAAGAACCTCAATCAGATTGTCATTTTCTTTTAACTTCTTATGAAGCTCTCAATTCTCCATATTAATAACTTGATACTTATTCCTCCAAGCATCCATCTCTTGTTACATTTTGGTCAAAGCAATCTGAATTTCTTCAACATCAGTAAAAGGAATAGCAATAGGCTCAATAGAAGATAAGATCAAAGGTTCTTGACGAGTATAAGGTATCTTAAACTAAATTTCCCTAGGTTGTACCCACTAAAGATAAGGTTCTAAAGAGACACAATCTTTCTTCCCCAATACTCATCTTACTTTTCTATGGATGTGCTGCCAAGCATGGCTAATACTCTCCTTAAGTGCTTTGTTATATTCACCCTCTTTAAGGAAGAAACCACTCAACAAAATGTTGTTTGATTTGTATTTCATAGGATATCTAAGTTGAAGGAGTTCCAAAATTGGGTTGTAGTTTATGCATCCCTTTGTACTAAGAAGAGGTACATTGGGAAACTCACTGCAACTATCAATGATCATCACTCCATCATAAAATTGATTATACTAGACAATATCAAAATGAGTAAGGGACATGATCTTTTGAGACCATTTCAATCCATACTTAAGATCCCAAAATATAGCAAGCTGAGGAAAGTTAGAAATAAACCACTTGTATAGAAAAGGTGCACAACATATAATCATCCCTTCCTTATAAGAATTCCTGAGGTGAATGGAATAATAAGCATCTCCAAGCAAAGTGGGAACTGGATTTATAATCAGAAATATCTTGATATCATTAATATCAACAAAGTTGTCAATATTAGGGAATAAGAATAACCCATAAATGAGTAAGGCAAGAATAACCTCAAAAGCATCCATACTCTTTATTTTAGCAAAGGGATTAGCTTTCCCCATCAAGAATTTGGCAAGAAATCCATGAATACCACTCTTAGAAATCATATGAGTTTCAATCTCAGAATTTTTCAGATAAATAGCTGAGGAAATATCTTGAGGCTTAGGATCCTCTTCCAAACCAGTGAACATGACCTGATTAGAAATAGGTAGACCAAGAAGATAAGAATACTCCTCTAAAGTAGGCATAAGTTTATAATCCGGAAAGTGAAACACTGATATAACATACCATATAACTGATCCAATGTTGTGAGAATCCCTTCTTTCATGTTGGTACCCAAAAGAGGCAAAAGCCTTCCATACTTATCCTTGAAAATCTCAGGACTAGCAACCAAAGATCCCAACTTTCTCATTTCTTCTAACTTAGAACTCTTGAAACTATACTTTTGAGTCTTTCTCCTT
The DNA here is from genome assembly GCA_948472305.1 of Vicia faba. NCBI lineage: Eukaryota > Viridiplantae > Streptophyta > Magnoliopsida > Fabales > Fabaceae > Vicia > Vicia faba. Next base: position 78,231,909 of record OX451735.1, read on the forward strand.
CAAAAATCCATGGAAAATGGTACCTGTGATGTTTGCAAAGATAATTCTTTAAGTTCATTGAAAAATTGGTCAAATAATGTTCATGGATGCTTGGATGCATGATTATGCAATAATCACACCCAAGATCACAAACATGGGGGTTCATAGGTTCGACGTCACGAGCTTTAAGTCAAAGCTACTACCCATAAGGTAAGAACTAAGGGTTTTAAACACCTATAGAAAAAGGTTTTAAAAACTTTCTAGAGTTGTTGATCCTCTTTCGAATATTACAAACACTCTTATTACTCGTGAATCAGTTATATTCTCAAGAGAAACTCGTCTGAGTGTAGTATCATTTATCAACTATTTCGGGACTACTCCTTCATAGTCACTACACTACATCTTAAAAAGGCCAATATGTGTTAAGGGTTATAAGGTCCTCAACTTCCCAGGCTCCCAGGTTGAAAGTAGCAATGTCTTCCCGATTACCCGCTGAAGAAATATTACATTCAAATGGGCCTCCATTGAGTGGGGGATATCAAGCCAAATTTTCCAGGATTACTCCTTCAAATCCAACATGATTATACCACCCTCCTAATCTTAAGTTTTACCAAGTATGGGTATAGGACTCCAAGAGATCACCAAGCACCATGAAAACCACAAAATACCAAACAAATAAGCAAACAACAATATTAAAACAAACAAAGATAGACAAAGATAAGATCAACCCACTTAGAGATAAATTCCCCAGTGAGTCACCAATTTTCTATAGCGGTGAAAATTTGAGATTAAGCTATTGATTAACTTAAATCACAAAGTAAATGTTGTCACCACACTTTATTGTTTCCTAAGGAATGGGAAAAGAACGAATAAAACCCACATAAGTTTTTAAAATAAAAACTAATAAGAACAAAGATCTAGGTACAGGGGTTAGTTATGCAAATGGAAGGTATTATCACCCTAAACATCTATGGTACTCTACAATAACCTCTTTGAAAATCTATGTATTTGGCTAAAAAAGGTTGTTTGCAAAATGTTTTGGGAGATAAGAAACAAAATGGTTTTTACAATTTTTATCCAGCTAGACTTTAATGATCCCTGTGCCTATGTATCCCCAATGTGCAATGATGAAATTAGAACCACGTAGTTCTTCTAAAAAAGAAGAAAGTTGTTTGTTGATTGGTTTTAAGAGAAGAGATATTTTTTCATCTTAAGGAGAATACTCAACTAATCCACCATGAACATGAGAAAGGTGGATCTTTGCCTTACAAATGGAAGTAGGGCTCCAACTTGGATAACTCAACAAGTATGCCACTAACCCTTCCAAGTGGAAAGGATTCTACACCAACAACCACCAATATCTTGGAGATAAGAGAATTATAACTCAATTTAAAAGATGACTAATGTCTAATATTTATGAAAAGGTTTTAAAATCAAAAGCTAAAAGTGGCAAAAAGTTTGTAGTGAGTTTGTGTTTTTTAGTCTTTTAAAAAAAAGAGTTAGAGTTTAGTTAAATGAATTAAAGTTTGATTAAAAAAAGTTTTAGATATGCACTTAACAAAGTCAAGGTTTTTATTGAAAGTGGTTTAAGTTTAAAACAAAGAATGTTTTTTAAAAGGAGGGAGAAAATTTGAAAATTAAAGAAGACGGTCAAGAGATGAAGGGACTATCCTAAAGCATAAATGTTAGTACCATGGTTTTATGGATTGATAACATTTTGCTAAAACATGGTTCTGACCAGATGTCGAACAAGATGTCATGAAATCATGTTCTGTTATGAAGCAGGCTTGCAGTGCCGTGTTTTAAATCTTGACAGATTTGATTTGATTTTGTTAAATTTCCTTTGGATATATATCAGATATTTTTGCAGGTCAAGAAGGTTTATTTTGGAACATACTTGTATCTCCAGCTGTGCAAAGGTTACTAAATTGGGCGTTGAAACAATTTAGGAAACTATGTATTGGTTGTTCCAAGATTTAAGGAGATTTGCTACACAATGGGTACATCACTCAGGTTATGAATCAAGAAAGTTCTAGACTCAAAATATTAAATCCCATGGACTGCAGAGTTGTATTTAAAAGGAAATCTTAACCTAATTTAATTTAAAGTTTTTAATAATTGTAAAATTAGGGGAAGCATAAGTTTTAGGTTTTGAGAGTCTCTTGTGTAGTTTGTAAGTCACCATAGTCTATAAGGTGAGTTTTCAGGGAGATATATTTTCGGTATTATGTGTCTTTTGGGAAAGCTAGAGTGATAACATTTTGGTAATCAATGGACTGTAGAACTGTAAAGTTTATCAATTTGGAAGAATGCTTGTAATTTAGAAGACAAAAGAAAAGAGCATGTGTTTGATGTTATCAATGCTAAAATCTATGGAATTGATAAGTTTTTTTCCTGATTATACACCACTTATAGTGTGGTCAAAGATACTTTGGAAATTTCTCAAGGCTACTCATAAAGTCATACCTAAGTGTGTTTGGAAGAAAAATGTTCAGATGTGAGGCTGATCAAGAAGAAGATTCCCAGGTCTCTTCTCTAGAGGTTTGACATGAAAGTAAAAAGCATTTGATGAAATACAAGAGAAATATATTTTTTTCTTTCAAGTCTACAGGAGCTTGTTTCTGGTCTCTAATAAAGGTTTCCTTATTTCCATTGTGTTCCTTAGAAGGTGATCCAATCAAGAGTTTAGAAGATTAGACAGAATGTCGAGACCAAATGTCAAAGGCATCTGTTCTAACTTCAACATGTCTGTGATGCTAAAAGAATACCGGAACTGGAGTAAATATCAATCAATGTTAAAGCATTCATATGAATGTGGAGATATTGGATCTTTGTGAAGTAGAATGTACTGTTTATCTCAAAGAAAACTATGTAGGTTTTCTATGTCTTGGCTTAATTAGGAAAGTGATCCTGATTATGATTTCCAAGGATATTAATGGTTTGACTAGAAGATGGAGTTCTTATGAAGATTTCTGAACCGAAGATTTATCTCATAATGAGCTAGAAGTTTTTATATTTTATGATATGTATTTAGAATAAAGGGAGTTTTCAATTATGAATAAATATGAGATGATTTATTTCTGATCTTATGTCTTAAGAGAATGAAGAAGTATCTACTGAAGAAGTGAAAAACACAAGAGGGGGGGGGGGGGGGGGGGGTGGATTGGAATCTTAAAAATAAATGGAGTTAGAACACATTTATTTTTATCCTGGTTTATTTGAACTCAAACTACTCTAGTTCACCCGCCAAGGTGATTTCGCCTCTCTCCAATGAGGTCTTAATTCACTAATAAGACTTGATTACAAATCCACTTTGACAACTGTCAAAGTCTTCTTGAGTCCAAAACCACAACCCGGTTTTCTCAAGGAATTCACTAAATAGTTAATTGAATAAAAGTATACAATGATGTTTCTAATAAACAATATCACTAACAATGATGTTTTACACGGTTTAATATTTAACGTTGAGGATGAAGAATGATTGTTGCGTTACTGACTAATCACATGAGTTCTTCTTTTTATGCGTAGTTGTTCATCGCCTTGAAATATTCTTTTTGTATGCTTTATATAGGCCAACAATAGTGACATAAGAAGATACTTTTGGTATGTCCATAACACGAGTTAATGAGCTTTCCAAAACAGGATATCATTGTCTATTTGTAGCTGTTACTTATGATATTACATTGATGGAATTGTAACACTTCATAGCTTCTTTCATCAGAGGATGAATATTATCGTTGAGAGTCCTTTACAGCTTGTATCAGAACTTTGAAAATCAGAGTATCAGAGATTCTATTTCACAGTGCTGGTGCATTCAGAAGTTGTAACAAAACTTCTTCATATAAACGTGTCATGCATATTTGATACGTCTGAATCTATCATGGTACTCTCAACTTCTGTGCTCGCATAATCAGAACTTCTGGTGATGTTCTGGCAGAACTTGTAGTTTGCATCAGAACATCTTTTTCACATCAGAACTTGATGCATGTAAAGATACTTTTATTAGCGAGCATATTTGTTCTTTATATCATGTGTTTGTTATCATCAAAACTCTTACTGGGATGTATAACTAAATTATGTTCCAACATCTACCATCTATGTTTTTGCAAGGTGAAGTGACTCTATTTAATCCTAGATCTTGATGTCTTGATCGAATTTGTAAGGATAATCCAGATCAATTGGAGGAGGTTCTTCAAGAGGGGGGATGATTATAAGTTTAAAGAGAAATTTCAAAGTGACAAAAGGTTGTTTTTATCAAAAGGAAAGCCGAGCCAAGGATGTCATAAAATTATGTTGGACATTCTGCTTACTCATGCTAAAAATAATTTACTTGCATTGAAGATATCTGTCATACCCCAAATTTTCCATATTGATACTTAATGTATTTTACTCAATCACTTTCTTTTATATTATTAAATTATTTGCACCTATATATTTGTTTAAAATTATATCCTAATACTAATATACATTGTATTATTTATTTTAAAAGCATTGGTATTTTTCTAAATTTAGGAGGGGTGTATTGTGTAATAGGGGGCTCATTATTTAAGTTTTAAATCTGAATGACCCATTAGTTTTGTTGGAAGGACCATAGAAAGGGGGTGTGGCGAAGTATGGGACTAAGGCTGATTAAGTTCCTCAAGCCCAAGTACCATTGTTTTATTTATTTATTAAATTAAAATTAAAATTATTTATTTTTAAGTTTACTAAAGTCAAATAGCGTTATTATTTCATTATTGTTCATTTTTACAATTATTATTATTTTAATTATTTTATTCTATTTATTTTTGGGAATGTTGACTAAAGTCAACGAAGGGTTAGAAACCCTAATTCCCAGCGGCACATCTGTGTTCTTTTTCCCCAAGATACCAAAAGGCCCAAATCTGGAAGAAGTTAGTGAGTTAAATCAAACAAAATCAGAAGATTGAAAAAGATTCCATTGACATTATTGAAACTTACATGAGAATCAGACCAAATACAAACAGATCAATCAACCATAATTTCCTAATTACAATCAAATCTCAAATTTCAACCTAAGTGAATCAATCAGTTCTAAATCCTAATTTGTAATAGAAAATCACTAACAAGTATTTCCTAATCGATCTAATTTAAAATACTATATAAACCTAAGACTAAAACCTAAGAATAAAAAGAGGAAAATATTAGAGAAGCCCTTCCCTTTAACACTGAAACCCTAAGCCTTCGAGCTTGACTTCCACCGGCAGCTGCAAACAGAAGATAGAAGGGGACCAGGAGGAGAATCGGAGAAAGAAGCAAAGGAATTATGACCAATTTCACTGGAGTTTAAGTAAGCCTAATCACTTTGCTTAGGTATTATCTGTGTGTTTGGGCTTGATATTGTATCTCTGGGGTTTGGGGGCTTAATTTGAATTTCTAGGAAATTTTTAGGGTTAAGTTATTCATTCATTAGGGTTAGGGTATAGCTTCATAGGGTTCATTAGGGTTAGGGTTCACCTTCATAAAAGGGTTAGGGTTCTTGGTTTTATACGGAGGAGAAGATGAAGGTCCAGGCAGCCTTGCATCTACACGGAGGCCTCAACGGCCGCTCACAGTGGCTTGATGGTTTCTGGGTTTTTGGATGAAGATCCCGATTGAAGTTTAACCGAAGATATGGGTTTTGGTGGTGGACAAGGGTGGCTCTCAGTGGGGGTGTGGCAGAGAAGCCAGTGGTGTGGTTTTTGGCCAATGGATATTTAGAGAGAGGCCACGACCTCTCTTTCTCTAGACTTTTTGGTACAAATGAAGAATGGGTAGAGAGAGAGGAAGAGGGGAAAAATGATAAAATGAAGGGTAAAGCGTTTATATAATGCCTCCGTCTCTCTATACACTAACGTTAACATGTTCCTCCAGTGAATGCCCGATCAGGATCGTCTGTTTGTTATACTTTAGATCAACGCCCCTGAGTTAACCTCTGGTGGCCCTTTGATCTAAATCAGATGGCCCTGGTTTCGTTAATACATCATACGTCACTGGTCTCCACCTCACAATACCAAACGGATCAAACAATTGTTCTGGCCTAGGCCCGTTCCTAACCACACACCCTGTTTTACTACCCCAACATAATCCATAACCCCACGTAATTGAATCAAACAACCTGACCCCGGGCTTAAGCCTTACTATTCAAACCTCCCTACTTAGCTATCCTTAACAAAATACACCCCCTATCAAATAATTTATTTATTTAATTTATTTTAATTTATTTATATTACATATTTATCAATTTTTGTCTCATATCATTTTTATCATTTGCATTAAATTATTTTTATTTATCTTAAAAAACTTTTTTGATGTTTAAATATCGGATTATTATAAAAAATATTTAATGTATTTTTAATAATAAGAGAATAATTATTTATTAACAATTTTTTAAATACTAACCTCTTTTTATCAATCCATCAAATATTTTTCATCATTCAAACTTATTTTTTAATTGCAGCATGCATTATAAGACATCTAAACCATCAAAAGTAACATCTTTTCACAAACATAATTTAAATTTCAATATTATTTTTAAAAAAGGATTGTGGATATATTTTCTATATTAACTGCGAACTTCGTCTACGACTATGTTATATCCAAACCCATACAAGGTTCAAGGATAATTCTAAAATATTTCCGTAATCCATAAAAAAAAACTAACCAAGCACATACAAACTTCGAATTTGGACTCTGATTCTTCGCAAGGAGATACGTAGGTGTTATAACTGGTTTTAAATTCAGAGTCGCCACCCTTAATTTTTATCCCAAGGAAGGGAGTATAAAGGAATAACCCTAAAAGTTAGAGATTCTAGGTTTTTGGACTCGGTCTTAGATGAAGGAAAGGTGTTTGGCACCTCTCATCTACCTTGTTCACAAGGATACTAGGTTTAGAAGCGCGATCTTTAGGTAATAGGGTTTTAGTTTTTCATTAGGGGAACTCGCCACAATTTTAGTCGTATGCCTACATATCCTCTTATGAGGAATCAGAGTCCCAATTCGTAGTTCGCAGTTGGTTTGTGTTTTTTATGGATTACGAAGTTATTTGAATTTCCTGCATACTTAGTCTAGCTATGGGAATAGCAGAGATATTTAGACAAAGCGCACAGTTAATTAAAATTTGCTTCGTAATCCTTTTCGAAAATTAATTGTTGAATTAATTTAGTTATGAAAAATGATTTGTTGTCGGTTGAATATTTTTTATGTGTTAATTGTAGAAAACATCTTTATTAAATGCATGATTAAAAATATTTTTGTGCAATAAAAATAAATAATATTTTGGATGAAATTAGAAAATAATAATTGTGTGATTTAATAATAATAATAATAATAAATATTATAATATTATAATTATAAAAAGAAAATAGAAAGTATAAAAATAATGAAGAAAAATAAATAGAAGCAAGGGGTGTGAATATAGTTTATGAGTAAAAATGTGAGGTGTTGATAGCATGGGCCTGAATTTAGATATTGAATTAAGGTCTAAAAGCGCAAAGGGGGTATGTTTTTTAGTGAGTTAGTAAAACAAGGGGTCGTGTAAAGCTTCAATTAACCATTAAGCTAAGTTAGAGATTACCTTCCGGCGCCTTAAATTTCTTTGTTTTGATTCCCTTTCTAAGATCTCTCTTTTTGATTCGCAGATGGAAGTCAGTGATGATGATTAAAGCGGCGATTTGATGGCAGAGATGGCGCGACGATTGGATCTAGGGTTTCAGATGTTGAAACCCTAGGCGGCAATGAAAGGGGATTACAGCGGTGAGGCTTCTCTGTCCTTCTTCTAATACTAATTTTCCTCCTTCTAATAATTTTCTTCTCTGTAATTCTTTCCTCTATTATTTTTTCACTGGTCCTTTGTTCTTTCTTAACAATTAGGTTTTATAGTGTTTTAGGAGTTTAGTATATTAGGAAATAGATTAATATGTCTGTAATTTGTTATACGATTTTAATTACGTTTTGAATATGAATTTTATTTTGTCTGTAAATCTGTGATATCTTTGATTAGTTTTTATATTAGTATTAATCTTGTTTGAATATTGCGATAGGTTTTGATTATGTGCATTAACCTAGTTTCTGTTTTGGTACGATATTATTTCTGGAAAGTTAATGCACATATTTTATTATGTTTTTTTTATTAAAAAAGTAGTAAGATTAATAATAGGTTAATAATAATGTTAATAATAATAATAATAATAATGATGTTATAATTTAAACAAAAACATTTTTTTAAAAACGAAAATCAAAAACTGAATTGGGTCATACTGTTTCAATTTATTGGGCTTTAACAAGAAAATGAATTGCTTTATACACCCCGTTTTTAATATTTGAAATGGACTAAAAGCATTACATGGACCCTTTTTGATTTAGAAAGGCCCATGATTTTTCAAAATACTGTAACTCGATGGGCTGAAACCTGAACAAAATCATACCCAAAAGTGCAGTTGTCTCAAAAAAATTTACATGGATTTTTCTGATTTAGAAAGGCCCATTGATTTATTTATAAGATAAACCCCTCTTTAAAAATTCTAAATTCCCATAACTATATGAATAATATTTTATAAAGTAAAGTAATTTTTAGCAATAGGAATAAAACAAATTAGGAACAAGTAGGACAAATTTGGGGTATGACAGCTGCCCCTATTTAATTGACTTTCGATTGAATAGTGAAAGAATACGTAGGTCTAACACGTTCTGATCAGAAGTTTATTAAATATTGGAATTCCCCAAAATTTGTCTGGAAGATTATAAGAATACGTTGTACAATGTTCCCATGGGTATGAAGAGTAAGCATATATGATGATGTATCATCTAATTCGCGTTTGAACCAAAGTTGATTTGAGTTAAGCATGTCAACGCAAATAACTCGTCAGTATCAAAGAAGAGATCGTTTGTATATTTACCGTAATCTAGGAGGTAAATGATAAAGTTTGAAAAGCTGACTTACTAATGCTTGGAGACTAATATAGCAAGTTTTGTCTATTCATCGCAACCTAGGGGATGAATAAAACAAAGTCTGATAACACATTACTGTTGTCATACCCCAATTTTTGATCTAAGATCCCACCCTCCATTTGCATCATTGCATAACAAGTGTTCACGAGTGGTTTGACCTATTTTTTTGCCAATTCTTGAGTTAGATTACAAAAATTTATAACTTCTTCAAATTTCGACATTTTTGAGCGGTTCTTTTTGCATGTGATTATCCTTGACATTATCTACAATTTCTCTTTACAAGTCAAGAGCGGCTTATGCTTTGAAAAACCACAAAAAAATAGAAACGTTAGAAGTCGTTTATGAATTTAGTGGAGTTTGATTTTTATTGTGTTTTATTCATGGTTTCTTTTCCATTTAAAAAAATCACAAAAAAAATGTACTTAGCATCATGTTATTTATTTATTTATTATTTTTACCTCTTTACTAAAAAATTATAAAAAATATATTCTTCTATTAATTTAAATTTATATATTGGTATCATTTATTTCAAAAAAAGTCTAGAAAAATTTATATAAGTTCTTTTACTTTCTTATATGTATTTTATTTATTACCTTTTAATTTGCACCTATATTTTCATTTATTTTACTTCAAGAAAAAAATCTTAAATAGTTAATTTAATGTCTCTTTTATTTTCTATTTTGTATTTATTATTATTACTAACACTTTTAGTTTTTTTTAATTATTATTATTATTATTATTATTATTATTATTATTATTATTATTATTACTACTTTGTCCTTTTGTTTTTGTGTCAATAAAGAAAAGCTGAGACCACTATAATGTAGTACAAACACTTCACATGGATTGTCAACTTGTACTTATCAATGACCAAGAATCATTCTCAGACTTCACATGGATTGCCAACTTGGACTTATCAATGGCCAAAAATCATTCTCATAAAGTCACATGGATTGCCACATCAATACTCCCACCTCATTCATCGTATAAATAGTACCTTTATTTCTTTAATTTTGAGGAATAATACCAAAAATCATTCACTAAACTATGCCAAAACTCTCTTTTTTTCTCTTCATTTTCATTCAAGTCATTTCTCTCTTTTATTGAATAGGTAGACTATTATACTTGTTCTTTATTTAATTCTATTGCACTTTTAATCTTTATTCATTTATTTATTTATTTAGTACCATAATTATCACCATTTTGGAAGGAAACTCCATTGATTCAAAATCAAGAGTTGAAAAGTATTCTTGAACCTCCAAAAGCAAACGAAATTTGTTGTTGTTTAATTTTCACTTTTTTCTGTAATTTTTTGTTATTTATTTACTTATTTTGAGTATGGATCCTTGGTCGTAAGGTTGAGTAGATAAAATTTCATTATTCATTTGTTTAATTTTATGAAAAATTGAGAAAGTTATGACATTTATACTATTTTTATTATGGACTTCATCTTATTCTTCTTTATGTATTTTATTTTTATTTTTATTTGGATCAATTTGGATAGTATTTGATTTTTTTTAGTTCATCTAAGTATGTCGGATATTCAATGAACTTTCATCATTTCCAATCTACCTCTAAATGTTCCTTTGATTATTGAAGGTACTTGGGATTGATGTTAAGTTTGTCATAATGTATCTTCCTTGACTTTGTCTTGATCCCTCATGTTTGTTAATTGTACTACACGTATAAGAGAATGAACTTCAATATGTCGTTTCTCTAACATGTATGCGTACATACATTCTATTCTCCATATGAAGTTACACTTATCCCAAATTATATTATTAACTTTATATTGTAATAACTTTATTTTAATATCATTTATATTTCCGCACTTTATATTTTCTTCTGTTTACTTTTATGCCACTTATCATCCATAACATTTTATTTTCTTTACTTTATGCTTTTTTTTTCTTTGCTCACTTGAGTATTTATCTTCTCTTTGCTCACTTGAGCTTCTTATTTTCTTTTGCTTGTTATAAGCTACTTAATAAAGAAAAAAACCTAAAATTGGTTCTTTAATCCTTGGACTATGATTACTATCCATTTTTATTTGATGCATGGTTCTTGTCCGGTCTTCATCTGATTATTATCTTTTTGTTTGAATCCAAGAGAAAGAATCATCTCTTTGACTTTATGTTATTGTGAGTCTTTATATTTTGTCCCTCATATTTGTTTCCCATTAGTTAAAACCTTTAAAATCCTATTTTCAAATTTACACTATTTTAAGCCAAAACATCGACAAAATATTTTGAAACCCTTAGTACATACCTTGCAGGTTGATTCTCACCCTTTTCTCCATGATTGTGACATTAAACCTTTGAACCTTGTATGTGTTTGTTGCATAGCCTTACATTCATGCATTCATAAACATCATGACATTCTTGTGACATACATTGTCATTTCATTTCTAGGGAACTTTATCTTTGATTCTCATATCAAGCTCATTACTCATAAATGGACACTAGAAAGAGGAGTACCATCAGTTAAAATGTTTGGATCCTAGTTCAAGTTGAGGTCACAAAGTCTGAAGATGAAGATCAACAAGAATATTTTAATGACCTTCAGCTTCAAGAAGAGATTGATCATCTGGGAAGCATTATCAATAGAAGAGATGTGCTCATCAAGGAGCTAATTGAGAGACCAAAGATCGAAGCAACAAAAGAGATCTTTAAAAGAGCCCAAGAGCGGAGTAATGAGAATCTAGTTTTTGGTACCCTTGCTGATGTTGAGTTTGGGTAAACATCTTAGGATTTATGATTTATATTTTTTATGATCACCGTCAGGTTTGTTGATTGGGATCTCTTAGCTTTGTATTTTCTAGCCTTTAGGATCTTAACTTTGTATTAAACTTATGGACAAAGAAATTAGGTTGTGCGAGGATGCTCACGCCTTAGTTTGACGAAGAACACTTGTATTATAGACTCACTGAGAGGGATAGTGAGAGATGTGTTAGAGATTACAATAGTGACTCCCCTAGAAATTGACTCTAGATTTTTACGGGGTCCTAAGTCTCGGTCTATGATATATCATGTATGTATGTAGATACAGGTATTAATGCATACAATGACTGACCAATGCGTGTAATATGTGACTTGGATATGCGTCAATAGATGTTGAAATTTTGATTTGCCAATGAGAATTGGGCTCTTTGTTAGATCCATGTTGTTGGAAGTTGTCAGCCGGATGAGATGATAAGCATAGCTAGATTCTGGATCAAAATAACCTAACGAATGCATGACAATAATTTATGCAGACTCACGTGCTTTTAATTTATTCCCCTATGATGGGTCGTGGATGATTAAAGCGTAGAGGTTTTCTTATGCAACAAGGTTGCTTGTCATATGATGGTTGAATGTTATGCTCATGCATAACACATATTTTGCATTTCAAATATTCATTATTTTTGCATTTATTTGTCTTATTCACATGATTTCGAGGAAAAAATAATCAAAGGTTTTTGATGAGTATCCTAAAGATGAATGTCAATAAGAAATAAACCATCCGAGTTAGCGTTGTGGTTCCTGATATAAGGAAAATAAAATTGATCAGAGGGAAATTGTGTAACACACCGATTTTTATTTTCTAATTTTTTATTATTTTATTAATTATTATATTATATAGTAATTGATTTAATTATGTGATTTGATGAATATTTGAATTATTTGAATGTATGTGTTATTTGAATAATTGGAGTTATAAGTAAGAATAGTAAATAATTAGAATAAGGCTTTATGTCATAATAGAATGGGTAAGTCGAATTAGGCCCATTAATGAAATAGAGTAGTAAGAAGAGGGATTAAAATTAGTGTTGTCATACAACAAAAATAAAGAACAGAAGAGAGGAGAAAGAGGAGAAAAGAGGAGAAAAGAGGAAAAGTGAAGAGGCAACCCTAAAGACTCTACACTCAAGGTAAGAGTGAGAATCTATGTTATTATGAGAGTATATGATGGGTAGATACATGTAATAGGATTGGATATGTCAGTTTCTAGGTTTTAAATCACCCAAATTGATTTAGGGATTTAGAAATTAGTTTTTTGAAATCTAGTTTTTTATGATATAAATAGGTTCCCTATGATCTATACATGTTAGAATATGTTTAATTTATGAAAAATGGGCACTAGAACATGTATCCATGTGGCTTGTCATGTATGGACATAATGTTGTTCGTAGAAATTTTTCTGGTTTTCACAAGGGGAGCTTAGTGCGGGTTAGGGCGCTTAGCACGGGTGGCTGCAAGTTGAAATATTATTTTATGCATGAAAATGATTGGAATTTTGTAGGTTATGATCTATCATGGATTTACATGTATTTTAATAATTTATTTTACTTGATTTGGATTGGTTTTGGAAGCGTTTTGATGAGAAGCTTAACACTTGAATTGTGAATGTAAGTGTTGGAATTTGATGATGTTTAATTATAGTATGATTTGTATCTAATTGCTACATGTTATAATGATGTGTTGAGATGATTTATACAATGAGATTGTGTGTATCTGATTTATTTTCATGAAAGATGTATGTTGTGCAATATTGTGAAGATAATTTAAAATATGTTGTCAAACATATAATAATTAAGACATGGATGATAAATAAAGAAAAATAATTAAACTAAAAGAAACCTGTAATTAAATAATGAGAACATAGTTATGAAATTCTTCAAGTACTGTAGAAATCCTCTACAATATTCCGGTAGGATTTTCTTGCGGAACAACTAACTTGAATGCAAAATAAAAATATTAAACTAAAAAACAAGTTCAGGAGGCTATGAAGAAAAACTAATATTGCAATAGTTTTCTGGTGTAGAAAATTGTTGCTCCTTAGGTGAAAGTTTTATCTGCTTAAGTTCTAAACAAAACTCTGAACTATGAAATTGGAATAATGGCGGGGAAGGAAAAAAAGAAAGTGCAAAATAATGTAACAAAAACGAGAAAGTAGAGACGAGAAAGAGAGGTATTTGTATATCTGTCCTTCTATTTTATATGCTTCCCATAACAAAAACCGCTTTGAGAAAATATAGGGATGTGACTTCATGTTTCAAAAAGACCCGTGTGTGGAGAAAGACCAGGAGGAAATCATGTAGGTCATTGGTGTAGAATCATGGAGAAATCTTCGCCGTCAAACAAAATAGAAAACATGTTTTGCCAAGTGGCATGCAATGTGTGTCGCGGGGCACACATTTTTTTACTCTGTGCCGATCGGAATGGCGTGTGTTCCGAGGGGCACACAATTTCAGCTTGTGTGGGGTATAACAGAAGGTGTGCTGAGGGGAATAACCTTCTGATATGAAGTCTTCTGTTATTTCTGCATTTTTTCTAATTTTGAGCTCATTTTGTTCCATTTCTTCTCCTTTTCTCATGTAGGCCTTGGATGGAATAATTACCTGAAACATACTTGAAAAGCCACCATAATGCAACATAATTGAGATAAAACAGTAACTTTATTTATTCAAATTGAGCCGAATAAGCTATGTGTTTTAGCGTTATCAAACTCCGCTATACTTGAACCTTTGCTTGTCCTCAAGCAAATAATCAGTATGGTAATCTTTTAAGCACAGGTTAAATGCAATTACATGACACAAATCAATTCCTACGTGGTTGCGTTATGTTTCTGTTAGAACGATGTAAGCTCAATATCAACAACAGAGATACAATGATAACACTAGATGACCCCTCCTTATACATACCCGTTCCAGACATGCTATTATAACTCAACCTAATCATTTTTGCTTTGTTTAATCCATTTTGTTTGAGCTCAATCACATTAAGCCATTTATATTATTTCATGCATATAATAGATTAGCCGATTGTTGATGGTCTTATTAAGCATGGGGTTCTGGTACATAAGTTTGGCAACCCCTTAATTAATCTGATTGCATGATATGGGGGATCAAACCGTAGTCCGCCTACCAAGTTCAGCACCAGAAACCTTTGAACCAACTTAAACTGGTTTTTTATAACATAATATATATGTTCCTCACTGTTGGATCAAGTAACTAGGTGAGGGTCACCTAACTTAATTAATGCATTCCCTGTTTTCAATTCATCATTACAAGATGTTTAGGAAAATGATTTAAGCCCATTAACTTATATACATCGGCCCTCTATGTAGTTTGTTTTTAAGACAGCGTTGACTGCTTATATAAACTACTCGGGGTTACTTCAAAGTTTGAGGTTTCGTTATAATAGGTACTTAAATCGGTCTCGCGTATATGGGGGTTTTATAGTGTTGAGGCGATATCAATTTTGTTTAGTTCTCACTAAAAAATTCTAACATATCTTTAAGAGTGAGCAACCTATATACTCTTCAAATATGTCAAGTAAAAGTTTTTGTTATGGCTCAAGAAAGTGAAAGAGTCGAATAATGAACGAAAATCCGCATATAATGACTTGATATTACATAAATTGTTTTATTGAAGGGAAATTTGCAGTAATGAAAATCTACTTAGAAAACGGTAAATAAAAACTATAGAGGTAAAGCTTCATCCCCCAAACATAAACTGTGCATTATCCCTAATGCAATAAAGTAAGGTGAGAAAGGTAGGAAGGAAATGAGATGAATAACTATTTGTCGCCTTAGTCATGCACTCTGCGACGTGCCCGTGCTCGTGCGTGTCCAAGTGCGTTATCTCTGCCTTGGAAAGGCTCTACACCATATCCATGTAGTCCAAAATGAGTAACAAAATCATGCAGTCCGTCGACCCGATAAGTCAATGCTTGCATATCTTAAGTAAGCTCTGACATACTCCGGTCATGCTAGTAGGCGTAGTCTTGCTGATCTCTTTGAAGTTGTCATACTTTTTGCATCATCTCGTTTTGTTGTGCTTCCATCCTCTGATAGTGTTGAGCTTCAGCTTTGTTATGGTGCAACATTTCATCATAGATGTCATCAAGAGTAGCTAGCTGCCCCCGATTTCTTCTTCTTTGGGACTGGTGCTCGGATGATGAACTTGCAAGATTCTCGGTGGTAGCTTGTGCAACATGGTGGTCGTTGTCCGGCTGGGGAGGGTCTTGCTTTAGTACTTGCTCAATTTCATATGGCTCAACATTGCTTGGTCTAGCTTGATCATTATGAACATTCTCACCAGGAGCAGGAGCATTGAGATCATAACACCACTTATCGATATTTGTAACATTGGTAACCTGGGGATATGGAAAAATAATACTTGGAACGACTTTGTTTCGCACCATGATATTGTATTTTCCATCTTCTCTAGCTTTAATAAGGTGACCAACACGACAATTGTCAATATCAATAAATAAAGCTGGTAGTGAAGGCAGATTCGCCAGTTTGTCCCCCAAGTTCAGAGCAAGTGCTATAGAAGTAACTAAATCACCAATACAGAAAGGTGTAGTACCTCGTGCACAGAGAGACTAGATATGTGCCAAGAGAAACACATTGAAATTAATCTTCCAACTAGGCGTGAAGGTGCAGTGTAGAAAGAACAATTCTTTAGAATTAACATTGTTGTTGTTTTCCCTTCCGAAAATGCTTTTGGAAAGGATGTGATGAAAGTAATGGATGAAAGGATTATGGATAGATGCAGCAAAAATACCCTCCCAATTTGAAGGTTTCTCACTGGTTAAAACATTCCATAGACCGAATGTTGTCGATGCCCATTCAGCTTCTAGAGGGATTCGGTAATGCGCTTCTCCTCCATGAGGAAAAAGTAACAGATAACTCAGAGCCTCTTGATTGATAGAGTACCTAGAGCAGTTCCTGGGAGGTACATGTTATTATCTGCTAGGGTGTTGTACGAGAACGAGATCAAAAATTCCAAGGTCAAAGATTCATAAGTTTGATGATTCAGGGTGTAGACATAAGATAGGTCAGAATTATGAAGTAGCCATTGCACACTCTCTAACAATCCCAACTCATGTAGATAGTTAATGTCAACATACCTTGTGGCGGTACCCGAATGTTGGTAAAACTTCTGGTACTGAGCTTCTTGATGTACCACAGCTTTGTCGTTTCTGAACACGATTCTGGGAAGTTCTGGCTCTCCTCTTGTGTGTTGAACTCTTCGAGACATAATTAGATGCAAGGGAGGTGGAATTGTTCGGTTTCAGGAAGATGACAGAAAGTGGTGGGTTTTGATAATTGTTCCTCAAGTGCTTAAATAACAAAATAATAAATAATGCATGGATTATAATTTAATGGTGTTTAATGATAATTATGGAAATAGAGGATATGGAGCGGTAGGGGTGAGGAATATGGAGGAAGGGATTTTAGTGGGGTTTAACGATTTTGAAGAAGATGAAAGGATAGAATGAATATGGTTTTTGTTTAAAACAGATACACGGTGTTGTAATTGATTCTGTCCCGAGGGGCACAAAATGTGTGTCGAGCGGCACACTTCGCAAATGTTTGGCGGTCATCACAGAATGTGTGACGGATGGCACAACATAAAAAATTATAATTTCCAGAAAAGCTAAAAATTAAACCTTACAGACTCATATGTTAAGGCACACAGAGATATTTTATATCAGTACGCAGGAGATTAATAGTATAACAATAAATAATATTATAAATGTAAATATCACATATCATGCCAAACAGTTTAACATAATCTAGAAATTTCGAATTCTTCAAAGTAGTGTCTAAGAAACATAAAACAGAAACATAAAGTAAGACAGCAAAATAATAAAATCCAGAAATTGCAGAATGTCAAGCTATGTCAGCCACTACTGTTAGTATTGAGAGCTGAGGAGTAGATATGTTGGAACATATGGTCCACTTGCTCAGTTACTAAGTCCATAAAACCATGAAACTCGACGTGCAGTTTGGTGAATTCTTCCCATAAGAAGTTTAACTCAGTTTGCACAGCAAGTAAGGCAGTATCATGATCAACAAAGGGAGGTGCTGAGGCAACTGGATCAAAGGAAACACAAAAAGGTGTATGTTGCTCAATGGGTGAAAAATGGTGATATAAAGGTGGCATTTCAGGATCAGTTTCGGTATCAGAAAGGAAAGCATCATTGTGGTCGTAAATTTGAGGTGTTTCAGGAGAAACGGGAGGTGAAGTTGGTTGTGGTTCTAGATCAAAAAGCCAAATTTTTTTGGTTATGAATAAATTTTATTGGATTAGGTAGGGTGAAAAGTTTCATAACCTGATTGTTGATTAGAAGCTCTAATTCACTAGGGCCTAGATTTCTGATTATGCCGGTGTTGAAACATAACCTTATATCCATGGGTCAGAATTTACCTAAAGGGTGGAGTCCTAAAAGTGGTTGACGTATTCCAATAGAATTTACTATCATGGTTACTAGGCCTCCCACCAAGATAGGCGCATGATCAGTTTGAGAAATACGGTCAAAATTGGCTATTATATAGGTAGCGACATAATGAAGAGCTCATCTCTTGACACATAAGTAATGTTTTGCGATTTTCCGAAAAGGGTGTTAGCTAGGAACTTATGGAAGTAGCAAAGAACAGGGGTATGAATACTTTCACAAAACATATTATCAGGCTCAGGGTTGCTGTCTCCGGTTATACTATCCCAAAAGTATCCCAGTTCACGGTCCATAAGAATGTCCTCTTGGGTACAAGTAAAAACATGTGGGCCACTAGGAAATCCTAATACGTTAGCAAGTTCACGGTTATTGTAACTGTATTCTATACCGAAAATTCTAAAAGTGGTTAGGCCTCTTTTAAATCCTAAACCATGGTCAGGCAAAAAGATCAGTGAGCTTAGGAATTCTAAGGTCGACTTTCTATAAGAACTAAATCTTCTTCTCAAAGGAGAACTATCCCAACCTACTTGGTTTAGAAAATACTTTGTCTCTAATGCCTAAAGTGCTCATGGTAAGGCCATCAGGATAAAAAGTCAGTGCCATTTCCCTTGCGGCCAGTGCCTCGAAACGCCTCCTCTGGGCTCTTCCTCTAAAAGCTATGTCCATGGTGTCAACTTCTTGCATTGTAGTTAGTATAGTTAGCTAAAAATTAAGTTAGCCTATAAGTAAGTTGACAATTTAATTAATTTAGTAGTGGTTAACGCTAGAGAAAAATACTGCAAAACTATAATGAAAAGAAAAAAGAAAGAAAAGTAAGAAAACGCAAAAATAAAGAAATTATTAAAGAAAGACAAAAGTCTAGAAAGTGGATTGTATCCTACCAAGCGCTTTGCTTTATGTCACAAGCTCGACATAATTTAAATAGATGATTAGATCCGTGAGTGAGCGGATAGCTCTGCAAGATGGAAACTAACATAATAGTTTTTGTTTTCTATACAATGATAATGCTTTAAATGTTGCCCGTTTATGATAAACGTTTCACTAGATTTCCCTTTAATTTCAATAGCTCCACTTGGAAAAACCTTAGTTATTTCAAATGGATCGGACCACCTAAAGCGAAGTTTTCCTATGAATAAATTAAGTCTAGAATTAAACAGGATCACTATGTCTCCCTTATTGAACTTCTTTCTAGAGATGCACTTGTCGTTCCAGTTCTTTGTTCTTTCTTTATAGATCCTGGCATTTTCATATGCATCTAGTCTAATTTCTTCTAACTCATGGATATCTAGGATTTACTTTTCACCTATGGAAGTGTAACTTAAGTTGAGGGTTTTGATTTCCCAATAAGCTTTATGCTCTAGTTCTACCGGCAGATGACACGATTTTCCATAAACTAGTTTGAAAGCCTTTGTTCCTATGTGTGATACGGTGGGAGAACTAACTTGAAGGTTTTGCGTTTGATTGCAAATTTTGAGTGCAGAAAGTAAATATCATACGCTATTACAAACATTAGGGGGATGGGGTGTACAACTTTTGCAAATGGGGATTGCAAGTAAAATTAAGTCTTAAGTTACTATTACAACCATATTGAATGGATAAGAATGTACAAGAAATTTAAAATGAACTTGTTTTGTTTAAGAAAAGAGATAAGTTTTGTTTAAGAAAATATTTTTGATCTTTTTGTTTTAAGAAATAAAATAAAGCATGTAAAACGTAAAATGTTTTTGGTGTTTTTGATTAGTGAAAATAGAAGTGATAGCAAAAATAGTAAGGAAAAAGAAAAGAGAATCAGCGCATTGCTGAATTAAAAGAGATCAGAAGTTCTGACTCTGACATGCTGCAAAAAATAGAAATCATATTAGTAGAAATAGGTAAAGTCAGAAGTTTTGGGTCCGTTGGGAACAAAGAAGATTTCAGAAGTTCGGATGCCACTGACAGAACTTAGTTTCCCTCTCCATGCTAGTCAGAACATCTGAAACTTAGTAATTTCTCAACAAAACAGAAGATGCGCATATAACAGTTATGACAGGTTTCATAATGTTTCAGAAACAAGAGATACCAGAACTATAAATCAGAAGCAAGCATGAATTTGCTAATAATAATTTCCTTAAAAAGTTCTGAACTGATTTACTCCCTACTTAGGCATACAAATATGTGAAATCTCAGAATACGTACAACATCAGAATCATGATGTCTACATTATATTTTTAAACATGGAAATTTGATAATGCCTAAGTAATATTATGAATGTTAGAAAAACCTTACCTTGCAGCTGGAAAATACTCTGTGAGCTAGAGTCTGGTTCTGAACTCTGGTGATGTTCTAAATAACTTCTTCACATAATCAGCAGGCTGGAACCTTTCAACTTGGGCAATGAATGATTAGAAAAATTCTGGAACAAACAAGGGGGCAAAGTTATGACTTCCTTGAGGTGTATATGGATAGAGAATGTGTTACAGTCTGAACAAAAGTTAGGATGGTTTCTAAATTTATATCAGAAACTGTATGGAGGGTTTTGGTCAAGAAATACTTGTGGAAAAAAAATGCAGTTTGAATGCAAGAACCAAAAGTTAACAGGTTTTTGTATTTTGTATTTGCAGTTTTGGACTCTTGGAATTTTAGCAGGTGTTCAAGGATTTTTCTTTCTCAAAAACTCGACCTCTTTACAGTTGCCAATGAAGTCCAATTTATAGGCAAAAGTTTAGTAGCTTGGAGAGGTCAAGGGGTACAACCATCATATGCTAGGCGCTGACTTGTTCTTGAAGTATGTTAAAATATGTATGGTGGTTAGCAGCTTTAGCAGCGCCTAAGCCGGATTTGTAAGCAGGAATTAAGGAAAGGCAACCTCAAAAACAAAGCAACGTATGGGCCCAGCACACTTTTGTACAAAAGTTTGCTTTTCCAAGATAATAATGGTACCTCTATGCCACACGTGGGGAATCCTTTTGGATAAAGACCCAAAAGTGATTGTGAGCATTAAATGATAATGAGATTTATCAAACCGGAAATCCTGCAATGTGAGATTATGTATCATTGCTTAATTCTGGATCAGAAGTTCAGCTTCAGCGAAACTTAGAATAGACATCAAACTTCTGATCTTTGTATCTCCTTGCTCCAGCATGTTCTGAAGGACTTCTCAGACCTTCCAGGAAGCTTGCAACACGCATTGTAACCTTATTTGAATTACCCTTGCAAACTATGACTGAACCTTTGTGAAAACTGGCCCATAAGTTCTGACCATGATCTATTTTGAAAGTGTCCAGAATTTGCTGAATGCTTCAATTTCAGGGACGTGTCTTTGAGGATTTGACTGGAAATCCCAGCATTTCTAGGAGAAGTTCTGTTCTGTGATATTTTAGGTCTTATTGAGATCTAAAACTCTTGTGTCAGAAGTCCTTCCAGAATCAGCTTGCATCATGATGATAATCTGATCAGAAGTTTTGAGCTTGTCATATTTCTTAAACACTTAAAAACATTTTAAGTATTTAGAAATTTGACTTTTCCCAAAGTAATTTTGACTTTTGAATATCTTGATGAAACAAAACTCACATTCCAACATGTCTTGATGAAATATGATTCTTGAAACTTGATTTTGATCCAAAAGTCAAAGTTTGACTTTTTAGTGTGCAAATGACCGTTTTGCCCTTATGAATGACTTTCTTAGAAAATTTGTAATTCAAGGCTTGAAATTGGATGGGAACAAACCTGAGGGTCCAGGGTGATCTTTTGGGAAATTTCTTGGGAAATGAGAGGGAAACTTTTGGGGTACAACAGCTGCCCCTGTTCAATCTTCTTACACTTGAAGAGTTAGATTGGCGGATTCGCTGTTCGTGACTTGAAGGTGGAAGATGATTGAACACTAGAGTGCCCAGAAATTTTCACTCGATGATGTTGTGGTTGGTTGTGTAGGGAATGGGCTTAAAGATTCCATTTGAAGAAATGATGGATAATTGTTGGAGATGGGCTTAAAGATGCCATCTAAAGGTGATTGTATCTGGACTGTCCCTGAAAGCTCAGCAGGATAATGAAGGAATCTTGGATGATTACTACCTCTGTAGGATGATGAAGGAATCTTAGACGATTACTACTTCAGCAGAATGATGAAGGAATCTAGAATGATTACTACCTAAAAAAGATGATGACCTTTATCTGTTGATTGATCTTTCCTGAAAAGGTAAAGAGTTAGTTGTATGCAACATCATGATGTATGCATTGCGTAATGATGTTCTCAAAATAAATGAGATTTGTGTATTTTTTATGCATATGCTATGAATGTTATTGAAATGTAATTTTGTCTTGGAAAACAAGTCCTTCACAAGTGCTAGGGAGTCATTAAATCTCAGACTACTGTTGAAGAGTAGGTGTGTCTTCAAATTTTGCTTGGAAAGTTTCCACCGTGGATTCATGTTTTGTCGTTTGAGGAAGTGAAGTACTATCTTGTTGAATTCTATGCTTCACAGCACCTTATACTGTTATCTGGTCGAAATCCAGGCTCCATAGTGTTTGAAGAAGTGAACTACTATCTGGTCGAAATGCAGGCTTCGCAGCACCTTATACTGTTATCTGGTTGAAATCCAGGCTTCACAGTGTTTTTGAAGAAGGTAACTACTATCTGGCCGAAATCCAGGCTTCGCAACACCTTCTACTATTATCTGGTCGAAATCCAGGCTTCACAATGTTTTTGAAAAAGGGAACTACTATCTGGTCGAAATCCAGGCTTTGCAGCACCTTATACTGTTATCTGGTCGAAATCCAGGCTTCATAATGTTTTGAAGAAGGGAACTACTATCTGGTCGAAATCCAGGCTTCGCAGCACCTTATACTGTTATCTGGTCAAAATCCAGGCTTCATAGTGTTTTTGGAGAAGGGAACTACCATCTGGTCAAAATCCAGGCTTCGCAGCACCTTATACTATTATCTGGTCGAAATCTAGGCTTCATAGTGTTTTTTGGAGAAGGGAACTACTATCTGGTTGAAATCCAGGCTTCGCAGCACCTTATACTGTTATCTGTTCAAAATCCAGGCTTCATAGTGTTTTTGGAGAAGGGAACTACTATCTGGTCGAAATCCAGGCTTTGCAGCACCTTATACTGTTATCTAGTCGAAATCCAGGCTTCACAGTGTTTTTGGAGAAGGGAACTACTATCTGGTCGAAATCCAGGCTTCGTAATACCTTATACTGTTAGCTGGTCGAAATCCAGGCTTCATAGTGTTTTGAAGAAGGGAACTACTATCTAGTCGAAATCTAGGCTTCGCAGCCCCTTATATTGTTATATGGTCGAAATCCAGGCTTCACAGTGTTTTTAAGAAGGGAACTACTATCTGGTCGAAATCCAGGCTTCGCAGCACCTTATACTGTTATATGGTCGAAACCCAGGCTTCACAATCTTTTGAAGAAGGGAACTACTATCTGGTCAAAATCCAGACTTCGCAGCACCTTATACTGTTATCTGGTCGAAATACAGGCTTAACAGTGTTTTTGGAGAAGGGAATTACTATCTGGTCAAAATCCAGGCTTCGCAACACCTTATACTGTTATCTGGTTGAATTCAGGCTTCACATTGTTTTTGGAGAAGGGAACTACTATTTGGTCGAAATCTAGGCTTCGCAGCACCTTATATTGTTATTTGGTCAAAATCCAGGCTTCATAGTGTTTTTGGAGAAGGGAACTACTATCTGGTCGAAATTCAGGCTTCGCAGCACCTTATACTGTTATCTGGTCAAAATCTAGGCTTCACAGTGTTTTTGGAGAAGGGAACTACTATCTGGTCGAAATCTAGGCTTCGTAGCACCTTATACTGTTATGTGGTCAAAATCCATGCTTCACAGTGTTTTTGGAGAAGGGAACTACTATCTGGTCGAAATCCAGGCTTCGCAGCACCTTATACTGTTATCTGGTCGAATTCCAGGCTTCACAGTGTTTGCTGGGGATTATAGAGTATTCTATTGGGGAAGAGGAGTTGTGGTCCTCTAATTTGTAGTAGTCGGAGAGGCAAACTCAAACTGGGGAATCCTGCCATTTGTTGGGGAAATAAACCCTGTTGCTCAGTCTGTTGGAGAGGCGGCGACTTCGCTGGCAGAAATCCTTGAGGATTCTTGAAGTCGACTCAGTTGGGAAGAGGTTTTCAGAGATTGAAAATCTCGCTGGGGAATCATCCTATGAGAAGGATTTTGGGGAGATTTGTCATTGCCTCTAGTAGCAAGTGTTTGTGGTACTTCCAGGAAATGTTTGACTGTATGTAACCCTTTTTGAGATTGGCGTTCAATTCCCCAAGTAATGGAGATGGAGACCTACCACTGGTTACTCTGCACTTCTTGAGAGATTTATTGGAATCTTGACTTCACTGCCCCAGATGTGCTGGATAGTGGCATGTTATTCCCCCTTGTTGATAGGAGATTTGTCATTGGAAATGTCATCCCACTTGAAGTGATTTTTTTCACTAAGGGAGCTTTCGTTCACTAGATATTCGTTGTGTGAATTTCTCCGCTATCAAACAAATAGCCATATGCAAACAATGATATCCAAATAATGCAAAGTTTATGCTTGTCTTGAAGTTTTGAAAATGCGTTTTAGCAAGTAAAGAAAATTTGTAAGAAAAATTCAACTCATGATTTAGAGTAAAGCTCTACAGAAGTCAGGATTCCTTTTGTAACAGTATGCTTTCGAACTAACCCATGCTTCAATTAGGACTTTTGAAGGGTTGTAACATGGCTTAGTTCACGGTTTAAGGATCAAAGGATAAAGGCCCAAACTGTATTTGTACCCATCCGCTCTTCGTGATGTTCTTCAGTCCTAAACTCAGTTAATTGTGCGTTTGAACTCCAATTGAGTCTGGAATGATGTTTTGGTGATGGTTCAGACAAGTTAAGTTTGTCGGAAAGCAGTCATTTTTGCAACATTTTTCATGTCGTTGAGGATTTGTAATGACCCTCTTTTTTTTTATTTGCCATCCCTGATTTTTACCTGACTGTTCTTGTTTTGAAATTACGTCAGCGGGATGCCCCATTTTTTTCTTAAGTCTCCTTTGTAGGTTTTGACATAGTGGTTTTTTTAGAGATAATGACTGCCTACGTGGTAGGGAACCATCATTTGTCTTTTGATTTTTGATTTCAATTGTTGTATTACAAAGTGGAAGTTTGCGACTGAACGCGCACTTGAATTAACTGAGAGACTACCCTGCCCCAGGTTTTGATTTAAAGGTTTCAATTTGTGTGTAAAAATAAAAATTATACTTCTTTGGCTCAAAGGGGTTGATTAGGGATTATCTTAATTATAACTCCAGTGTTTAGGATTTGAAATAACACTTGTACATCGTCTGCAAGGTTTACCCAAAAGCATATTGTATGAGATGAAGGCATTGTTTTCGTCATCCTCCCTATAAAGGCTTGTAACTTTTATCAAGAGTTGAATGTCATAAAGTAAGTAAAAAGCATAGTTTAACTGTAATTAAAATGAATGGATGGATTCAAGACAAACATATGCAATGCATTAATGAAACAAAATTTGACATTAATAGATAATTG
The DNA here is from genome assembly GCA_948472305.1 of Vicia faba. Taxonomy (NCBI): domain Eukaryota; kingdom Viridiplantae; phylum Streptophyta; class Magnoliopsida; order Fabales; family Fabaceae; genus Vicia; species Vicia faba. Next base: position 78,257,588 of record OX451735.1, read on the forward strand.
TTTAAACAACAAAAGAGATTACAATTGAAAATTCAAATGACCGAAAGTCTCTTTGTCTGAACTTGTCACTTTAGGTGGTGAGCCTTTGAGGGACGGCAAAAGAATTCAGTTTGGCCATATTGTGTGAACTCCAACATTCCTTCATCGATCAGGTCTTGAATCCTGTTCTTCAGAGCCCAACAATCGTTCGTGTCATGCTCGGGACCGTCGGAATGGTAAGCACACCTCTCTTTGGAACGGTAACTACGAGCAGTAGTGTTAGGATTCCTGGGAGGAGCCTTTAATATAATTAGCTCTGTCTTTAACAGGTGTTATAGTACCTGAGCTAACGACATGTCAATCCTGGTAAATTGTCTCTTAGGTGTGACCTCCTTGCGCTGATTCTTTTGTTGTTGTTGGTGAGGTTGTTGTTGGACCCGCGAGGTAGTAGCAAAATGGGAAGGTCTTTCGGCCTCTTGTCTCATGGGAGGATGAGTAGTGACTTGATTTCTAATCCTGGTTGTTTGCCTGACACAGTTGTAACCGTCTTGACGAAGTTGGTTGACAAGATCTTTCAGCTCTTCTTGTCCTTGAGCCAAATTTTGAATAAGAGCCATCTGGCCTACCAGTTGTCCCATCATTTGGACCTTCATTATGGCTATTTCAGTTTGTAACCTTTCCAACTGATCGTCCTTGGTGCCCTCCGGATTCCCTATGACCATGCCCCTTGTGAGGAGAGCTTTCACCTCTTCTTGTCCCTTGGACAGATTCAAGAACATCTCATGAAGTTGGGCGTTTTGAGCTTGGATGTCTTTCACTGCTTGTTCCATATCTATCTTACTGAAATAAACAGCAGGAGGATAAGGAGACCTGTATGGGAGAAACCTGTCATGATAGGATGCATGATATGTGGATGCATGTTTTCCAGGATCTCGTGGGGTTAGTAGTTACTTACAGTTTTTATTGGAGAACTTTGTATCGGTGGATGTCCTTCCACGAGAATTAAGCTCACCATGTCAAGTGGGTTGTAGCCCTTGACTCAAGTTTGTTGTACTTGATCTTTGATGGCATTTGATTAGAGGAAAATAAATCCTCTTTCCCCTTGATAGACGTCTGGTTCAATGTAACCCTGCATCAAAGGCCCTCGAGATCCTTGAAATGCTATGGTTCAATGTTATTGAAAATGCAATGGTATGATGTCATGATGTTATGTACAAATATGTAAAGTAAGCAAGTTTATATACAAATAATCATATTCACACAAAGCAGACAAGTCCTTAGGTTTAGGCTTGTATGGAGTTTGTAGGTAAGTACCCTCTTGAAGTTTAGTTGGCTTAACCTGTCCTAGTTAATAGTAACCGGGTTCTAAGGGATCTCAATATCATCGACCTTTTCCACAAGCTTCGTTCAATAGGCAATTGACTCGCAACCAAACAAAACTCAGGAGTCAAGTCCCAATGAGTGTAGCATCGAGTATCAACCAATTTTCAGCTTTACACTGAAACCGGCTATCTCACTACTTCCTAAAGGCCAAGTTGGTCAAGTAAGGTTCTAAGGTCAGTTAGTGCTTCATGACGCCACTCAGCGGCCCCGTATTCTCCTCGATTCAACACAAGGGATACCGGTACCCACAAATGCGTCACAGTAACGTAGCTATTGCTTAGACCATGTCGGTATACCCCACACAGTTTCCACAATCTATTGCTACTTACCTAAAAGGTGCCTCAGATCCAGGTAGAGGATCAAAACAAACCCAAACAAGGAACCAATAATGTAAAGCAAACAAGTAAAACAAAGAAAATAAAGTAAAGGTGGTCTAACCCTAAGGTAACCCCACTTTTAAGATCCCCAGCAGAGTCGCCAGTTCTGTGATACGGTGGGAGAACTTACTTGAAGGTTTTGCGTTTGATTGCAAATGTTGTGGTTTAGCAAGAGTCGCCACCGACTTTTCTTTTATCCAAAAGGAAAGGAGAAAAAGCACAGGAAAGACCTTTGAGATTATTTCTTGAGTTTGTGGGGTAGATTATGAAAAGGGAAGGTATTAGCACCCTTTTCATCCATGGTTTTCCATGGGCTCTTAGTTACTTGTTAGATCACTTGCTTTTATTTGAAAATGTTCTTGTGGTGTGTTTTTTTGTAAGTATTTTGAAAACTTCTTTGTAATGGTTCTCGTTCCTATAAGAACGCGTACAAAGTGTTATTTTGAAAATAGTTCAAAGAGGTGTTTGTAGAATGTGTTTTTGAAAGTGGTTTTGAAAAGTGTCTTTGTAATGGTTCTCGTCTCTATAAGAATGCGTACAAAGTGTTTTGTCTTTTGAAAATGTTTCAAAATGAAAGTGTGTTGGTGTATAAAATGTTTTTGTTATGAGCAAGCGAGCAACTAGGAGCAAATCTACCTACTCAAAAGGTCTTAGATATTCTTATCCTCCTTCTTTAGGTGTTGCTATCTTACCATTGATTTGGTGAGAAGCCCCATTATTGGATGTGAAGGGACAGGCGTGGGTCATCTTATAGTCATAGAAGGCAACCTATGGATGTTTTAGCAATGTCGTTTAGAGACTAGATCGTTTACCGAAGGCAACATCGAGGGTCATCGAGGGAATACGATCTTTTATCGAGGTTCTTTGCTAAAACGCCCATGTTCGAGGGACATGACTATTTTTCCGATAGGCAACAAGTGAGATTACCCTAAGGTGTGCATATGTGCAAAGTGTGTTTGATTGCATGCATTTTTTTCTTGATTAGGGTTCTCTATTTGTTGATTTCATGTCTTGCCATACACACCCTATTTACTAGCAATATATGAAAGTAATAAAAAGTGCAGAAAGTAAATATCCTACGCTATTACAAACATTAGGGGGATGGGGTGTACAACTTTTGCAAATGGGGATTGCAAGTAAAATTAAGTCTTAAGTTACTATTACAACCATATTGAATGGATAAGAATGTACAAGAAATGTAAAATGAACTTGTTTTGTTTCAGAAAAGAGATAAGTTTTGTTTAAGAAAATATTTTTGATCTTTTTGTTTTAAGAAATAAAATAAAGAATGTAAAACATAAAATGTTTTTGGTGTTTTTGATTAGTGAAAATAGAAGTGATAGCAAAAATAGTAAGGAAAAAGAAAATAGAATCAGCGCATTGCTGAATTAAAAGAGATTAGAAGTTCTGACTCTGGCGTGCTGCAAAAAACAGAAATCATATTAGTAGAAATATGTAAAGTCAGAAGTTCTGGGTCCTCTAGGAACAAAGAAGATTTCAGAAGTTCTGATGCCACTGATAGAACTTAGTCTCCCTCTCCATGCTAGTCAGAACATCTGCAACTTAGTCATTTCTCAACAAAACAGAAGATGCGCATATAACAGTTATGACAGGTTTCATAATGTTTCAGAAACAAGAGATATCAGAACTATAAATCAGAAGCAAGCATGAATTTGCTAATCCTAATTTCCTTAAGTAGTTCTGAACTAATTTACTCCCTACTTAGGCATACAAATACGTGAAACCTCAGAATACGTACAACATCAGAATCATGATGTCTACATTATATTTTTGAACATGCAAATCTGGTAATGCCTAAGTAATATGATGAGAGTCAGCATAAGCTTACCTTGCAGCGGGAAAATACACTGTGAGCTGGAGTCTGGTTCTGAACTCTGGTGATGTTCTGAACAGCTTCTTCACGTACTCAGCAGGCTGAAAGCTTTCAACTTGGGCAATGAATGATCAAAAAAATTCTGGAACAAACAAGGGGGAAAAGTTCTGACTTCCTTGAGGTGGGTGTGGATAGAGAATGTGTTACAGTCTGAACACAGAAGTTAGGATGGTTTCTAAATTTATATCAGAACTTATATGGTTGGTTTTGGTCAAGAAATACTTTAGGAAAAAAAAATGGAGTTTGAATGCAAGAACCAAAAGTTAACAAGTTTTTGTATTTTGTATTTGCAGTTTTAGACTCTTGGAATTTTAGCAGGGGTTCAAGGCTTTTTCTTTCTTAAAAATTCGACCTCTTTACAGTTGCCAATGAAGTCCAGTTTATAGGAAAAGGTTTAGTAGCTTGGAGAGGTCAAGGGGTACAACCATCATATGCTAGGCGCTGACTTGTTCTTGAAGTAGGTTCAAATAGGTATGGTGGTTAGCAGCTTTAGCAACGCCTAAGCCGAATTTGTAAGCAGGAATTAAGGAAATGCAACCTTAAAAACAAAGCAACGTATGGGCCCAGCACACTCTTGTACAAAAGTTTGCTTTTCCAAGACAGTAATGGTACCTCTATGCCACACGTGGGGAAATCTTTTGGATAAAGACCCGAAAGTGGTTGTGAGAATTAAATGATGATGAGATTTATCAAACCGGAAATCCTGGAATGTGAGATTATGTATTATTGCTTAATTCTGGATCAGAAGTTCAGCTTCAGCATAACTTAGAATAAACATCCAACTTCTGATCTTTGTATCTCCTTGCTCCAGCATGTTCTGAAGGAGTTCTTAGACCTTCTAGGAAGCTTGCAACACACATTTTTAGCCTTCTTTGAATTACCCTTGCAAACTCTGACTGAACCTTTGTGAAAACTGACCCAGAAGTTCTGACCAAAATCTGTTTTGAAAGTGTCCAGAATTTGCTGAATGCTTTAGTTTCAGGGACGTGTCTTTGAGGATTTGACTTGAAATCCCAGCATTTCTAGGAGAAGTTTTGTTCTGTGATATTTTAGGTCTAATTGAGATCTAAAACTCTTGTGTCAGAAGTCCTTCTAGAATCAGCTTGCATCATGATGATAATCTGATCAGATGTTCTGAGCTTGTCATATTTCTTAAACACTTAAAAACATTCTAAGTATTTAGAAATTTGACTTTTCCCAAAGTAATTTTGATTTTTGAATATCTTGATGAAACAAAAGTCACATTCCAACATGTCTTGATGAAATATGATTCTTGAAACCTTATTTTGATCCAAAAGTCAAAGTTTGACTTTTCAATATGCAAATGACCGTTTTGCCCTTATGAATGACTTTCTTGGAAAATTTTTAATTCAAGGCTTGAAATTGGATGGGAACAAACCTGAGGGTCCATGGTGATCTTCTGAGAAATTTCTTGAGAAATGAGAGGGGAAATTTTGGGGTACAACACTATGGATATCTTATAGGCTGTTCTATATGCCCACAACGCTTTGTGTAATCTGAACGGCCAATCTTTCCTAGAAGTGGCAACTATTTTTTCTAAGATTTGCTTAATACCTCTGTTGGAGACTTCTATTTGGCCACTTATTTTGGGATGATATGGTGTTGCTACACGGTGTCGGACTCCATATTTCACTAATAGTTTTTCAAAGATTTTCGAAATGAAATGAGATCTGCCATCACTGATGACAAGTCTTGGTACACTAAATCTAGGAAAAAATATATTTTTAAAAAGCCTAATTACTACTCGTGCATCATTTCTTAGAGAGGCTACAACCTTAATCCATTTTGATACATAATCTATAACAACGAGTATGTATTTATTTTCAAAAGAGGATGAGAAAGGTCCCATGAAATCAATTCCCCCATACATCAAATACTTCTACTTCTAAAATGCCCTTTTGAAGCATCTCGTTACGTCTGGAGGTGTTACCAGTGCGTTGGAATCGTTCGCGGTTTATGACTGTAATGTGAACATCTTTCCATAAGTTAGGACAATAGAGGCCAGCTTGTAAAATATTAGCGCAAGTCTTTGAAGTGCTTGCATGTCCACTATAGAAAGCAACATGACAATGGGAAATTATGTCTTCTATTTCATCTTCGGGGACACATCAACGGGAAATACCATCGACGCCTCTTTTAAATAGCAGAGGCCCATCCCAATAATATTGTTTGAGATCGTGAAAAAACTTCTTATTTTGCTGAAAGGTTAGATCCGGTGGAAGCACTCCAGCGACCAAATAGTTAACAAAGTCAGCGTACAATGGGAGGGTGTTCTTATTGTTAATGGTTACGGGGTGTTCAATGGTGTTGTTTTCTAACTGGGCTATGAGTTGTTCGTAAGGGAAATTATTGTTAATATGCACTATTTCAGGCTTAATGTCTTCCATTCTAGATAAGTGATCGGCTACTACATTTTCAGTGCCTTTTTTGTCTTTGATTTCTAAATCAAACTCTTGTAAGAGTAAGATCCATCTGAGTAATCTCGGCTTGGCATCCTTTTTGCATATATGTATCTAATCGCAACATGATCAGTGTAGATAATTATCTTTGCTCCAACTACGTAAAACATAATTTATCTAGAGCGAAGACGACATTCAAAAGTTACTTTTCAGTTGTGACGTATTTCATCTGTGCAAGATCTAAGGTTCTACTGGCATAATAGATCGCATGAAGCTTTTTATCCTCGTTGTCCTAAAACTGCGCCTACAACATATTCGCTAGCATCACACATGATTTTGAAATGTAATCCCCAATCAGGTGGTTGCATAATACGTGCAGTAATAAGAGTTGTTTTTAGTTGTTCGAATGTTTTTAAGAATTTGTTGTCGAAATTGAATTCAACGTCTTTCATTAACAGGCCAATTAGCGGTTTGGTAAATTTAGAGAAATCTTTAATGAATTGTCGGTAGAAACCGGCGTCTCCTAAGAAACTTTGTATTTCTCTTATGATTTTTTGAGGTTGAAGGTTTTCTATAACTTCTATTTTTTCTTTGTCAACCTCAATTCCTTTATAGGATACTATGTGTCCAAGTACGATTCCTTGTTGGTCCATGAAATGGCATTTTTCCCATATTAATACGAGGTTCACTTTTACGCATCGTTCAAGTAACATTTCTAAGTTCGATAAGCATCCTTTAAAGATTTGTTCACAGAAAGAGAAATTGTCCATAAATACTTCCATGATGTCGTCTATAAAATCATCGAAAATTGACAACATGCATCTATGGAATGTTGCAGGAGCATTGCATAGTCCAAACGAAATTCGTCTATAGGTAAATGTACCATAAGGGCAGGTGAATGTAGTCTTTTCTTGATCTTTGACGTGTATAGGGATTTGGAAGAATCCCGAATAACATTCCAGATAGCAAAAATGGGAATGCTTAGCTAGTTGTTCGAGCATTTGATCAATGAAAGGTAAAGGAAAATGATCTTTTTGAGTGTCTTTGTTTAACTTTCTATAGTCAATGCATATTCTCCATCCGGTTTGGGTACGTTGTGCTACATATTTACCTTTTGCGTTGCTGACAACTATAACACCTCCTTTCTTTGGTACAACATGTATTGGGCTAACCCATTTATTGTCGGATATCGGATATATGATTCCTACTTCTAATAAATTTTATACTTATTTATTAACTACATCACTCAGAACTGGGTTTATTCTTCTCTGATGTTCTCTCTAGGTTTTGTAGTCTTCTTCGAGCATAATGTGATGCATGCAAATTGAGGGGCTTATTCCTTTTAGATCATAGATGTTATAGCCTAAGGCAGGCGGTTATTTCCTTAGGACATGTAGTAATTTTTCTGTTTCTATTTGTCCTAAATCTGTGTTGACTATGACGGGTTGTTCGAGTTCTGTGTCAGGGATTCATATCTTAGATCTTTTGGTAATGTTTTAAGTTTGACAGCTGGTTTCCTTAAGCAAGGAATAGGGTCAGGAGTTAGCGCGAGACATTCACTTAGATTATCATCCCTGTATTCATTGCACCAATTATCATCTTCAAGGATTGGAGGTATTGGAATTTTTAAAGCTTCTGAATATTTGGTCTGCTGTTTCTCCATTTCTTTAACGCGTTCATCAATAACGTCCAAGAAACAACATGAATCATCTATAGTTGGTGCTTTGAAGAATTGTGAGAGGATTAATTTAACTTTTTCTTCTCCAACCTCAAATGTGAGTTTACCTCTTTTTACATCTATGATGGCTCCGCGGTGGCGAGGAATGGTATTCCTAATATAATAGGGATGTTGGAGTCTTCCATGATATAAAATTGTCCAATACATACAAGCATGTTTTCGAGCATTCCTATAGGAAATTTCACTGAGCGATCAACTATTTGTACTGCAATTCTTGTTGGTTATAATTCTCCCATATTTAGTCTTTTGTGAATCGATAATGGCATTAGACTTATATTTTCTCCTAAGTCGCATAGAGCTTTGTCTATGAAGAACGTTCTGATTACACATGGAATGGAAAAACTACCAGGGTCTTTGAGCTTAGAGGGCATGTTATTTTGGGTTATAGCACTACACTCTGCAGTAAGCATGATTGTTTCATTGTCTTTGATCTTTTTCTTATTGGATAATATTTATTTAAGGAACTTAACGTAGGAGGGCATTTGCATGATAGCTTTTGTAAAAGGTATAGTGATATTTAGTTGTTTCAGAAGTTCAACAAATTTCTTAAATTACCCTATATTTTTAGATTTAACTAACCGTTGAGGGTATGGTATTTGTGGTTTATATGGTAGCAGAGGTACGTAGGGTTTTTCTTTCTCTTCTACCTCTGTGCTTTCATCTCCCTCCTCATCTTCTTTTGGTTCTTCTTCCTTCTCAGTTGGTTTACCAGTGCTCTGGTACATGGCTGGACTTTTGGTTCTTGGTTCAGTTGGTCCTTCTACTTCTGTTCCACTTTGAAGTGTTATGGAATTAGCATGCCCTTTCAGATTTTGTTGTGGTTGGCCAAGAAAAGTGCCAGCTGTAGCATCTTGTTGTTGAGCCACTTAAGAGATTTGTGTTTCAAGCATTTTGTTTTGAGTGGCAAGGGCATTAACCTTGTTTGATAGCTGCTTTATTTGTTCACTAGTGTGTATGTTTTAATTCATAAAATCTTTGTTTTGTTGTGCTTGAGTGGCTACGAAGTTTTCTATCATGATCTCTATATTGGATTTCCTAGGAAAATTTGGAGTAATTTGGGTAGTTTTCTAGTATCGTGGGGTGTAATAGGAGCTTGTCCAGCTAGATATAATGCATTTTTATTCTTGTATGAAAATTTAGGATGATTTTTCCAGGTAGGATTATAGGTATTCCTGTATGGATTTCCTTGAGCATAATTCATTTGATCAAATGGTACTCCTATTAAAAGTGTGCATTCAGGTGCAACATGTGCATGAAGTCCGCATAAATCGCATGATGGAGCTACTCTAGCCACGGTGGCTGTGGGAGTTGTGGTCACGTTTTCTATCTTTTGGGTAAGAGCTTCTACCTTAGTGTTGACTTGTTCTAAACTGCTAACTTTGTGCATACCACATTTCGTCTGAGGTTTCTCTATAATGGTTCTATCGCTTCCCCACTGGTAATGGTTTTGAGTCATACTTTCGGTAAGATGATAAGCATTATGATAAGGTTTGTCCATCAGTGTGCCGTCAGCTGCAACATAAATCGTTAGTCTTGTGTTGTACAAGAGACCATTGTAAAAGGTGTGGATTATCAACCATTTTTCTAGACACTGATATGGACAAAGTTGCAACATGTCTTTTTATCTTTCCCGTGCTTCGAAGAGAGATTCACTTTCCTTTTTCTTAAAACCATTGATATTGGCTCTTAGCATAGCCATTTTACTCGACGGAAAATATCGCGCTATGAAAACTTTCTTCAATTTGTTCCATATGGTAACCGAGTTGGATGGTAGAGACTGGAGCCAGACTCTAGCTCTATCTCGCAATGAAAAAGGAAAAAGACGAAGTCTTATAGCTTCGGGGCTGACACAATTTGTTTCACTATGTCTGTGTACTACATAAACACGAATAAATATAAATTCGAGTCATCCGTAGGGCATCCTAAAAACTGATTTTGTTGGACAACTTGTAATAATGAAGGTTTCAACTAGAAATTGTTCTGAATGATAGCGGGAGCGACAATGCTGTTGTGAGTTTCCTCTTGCAATGGGGCAACATAATCCTTCATAAGATGATTTTGGGGCCCTTCGGACATTCTTGGTTCAAGAAGAGATAAATCAGGAAGATTGAATTCAGGAAGATTGTACTTAATTTGGTATTCTCTAATTCGGCGTCTTATACTAACAAAACGCTCGACCTTGTCGATTGGTTGCTCTAATTTTTTTCCTTAAGAGAGAGTGCTTGGCATACAATCAACGGATAAAAGGGAAATAATATTGTTTCCTTAGTCTATACTGCATAACAAAGGATTCACAGTATCGACAAAATTCATTCCCCAACAACTACGCCAAAAACTTGATCGCGTGACTCTAAGAGTCTATTAGGTGTATTAACTGCAAGTGCATAATTTAATTGCATAGTTTTAAAAGATATCGAACCCACAAGGACTTGTAATCGAATTTATGTTATCTAAAGCTATTGTGTAAAGATAAGGCTAATAAATATTAGTTTTTGGGGTAGACGAAAAATAAAGTTAGACTTAATTTAAATATTTTATAACGCGATGTCGGTATGTAATACGTCTGACTTTGGGAATTTAGTAAATCATTGGCATAGCTTTGAGTATTCAGAACACTTTTCAGTAAAAACTACTAGTTTAAAAATATTTATCTCACACTCACTCTCGTGAATGTATATTCGGACTATATTATTAAACTTAAATGATCACTCTCGTTGTTTCATTCAACATTTAAAAATACTTTTTGAAAACAAATAGATTCTAATTAATTGTAAACCGCTCTCGTTGTATTTAAAACCAATGTTTGATGACCACTATCCGGTTAAAAACTCACACTCTCATGATTATTGATTTTAGCCTGTGGTTGTTTCTTACTCTCGTAACAAAACAGTTTTATATTGAAATATGAAAATCAAACCATAAAAGTGTTTTTATAAAATGTTTATGCCAATTCATTACCAAACTCCTTTGGTTTGTGACTTTATATACCAGTGTCAAGGAAATTAGTCGGACATATTATTTGTTACGAACACAGAGTAATAACAAACATATAATAATTCAGACATGAATGATAAATAAATAACAATAGTTAAACTAAAAGAAACCTGGAATTAAATAACGATAACAGAATTATGCAATTCTTTAAGTACTATAGCAATCCTTCACAATATTCCGGCAGGATTTGCTTGTGGAAAAACAAACTTGAGTGCAGAATAAAAATAATAAACTAAAAAAAAGTTCAGGAGGCTATGAAGAAAAAACTAATATTGCAATAGTTTTCTGGTGTAGAAAACTATTGCTGCTTAGGTGAAGTTTTTATCTGCTTAAGTTCTAAGAAAACTCTGAACTGTGAAACTGGAATAATGGCAGAGAAGGAAAAAACGAAAGTGCAAAAATAATGTAACAAAAACGAGATAGAAGAGACAAGAGAGAGGTCTTTATAGAACAATACTTCTATTTTATATCTTCCACGTAACAAAAACAGCTTTGAGAAAATATAGGGATGTGACTTCGTGTTTCCAAAAGATCCGTGTATGGAGAAAGACCAGGAGGAAATTATGCAGGTCGTTGGAGTGGTATCATGGAGAAATATTCGTGCGTCAAACAAAACAGAAAACAGGTTGTGCCGAGTGTCATGCAATGTGTGTCGCGGGGCACACATTTTTTTACTCTGTGCCAATCGTAATGGTGTGTGTGCCGAGGGGCACACAATTTTAGCTTATATCGGGCGGAACAGAAGGTGTGCCGAGGGGAACAACCTTCTGATATAAAGTCTTCTATTATTTATGTTGTTTTTCTGATTTTGAGCTTGTTTCTTTTCCAATTCTTCTTCTTTTCTCCTGTAGGCCTTGGATGGAATAATTACTTGAAACACTCTTGAAAAGCTAACATAATGCAAGATAATTGAGATAAAACGGTAAACTTATTTTTGAAAATCGGGTCGAAAAAGCTATGTATTTTCGCGTTATCAACTATTGACTTGTCCCAAACCTAACGCTGAATGAAGTTTGAAAGCTTAAGGATGAATCAGGCTTTTATTGGTGGTTATCTATCTTGGAGATATGGACCCGAAAGGACCGGTAATGATAACATTAGTACCACATGCATAATGCATTTGAGTTTCATTGGAGTCACATGTGTCGATGTGAATTGTTGCATAATCACTTATTATGTAATATTAGTGTGAATGTGGTGTTTTGATATGCAACATGTGATAATTGATTTAATTGTACAATTGTGGTAATTGGAATTGAATTTCATTTGGAATATGAATTGATGAGCTATGTTGTATATGTGGATTATGTTATGCGTATACGTGGTTTTATGAAGAGTGATGAATTCATATTGGTGTATATATGTTTTACATTTCTTATGATTATATATTTTTATAATGATATGACTTCTCACCCTTTGTTGGAATGATATTTTATACGATATCGCTCAGGTACCGGAGATAGTGGTGTTTCTTCCCAGGATTAGAGGAGGATCTAGATCCTTATTTATCTACGTATTCCTAGGTAGTGAGTCATTGCTCTGGTCTATGTAAGAAGAGGGATATTCAAACTCATGTTTTGATTTGTTTTAAGAGATATTTGTTATTACTCTCTTATTTGGATATGTATGAGATTATGTGATGTTTGGCCTTAGTGTGTAGTACTTATGATATGATTGCTAGTATGGGATTTTAATCATTTATATATTTATGTTGAGATATTTATTTCGCTGCGAGATGCATAGTTTTGTATTGGCATATGAAACGTGAATTTGAATACATGTTATGATCATGATCAATATGCATGTTTGATTTCCTTATCGTTTTGTGAAGTCAACTGTGACACCTTCTTTGAGATGTATGCTAATTTATTCTAATTATGAAATTTATGTATATGTGGGGTTAGAGGGTGTTACAATAGTTGTATCAAAGCAATGTTCGTTCAAATTGTCGAAGTTACTAATGTGTTTATTTCTTATAGTATTTAATTTGTGTATTTGACACAATCAATGTTGTTTGTCTGACGAGTGTTGTTGGTTGTTTGTATGTTTTGAATCTTAGGAAGATGGTTTCTTAAAGGAATGATGATGCTATTGATTAGGCCTTGAAAATGTTGTCTAGATCTCTCAGGCAGATTCCATAGGCGAATGTTGGTAACAGAGATGAGGATGATCAGTTCCGTGCTTTGGAGAAATTCCAGAAGAATAATCCTCCAATCTTTGAAGGAGAGCATGAACCTGACAAGGCACCAAAATGCTTAAAGGCGATTAAGAAGATATTTCGAGTCATGAATTATACTTATATGCAAAAGGTATAATTTGATACTCATAAGCTTTAGAAGGAAGTTAAGGATTGGTGGAACAACACTTTTAAGAGGTTTGATGAAGATGGTATTGTGGTTACTTAGGCTCTTTTCTGTGATGCTTTCTAGAGAATTATTTTCTGAAAGATGTGCGTGGGAAGAAAGAGGTGGAATTTCTTGAGCTGAAGCAGGGTAATGGTATTGTAGTTAAGTATGCTGCAAGGTTTCAAGAGTTGATTAAGTATTATCCTTATTATAATACTGCTAATGTTGAGAGGTCTAAGTGCCTTAAGTTTGTGAATGGTTTGAGACATGATATCAAGAAGGCTATTGGTTACCAACATATTGCTCATTTTTCTAAGTTGGTGAAAAAGAGTACTATTTATGATGAGGATAGTAGGGAGAGTGATTCTTACTATAAGTCTTTGAATGATAAAGGTTAATTCCGTGGAAAACCTTATGTGTCTCCTAATGAGAAAGGGAAGCAGAAAGTTGGTTATGACAGGAAAATGAGTGGGGGAGGAGCTCACACTCTGGTTAGATGCTATAGACGTGGTGTCGAAGGACATCATATTACTGAGTGTACAAGCGCTGAAGTGAAGTGATTCAAGTGTGGCAAGTTTGGTCACAAGTCTACTTATTGCAGAGGTGTTTCGAGTGTGACTTGCTACAACTGTGGGGAGCAAGGTCACATTAGTACCAAGTGTGACAAGCCGAAGAAAGACCAAGTGAAAGGAAAAGTGTTTGCATTATCTGATTCTGAGACCTCTGCTGAAGATAGACTAATTTGAGGTACATACTTTATTAACAATACACCTTTGATTGCTATTATTGATAATGGTGCGACACATTCTTTTATTTCCTTGGACTGTGTTAAGAGGTTGAATCTTGAGTTATCTTGTATGCATGTAAATATGGTTTTTGATACTCCTGCCATGGGTTATGTAACTACTTCTTATGTGTGTTTGAATTTTCCGCTGAGGATATCTTATAAAGGTTTTGGTGTTGATTTGGTTTGTTTTCATTTAGATCAACTTGATGTTATTCTTGGTATGAATTGGCTGGAATTTAATCATGTTTATATCATTAGTTTTAATAAAACTGTTATCTTTCTTGATTCTAGTTTTGAGAGAGATTTATTTATGTCAGCTAAGCTAGTGACTGAGTCCTTGCAAGATGGTGTTGTGTTATTGGGTTTGATGGCAACATTGGAAATTGATGGGAATGGGATGATTGGTGAAATACCGATAGTTCGTGATTTTCCTGAAGTGTTCCCTGATGATATAATTAATTTGCCTCCAGAGCATGAAGTGGAGTTTATGATCGACTTGGTTCTTGGAACTAGTCTGGTATCGATGGCTCCATATCAGATATCCAAATTTGAGTTGAATGAGTTGAAGAGTCGACTTAAGGATTTGCTTGAGGAGAGGTTTATTCATCCAAGTGTGTCACCGTGGGGTGCACCTATTTTGTTAGTTATGAAGAAGGAAGGTTATATGAGGTTATGTGTGGATTATAGATAGCTGAATAAGGTGACTATTAAGAATAAGTATACACTTCCGAGAATTGATTAATTGATGGATCAGTTGGTTGGTGCAAATGTGTTTAGTAAGATTGATTTGAGGTTTGGGTATCATCATATTCGAGTTAAGGATGAAGATATTCAAAAGAATGCTTTTAGGAAAAGGTATAGTCACTATGAATATTCTGTGATGTTGTTCGGTGTGACCAATGCACCTGGCGTGTTTATGAAATACATTAATAGAATTTTTCATCAATATTTGGATCAGTTTGTAGTTATGTTCATTGATGTTGTTTTGATCTTTCTAAGTGTGTGTTTTGGTTGAAGAAAGTGAGTTTCCTTGGTCATGTGATATCAAGGGGTGGTATTTTTGTTGAACTGTCGAAGATTGAGGCTGTGTCTCAATGGGAAGCTACAAAATCTATTTCTGAGATTAGAAGTTTTCTTGGTTTAGTAGTTTATTATCGAAAGTTTATTGAAGTTTTTTCCAAGTTGGAGTTACCATTGACGCAGTTGACTACAAAGGGTCAAGCCATTATTTATCTTCGCAATGTGAAGCTGGTTTTCAATAGCTTAAGAAAAGGTTGGCAAATACTCCTATTTTGATATTGCCGAATCCGGAAGAACCTTTTCTGGTCTATTGTGATGCTTCTTTATGGTTTTAGAAGGTGTGTGTTGTACCCCAAAATTTTCCTTCTCATTTCTCAATGCATTTTCTCACAAGGATTTTCAAAAGTTCATGTTTGCACCAGTACAATTGGGCCCCTCAATCATCAAATTGAAGAAGGAAAAGTATGCTTAGATCCATAAGCTTCGATGGAGCATTTGGCTCCTTCGAGCAAGCTTTGGTCCACAAGCTTCGATGGAGCATTTAGCCCCCGTCGATGCAAGCTTGGTTTGCATCCTTCGATTGGACATTGTTGCTTTCTTCAAGCTAGCTTGATTTACATCCTTCGTTTGGGAATTTGGCTTCTTCGAACATGCTTTGGTTCACAAAACTTCATTTGGGCTTATGGATTTCTACATGCTTGCGTTGATTCACGAAGCATGTGGCCTCTTGCAGGTTTTCTTTGATTCACTAAAATGAACCCTGTACGCAAGCTTCAATTTATAGATCAGTGGCCTCCTAAATGTTTGTTTCACAAAGCAGTTGCCTCCTGCATGCTAGCTTTGATTGGGCATTGTTTCCCTTTGAAACAACTTCCTTCGATTCAGGAGGCAAGGGCCTCCTGTTGGTCTCCTTTGATTTAGAAAGTCAGTGACTTCCTACTAGTTTCTTTCGATTCAGAAGGAAATTACCTTCTGAAAGCTTCCTTTGATTCAGAGGGAAATGACCTTCTGAAGGCTTTCCTTTGACACGAAGCAGGGACCTCCTGCATGCAAGTTTCAATTGCACCATTGTCCCCTTACATGTTTTCTTTGATTCACAAAGAAGGGGTTTCCCTTATGCTAAACAGACACAAGGAAATGGCCTCCTTTATTGTTTGCTTCTATTCACAAGGCAGAGGTTTTTCTGATGCTAGCATGCACAGGGCATTATCACCTTCATAACACCTTCGAATACACCTACATGATGGCTTCGAGTCAATATCCAGGTTTACTTCGAATCACCTTCAAATACACCTACATGTTGGCTTCGAATCCACCTTTAGGATTTCTTCGAATCACCTTCATATCACCTTAGAATCCATCTGCAAACCGTTCAACACACATAGTGCTACACTATGACACACTTTTGCTGGCCCATTCGAAGACCATGTTGGAGACATTTAATCTTGTTTACTCTTGAGTCTGGTCGAAGAGTGAATCTATGTGGCTAAAATGAAAGAAATAGCATTCGATCCAAGTCATCAAGTTGAATCCATAGGCCAGGCTACATGGTTTTGCTTTTCAAACCTCAAACATATTTCTCACACTATGTTTAATTATTTATACAATTAAGGTAGGCTTTTACTTAATTTTTTACCAAGACAAATTGCCCTTAATAGTATAATACTACTTTTAGAAAAGTCTTTCTTGAGCCTTGCGCCTGTTTTCCTTCTGCAAAAAGCAATCCATCTAAACCATTAATCTTGCTATCTCATCTTGGGATCATGACACAAGTGGACATTTTCTTTCCAGTTAAGCCTTATTTTATTATTTTTACTCCCAAACTTACCAAAAACTTTCTCTATAAATAGAGAGATCCTTTGCAAAGATCATGGTCCGGTTTTCTTGTTGGGGTGGTGGAAAGAATCTTAAAAAAAAAACTCTTAAACTCTCAAAAATCTCAAACACTTAACACACTCTCAAACCCAGAATCCAAAGAAACACCACACTTGTTTCTTCCCTTAGAATCAAGAACCCATGGAAACACCAACCCAACGTTTTTCTCTTGCTTTCGAATCTAGCCAAAGAAACACAACACTTGTTTCTTCCCTTCGAATCCAGGATCACCCAGGGTAGCAGCTCAAGGTCTAACACCTACATTCCAACGTCAAGCAAGGTAAGTCCTCTTGACCTTAAGATTTTTGTTTCAAGCATAACATGTAAATAACCATTTCCTTTAATTTCAAACATCATTATTATCCTTTGGTTTGTTTTTGTTTCCACCTTTTTCAGTTTTTTTTCATTGCTAATATTTTGGTTTTGTTGCTTGGTTCATCAGACACTTTTTAAGAACTAACCTGGCCATGAAACAATACTAGCATGGCCTCAAGCCATGTTGCTATTTAAATGTTAAATGAAAGAAAACAAGAGGAAGGATGTGTGAAGCGAAGCCTTAGGCTTCACCCCAAGCTGGTGTGTGAATCGAAGGTTACAGAATATGATCCACACTGGTTATAGACCCCAAACGAAGAAGTAAAAGTAGTGGTATAAGGATACATATTCATGCTGCTTTGCAAGTCCAATCGAAGTAAACAGAGAAAAGGGCGTGATCGAAGGATGCATACTCACACTGACTTCCAGGCCCAATCGAAAGAAGACAGGAATTGTTGAATTGAAGGGTGCATACACATACCAACATCCAGGCCCAATCGACAGAAGAAAGGAAAAGCTGAATCGAAGAGTGCTTACTGCCTGATCGAAGAACTTGTTTTCCTTTCTTTTATTTTGTTTTGTCTTTATATTTTCTTGCTATTTGATATGATTGTAATAGTTTAGGATATTTACTTTCTGCATTTTTATTGCTTTATACAAAATGCTAGTAATTAGGGTGTATGGAAAGATAAAATCAACAAGAGACAAAAATGCATGCAGTCAAACACACTTTTCACACATGCACCTCTAGGGTTAACTCCACTTGTTGCCTTGATAAAATGGTCATAATATGCATGTAAGACGTCTTAGTAAAAACAATCAAAAGATCATAGTCCCTCGATGATGCTTCGAATGTTGCCTTACAAATGATCTTAGTCCCTCAATAGAAATGCTAAGATATCTCACAACATTGCTATTCATGACTACGCGATGACCCACGCCCGTCCCTTTTACATCCAAAGATAGAGATGCTTACCAATCTATTGTTAGATAGCAATATCAATGGAAGAGAGAAATGAACAAAAGACTTTTGAGTAGGTAGAACATTCTTAGTTGCTTGCTCATAATCCATTTTCAAAAACAAAACATTTTTCAAACACGTCCAAAGCATGAAATGTTTTCAAAAGTCCAAACACTTTGTATATATTCTTATAGAGACGAGAATCATTACAAAGTTTGCCCAAACGAAGGCGCTTTTCAAAAATACTTTCGAAACCCACCACAAACACATTTTCAAACAAAGCATTTTCAAAGTGATCTAGCAAGCAACTACGAGCCCATAGATAACTCTAGATCAAAAGGGTGCTAACGCCTTCCATTTTCATAATCTACCCCCGAACTCAAGAAAACATCTCAAAGGTCTTTCCTGTTCTTTTCACCCTTTCCATATTGGATAAAAGAAAAGTCAATGGCGACTCTTGCTATCCGCAACAATTGCGATCAAACGCAAAACAAACCAAGTTAGTTCTCCCACCACATTACAATTTGTTAATGCAAAATTAGAAGGTTGTGGATTATGCTTCAAAGAAACTTAAAGTTCACGAGAGGAATTATTTGATGCATGATTTAGAGTTGTCTGCAGTTGTGTTTGTCTTGAAACTTTGGAGGCATTATTTGTTTGGATCAAGATTTGATGTGTTTAGTGATCACAAGAGTTTGAAGTATTTGTTTGATCATGAATAGTTGAATATGAGGCAAAGAAGGTGGTTGGAAGTCTTGAAGGACTGTGATTTTGGTTTGAACTACCCTGTGAGTAAAGCGAATGTTGTAGTTGATTCTTTGAGTAGGAAGTCTTTACATATGTCGATGTTGATGGTGTAAGAGTTGGATTTACTTGAGAATTTTCAAAATTTGAGTTTAGTTTTTGAAGATACTTATTCTGGTGTTAAGCTTGGTATGTTGAAGCTTATTAGTGGAATTCTTGAGGAGATTAGAGAAGGTCAAAAATCTGATGTAGTTTTGGCGGATAAATTGGCGTTGACCAATCAAGGACGAGGTGGTGATTTCCAGATTAATGAGAATGGTATTATGAGAAGTCGTGATGGAGTTTGTGTTTCGGATTTAGTTTAGTTAAAGAGGTGTATTCTTGAAGAAGGGCATCATAATGGATTGAGTATTTATCCTAGAGCTACTAAGGTGTACCATGATTTGAGAAAATTATTTTGGTGGTCAGATATGAAGAAAGCTATTGAAAAGTTTGTGAATTCTTGTTTGATCTGTCAGAAGTCTAAGGTGAAACATCAGAAACTGTCTGGGTTGTTGCAACCATTATCCATTCCTAAGATGAAGTGGGATATCATTTCTATGGATTTTGTTTCAGGTTTATCGAGGACTCTGAGTAATTGTGATGTTGTTTGGGTTATTTTGGATAGATTGACGAAATCTACTCACTTTATTCCGATTAGGATGGATTATCCGATGGAGAGGTTTGCTAAGTTATATATTGAGAAGGTTGTGAGTTTGCACGGTGTTCTGTCCAGTATTGTTTTTGATAGAGATCTGAGGTTTAGTTCAAATTTTTGGGAAGGTTTACAAGATTCTTTGGGTATGAAGTTGCATTTGAATTTGGCGTATCATCCGCAAACAGATGGTCAGAATGAGAGGGAAATTCAATCACTTGAAGATCTTTTGAGAACTTGTGTTTTATACAAGGAGGTACTTGGGATAGTTACTTTCCTTTGATTGAGTTTACTTATAACAACAATTTCCATTCAAGTATTGGAATGGCAACGTTTTAGGCTTTGTATGTGTAGGGGTAGAAATGTTAAAGACTAAGTCATTGGATTGACTAGACTTATACATATCAAAAATAAAAATTGCCACCGTGCTTTATTGTTTCGGAAGGAATGGGAAAATAGCGAATAACCCAAAAGAGGGGGGAAATATTCAAGGTAATGGGATTGGTTGTGCAAAGGGAAGGTATTACCACCCTAAACATCTACGGTACTCCGCAGGAATTTCTTTATAAAAATCTGTATATTTTGGCTATAAAATGTAGTATGAAAAATAGATGGTGGAGGTAAGAAAAGAAATATATTTTTATGATTTTTGCACCTACTGCAGTTGTGAACCTTTAGTTCCTATGTACCACCTTTCGTGCAATAGGGGATCAGGGTACACGTAGTTCACCTTTTAAAAAAAATTAAAACACAAGTGTGTTGGTTAATTTTTATGAGATAAGACATCATCATCATTGGCCGTATGGAAAACATACTTACTACCCAAAATTATGATAAAGGAGAATTTGCATCATCTCAAAGTGGAGGATATGGCTTGGATTTTAAAATTAACAATGCCTCACTCAACACCCAAGTGGAAAATATCTGACTTCAATACATATTGTAGAAGTATAGTTGTTTGCATCACTACAAGGATTGACAAGAGTCTAATCTTTTGAGAAAAGTTTAAAGTAAAAGCCAAAGTGGCAGAATGGTTTGATATGAGATTGATTGACTTTTAGTCTTCTCACAAAAATGTCAAGGTATTATTAAGTTGATTGAAGTTTATTTATGAAAATGTTTTGAAAAATGCATGGACATGAGTCCAAGTTTATTATGAAAGTGGTTCAAGTTTAAAAAACAAGAAGAGTTTTCAAAAGGAGGAAAAAGATTTTTGAAATTAAAGAATATGGGAGGAGAAGAAGAGACTATCCTAAAGAATAAGGTAAAAGCTAGGGATAAGGACCATCTAACCAACTAGAAGCCAATATTTGACATTATGAGTCAAAATAGAATTCCCATTCTTTGGATTGAAACCAAGCAAGCAAAGATACTAGACCTCTTGAGAAAACCAAACTTCAAGTGTATTAAGTCTTCACAAAAATTGGGTAGAGTAACGGCTGTATATGGGTGAATTCCATATTACAAACAAAGTGTGTAATCATAATAACCTGCACACAAAACAAACAAACAACCCAATGTTTTGAGGTAAGCCTCAAGAACTCCAGACAAAATATCAATTAAGGCCACAAGGTCTCCAACATATGTCATGTTTTCTAATCCTAAGTCCAAGAAGTCCAATACTCCACAATTCCAAGGATAGTAACCAAATAGTTCAAGTATCATTGAAGGGTTTTTTAGGGTTCATGTTGATTATTTGGTGTCTTGAAAAAGAAAAGAAAAGCTCAAGTGAGCAAAAATAAAAAATAACAAGAATATATATATGCTCAAGTGAGCAAAGATGAAAAGTAGGATTAAATGTAATGCTTAAAGTAAATGGTAGATAAAGTATAAAAAATAAAAGCATAAAGTAAAATCAGTTGTATAATTAGTTCTTAGTTGGATGACCATCTTGAAACTTGCATTTGGAACTCATTAGAGGATTGGTAGAACCAAAGCCTACACACAAAAAGTTGCATTTCCTTTTTGTCAAGTATATCATCCATTTGGAATCCTCAAAAGTACCATTTAATGGTCAACAATGTTTAAGTGATCCTCGTTGACCAAAAGTGTTGTAGATCCATTATAGGATTGGTAGAACCAAAGCCTCCACACAATGAATCTCAAGGTTATTGGATCAAAGAGATTAAATTAACATACTTGGGCTTGCAAACATAAGTTTGGGCCACGTATGATTATTTATTCGAATCAGGACAAAATTTAGCACTATATTAAGCAATCATATGTGGACTTATGTAGAAGTCGCACCTATTTTGAGGCCGGTCAATAGCAATCTATGCACCATTTATTTTGAGACATGATATAGAGATCATGCTCCAATAATACTTAGTGGAATAAGAAAGGGATAAGACGAAGAGGGGTTGGGAAGAATTTACAAACCACATTTGAATTAAATTTTAATCAAACTATTATTAAAAACATTCATCTATTTTTATGGAGTTAGACTCAACACCATGGATCCAATGATGTTAATAAAGTACATAATAAAAAATTCAACCCAAGATCATCCAGAAAATAATCACAAAATAATATTGCATTTAATATATACATTAAAAAAGGTTTTAAAAATGTTTTAAAATAGAAATAAAAGAGAAAAACATCAACTATGTTCAAATTAATCAAGAAATAAAAAGTAAGACCATAGAAAAATTAGAAAAGGACTCAAATATTTTTAAAAAAATTTTGGTAATGGTTTTATCGCTTCCCCACTGGTAATAGTTTTGAGTCATACTTTCGGTAAGATGATAAGCATTATGATAAGGTTTGTCCATCAGTGTGCCGTCAGCTGCAGCATAAATCGTTAGTCTTGTGTTGTACAAGAGACCATTGTAAAAGGTGTGGATTATCAACCATTTTTCTAGACACTGATATGGACAAAGTTGCAACATGTCTTTTTATCTTTCCCGTGCTTCGAAGAGAGATTCACTTTCCTTTTTCTTAAAACCATTGATATTGGCTCTTAGCATAGCCATTTTACTCGACGGAAAATATCGCGCTATGAAAACTTTCTTCAATTTGTTCCATATGGTAACCGAGTTGGATGGTAGAGACTGGAGCCAGACTCTAGCTCTATCTCGCAATGAAAAAGGAAAAAGACGAAGTCTTATAGCTTCGGGGCTGACACAATTTGTTTCACTATGTCTGTGTACTACATAAACACGAATAAATATAAATTCGAGTCATCCGTAGGGCATCCTAAAAACTGATTTTGTTGGACAACTTGTAATAATGAAGGTTTCAACTAGAAATTGTTCTGAATGATAGCGGGAGCGACAATGCTGTTATGAGTTTCCTCTTGCAATGGGGCAACATAATCCTTCATAAGATGATTTTGGGGCCCTTCGGACATTCTTGGTTCAAGAAGAGATAAATCAGGAAGATTGAATTCAGGAAGATTGTACTTAATTTGGTATTCTCTAATTCGGCGTCTTATACTAACAAAACGCTCGACCTTGTCGATTGGTTGCTCTAATTTTTTTCCTTAAGAGAGAGTGCTTGGCATACAATCAACGGATAAAAGGGAAATAATATTGTTTCCTTAGTCTATACTGCATAACAAAGGATTCACAGTATCGACAAAATTCATTCCCCAACAACTACGCCAAAAACTTGATCGCGTGACTCTAAGAGTCTATTAGGTGTATTAACTGCAAGTGCATAATTTAATTGCATAGCTTTAAAATATATCGAACCCACAAGGACTTGTAATCGAATTTATGTTATCTAAAGCTACTGTGTAAAGATAAGGCTAATAAATATTAGTTTTTGGGGTAGACGAAAAATAAAGTTAGACTTAATTTAAATATTTTATAACGCGATGTCGGTATGTAATACGTCTGACTTTGGGAATTTAGTAAATCATTGGCATAGCTTTGAGTATTCAGAACACTTTTCAGTAAAAACTACTAGTTTAAAAATATTTATCTCACACTCACTCTCGTGAATGTATATTCGGACTA
This sequence comes from Vicia faba, assembly GCA_948472305.1. Lineage (NCBI taxonomy): Eukaryota > Viridiplantae > Streptophyta > Magnoliopsida > Fabales > Fabaceae > Vicia > Vicia faba. The sequence goes on from OX451735.1 coordinate 78,281,073, forward strand.
TATTATTAAACTTAAATGATCACTCTCGTTGTTTCATTCAACATTTAAAAATACTTTTTGAAAACAAATAGATTCTAATTAATTGTAAACCGCTCTCGTTGTATTTAAAACCAATGTTTGATGACCACTATCCGGTTAAAAACTCACACTCTCATGATTATTGATTTTAGCCTGTGGTTGTTTCTTACTCTCGTAACAAAACAGTTTTATATTGAAATATGAAAATCAAACCATAAAAGTGTTTTTATAAAATGTTTATGCCAATTCATTACCAAACTCCTTTGGTTTGTGACTTTATATACCAGTGTCAAGGAAATTAGTCGGACATATTATTTGTTACGAACACAGAGTAATAACAAACATATAATAATTCAGACATGAATGATAAATAAAGAACAATAGTTAAACTAAAAGAAACCTGGAATTAAATAACGATAACAGAATTATGCAATTCTTTAAGTACTATAGCAATCCTTCACAATATTCCGGCAGGATTTGCTTGTGGAAAAACAAACTTGAGTGCAGAATAAAAATAATAAACTAAAAAAAAGTTCAGGAGGCTATGAAGAAAAAACTAATATTGCAATAGTTTTTTGGTGTAGAAAACTATTGCTGCTTAGGTGAAGTTTTTATCTGCTTAAGTTCTAAGAAAACTCTGAACTGTGAAACTGGAATAATGGCAGGGAAGGAAAAAACGAAAGTGCAAAATAATGTAACAAAAACGAGATAGAAGAGACAAGAGAGAGGTCTTTATAGAACAATACTTCTATTTTATATCTTCCACGTAACAAAAACAGCTTTGAGAAAATATAGGGATGTGACTTCGTGTTTCCAAAAGATCCGTGTATGGAGAAAGACCAGGAGGAAATTATGCAGGTCGTTGGAGTGGTATCATGGAGAAATATTCGTGCGTCAAACAAAACAGAAAACAGGTTGTGCCGAGTGTCATGCAATGTGTGTCGCGGGGCACACATTTTTTTACTCTATGCCAATCGTAATGGTGTGTGTGCCGAGGGGCACACAATTTTAGCTTATATCTGGCGGAACAGAAGGTGTGCCGAGGGGAACAACCTTCTGATATAAAGTCTTCTATTATTTATGTTGTTTTTCTGATTTTGAGCTTGTTTCTTTTCCAATTCTTCTTCTTTTCTCCTGTAGGCCTTGGATGGAATAATTACTTGAAACACTCTTGAAAAGCTAACATAATGCAAGATAATTGAGATAAAACGGTAAACTTATTTTTGAAAATCGGGTCGAAAAAGCTATGTATTTTCGCGTTATCAACTATTGACTTGTCCCAAACCTAACGCTGAATGAAGTTTGAAAGCTTAAGGATTAATCAGGCTTTTATTGGTGGTTATCTATCTTGGAGATATGGACCCGAAAGGACCGGTAATGATAACATTAGTACCACATGCATAATGCATTTGAGTTTCATTGGAGTCACATGTGTCGATGTGAATTGTTGCATAATCACTTATTATGTAATATTAGTGTGAATGTGGTGTTTTGATATGCAACATGTGATAATTGATTTAATTGTACAATTGTGGTAATTGGAATTGAATTTCATTTGGAATATGAATTGATGAGCTATGTTGTATATGTGGATTATGTTATGCGTATACGTGGTTTTATGAAGAGTGATGAATTCATATTGGTGTATATATGTTTTACATTTCTTATGATTATATATTTTTATAATGATATGACTTCTCACCCTTTGTTGGAATGATATTTTATACGATATCGCTCAGGTACCGGAGATAGTGGTGTTTCTTCCCAGGATTAGAGGAGGATCTAGATCCTTATTTATCTACGTATTCCTAGGTAGTGAGTCATTGCTCTGGTCTATGTAAGAAGAGGGATATTCAAACTCATGTTTTGATTTGTTTTAAGAGATATTTGTTATTACTCTCTTATTTGGATATGTATGAGATTATGTGATGTTTGGCCTTAGTGTGTAGTACTTATGATATGATTGCTAGTATGGGATTTTAATCATTTATATATTTATGTTGAGATATTTATTTCGCTGCGAGATGCATAGTTTTGTATTGGCATATGAAACGTGAATTTGAATACATGTTATGATCATGATCAATATGCATGTTTGATTTCCTTATCGTTTTGTGAAGTCAACTGTGACACCTTCTTTGAGATGTATGCTAATTTATTCTAATTATGAAATTTATGTATATGTGGGGTTAGAGGGTGTTACAATAGTTGTATCAAAGCAATGTTCGTTCAAATTGTCGAAGTTACTAATGTGTTTATTTCTTATAGTATTTAATTTGTGTATTTGACACAATCAATGTTGTTTGTCTGACGAGTGTTGTTGGTTGTTTGTATGTTTTGAATCTTAGGAAGATGGTTTCTTAAAGGAATGATGATGCTATTGATTAGGCCTTGAAAATGTTGTCTAGATCTCTCAGGCAGATTCCATAGGCGAATGTTGGTAACAGAGATGAGGATGATCAGTTCCGTGCTTTGGAGAAATTCCAGAAGAATAATCCTCCAATCTTTGAAGGAGAGCATGAACCTGACAAGGCACCAAAATGCTTAAAGGCGATTAAGAAGATATTTCGAGTCATGAATTATACTTATATGCAAAAGGTATAATTTGATACTCATAAGCTTTAGAAGGAAGTTAAGGATTGGTGGAACAACACTTTTAAGAGGTTTGATGAAGATGGTATTGTGGTTACTTAGGCTCTTTTCTGTGATGCTTTCTAGAGAATTATTTTCTGAAAGATGTGCGTGGGAAGAAAGAGGTGGAATTTCTTGAGCTGAAGCAGGGTAATGGTATTGTAGTTAAGTATGCTGCAAGGTTTCAAGAGTTGATTAAGTATTATCCTTATTATAATACCGCTAATGTTGAGAGGTCTAAGTGCCTTAAGTTTGTGAATGGTTTGAGACATGATATCAAGAAGGCTATTGGTTACCAACATATTGCTCGTTTTTCTAAGTTGGTGAAAAAGAGTACTATTTATGATGAGGATAGTAGGGAGAGTGCTTCTTACTATAAGTCTTTGAATGATAAAGGTTAATTCCGTGGAAAACCTTATGTGTCTCCTAATGAGAAAGGGAAGCAGAAAGTTGGTTATGACAGGAAAATGAGTGGGGGAGGAGCTCACACTCTGGTTAGATGCTATAGACGTGGTGTCGAAGGACATCATATTACTGAGTGTACAAGCGCTGAAGTGAAGTGATTCAAGTGTGGCAAGTTTGGTCACAAGTCTACTTATTGCAGAGGTGTTTCGAGTGTGACTTGCTACAACTGTGGGGAGCAAGGTCACATTAGTCCAAGTGTGACAAGCCGAAGAAAGACCAAGTGAAAGGAAAAGTGTTTGCATTATCTGATTCTGAGACCTCTGCTGAAGATAGACTAATTTGAGGTACATACTTTATTAACAATACACCTTTGATTGCTATTATTGATAATGGTGCGACACATTCTTTTATTTCCTTGGACTGTGTTAAGAGGTTGAATCTTGAGTTATCTTGTATGCATGTAAATATGGTTTTTGATACTCCTGCCATGGGTTATGTAACTACTTCTTATGTGTGTTTGAATTTTCCGCTGAGGATATTTTATAAAGGTTTTGGTGTTGATTTGGTTTGTTTTCATTTAGATCAACTTGATGTTATTCTTGGTATGAATTGGCTGGAATTTAATCATGTTTATATCATTAGTGTTAATAAAACTGTTATCTTTCTTGATTCTAGTTTTGAGAGAGATTTATTTATGTCAGCTAAGCTAGTGACTGAGTCCTTGCAAGATGGTGTTGTGTTATTGGGTTTGATGGCAACATTGGAAATTGATGGGAATGGGATGATTGGTGAAATACCGATAGTTCGTGATTTTCCTGAAGTGTTCCCTGATGATATAATTAATTTGCCTCCAGAGCATGAAGTGGAGTTTATGATCGACTTGGTTCTTGGAACTAGTCTGGTATCGATGGCTCCATATCAGATATCCAAATTTGAGTTGAATGAGTTGAAGAGTCGACTTAAGGATTTGCTTGAGGAGAGGTTTATTCATCCAAGTGTGTCACCGTGGGGTGCACCTATTTTGTTAGTTATGAAGAAGGAAGGTTATATGAGGTTATGTGTGGATTATAGATAGCTGAATAAGGTGACTATTAAGAATAAGTATACACTTCCGAGAATTGATTAATTGATGGATCAGTTGGTTGGTGCAAATGTGTTTAGTAAGATTGATTTGAGGTCTGGGTATCATCATATTCGAGTTAAGGATGAAGATATTCAAAAGAATGCTTTTAGGAAAAGGTATAGTCACTATGAATATTCTGTGATGTTGTTCGGTGTGACCAATGCACCTGGCGTGTTTATGAAATACATTAATAGAATTTTTCATCAATATTTGGATCAGTTTGTAGTTATGTTCATTGATGTTGTTTTGATCTTTCTAAGTGTGTGTTTTGGTTGAAGAAAGTGAGTTTCCTTGGTCATGTGATATCAAGGGGTGGTATTTTTGTTGAACTGTCGAAGATTGAGGCTGTGTCTCAATGGGAAGCTACAAAATCTATTTCTGAGATTAGAAGTTTTCTTGGTTTAGTAGTTTATTATCGAAAGTTTATTGAAGTTTTTTCCAAGTTGGAGTTACCATTGACGCAGTTGACTACAAAGGGTCAAGCCATTATTTATCTTCGCAATGTGAAGCTGGTTTTCAATAGCTTAAGAAAAGGTTGGCAAATACTCCTATTTTGATATTGCCGAATCCGGAAGAACCTTTTCTAGTCTATTGTGATGCTTCTTTATGGTTTTAGAAGGTGTGTGTTGTACCCCAAAATTTTCCTTCTCATTTCTCAATGCATTTTCTCACAAGGATTTTCAAAAGTTCATGTTTGCACCAGTACAATTGGGCCCCTCAATCATCAAATTGAAGAAGGAAAAGTATGCTTAGATCCATAAGCTTCGATGGAGCATTTGGCTCCTTCGAGCAAGATTTGGTCCACAAGCTTCGATGGAGCATTTAGCCCCCGTCGATGCAAGCTTGGTTTGCATCCTTCGATTGGACATTGTTGCTTTCTTCAAGCTAGCTTGATTTACATCCTTCGTTTGGGAATTTGGCTTCTTCGAACATGCTTTGGTTCACAAAACTTCATTTGGGCTTATGGATTTCTACATGCTTGCGTTGATTCACGAAGCATGTGGCCTCTTGCAGGTTTTCTTTGATTCACTGAAATGAACCCTGTACGCAAGCTTCAATTTATAGATCAGTGGCCTCCTACATGTTTGTTTCACAAAGCAGTTGCCTCCTGCATGCTAGCTTCGATTGGGCATTGTTTCCCTTTGAAACAACTTCCTTCGATTCAGGAGGCAAGGGCCTCCTGTTGGTCTCCTTTGATTTAGAAAGTCAGTGACTTCCTACTAGTTTCTTTCGATTCAGAAGGAAATTACCTTCTGAAAGCTTCCTTTGATTCAGAGGGAAATGACCTTCTGAAGGCTTTCCTTTGACACGAAGCAGGGACCTCCTGCATGCAAGTTTCAATTGCACCATTGGCCCCTTACATGTTTTCTTTGATTCACAAAGAAGGGGTTTCCCTTATGCTAAACAGGCACAAGGAAATGGCCTCCTTTATTGTTTGCTTCTATTCACAAGGCAGAGGTTTTTCTGATGCTAGCATGCACAGGGCATTATCACCTTCATAACACCTTCGAATACACCTACATGATGGCTTCGAGTCAATATCCAGGTTTACTTCGAATCACCTTCAAATACACCTACATGTTGGCTTCGAATCCACCTTTAGGATTTCTTCGAATCACCTTCATATCACCTTAGAATCCATCTGCAAACCGTTCAACACACATAGTGCTACACTATGACACACTTTTGCTGGCCCATTCGAAGACCATGTTGGAGACATTTAATCTTGTTTACTCTTGAGTCTGGTCGAAGAGTGAATCTATGTGGCTAAAATGAAAGAAATAGCATTCGATCCAAGTCATCAAGTTGAATCCATAGGCCATGCTACATGGTTTTGCTTTTCAAACCTCAAACATATTTCTCACACTATGTTTAATTATTTATACAATTAAGGTAGGCTTTTACTTAATTTTTTACCAAGACAAATTGCCCTTAATAGTATAATACTACTTTTAGAAAAGTCTTTCTTGAGCCTTGCGCCTGTTTTCCTTCTGCAAAAAGAAATCCATCTAAACCATTAATCTTGCTATCTCATCTTGGGATCATGACACAAGTGGACATTTTCTTTCCAGCTAAGCCTTATTTTATTATTTTTACTCCCAAACTTACCAAAAACTTTCTCTATAAATAGAGAGATCCTTTGCAAAGATCATGGTCCAGTTTTCTTGTTGGGGTGGTGGAAAGAATCTTAAAAAAAAAACTCTTAAACTCTCAAAAATCTCAAACACTTAACACACTCTCAAACCCAGAATCCAAAGAAACACCACACTTGTTTCTTCCCTTATAATCCAGAACCCATGGAAACACCAACCCAACGTTTTTCTCTTGCTTTCGAATCTAGCCAAAGAAACACAACACTTGTTTCTTCCCTTCGAATCCAGGATCACCCAGGGTAGCAGCTCAAGGTCTAACACCTACATTCCAACGTCAAGCAAGGTAAGTCCTCTTGACCTTAAGATTTTTGTTTCAAGCATAACATGTAAATAACCATTTCCTTTAATTTCAAACATCATTATTATCCTTTGGTTTGTTTTTGTTTCCACCTTTTTCAGTTTTTTTTCATTGCTAATATTTTGGTTTTGTTGCTTGGTTCATCAAACACTTTTTAAGAACTAACCTGGCCATGAAACAATACTAGCATGGCCTCAAGCCATGTTGCTATTTAAATGTTAAATGAAAGAAAACAAGAGGAAGGATGTGTGAAGCGAAGCCTTAGGCTTCACCCCAAGCTGGTGTGTGAATCGAAGGTTACAGAATATGATCCACACTGGTTATAGACCCCAAACGAAGAAGTAAAAGTAGTGGTATAAGGATACATATTCATGCTGCTTTGCAAGTCCAATCGAAGGAAACAGAGAAAAGGGCGTGATCGAAGGATGCATACTCACACTGACTTCCAGGCCCAATCGAAAGAAGACAGGAATTGTTGAATTGAAGGGTGCATACACATACCAACATCCAGGCCCATTCGACAGAAGAAAGGAAAAGCTGAATCGAAGAGTGCTTACTGCCTGATCGAAGAACTTGTTTTCCTTTCTTTTATTTTGTTTTGTCTTTATATTTTCTTGCTATTTGATATGATTGTAATAGTTTAGGATATTTACTTTCTGCATTTTTATTGCTTTATACAAAATGCTAGTAATTAGGGTGTATGGAAAGATAAAATCAACAAGTAGACCACCCTAATCAAGAGACAAAAATGCATGCAGTCAAACACACTTTTCACACATGCACCTCTAGGGTTAACTCCACTTGTTGCCTTGATAAAATGGTCATAATATGCATGTAAGACGTCTTAGCAAAAACAATCAAAAGATCATAGTCCCTCGATGATGCTTCGAATGTTGCCTTACAAATGATCTTAGTCCCTCAATAGAAATGCTAAGATATCTCACAACATTGCTATTCATGACTACGCGATGACCCACGCCCGTCCCTTTTACATCCAAAGATAGAGATGCTTACCAATCTATTGTTAGATAGCAATATCAATGGAAGAGAGAAATGAACAAAAGACTTTTGCGTAGGTAGAACATTCTTAGTTGCTTGCTCATAATCCATTTTCAAAAACAAAACATTTTTCAAACACGTCCAAAGCATGAAATGTTTTCAAAAGTCCAAACACTTTGTATACATTATTATAGAGACGAGAATCATTACAAAGTTTGCCCAAACGAAGGCGCTTTTCAAAAATACTTTCGAAACCCACCACAAACACATTTTCAAACAAAGCATTTTCAAAGTGATCTAGCAAGCAACTACGAGCCCATAGATAACTCTAGATCAAAAGGGTGCTAACGCTTCCCTTTTCATAATCTACCCCCGAACTCAAGAAAACATCTCAAAGGTCTTTCTTGTTCTTTTCACCCTTTCCATATTGGATAAAAGAAAAGTCAATGGCGACTCTTGCTATCCGCAACAATTGCGATCAAACGCAAAACAAACCAAGTTAGTTCTCCCACCACATTACAATTTGTTAATGCAAAATTAGAAGGTTATGGATTATGCTTCAAAGAAACTTAAAGTTCACGAGAGGAATTATTTGATGCATGATTTAGAGTTGTCCGCAGTTGTGTTTGTCTTGAAACTTTGGAGGCATTATTTGTTTGGATCAAGATTTGATGTGTTTAGTGATCACAAGAGTTTAAAGTATTTGTTTGATCATGAATAGTTGAATATGAGGCAAAGAAGGTGGTTGGAAGTCTTGAAGGACTGTGATTTTGGTTTGAACTACCCTGTGAGTAAAGCGAATGTTGTAGTTGATTCTTTGAGTAGGAAGTCTTTACATATGTCGATGTTGATGGTGTAAGAGTTGGATTTACTTGAGAATTTTCAAAATTTGAGTTTAGTTTTTGAAGATACTTATTCTGGTGTTAAGCTTGGTATGTTGAAGCTTATTAGTGGAATTCTTGAGGAGATTAGAGAAGGTCAAAAATCTGATGTGGTTTTGGCGGATAAATTGGCGTTGACCAATCAAGGACGAGGTGGTGATTTCCAGATTAATGAGAATGGTATTATGAGAAGTCGTGATGGAGTTTGTGTTTCGGATTTAGTTGAGTTAAAGAGGTGTATTCTTGAAGAAGGGCATCATAATGGATTGAGTATTTATCCTAGAGCTACTAAGGTGTACCATGATTTGAGAAAATTATTTTGGTGGTTAGATATGAAGAAAGCTATTGCAAAGTTTGTGAATTCTTGTTTGATCTGTCAGAAGTCTAAGGTGAAACATCAGAAACTGTCTGGGTTGTTGCAACCATTATCCATTCCTAAGATGAAGTGGGATATCATTTCTATGGATTTTGTTTCAGGTTTATCGAGGACTCTGAGTAATTGTGATGTTGTTTGGGTTATTTTGGATAGATTGACGAAATCTACTCACTTTATTCCGATTAGGATGGATTATCCGATGGAGAGGTTTGCTAAGTTATATATTGAGAAGGTTGTGAGTTTGCACGGTGTTCTGTCCAGTATTGTTTTTGATAGAGATCTGAGGTTTAGTTCAAATTTTTGGGAAGGTTTACAAGATTCTTTGGGTATGAAGTTGCATTTGAATTTGGCGTATCATCCGCAAACAGATGGTCAGAATGAGAGGGAAATTCAATCACTTGAAGATCTTTTGAGAACTTGTGTTTTATACAAGGAGGTACTTGGGATAGTTACTTTCCTTTGATTGAGTTTACTTATAACAACAATTTCCATTCAAGTATTGGAATGGCAACGTTTTAGGCTTTGTATGTGTAGGGGTAGAAATGTTAAAGACTAAGTCATTGGATTGACTAGACTTATACATATCAAAAATAAAAATTGCCACCGTGCTTTATTGTTTCGGAAGGAATGGGAAAATAGCGAATAACCCAAAAGAGGGGGGAAATATTCAAGGTAATGGGATTGGTTGTGCAAAGGGAAGGTATTACCACCCTAAACATCTACGGTACTCCGCAGGAATTTCTTTATAAAAATCTGTATATTTTGGCTATAAAATGTAGTATGAAAAATAGATGGTGGAGGTAAGAAAAGAAATATATTTTTATGATTTTTGCACCTACTGCAGTTGTGAACCTTTAGTTCCTATGTACCACCTTTCGTGCAATAGGGGATCAGGGTACACGTAGTTCACCTTTTAAAAAAAATTAAAACACAAGTGTGTTGGTTAATTTTTATGAGATAAGACATCATCATCATTGGCCGTATGGAAAACATACTTACTACCCAAAATTATGATAAAGGAGAATTTGCATCATCTCAAAGTGGAGGATATGGCTTGGATTTTAAAATTAACAATGCCTCACTCAACACCCAAGTGGAAAATATCTGACTTCAATACATATTGTAGAAGTATAGTTGTTTGCATCACTACAAGGATTGACAAGAGTCTAATCTTTTGAGAAAAGTTTAAAGTAAAAGCCAAAGTGGCAGAATGGTTTGATATGAGATTGATTGACTTTTAGTCTTCTCACAAAAATGTCAAGGTATTATTAAGTTGATTGAAGTTTATTTATGAAAATGTTTTGAAAAATGCATGGACATGAGTCCAAGTTTATTATGAAAGTGGTTCAAGTTTAAAAAACAAGAAGAGTTTTCAAAAGGAGGAAAAAGATTTTTGAAATTAAAGAATATGGGAGGAGAAGAAGAGACTATCCTAAAGAATAAGGTAAAAGCTAGGGATAAGGACCATCTAACCAACTAGAAGCCAATATTTGACATTATGAGTCAAAATAGAATTCCCATTCTTTGGATTGAAACCAAGCAAGCAAAGATACTAGACCTCTTGAGAAAACCAAACTTCAAGTGTATTAAGTCTTCACAAAAATTGGGTAGAGTAACGGCTGTATATGGGTGAATTCCATATTACAAACAAAGTGTGTAATCATAATAACCTGCACACAAAACAAACAAACAACCCAATGTTTTGAGGTAAGCCTCAAGAACTCCAGACAAAATATCAATTAAGGCCACAAGGTCTCCAACATATGTCATGTTTTCTAATCCTAAGTCCAAGAAGTCCAATACTCCACAATTCCAAGGATAGTAACCAAATAGTTCAAGTATCATTGAAGGGTTTTTTAGGGTTCATGTTGATTATTTGGTGTCTTGAAAAAGAAAAGAAAAGCTCAAGTGAGCAAAAATACAAAATAACAAGAATATATATATGCTCAAGTGAGCAAAGATGAAAAGTAGGATTAAATGTAATGCTTAAAGTAAATGGTAGATAAAGTATAAAAAATAAAAGCATAAAGTAAAATCAGTTGTATAATTAGTTCTTAGTTGGATGACCATCTTGAAACTTGCATTTGGAACTCATTAGAGGATTGGTAGAACCAAAGCCTACACACAAAAAGTTGCATTTCCTTTTTGTCAAGTATATCATCCATTTGGAATCCTCAAAAGTACCATTTAATGGTCAACAATGTTTAAGTGATCCTCGTTGACCAAAAGTGTTGTAGATCCATTATAGGATTGGTAGAACCAAAGCCTCCACACAATGAATCTCAAGGTTATTGGATCAAAGAGATTAAATTAACATACTTGGGCTTGCAAACATAAGTTTGGGCCACGTATGATTATTTATTCGAATCAGGACAAAATTTAGCACTATATTAAGCAATCATATGTGGACTTATGTAGAAGTCGCACCTATTTTGAGGCCGGTCAATAACAATCTATGCACCATTTGTTTTGAGACATGATATAGAGATCATGCTCCAATAATACTTAGTGGAATAAGAAAGGGATAAGACGAAGAGGGGTTGGGAAGAATTTACAAACCACATTTGAATTAAATTTTAATCAAACTATTATTAAAAACATTCATCCATTTTTATGGAGTTAGACTCAACACCATGGATCCAATGATGTTAATAAAGTACATAATAAAAAATTCAACCCAAGATCATCCAGAAAATAATCACAAAATAATATTGCATTTAATATATACATTAAAAAAGGTTTTAAAAATGTTTTAAAATAGAAATAAAAGAGAAAAACATCAACTATGTTCAAATTAATCAAGAAATAAAAAGTAAGACCATAGAAAAATTAGAAAAGGACTCAAATATTTTTAAAAAATTTTTGGTAATTTTTTAAAGTCAGAAACTATTTTTTAAAATTTAAAGAAATGTGTAAAATAAACCAAAAATAATAAAAAATAACAAAGTCAGAAATAAAAAATAAATGAGGTCACCAATATTTGTCACAATATCATTTGATCATTCCATAGTTTTTCCAGAATTTAAAAATGCATAAAAGTATTTTTAAACATTTAAAACAATTCAAATAAAGTGAAAATTTATAAAAAATATCAAAACATAAAATAAATTTGTGAAAATCTATATATCATAAAGAGAAAAATTAAAAATATTTTTCAAAACTTTTTCAAATTTTTTGGACTAAAAATGAATTTTCTATGATTTTTTGAAATTTAAAATAATTAAAACAAAAATCAGAAAATAAAATATCAAACCAAAAAATATGGGCCATCAGATCAATGTCAAAATGCATTAGTAAACAGATCAAGTGGACCTGGCGCATTGTGTATGTTATAGACTTTAGTGAATAAAGCACTGAATCATTAATTAAATTAGTTTTAAAAAAAAAACGTGGCGCACCCTCATTTGTATGAAGATGACACATTGGTCATCTTCAACCTCCAGCCAACGTGAATTGCAGGTCTCTCTAAATGTAAAATCAGAAGCTCAGACCTATGCCATTCGCTCCGTCTCTTCAAGAGGAAGACAAAGACAACCACACCTTCGCGACAAATTTATATAAACTGTAACTCAAGCAATTTGGAAGGCAAGTTTTGAAAAGGGATTTGAAATTTCATGGTCAAAACGTGTTTCCAGATAAAAGCAAGTGTTGCGACTAGAACCAGGGCAATGAGAGTTTCATAATGATATCAAAGTTTTGAAGAATTGATGGAACAATCTACCCATTGAAGTTGATTTGTAGAGCTCTGAAACTGGACTTTTATGGAGCAATATAGGGAACAATTCTTGAAGGTAATTATATGGTTAGCTTCAGGGAAGATCAAGGAAGGTGAATTGATAGAAAAATTGGATTGAAAAAGGCTTGAACACTGATTTCAAAGTTACAGAAAATTGAGTTATGGAGCAAGTTTGGCAGGGTGATTCTGGCTATTCAAGCTTGAGGAAATGAATGAGGGATGATCCTCTATTTATAGGGAATGAAATGGAATGTTCAAGCGTGTGAAATGATGAAGTTTGGAGGGAAATCGTGTGAAGTTGCAAACAAGGAAAGTGTGACTTCTACTTTGAACAAAACTCATCCAAAACGCGTGTTTTACTATGCTAATCTCTTCTAGAAGTTCACTAAACATGTTTAGAAGAAAAAACACGCAGAAACAAAATGTTTAAAAGCTAAATCAATGACTTCCAATTCTGACTTTTGAAGAGACTTCAGTTCCAAGTTACCAAGTTCAAATCAATGACATTCTTAGCTCAATGGGTCTTAGGGCATGATTCTTGATGCTTTAGAAAGATGAGGTTACAAGCTTTGAAATAGAAAAATAATGGAATCAAATGGATGCTTGAGCTTAAAGTTGCATTGAGTCAAAGTTGGAAAAAAAAGGTTGACTTTCCATACATAGCAATATTTCAAGTTTTTCTTCAAAAGTGACCTAAAATGTTTTGCATCCAAACATGGCCTTTCACTTGGAATTTGCTCTTGACCAAAAAAGATGGCATGAAATAGACCTCTTGAATGACATTTTGAAACTTGAACCACTCAAAATATCCAAAAATTAAGAGAGTTATGAATTGTTGAAGTTGGAAACAAAATCATGAAATGACATATAACCTTTTGTATCCTTAGAGAATATTCCATCCATTTTCTCACTTTGCATATAAAAGAAGGAATAAAGTTCACATCCTCAAGATCATTATGGAAAAAGAGTGGGCTCAAGGTGATAAAAATTGACCAAGTTATGATCATTTTAAGTCACACATGAGAAATTGGTGGTACATCTGGAGGACTCGTAATATTTCTTCATCATCAAGTTTCTTCCACATGAAAAATCCTTGAAACTTTTGAAGTGATTTGTTAATAACCATTTTAATAGAATGATGCCTTTTGAATCACTCAAAAATACCAAAAGATGAGCAAGATATACTTCTTCGAAGTTCAAAACCCAAGCTCCTAGATCAAGAAAATGCTTTGTGGAATTTTGACAATTTTGAACAACCTTCTTGTACCAATAGTCTTTCTTTGTAAGTAGAAGTTGTTGAGGATGATAGTGAGAACTCATAGACACCAAAAACACTTCCATATCTTGAGAATTGAGAGAAATATGCACTTGTGACCAATGGGAACAAGACCTTGTCCAGCCATGACAACTTCTTCAATCAACCCCTTGTACTTTTGAATCAATTTTGATAACTTTGAAATGTAGTGAACCAAAATAAACATTTCCATGCCATTTATTACAAAAAAACTTCAATGGTGAGGTTTTAATTTCTCAAGCTTTATTGACTAGGGCATGGAAATAAACTCATGAACCCATGGATCAACTTGCTAAGCCACATTGCTTATACCTATATTGTTGACAAGTGAGACAAACCAACATTGCATTTTATTAATTAAAAGGAAAGTCAAAACAAAGAATGAATGATCACAAAAGAAAAACAAGTCAAGGTTCTTGGTGATTCCTCAAAGAGCAAAGCTAAAGATCGGGAGGAGAACCAAAAACCGTAATTTGATCTTGTTGTGATTGAATCAATATGGTATGATGAAGGGATCTTAGGGAAAAAATTGGGGTACAATAGCTGCCCTTATTTAAGTTTCCTCTATCCGGAGATACGAAGGTTAAAAATCTTCATGCCAACGCGATCGAAGATACTTAAATATAAAACAAACCCTATATTTGGTCCTAAGATGCCATGCAATGCTTATGAGTATAAATTCATACGAACAATCTTCAAAAGGACACAAAACACCACTGGGAATATAGCAAAGGAAATAAATATCAAAAGGGAAACCCAACCAGGAAAATAAATCACTGGTGGATCAAAAGACTCGACTCATAGTGGATGGTAAAAGATCAACGAATACACCAACTTTTACTGAATGTGAAACTACAAACATTCACTGAAGGTAGAAAGAGGAAAGAAATAACAACACCGATGTTTACTGACGATGAGCTACCAATGTTTACTGAAGGTAGAGAGAATGAATCATCGACTTTCGCTGACAATGAACTACCAACTTTCACTAAAGGTAGAAGGAAAATAAATATCATAGAATTGCCATTCACTGACAATGAACTACCAACGTTCACTGAAGATAGCAAAAAGATAACAATCACCAACTTTCACTGATTGTGACCTACCAACTTTCACTGAAGGTAGAGAGGAAGTATATCATAGCACCGCCATTCATTGATGATGAGCTAGTAACGTTCGCTGAAGGTAGCAAAAAGATAACAATCACCAACTTTCACTGATGGTGACCTACCAACTTTCATTGAAGGTAGAGAGAAAATATATCATTGCACCACCGTTCACTGACGATGAACTACCAACATTCAATGAAGGTAGCAAGAAGATAACAATCACCAACTTTCACTGATGGTGACCTACCAACTTTTAATGAAGGTAGAGAGAAAATATATCATAGCACCGCCGTTCACTAACGATGAACTACCAACGTTCACTAAAGGTAGCAAAAAGATAACAATCTCCAACTTTTATTGATGGTGACCTACCAACTTTCACTAAAGGTAGAGAGGAAATATATCATAGCACCGCCATTCACTGACGATGAACTACCAACATTCACTGAAGGTAGAAAAAAGATAACAATCACCAACTTTCAATGATGGTGACCTACCAACTTTCACTGAAGGTAGAGAGAAAATATATCATAGCACTGCCGATCACTGACGATGAAATACCAACGTTCACTGAAGGTAGCAAAAAGATGAGAATCACCAACTTTCACTGATGGTGACCTACCAACTTTCACTGAAGTTAGAGAGGAAATATATCTTAGCACCGTCGTTCACTAGAAATGAACTACCAACATTCACTGAAGGTATCAAAAAGATAACAATCACCAACTTTCACTAATGGTGACCTACCAACTTTCATTGAAGGTAGAGAGAAAATATATCATAGCATCGCCGTTCACTAACTATGAGCTACCAACTTCACAGAAGGTAGCAAAAAGATAACAAGTTTTTCCCAAAATTCCGGCGTTTCACATAGAGCGGGTCTCAACTTCTTCTTTAACCAAGACATTCTGCCTGGAAAGGGTAATAAGTTATCTCAAAAAAAGAGGCTACCACTTACAAAGATTTCTTAACAAACTGTCCCTGTCATGTCGAAAAGACTTATCATCCACTGGAGTAATTTGACAACAAACTGCAAACTATTCACTCATAGAGAAGATAGCAAAAAAGTAATGTCGACTTTTACAAGGAAGTACAAGTTGCTCAAATAAAGAGAATTGCTACTTGCTGTCATGGAGGATTGTAAAAATGACTCTCTGGGGAGAATAGTATGGCTTCCTGGGGAAAGAAATATGACCTCCTGGGGAATGAATAATGACTTCTTGGGGAAAGGAATATGACTTCCTGGGGAAAGAAATATGACTTCCGCTGAGGAGATAAAGTCTTCTCGTGCAAAATAAATAAACATTCTCAAAACAAAACTCGAAGCTTGCAGAAATCCAAAGTAATAATATTGCTGAGGATCAAGGATTCAAACCAGAAATAAACTGGAATAAAACGGTCTTCCAAAATACATTCTTTGAGAAATAAACTCAAGAGGGAAACCCAAATCATCTAGACAAAGATCTGTGTAAGAAGGCTAAAGCAAAAATCTTCCACGAGGGATAACTCAGTGGGGAAATTGAAAGAATATACATTTTCTGCTTATGGCTGACACTCTATTGGGGAGAGGATAACACAACTCTGCAAAACAGGGTAATATGTCAACAAGATATTAACAGATATGAATGAACAATGATTTTCTAAGTTTAGCTATGCATGATGTACGTAAGAATGTATGAGGGTTATCGTGCATATGCTGACCAAACAAACATATAATACTGGGGATAAACAAACAAAACCAACTTGGGGGCACACAACACTCAGCTAAATCACATCCAAGATGATCATTCCAAAATAGAATAAGCATCAACTAAGGAAACAAAGTCCTACTGCATGGCTTAAATTTACTGGGGAGAAACAAACATAGCGACAAAACAATACAGATATAGGGATATACATCCTTCTCCAGGCTTCACCAGGGAATAACACTCAGACTTCAACAGGGAAATAAATGTTTTCAGGTGTAGCACTTCTACAGGGGATTGCAAAACAAATTTCAAATAAGGAAGATGGAAACAAAATTGTCAAAACATCCACTGGGGAATTCAGGCCAACTTTAAAGGAGAAAAATCATACAAAATTCACTAAGGGAGATAATGCTTCATCATCAAAACATCAACTGGGGACTTCGTGCTGACTTTATTGGGGAGATCAACACCACATCATCTAGGGGAAACCAAAATACGTTCTTCACTGGGGAAACCAGAGATACGTTCTTCTTCGAGAGTAATTATTGCACCAACTTCTTTGGGGAGAAAGGACTTCTATCAAATAAGTGAGGCCTTCACTGGAGAATCTTGGAGAATCTTATCATGCAAACTAAAAAATGAAAAATGAACCAAGACTTGATTGGGGACACTGGAATCGCAAACCCAATACTGCACCTTACGCCAATTAATATCATCTTCAATATACAAAAATCACACGCATGCCAGCGAAAAAGTCCTGAGAAAACCTTCTCGGGGAAACAAAACTTTCCAAAATTATTGGAGTTTGTCCATTCCTAGGATCACCACTTTTGTTTTCCTCTTGAATCATAAAATCTAAAGTAAAAGTAAGTTGTAAATTCTTTTTGAAAAATAACTTTGTTAGTTAATCTTTTTGCTTTGAAAATTATTATGAATAATAAATGGAGTCTTTGTAAGTTGAATAAAATAAGAATTACGAAGAATTGGGTAAAAACTCAAATTTTATTGATAGAATGGTAGTCTGCGAATGGCGAGACTCCACAAATGATTACAAAGTTCAGAAAATAGTAATATATAATGGAAAAGATACATTGAGATACAATGACCACTATTCCCTCTAACAACTTTGAAATTCTGAGCAGCAGCTTTCGTTGAAGTATGGTGAGGATCCAAGAAGATTGTTGCTTCAATGATCAAGTCTTGTCTGATGTAGTTACTTGCCAAGAAAGTCCCTTGCTTTTGCCTAAGCTACCCTTGCGGGTTTTCAACTTAGCGGGACATTTTATTCTGTTTATGTCTCTAATTTTTTCCTTGACCTCCCTTTCGGGTTTTCGGACTACCGAGACGCTCCTTTCTGCCTAAGCCTCCCTTTCGGGTTTTCAACTTAGCGAGTTGTTCTCTTATATCTTTAGGCGAAGTATTTCTTGACTACATCAGCATTCATGGGACGCGGGAACTCCTCTTCATCCATAGATTCAAGAATTAATGCGCCACCGGAGAAGGCTTTCTTGACAACATATGGGCCTTCAAAATTGGGAGTCCACTTGCCCCTAGAATCAGCGTTAAAAGACATGATCTTCTTATGCACGAGGTCGCCTTCTCTGAATTCACGAGGTTTGACCTTCTTATCAAAAGCTTTCTTTATTCTCTTCTAATATAACTTCCCATGACAAAAAGCCATCATTCTCTTCTCTTCGATCAAATTCAATTGGTCAAACCTGTTCTGGACCCATTCAGCCTCTGACAACTTGGTTTCCATTATCACACGCAAAGAGGGAATCTCAACTTCGATTGGGAGCACTTCTTCCATTCCATACTCAAGGGAGAACGAGGTTACTCCTGTTGAAGTGCGGACAGATGTATGATACCCATGTAAAGCAAAAGGGAGAATTTCATGCCAATCTGTATAAGTAACAACCACCTTCTGGATGATCTTTTTGATATTCTTATTAGCAGCTTCAACAGCCCCATTCATCTTCGGCCTGTACGGAGATGAATTGTGATGGACAATCTTGAATTCTTCACAAAGTTCTGTCATCATCTTGTTATTCAAATTCGAGCCATTGTCGGTGATAATCTTGATCAACACACCATACCGACATATAAGATTATTCTTAATGAAGCGCACAACCACTTGCTTAGTATCATTAGCATATGAAGTAGCTTCCACCCATTTGGTGAAGTAATCAATTTCTACCAAGATAAAACAGTATCCATTCAAAGCTCTGGGTTCTATCATTCAAATCATGTCTATTCCACATAGAGACAGGCCACAAGGAATAAATAACATTGAGAAGTGTCGGAGGCACATGAATCTTGTCCGCATAAATCTGGCATTTATGACACTTCTTTGCAAATCTGTAACAGTCAGATTCCATTGTCAGCCAATAGTAACCTTCCCTTAGCATCTTTTTAGCCATCGAATCTCCGTTGGCATAAGTGCCAAATGTACCTTCATGAACCTCATGCATCAACATGTATGCTTTGTGTCTATCCACGCATCTGAGCAGGACCATGTCATAATTTCTCTTGTACAACACATTTTCACCGAGGAAGAAACTGCCAGCCAATCTTCTCAATGTCTTTCTATCTTTATTCGAATCCCCATCGGGTATTCCTGAGTCTAAAGAAAATGCTTGATATCATAATACAAAGGTTTCTCATATGTTGCCTCTTCTATTGTAAACACATAAGCGGGCATATCCAATCACTGAACTATAATTCGAGGCATATCATTCCAAGTATTCACTTGATACATAGAAACCAGAGTTGTCAGACCATCCGCCATTTGATTTTCATCTCTATGGATGTGATGGAATTCAACTTTATTAAAGAAGGGTAACAATCTTCTAGCATAATCTTTGTAGAAGTACCTCCATACAACAAGTTGCATTTGATTTTTGTCAAATATATCATCCATTTAGAATCCTCAAAAGTACCATTTAATGATCAACGATGTTTAAGTGATCCGCGTTGACCAAAAGTGTTGTAGATCCATTAGAGGACTGGTAGAACCAAAGCCTCCACACAATGAATCTCAAGGTTATTGGATCAAAGAGATCAAATTAGCATACTTGGGCTTGCAAACATAAGTTTGTGCCACGGATGATCATTTATTCGAATCGGGACAAAAATTAGCACTATGTTAAGCAATCATATGTGGACTTATGTAGAACTCGCACCTATGAGGCCGGTCAATAGCAATCTATGCACCATTTGTTTTGAGACATGATATAGAGATCATGTTCTAATAACACTTAGTGCAATAAGAAAGAGATAAGATGAAGAGGGGTTGGGAAGAATATACAAACCACATTTGAATTAAATTTTAATCAAACTATTATTAAAATCATTCATCCATTTTTATGGAGTTAGACTCAACACCATGAATCCAATGATGTTAATAAAGTACATAATAAAATATTCAATCCAAGATCATCCAGAAAATAATCACAAAATAATATTGCATTTAATATATACATTAAAAAAGGTTTTAAAATAGAAATAAAAGAGAAAAATATCAACTATGTTCAAATTAATCAAGAAATAAAAAGTAAGACCATAGAAAAATCAGAAAAGGACTCAAATATTTTTATAAAAATTTTGGTAATTTTTTAAAGTCAGAAAATATCTTTTAAAATTTAAAGAAATGAGTAAAATAAACCAAAAATGATAAAAAAATAACAAAGTTAGAAATAAAAAATAAATGAGGTCACCAATATTTGTCACAATATCATTGGAACATCCCAGAATTTTCCAGAATTTAAAAATGCATAAAAGTATTTTTAAACTTTTAAAACAGTTCAAATAAAGTGAAAATTTATAAAAAATATCAAAACACAAAATAAATTTGTGTAAAAATATAAATTAGAAAGAGAAAAATCAATAATATTTTTCATAATTTTTTCAGATTTTTTGGACTAAAAATGAATATTCTATGATTTTTTGAAATTTAAAACAATTAAAACAAAAATCAAAAAATAAAATATCAAACCAAAAAAATATGGGTCATCTGATTAATGTCAAAATGCGTTTGTAAACAGATCAAGTCGACCTGGCGCGTTGTGCATGTTATGGACTTTAGTGAATAAAGCACTTAATCATTAATTACATCAGATTTCAAAAAAATAAGTGGCGTGCCCTCATTGGTTGGAAGATGACACGTTGGTCATCTTCAACCTCCAGCCAACGTTAATTTCAGGTATCTCAAACTATAAAATCAGAAGCTCAGACCTATGCCATTCGCTTCATCTCTTCAAGACGAAGACAACCACACCTTCGCAACAAATTTATATAAACTGTAACTCAAGCAATTTGGAAGGAAAGTTTTGAAAAGGTATTTGAAATTTCATGGTCAAAATGTCTTTCCAGATAAAAGCAAGTGTTGCGACTAGAACCAGGGCAATGAGAGCTTCATAATGATATCAAAGTTTTGAAGAATTGATGGAGAAATCTACCTATTGAAGTTGAGTTGTAGAGCTCTGAAACTGGACTTCTATGGAGCAATATAGAGCACGACTCTTAAGAGTAATTGTATGGTTAGCTTCAGGGAAGATCAAGGAAGGTGAATTGATAGAAAATTTTGATTGAAATAGGCTTGAACAATGATTTCGAAGTTACAGAAAATTGAGTTATGGAGCAAGTTTGGCAGGGTGATTCTGGCTATTCAAGCTTGAGGAAATGAATGAGGGATGACCCTCTATTTATAGGGAATCAAATGGAATGTTCAAGCGTGTAAAATGATGAAGTTTGGAGGGAAATCGTCTAAAGTTGCAAACAAGGAAAGTGTGACTTCTACTTTGATCAAAACTCATCCAAAACACGCGTTTTGCTATGCTAATCCCTTTTGGAAGTTTACTAAACATGTTTAGAAGCAAAAAAACACATAGAAACAAAGCGTTTAGAAGATAAATCAATGATTTCAAATTATGAATTTTGAAGAGAATTCATTTCCAAGTTACCAAGTTCAAATCAATGGCATTCTCGGATCAAGGGGTCTTAGGGCATGATTCTTGATGCTCTAGAAAGACGAGGTTACAAGCTTTGCAATGGAAAAATAATGGAATCAAATGGATGCTTGAGATTAAAGTTGCATTGATTCAAAGTTGAAAAAAAAAGGTTGACTTTCCATACTTAGAAATATTTCAAGTTTTTCTTCAAAAGTGACCTATAATATTTTGCATCCAAACATGGCCTTCCACTTGGAATTTTCTCTTGACCAAAAAATATGGCATGAAATAGACCTCTTGAATGACATTTTGAACTTGGAACCATTCAAAATCTCCAAAAATCGAGAGAGTTATGAATTGCTGAAGTTGGAAAAAAAATCATGAAATGACCTATAATATTTTGTATCCTTAGGGAATCTTCCATCCATTTTAGCACTTTTCATATAAAATAAGGAATAAATTTCACATCCTCAAGATAATTATGGAAAAAGAGTGGGCTCAAGGTGATAAAAATTAACCAAGTTATGATCATTTGAAGTCACACATGAGAAATTTGGGGTTCATCTGGATGACTTGTAATCTTTCTTCATCATCAAGTTTCTTCCACATGAAAACTCCTTGAAAATTTTGAAGTGATTTGTTAATAACCCTTTAAAGAGAAATGTGTCTTTGGAATCACTCAAAAATACCAAAAGATGAGCAAGATATACTTCTTTGAAGTTCAAAACCCTAGCTCCTAGATCAAGAAAATGCTTTGTGGAATTTTGACAATTTTGAACAACCTTCTTTTACCAACACTCTTTCTTTATAAATAGAAGTTGTTGAGGATAATAATGAGAACTCATAGCCACCAAAACCACTTCCATATCTTGAGAATTGAGAAAAATATGCACTTGTGACCAATGGGAACAAGACCTTGTCCAACCATGACAACTTCTTCAATCAACCCCTTGTACTTTTGAATCAATTTTAATAACTTTGAAATGTAGTGAACCAAAATAAACCTTGCCATGCCATTTCTTCCAAAAAAATTTCAATGGTGAGGTTTGAATTTCTCAAGCTTTATTGACTAGGGCATGGAAATAAACTCATGAACTCATGGTTCAACTTTCTAAGCCACATTGCCTTT
The DNA here is from genome assembly GCA_948472305.1 of Vicia faba. NCBI lineage: Eukaryota > Viridiplantae > Streptophyta > Magnoliopsida > Fabales > Fabaceae > Vicia > Vicia faba. The sequence goes on from OX451735.1 coordinate 78,303,862, forward strand.
ACCTACATTGTTGACAAGTGAGACAAACTAACATTGCATTTTACTAATTAAAAGGAAAGTCAAAACAAAACATGAATGATCACAAAATAAAAACAAGTCAAGGTGCTTGGTGATTCCTCAAAGAGCAAAGCTAAAGATAGGGAGGAGAACCAAAAACCCTAATGTGATCTTGTTGTGATTGAATCAATATGGTTTGATAAAGGGATCTTAGGGGCAAAAATTGGGGTACAACAGTATGGATGAAGGTGTAGGACACCTTTGTGTTAGTATAAATCTAGTGAGAGTGTTGTAGTTGGACCTGAGATAGTTCAACAGACTACAAATAAGATTAAGATGATTCAAGAAAATATGAAGATTTCTCAGAGTCGTTAGAAGAGTTATCATGATAAGAGGAAGAAGGCGTTTGAGTTTGATAAAAATGATCATGTATTTCTAAGGGTTACTCTAATAACTAGAGTTGGTAGATGTGATACGGTGGCAGAACTGACTGTTTAAATACTTGTTTTGCGTTTGTGTTCATAAATGTTGCGGTAAGCAAGAGTCTCCACCAACTTTTCTTTTATCCAAATTAAGGAAAGGGTGAAAAGAACAGAAAAATACCTTTTTCGAGATTATTCTGAGTAAGGGGGTAGATTATGGAAAAGGATGGTGTTAGCACCCTTTCCTTCTATAGTTATCTACGGGCTCTTAGAGGTTTTATCATTTTTAAATACCCTTGTGCTTTGTGTTTTTGAAAATTTGTTTTGAAAATGCCTTGGTATGACAGACTTTGTAATGTTTCTCGGGAATATGGAGAAAGTAGTTTTTTGTGTAAGTGCAAAGATGTTTTGAGCAAACTTCTACCAGCTATCTACTTTTATACTTGAAAAGAGTCATTCTTTTCCTCTTATCCTTTAGGAAGTGATATCCTACTATTAGTGAGTAGGTAGCCCTATCATTGGATGTATGAGGGACATTTGAAAGGGACGCTACAGTCACAAAGGTAATTTGTGGAGACGCTTTAGCAATTTTGTTTAGGGACTAGATCATTTACTAAGAAGGCAACTGTAGGGTTATCGAGGGACTATGATCTTTTTGATTCACGAGTCTTTGCTAAAGCGTTACTGCCTCATGACTGTTTTTTTAAGGCAACCAAAGTGGGGTACCCTAGAGATGCATATGTGTAATTAATTCAATTCAGTTGTTTTTTTGTCTTTTTTTGTTAAGTGTGCTAGCGTTTGATTATTAGTCTTATCATGCACGCCTAATTACTAGCAGTTAATATATTGCAGAATATTAAAGTGCGGGAATTTAAATCTACGTTATTAGAATGCTTTGGGGATGGGGTTTACATTATACAAGAATGAGAGGGGGTAAAGCAATAAATATCCTAGTTTTAACCTATTACATCCAGTGAGCAGGTACATTAGTGATAAAAATGTGAAATTAAATAGACATGCGTGAAATTGAAAATAATGTCTAAAAATATCCTAAGAAATGAAAATCTTTTTGGTTGTTTTTATTTTAAGAAAAATAATTAAATTGAAATTATCTAAAGTCTATTTAATTTTTAATTTAAGGAAAGGGTTATAATATTTAATTAATTTATTTACAAATTAATTTGATTAATAAAAACTATCCTAATGTGTGTTTTTTTATTTCTTATTTTTAATTAATTTAAATAATAAAAAAAATCAATGAAAAAAAATAACAAAAAAGAACAAAATAAAATAAAATATGAAGGAGTGAGGGGATCCTTCGATCCAGGGAGATTCAATGCTTCGATTCAGAGGAAAATGTTTCCTTCGACCGAGAGAAGAATGGCTTTTGAACCAGAGGAAAAAAGGTAGCCTTCGATCAAGGAGGGATGTTTGTCTTTTGATCTAGAGGTGGATATTGTGAGGGGACTGAATCTACAAAGGTATGTTAGCCAGAACGAAAAGAACGACCTGGGTGCCAAGCCCAGGTCCTTCGATTCTGTACACACTGGCCTTATTTATGCTGGCAAAGAAGTAGTTTTGTATTAGTCTGAAATAAGTGTTTTTGTACAAGGAGACAAACATCCTAGTAAGAGAATGTCGTCGTAAGAATGGAATTTATATAAAAATAATATACAAGGAAAAACAACTATGTCAAATAATCCCATTGAGTTCCTTCTCAACTATTGCCTTTATGTCTTTGAGCGTCTCATCCCTTTCGCTGCTTGTCCGAAGTTGATTGGATTAATTAGTACCACTTGAGCTTGATCATTGATACTGAAGATTGGATGTAAGGTGATCCAACGGGACATAGTTATACGCTTTAAAATCCCTAAATTTTGCCCGGACCGCCCTTTCGGGTTTTCAGTCCACCGGGATACCCTTTTTTGCCCAAGCCGCCTTTTTCAGGTTTTCGACTTGTCGGGTGTACAGATTTTTTTGATGCATATCCCTAGTTTTTTCCTGAACCCTTTTTGTTTGTCGGGATGCCCTAATTTTTGCCAAGGCCAGTCGACCTAGTGGGTATTTGTGTATGCGTAGTGTCTTTTAACTATGTCTGCGTTTACAGGGTGTGGAAGGTCGTCACCGTCCATAGTGGTTAGGATCATGGCTCCACCAGAGAATATGTTCTTGATTACAAATGGCCCTTCGTATGTGGGAGTCCATTTTGCCCTGGGATCACTTTACGACAGTATGATGCGCTTGATTACCAAGTCACCTGCCTGTTATACCTGACGTATGACCTTTTTGTTGAAAGCTTTAATCATACGGTTTTGGTATGTTTGACCATGATAGACAGCCCCGAGCCTCTTCTCATCGATCAGATTTAACTGGTCAAGTCGAGTCTGGACCCATTCGTCTTCATTCAGCCCTGCATCCTTCATGATTCTCAAAAAAGGGATTTGGACTTCAATGGATAGGACGGCTTCCATACCATATACCAAAGAGAAAGGAGTTGCCCATGTTGATGTTCGCATTGTGGTGCGGTAACCATGAAGAGAAAATGGTAACATCTCATGCCAATCTTTATATGTCACTGTCATCTTTTGTATGATTCTCTTGATGTTTTTGTTTGCAGCTTCTACAGCACCATTCATCTTCGGCCGGTAGGGAGAAGAGTTATGAGTTTAATCTTGAATTGCGTGTAAAGCTTGATGGTCATACTATTGTTGAGATTGATACCATTATCTGTAATGATTGTTTCTGGGATACCGTACCGATAGATAAGGTTATGTCTGATGAATCAGGCCACAACGTTCTTGGTAACGGAAGCAAATGAAGATGCCTCGACTCACTTCATGAAGTAATCAATGGAAACCAGGAAGAAGTGATGTCCATTAGAAGTCGCAGGTCTGATTTCCCCGATCATATTAATTCCCCACGTTGTGAATGGCCAAGGATCAGTCAAGACGTTCATAGGAACCAGAGGCACATGTACCTTATCAGCATAGATCTGACATTTGTGACAAGTCAGCGAGTTCTGATAACAGTCTGCCTTCATGGTGGACCAATAGTATCCTACCCATAGGATATTTTTATCCATTGAATGTCCACTGGAATGAGTGCCAAAGGTACCTTCGTGTAAGTCAGCCATAATTCTTTCTTCCTCACTCCTGTCTACACACCGAAGCAAGGTAGTATCATGATTGTGATTCTAGAGGATCGCGTTACTGAGGAAGAACTTAAAAGAGAACCTCCTTAGGAACTTCTTATCATTGGCTGAAGCTCCCTTAGGGTATTCTTGGGCTTCGAGATATCTTTTGACTTCATGGAACCATGGTTTGTCTACTACTTCTTCAGTACCAATCTCGTGATTGTATGTTGGCTCGTCCATCCTCTCAATGGTGATCTTAGGAGCCTCATTATCCCACCTGACCTTGAACATGGATGAAATTGTAGCTAGCGCGTCCTCTAGTTGATTTTCCTCTCCTGGAAAATGCTCAAAGGTAATTTCTTTAAAGTATGGGATTAGTGTCAACACATGCTCTTTGTTTGGGATGAGATTAGGTTGCTTCGTGTCCCATTCTCCTTTGATCTGGCTGATTAGCAAAGCCGAGTCTCCGAATACACTTAAGAACATGATCCTTAAATCGATTGCAGCTTTGAGACCCATGATACATGCTTCATACTCAGCCATATTGTTGGTACAGTTGAAACATAGTCTGGCAGTGAAAGGAGTTTGACAGCCTTCAGGAGATATGATCACCGCGTTGATGCCATTGCCAAAACCGTTGGAAGCTCCGTCAAATACCATAGTCCATCGGGATCCTTTTTCAGGTCATTCATCTGGTCCAGGTTCTTCATAATCAGTTACTAACATGATGTTATCATTCGGGAATTCATAATTCATGATTGGTAGTCATCCACAGCTTGATGTGCCAAATGATTAGCTAGTATACTTCCCTTAATTTCTTTTTGGGTTGTATACTGAATGTCGTATTCGGTCAGGATCATTTACCATCTTGCTATTCTTCTAGAGAGAGTGGGCTTCTCAAAGATGTACATGATAGGATCCATCTTAGATATCAACAAGGTGGTGTGGGTCAGCATATACTGTCTTAGTCGGCGAGCATCCCATGCCAAAGCACAACAATTTTTATCGAGCAGTGAGTATCTTGTTTCAAAGTCGATAAACTTTTTTCTAAGGTAGTACATTACATGTTCTTTTCGACCAGATTTGTCATGATGCCCCAACACACACCCCATTGAGTTCTCTAATACAGTTAAGTACATGGTCAAAGGTCTTCCTTCAACTGGAGGCATCAGAATTGGAGGCTCTTGAAGGTATTCCTTGGTTTTGTCAAACGCATACTGGCAATCGTCATTCCACTTCACTGCTTTATCTTTCTTTAGTAATTTAAAGATTGGCTCACAAGTAGCGATCAGAGGTGAAATGAATATGGCTATGTAGTTCAGACGTCCCAAGAATCCCTTAACTTCCTTCTCAGTGTGAGGAGTTGGCATTTCTTGTATAACTTTAACTTCTTCTGGGTATACCTCAATACCTTTTTCGTTGACAACGAAGCCTAAGAGCTTAACAGATCTTACCCCAAAAGTGAATTTATTCAGATTTAGCCTTAGTTTATATTACTTCAATCTATCAAATAATTTATGTAAGTGATCAAGATGTTCCTCCTCAGTTTGATACCTGGCTATCATGTCATCAACATAGACCTCTATTTTATGGTTAATCATATCATGGAATAGGGCTACCTAGCGCGCTGATAGGTTTCCCCATCATTCTTCAACACAAATGGCATAACTTTGTAACATAAGGTGCCCCACTATGTAACGAAGGTTGTTTTCTCCATGTCTTCAGGTGCCATCTTGATCTGATTATACTCGGAGAAACCATCCATGAAGGAAAATACTTTATGTTGTGCGGTGTTGTCAACCAGAACATCAATGTGGGAAAGTGGAAAATCATCCTTAGGGCTTGCCCTGTTCAGGTCTCTGTAATCCACACACATACGTACCTTACCGTCCTTCTTAGGTACTGGAACAACATTAGCGACCCATTGGGGATAGGATGTGACAGCTAAGAAACCGAAATTGAACTGTTTCATGACTTCAGCCTTGATCTTTTCTGACATATCCGGCCGCATACGACGAACCTCCTATTTCACTGGAGGGAAGTCCTCTTTTGTATGTAGAAGATGAACCACAATATCAGTGTCAAGTCCTGACATGTCTTTGTATGACCAGGAAAAAACCTCAACATAGTCATGTAGCATATGTATTAACTGATGTTTGACACTGGGCTCTAAGTTAGCACTGACCTTGACTTCCTTTATGTCCTCTTCAGTACCTAAGTTCAGTGTCTCAACTGGCTCCCCATGAGGCTGTATTTCCCTTTCTTCCTGTTGTAACAGTTTGGCAAGCTATCCTGGTACCTCACAATCTTCCTCACCTTTGTTCTCAACTTGGTTGATCGGATTTTCAAAGTCATAATGAGCAATAGCAGAACCTTTATCAATGGGATCCAGAGTGGATGTGGATCTGCTTTTTGATATGTGAGTGTGTGTGGGAGCATATCTGTTTTGATAAAGTAAAAATTAGAAAAGAAAGGCAAAGAGAACAAAATTTATATGTAAAAACGTCCAGTGCTTTATTAATGAAATATGAAAATGAAACATGATAACCCTCACAAATAAACAATTGCGCCTCGGGTAAGACACAAGGTCTTAGAGTTTGTATTATTCATTTATTACATATCCAAATACAAAAAAGGACAATTACTCCTAAATAAAGTAATCGACACAAAGTCTTTAGCCTTCCAGTTGGTGAGTTCTCCGCTGACAATTGGGAAGATCCACTGGTCCATGTCACAGTTGATGTCACTGTCTTCCAAAGCATTAACCCCAGGATTGTTGATGCGTAGGGGTGGTACTCCGACACGAGCACGAAGAATAGCCCTTTGAGCTCCTAATCTAAAACCCAACCCAAATTTGACATATTTTTAGGGAATATCCGGAAGTTGGCCCCAAATTGTAACCCACCTTCTTCAACAACTTCCCTGGCATCTTTCTGAGAAGCCATCTTCAGTGGAGGCCTAGTAGTCTTTGGAACACTAGCAGAGGTTTTGGTTGCAGCAATGGTCTGTGGAACCTCCTCAAAGTTCTGACAAGGGGTCTCAATGAACTCTCCGTCCATTTCAACGTACCTGAAAGAGTTCAGATGTCTCACCATGTACTCCTCCTCCCCATGAACTGTGATAATTTTCCCATTGACTGGGTATTTCAGCATCCGATGTAGGGTGGAAGTTACAGCACTAGCCCCATGGATCCAGGGTCGACCGAATAAACAAGAGTAAAATGGGCGGATATCCATCACATAGAAAGTGGAATTAAAAGTCTGAGCGCCCACATTGATAGGTATGTCCACCTCTCCATGCACCATTCTTTTAGAACAATCAAAGGGTCTTACCACAATGTTTCTAGGCTTCAGAGTCAATCCTTCGCAATCTAACCTGTCAAGGGCCTTCTTGGGCATAACATTCAAAGAAGAACTTGTATCCACTAGAACATGGTCCAAAGTAGTGCCCCTACACTCGATAGAGATGTGTAGGGCATCATTATGTTTCCTTCCTCTGGGAGTCAGATCAGCATTAGAGATTCCTAGCCCGTTGTCAACAGTCAAACTAGCCACACAGTCTTCAAATTGATCAGCGGAGGTTTCTTGAGGCCCGTGAGTAGTCTTGAGGAATTTCACTAAATCCTTGGCATGGGCTTCAGAGCACAGTAACAGGGCTAGCATTGAGATCTTGGAAGGGGTCTGCCCAGTTTTTCAACCACATTGTAGTCGTTGTTCTTGATTATTTTTAACATTTCTTCCATTTCCTTCTTAGAAGCCTCAGGGGTTGCTTCTGGGTGTACCTTCGCATGGACAGGCTTAACCAATATCTCTTTGCCCCGAGTCTCGGCCGACTCGGTGGTAGGGGTAGTAGCAAGGCTAGCAGTAAGAGTAGTCATAGGAATACTGATAGGAGTAGAAGCAGGGATGATCACAGGAGTAGAAACAGTTTTAGGAGGAGAGATCTCAGGATAGAAAACTCTTCCGCTTCGTGTTATCTTGCTGGTCCCAGCGATATTACTAATGTAAGGATCAGAGTCTTCGACATCTTCATCTTTAACAAACAACAGATCCTGCTTGACGCCATGGTAATAGATGTCATCTCAATAGTTCCAGGGAACAACTTTATCCAAGGAATATGGCATAGGTCCAGGGAAAGTAATTATCAATGGAGTAACTTTTGGAGCAGATGTAATCCTGACAGGACTTTTGGAGGAGACCTTGGGAGGATTGGTGGAAATGGTAATGATAGAAACATCGTCACACAAAGTACTTGTAATTGGAGTCTTTTCAAATAGGATTTCTTTATCATCCATCAGGAACTGAACGCCTTCCTTTAACAGGTGACAATCGTTAGGTAAGGACAAACACAAATGGAAACCTTCGCCACATCCCGGAAATAAACCGGCCTGCAAGAGATTCTGCTCAATAGTCAGGAGTGGAGTACCCAATTCATCAACATAAGTAAAAAACATGTCATCATCAATAGCATTGACACCACGGCCGTGCTTGGGCATAAGGGCAATAATAACATTATAAGTTTCAGGAGAGTCAAACTCAATCTCCTTTGCCTCAATCAAATCCTGCACTTTATTCTTCAAATCCCAATAGTCGTTTATATCATGGCCCGGACTTTCAGAATGGTAAGTACATCGAGCATTTGCATTGTAGTGAGAGGATGTAGTGTTGGGATTCTTGGGAGCCTCTTTCAGGGTAACCAAATTGGACTTCAGAAGGTGTGGTAAAACCTGAGATAGGGTAATATTGATCCGAGTAAACTGTCTCCTTGGCTTATCTATTCTGGAATGATTGTTCTGTTTCCGATTTGATGCAGAGTTGGAAATCATAACAGCCCCTACCGTTGGATGACGCTAAGTTTTGTTAAGATTCCTTTGGCCATAAGCATCATTAACCTCCTTCTTCCCTGTGAATGGTTTATTTGCAGTGTTGGAGGATGTATCCCTCTGTATCTTACCACTTTTAATGCCAGCCTCTACTCGTTCACCTGTCAAGATCAACTTCATAAACCCAGCAGAAGAACTTCCAATCAGGTGGTTAAAGAATGGCCCAAATAATATGCCCAAAAATATGTCCACCAAATCCCTATCAGACAATGGAGGTTGATCACTTCCTGCAAGGTCTCTCCATTTTTGGGCATAGTCCTTAAAGCCCTCACTAAAATGCATAGCCATAATTTGCAATTGCGTACGAGTTGGGGCAAGGTTAATATTATATTGGTACTGCTTGTAGAAAGCAGCAGCCGGATCTTCCTAGTTATGGACGTTGGTTCCATCCAGCTGATAGAACCACTCTAGTTGAGTCCCTGATAGACTGTCTTGAAAGAAATGCACCCATAATTTCCTGTCAGTAGTGTGTGGCTGGATCTTCCTAACATAAGATATGAGATGTAGCTTAGGAAATGAGACCCCATCATATTTAGAAAATGCAAGTACTTTGAACTTTTGCGGGATAACCACTCCAGAAACCAACAATAGCTCTTCGAAATCCAGGCCAGGTACCCTCTGAACTTCCATGGTGTTGAGCCGGTCTTCCAACTATTTGTACTTATCATCAACCGGAGCGTATTGTTCTTCGTTGTAATCAGCTTCATCTTCCTCCGACTCAGGGTTATTGTCTCCTTCCTTGGGCTCTCCATCTTGATTTTCCTCTTCTTCTGACGTGGTTGCGAAATCCAAAACTCGCTTAACCGGTCCTTTGATCCTTCTTCCCAAATTCACTAAACCAGTTGGTTTCTTTTTCTTCTTGTTGTCCTTAATAATCATAGCTTTCAAATCTTCTTGTCCCTTATCCAGATACAGGAACATTTCTTGGAATCGAGCATTATGTGCCTGACGCTCCCTAATTGTTGGTTCAAGAGCCATTGCTGAAATAAACAACGAAGAAAATAACAAACCTATCCTGAAACCTGCTTATGCAATGATATGTATGATATATGTATGCAATGTTTTCAAGGACTCCGGGAAATTTAAATTTGTGAACCAAAATGAAACGAAGATTTTATAGTAGAATTCAAAACACAATTTCCTTTTTAGGCTTACAATCTAAGACATCAGGTTTCCCATAGGTGCTTCCTCTTCGTGCCGAGGTAGACTTTAAGACTTTTCTCTTTGTGAAGTTGCTTCGTAAGCTCCAATATTTTCTTCTCATTGACATATAAATGATCTCTAAAGGTATCCTGTTCTTTATTCAACTGAACCCAGGATGTCTGCAGCTCTTCAAGATCAGTGGGCATGTCAGGATGGAGAACTGTATAAGGAATATCCCCTTCGGAGATGGGCTCCACAAACACTGGTAAGATGGCTATATAAGGCATAATAAGGTTCTGAGCGCGAGCTCGTACCCATTTGAGATAAGGTTCCATAGGGATGGAAGTCTTAGGCCCCAAAGTCCTGGTATCAAATCTGTTTACCATGCCCTAAGCTCGTATAAACCTCTGACGATACCCTTGAGAATCATCCTCGTAGTTAAACACAATACCCTGGATAAGCATATCATGGGGACCATCCCTTCGAGAATAACCAAATTTTCGTAAGGCCAGAGAAGGATTATAAGTTATGCCTCCCATAATACCAAGTAGTGGGACATTAGGGAATTCTCCACAACGGTCAATAACATAAATATCTCCCATAGATCAGGAATACCAGAGAATATCCGAGTGAGAAAGCGACATTATCCTTTGGGACCAACCCAAACCTTCTTCATTCTTCAATACTGATTTAGGGAGGTGAGAAATAAATCACCTTGATAGCAATGGCACACAACACATAAGAATCCATTTTCTCTTCATGGTGCGAGTGTGGAGGGTATGCAAGACGTCTCCGAGTAGAGTAGGCACATGGTTACGAGAGAGGAAAACCTTGATAGCATTCACATCTATGAGAAAGTCTGGATTAGGGAACAACACTAAACCATAGATTAGAAGGGCCAGAACCTCCTCAAAATCTTGGAAATCCAAATCATCCCAAAATTGGTGAGCCTTTTCGTACATAAACTTGGATAGAAAACCCTTAACACGACTTCTTATTTCCAAGTTGGATACAATGTCAGACCGTTTCAGATGTAAAGTTGTTGTAATAATTTCTGGGTTCGGAGTTTCTTCTAAACCGGTGAAAGGCGTCTGATCAAGAATAGGTACACCCAATATTTGAGAGAACTCTTTCATGGTGGGCACCAACTGATAATCGAGAATGGTGAAGCAATGGTGCTTAGGATAAAAGAATTGAAAGAGCCCACTCATCATTTTCTCATCAAAACCCGAGGTAACCAGACTGAGAAGTGGACCATAGTTCTTGGTAAATGAAGAAGTCTCGGAAACCCTTGATACTAGCTCTTTAAGTTGGAGAGGTATTCTCACGAAGCTGATTCAGATAGTATTTCTACGAGCGGAAGCCATGATCTGCAAAACAGAACAAAGATAAATTCCCTCGGTCCTTGAAATGGTTAGTGTAATGAAGAATGGATGTTATGATGCATGATGTCATGTTTAAGCAAATTAATCACACATAAAGAAAACACCCAAGACCTTAGGTTCAGGCTTGCATAGGGTTTATAGGTAAGTACCCTCTTGAAGTTTAGTTGGTTAAACCTGTCTTAGAAATAGTAAATGGGTTCTAAGGAGTCTCAATATCACTAATCTTGCTTTATCGAGCGTTATTTCAGATTAGCAATCTTTTCTTGCAGCCGAAACATCTCGAAAGTCTGATCTCAATGAGTGTAGCATCGAGTATCAACCAATCCCCAACTTTACACTGAGGCCAGCTATCTCACTACTTTCTAATAGTCAAGTTTGTTCAACTAAGGTTCTAAGGTCCGTTAGTGCTTTACGACACCACGTGGTGGCCCCGTATTTTCCTCGATTCAACACAAGGGATACTGGTACCAACCAAAGTGTCACACCAACACAACTATCGTTCAACCATATCGGTCTACGCCGTACAGTCTCCAGGATCTATTGATGTTTACCTAAAAAGATGCCCCCAAATCCAGGTGTAGGATCTATAGTAACAACCCAAATAACCCTCCAAGGATAAAAGCACACAAAGCACAAAAAAGCAGTTTAATAATGAACTAACTCTAAGGTAAACCCCAATTTTCTCATATCCCCAGCAGAGTCACCAGTTCTTTGATACGGTGGCAGAACCGACTGTTTAAATACTGGTTTTGCATTTGTGTTTGCAAATGTTGCGGTAAGCAAGAGTCGCCACTGACTTTTCTTTTATCCAAATTAAGGAAAGGGTGAAAAGAACATAAAAAGACCTTTTTCGAGATTATTCTGAGTAAGGGGGGTAGATTATGGAAAAGGAAGGTGTTAGCACCCTTTCCATCCGTAGTTATCTACGGCCTCTTAGAAATTTGCTCATTTTGAAATACCTTTGTGCTTTGTGTATTTGAAAATTTGTTTTGAAAATCCCTTGGTATGGCAGACTTTGTAATATTTCTCGGGAATGTGGAGAAAGTTTACAAAGTGTCTTGAAAATGTTTTGAAAAGTAGTTTTTGTGTAAGTGCAAAGATTTTTTGAGCAAACTTCTACCAGCTATCTACTTTTATACTCGAAAAGAGTCATTCTTTTCCTTCTATCCTTTAGACAGTGCTATCTTACTATTAGTGAGTAGGTAGCCCTATCGTTGGATGTATGAGGGACATTCGAAAGGGACGTTACAGTCACAAAGGCAATTTGTGGAGGCGCTTTAGCAATTTTGTTCAGGGACTAGATCATTTACCGAGAAGGAAACTGTAGGGTCATTGAGGGACTATGATCTTTTTTATTCATGGGTCTTTGTTAAAGCGTTCCTTCCTCATGACTGTTTTTTTAAGGCAACAAAAGTGGGGTACCCTAGAGGTGCATGTGTTCAATTGATTGAATTCAATTATTTTTTTGTCTTTTTTTGTTAAGTTTGCTAGCGTTTGATTATTAGTCTTACCATGCACGCCTAATTACTAGCAATTAATATATTACAGAATATTAAAGTGCAGGAATTTAAATTTACGCTATTATAATGATTTGGGGATGGGGTTTACATTATATAAGAATGAGAGGGGGTAAAGCCGTAAATGTACTAGTTTTAATCTATTACATCTAGTGAGCAGGTACATTAGAAATAAAAATACGAAATTAAATAAACGCGCGTGAAATTGAAAATAATGTCTAAAAATATCCGACGAAATGAAAATCTCTTTGGTTGTTTTTATTTTTAGAAAAATAATTAAATTGGAATTATCTAAAGTCTATTTAATTTTTAATTTACGGAAAGGGTTAAAATATTTAATTAATTAATTTACAAATTAATTTGATTAATAAAAACTATCTTAATGTGTGTGTTTTTTTTTGTATTTCTTATTTAAAATTAATTTAAATAATAAAAAAAAAGATCAATGAAAAAAATAACAAAAAATAACAAAAAGAAATAAAATATGAAGGAGTGAGGGGATCCTTCGATCCGGGGAGATTCAATGCTTCGATTAAGAGGAAAAAGTTGCCTTCGACCCAGAGAAGAATGGCTTTGATCCAGAGGAAAAAAGATAGCCTTCGATCAAGGAGGGATGTTTGTCTTTCGATCCAGAGGTGGATATTGTGAGGGGACTGAATCTACAAAGGTATGTTAGCCAGAACGAAAAGCATGACCTGTGTGCCAAGCCCAGGTCCTTTAATTCTGTACACACTGGCCTTATTTATGCTGGATTTGCAACAAGCGTTAGAAGAAAAACAAAGGTTGACCTCGGGTCGAACCGAGGTCTTTAGTCTTGAAAAACAAATCAAAAGAAATTATGAATGTTGATGTGTCACACAAATGTAAAGATTGATCTTTTTTACCAATTCTTACCAATGGTTGATGGATGAATATGTGATGATGAGTGTGTGTATCCTTGTTTGATGATGGCTTCAATTTGGCTTCTGGACGTGGATACCCTTTGTTTAAGGGCTTCTTATGAGACTTTTGATAACTATGGTGGGTTTATGGGCAACGTATCTCCAATGTGTATGTGCCCCCCCTTTTTTGGCTTGCAAGCATGCTTCTTATATAGAGTAGGAGGGAGGGGACGAGAAAACAAAATTTTAATTGCCATAAACACACATTTTCAAGGCCATGAATCAAGTTTTATAAGTGTGGCCAAAAACATGGGATCTTGTCTTCTTTTTGAAATGTGGACAATTTTGCCTTTCGAATTCCCCAGTCCTTATCCTTCGATTGGACCTACCATGCATCCTTAGAATGGGCCTTTTTGTATATCCTTCGACTGGGCTCGGGTTGCCTCTTTCGACTGTGACTTTATGTGGTCCTTCTGTTGTACCCTTTGAATGGTCCTTTGGTGTGTCCTTCGCATGGCTATTTTGAATGGAATTTCTATGTATGCTTTGTGCCCTCTTCGAATGGGCTACCAAAATGTGTCCTTCGAATGGCTATCACACCTATTGAAATGTCTATAATTTGTTTGAACTGGGGCCACTGCCTCGGCGAAGCTGGCACAAAGGCAGCTAGTGCCTTGTGGGTCGAAGGCAACTTTGAAGGAGTTTTGGCCTTATGCTAAAGACAAACTAAGAAGGAGTATGTACGCTGGTGACACGTTGAGAGGTCTTTTGCCCAGTGGGAGCTTTGTGAATCGAAGGCCAGTTTGGAGAAGTTCTTGCTTTTGTGCGCTGAAGGCACGCCCAGAGGGATAGTTTGCCTAGTAGAAGCAGGAAACAAGCTTGCTCCAAGGAAAACAAATGCCCAATCGAAACAGGGATCCAGCTTTCATGAAGGTAGACATTGTGATCAGTGCATTTTGATGCACATTCTTCCATGATTGTACTTATGGATTTTCATGGTTTGTTTAGCTTATTTTTGTATTTTATAGTGTTTTTCTATTTTAGTTTATTTCTACTCTTATTTGATTTTCGCACTTTATTTTCAGCATTAGCAGTCTGCACGAATATATTCATAACTTGAGCTACGGGAGTCAGAATGAGGCGTGCTACCAGTCGTTGGAAAGCTAAGAGAAAAAGCTATGATTTTCATTCAGAAGTAGAGAGCTAAATCGTAATGTAGCAGGGCCATAAAATTCGTTGAAGTTGCAGCATTTTATATTTAAGTTTTGGGTCATTTATTTTGGGCCTGAGTTATGTTTTCGACCCAGTTGGGTTATGAACCGAATCCTTGTTCTTTCTATACCTAGCAGCCGCTACAGTAATTTATTTTTTACCTTTTCATTATGCAAAAAAAAACTTTGACTTGTACGCTTGAATGAAGAACTAATAATCTAGAGTTGATCTATTGTAATCGTGTTCCAATGCTTTGAGGTTTTTAATTTATCAATTCACTTTCATTTCTCTTCCAATTCTATTTTATGAAATTGTATTTGTTTAACCTATTATTTCATGGAATGTCTTGATTAAATTCGTATGATTGTATTCGTAATCTTTAATCGTTGTTTACGTCGCTTAGTCATTAAATCGCGTTCTATATCGTGTTTGCTTAATTCACGATTATATTAATTCGTTTGCTTAATTCAGAATGAGAATTCAATCTATTTTATATCAATTGCGCTTGTCAATTGGTATTGAAATCGAATAGAGGTCGAAGTCGCTTAGGGAATTGATAAGGTAAAAACAAATGATTAGCCGGAACCTGAAAATAGTAGATCGACTTATTTTTATAATCACTTATTTTAATCACTTATTGCGTGTTATGAATCGATCCTAAAACCAACCCCCTATTCGATTTCTATTAGTTAATAATAAAATCAAGAATCCTTGCGATACGACTCGAGCCATTGTCGCTATACTGCATTTTACAAAATACTCGTTTTTGATCTGTGTGCGACAGCGGATCAAAATGGGCGCCGTTGCCGGGGATTCTTGTTTTTATTAACTTATATTATAGTCATAGATTTAGTGTTTTTGTTATTTTTTTTCTTGGTTTTTTTGGTTGTTTTGTTGTGTTTGTTGATTTTCAGGATTGCAATTCCGGTTGCAGTACAGTTTTTCAACCTGTCATGTAAGTTTAGAAGTTACTGTTTTGATTTGCTCCAATTTGTTTCCACAAAGTCAGCCAAAAATCAACGAACATTGGTCTTTTAGAATAAAATTCTAAAAGAATTTGACCCTAAAAATTGAAAATTGATCTTTTTTCTATTTTTAAATAATTATTTACTGTTTTCATAGTGTCAAAAAAATCCAAAAAAAATCTTAAAATTCTTGTGTTGCTTCATTAGATTAAATTTTGTATTTTTGTATTTTTTTGAATTTATTTTAATCGTTTTCTTTCTTTCTATTTGTTTCTGCCTGTTTGGGACATAGTTGATATTTTTGTGTTTTTTGATAACATGGTTGAACAAAGAACTTTGAGGCAGTTGGCTGGCCTTGATGTGAGCTATAATGGTTTATGTATTGACTATCCTACAGCTGATACACCTTTTGAATCGAAATCTGATTTAATACACTTGTTGTCAAAGCTTAATAGTCTTACAGGTGAGGATCCACATAAGAATCTGAAGGAATTCCAAGTTGTGTGCTCAGAACCTTCTGAACCTTCGCTAGAGGACATTGCCAAACAAATCACTTCAAATAATGTCCAGTATGAACAACAAATAGATTCTACTCTCCAGACTTTGCAAACACAGATTGAACAACTTGTCTCCTTGATGAATATCATGCAACAAGCTCAAGGATCTAAACAACAATCCTTGGAAGAGAATTCTGTTTTTCCAATAGAGTTACTTTCTGAGACTGTTGATGATACTTGTATTGATTTATTTGTAGCTGATTTTCCATCATTATCTGATTTTGATTATGTTTACTCTTGTGATGTTTGTACTGATATTAAAATTTGCTCTGTTTGTGCTGAAATTGAGTCCGCCTTGCAAGTTGATATTCTTACTGCAGATGAGGTTGCAAAACAAGTTATTTATGTGGAAGAAGCTCTCGATACTATGACTTCTCAAAACAAACCATCCATTAAACAACCACCTTCCCGAGAGCTGAAACTAATTCCTGAAAATCTTAATTATGCTTATCTAGAGATGAATGAAAAACTCCCGGTTATAATTTCTTCTAAACTTTATTTTGATCAAGAAAGTAAATTTTTGCAGGTTTTGAAGAAGCATAAGAAAGGAATTGGATGGACCTTAGATGATATTTATGATATTAGTCTGTCCATGTGTATGCATAGAATCTCACTTGAAGATGTAGCAAAAGTAGTGAGGCAGCCCTGTAACCTTTTGATCCTTGATGTTATGAAAGATGATATCATGTTCACGTGCCCATTTGACACTTTTACTTTTAGAAGAACATTCTTTGATCCAGGAATAAAAAGTGAAGGTACTCATAAAAATTGCAAAGTCAAACGACACCGCCTTAAGCTATTCCATGAGAGTCCCATGTTGGAAGAGGAAACTATAAAAGTGCTCTCGTTGGGAAAGGCTACTTATGCAATCATCTATCTTCCTTGATTCCTTAGGTGTGTTCTTTTCTCTCTCCTCGCTCTCATTTTATGCTTGTTTCTTTCATTGAGGACAATGTGTGTTTTAAGTGTGGGGGAGAGAATCATTTATTTGTTTTGTTTTCTTTGCTTTTGTTCTCTGTTTTCTTGTTTTGATTTCAGTTATAAAAAAAAGCATCTTTTTGAAAGTTTTGGGTTATAGATTAATATGAGGTTAGTTGTGGAGACTTGGGAAAAGTTCACAAGATCGGTATCGTCTTAACACTGTAAGTCTCATGCATATGGAAGTTAATTTGAATTTTTATTATGACGTAGCCTTGAAATCTCATCTTTTAATAGCTCTTGAGTAGTTTATTTCAGCAATCAGCACCATCTCACACGCACTCTGCATGGGGATGCCGATGAAAATAAGTGAGTGATTCAAGTTTTATTTGAAAACAAAGGAAAGAAAAAGGAATGCGCCTTCTAAGTTTGGTGACTCTCACCCGGTCACTTAACCAACGGTCATATAACCTACAAAAAAAAGTTGATAATAAGACTCGTTGTTAATTGGTTCAGCGGTTTCTGGTGCTGAACTGGGTAGGGCGGATTACGGTCTGATCCCCCGCAACTACAACCGAGTAAGAAAAGGGTTATGCCACGTAAGTACCAGAACCCCGTGCAAAAAGGATCAGAGTCACTAATCGGTTGCCTTGCTATGAGTGTGTGAAGATAACGGGCTTAATGTGATTGCGCCTGAATGAAAAAGAGTAAAAAGGAGGATGAGTAAGTTAGGCTTTGGCATAATAATATGATTCGAATTGGTTTGCATATTCAAGAGACAAGATTAGTGTTCCTACGATATCCTTAGTGTGAAAGATTAGTACCTATTGATGCAATCTTAACCGAAGAAGAGTTTGTAGCCTAGAATGAGTAGCTGATGATGCTGTTGTGTTTCTTTTGATTTTATTTTGCTCGGAGTGCAAAAGTTCAAGTGTGGGGGAATTTGATCAGTGCATTTTGATGCACATTCTTCCATGATTTTACTTATGCATTTTCATGGTTTGTTTAGCTTATTTTTGTATTTTATAGTGTTTTTCTATTTTAGTTTATTTCTACTCTTATTTGATTTCCGCACTTTATTTTCAGTATTAGCAGTCTGCACGAATAAATTCATAACTTGAGCTATGGGAGTCGGAATGAGGCATGCTACTAGTTGTTGGAAAGCTAAGAGAAAGAGCTACGATTTTAATTCATAAGTAGAGAGCTGAATCGGAATGTAGCAGGGCCATAAAATTCATTGAAGTTGCATCATTTTATATTTAAGTTTTGGGTCATTTCTTTTGGGCCTGAGTTATGTTTTCGACCCAGTTGGGTTATGAACCGAATCCTTGTTCTTGCTATACCTAGCAGCCACTACAATAATTTATTTTTTACCTTTTCATTATTCAGAAAAAAACTTTGACTTGTATGCTTGAATGAAGAACTAATCATCCAGAGTTGATCTACTGTAATCGCGTTTCGATGCTTTGAGGTTTTTAATTTATCAATTCACTTTCGTTTCTCTTTCAATTCTATTTTATGAAATTGTATTTGCTTAATCTATTATTTCATGGAATATCTTGATTAAATTCGTATGATTATATTCCTAATCTTTAATTGTTGTTTACGTTGCTTAGTCGTTAAATCGCGTTCTATATCGTGTTTGCTTAATTCACGATTATATTAATTTGTTTTCTTAATTCAGAATGGGAATTCAATCTATTTTATATCTATTGCGCTTGTCAATTGGTATTGAAATCGAATAGAGGTCGAAGCCGCTTAGGGAATTGATAAGGTAAAAACCAATGATTAGCAGGAACCTGAAAATAGTAGATCGACTTAATTTTATAATCACTTATTTTAATCACTTATTGCATGTTATGAATTGATCCTAAAACCAACCCCCCATTCGATTTCTATTTGTTAATAATAAAATCAAGAATCCTTGCAATACGACTCGAGCCATTGTCGCTATACTGCATTTTACAAAATACTCGTTTTTGATCCGTGTGCGACAGTGGATCACATTGCATTTGTAAGTCAGACCAACATGCAAAAACAATGGTGCAATCAAGGGAGCACTGACAAGAAGCCTTTCCTCTTTGGATCGAAGAAGGCTATTTTAAAGGGAAAACATGCCCAGTTGAAGTCGGTGTGCAACAAATCAGCAGAAGGCCAAGGCTTCAATCGAAGCTTGGAAATTTGAGGCAAGCCTGGAGGAGGTTAAGCGCTCAATCGAAGTCTGTCCAAATATAAAATCGAAAGACCTTTTAACATGCTAATCGAAAGACTTAGCCAAGATTTCAATCGAAGACTCCTTGTTTATCTTCAAAAAAAATTATTTCTTCCTTTAATCAAATGCTTGTAACCACCCATATAATAAAAAATCTTGGAGAACACGAGAGGGAAAATTTTGGGGTACAACAGTAGAGCTTTGAAGTCGCGTAAGTTAACGCCGTGTTTTATTAGTCCTTATCAGTTTTCCGATAAAGTAGGTGAAGTGGCATATCATATTTCTTTGCCACCGTCACTTGCTAATCTCCATGACGTGTTCCATGTGTCTGAGTTGAGGAAATACATTGCAGATTCGTCTCATGTTGTCCAATTATATTATGTTGAGACATCGCCTATACGGATAGAGGATATATAAGTTAAGAAACTCTGAAGTAAAGAGATCGCTTTGTTGAAAGTGGTTTGGGAAGGACCGAAGATGGTAATGTTACTTGGGAGATGGAAAGTTGGATGAAGGGTTTGTATCCCGAGTTGTTCGTTTGAGGTCATTTTCGAGGACATAAATCTTTTAAGTGGGGGAGAGTTCTAACACCTCATTTTTATTAGCTATTATTTAATTTTTTTATTAATTATTATATTATACAGTAATTGATTTAATTATGTGATTTGGTGAATATTTGAATTATTTGAAAAATGTGTTATTTGAGTAATTGGAGTTATAAGTTGAATAGTAAATAATTAGATTTGAGCTATATGTCATAATATAATGGGTAAGTTAAATTAGGCCCATTAATGAAATAGAGTAGTAAGAAGAGGGATTAGAATTAATATTGTCATAAAACAAAAACAAAGAAGAGAAGAGAGGAGAAAGAGGAGAAAAGAGGAAAAGTGAAGAAGAAAATATAAAGACTCTACACTCAAGGTAAGGGTGAGAATCTATGTTATAATGGGAGTATATTATGGGTAGTAACATGTAATAGGAATGGGTATGTGAATTTTTAGGTTTTGAGTCACCCAAATTGATTTGGGGATTTGGAAATTAGGTTTTAGAAATTTAGTTTTTATAATATAAATAGGTTCCCTATGATGTATACATGTTAGAATATGTTTAATTGATGAAAAATGGGTACTAGAACATGTCTCAATGTGGATTTTCGTGTAAGGACAGAATGTTGTTCGCGGAAATTTTTCTAGTTTTCGCAGGGGGGCTCTTAGTGCGGGTTAGGGCGCTTAGTGTGGGTGGCTGAAAGTTGAAAAGTTATTTTATGCATGAATGGGATTGGGATCTTGTATTTTAGGATTTATAATGGATTTACATGTATTTTAATAATTTATTTGACTTAATTCAGAATGATTTTGGAAGCATTTTGATGAGAAACTTAACACTTGAATTGTGTATGTAAGTGTTGGAATTTGTTATGTTTGAATATAGCATGATTTGTATCTAATTGCTACATGTTATAATATGAAATTGTGTGTATGTGATTGATTGACATGAAATATGTATGTTATGCAATGTTGTGAACATAATTTAAAATGTGTTGAATTGTGTGATGAGTTGTTGAAATTGCACATGTACATGCATCATTTGTGTCACGAGGTAAGGTTTGGTAATTTCGTGGGAACTATTGACTTGTCCAAAACCTAACGTTGAATGGGATTTGAAAGCTTAAGGATCAATCAGGATTTTATTTATGGTTATCTGTCTTGGAGATGTGGACCTGGCAGGATCAGTAAGGATATCATTAGTACCACATGCATAATGCATTTGAGTTGCATTGGAGTTACGTGTGTCGATGTGAATCGTTGCATTATAACTCTTTATGTAATATTTGTGGGAATGTTGTGTTTTGATATGCAACATGTGATAATTGATTTAATTGTAAAATTATGGTAATTGGAATTGAATTTCATTTGGAATATGAATGGATGAGCTATGTTGTATATGTGGATTGATATATTGGATTATGTTATGCAAAGTACGTGATTTTATGAAGAGTGATGAATTTATCTTGGTGTATGTATATTTTACATTGCTTATGATTATATATTTTCATCATGATATGAATTCTCACCCTTCCTTTAGAATGATGTTTTATACGACATCGCTCAGGTACTAGAGATAGCGGTGCTTCTTGCCATGATTAGAGGAGGAGCTAGATCCTTATTTATCTGCTTATTCCTAGGTAGTGAGTCAGTGCTCTCATCTATGTAACTCGGGGGATATTCAAATTCTTGTTTTGATTTGTTTTGAGAGATATTTGTTACTACTCTCTTTAATTTGGATATTTATTTGATTATGTGATGTTTGTCCTCAATGCATAGTAATTATGATATGATTGTCAGTATGGAATTTCAATCATTTATATCTTTATGTTAAGATATTTATTCCGCTGTGAGATGCATAATTTTGTATTGGCTTATGAAACATGAATTTGAATATGTGTTATGATCATGACCAGTATGCATGTTTGATTTATTTATCATTTTGTGAAGTCAATTGTGACACCCTTTTTGAGATGTATACTAATTTACTCTGATTATGCTATTTATGTCTATGTTGGGTTAAAGGGTGTTGCAAATTTCCTAGAAAATCTATGAAGATTTTTGTTCGCTGATATGGGGACATCCTTGAGTTGACTAAATAAATTGTGCAAGTGGAAGCCATTACCGCTCTTTCTCAATTCTATGACCCTCTTCTAAGATGTTTCACTTTCTATAATTTTCAATTAGCATCTACTTTGGAGAAATTTGATAAGATCTTGGATTTCTCTAAGATCAACGATAAAGCTTACACAGGGATTGGACAAACTATCAATGTCAGGAATTTGGCTAAGGAGATAGGGATATTGTTTACTGAGTTGTTGCTCAACTATAAGAAAGATGGAGAAGTTCAAAGGATTAAAAAACAATATTTATAATCCAAGGCTCTTTATTTTGATGATAAGGAATAATTGGAAGGTTGTGTGGACCGTTTGGAACTACTGATTTTTGGTTTGGTTTTATTTCTGTATACTATCGACTATATTGATTCTGCAACCATTAATGTATTTTGGGTTGTAAAGGTGTTAAATGATGATCCTATTCTTTCTCTACTTTCTGATGTTTACTTTACCCTCCATACACGAAATGAAAAGGGAAGGGGTGTACTGAATTGTTCTATTACTCTCTTATACTCTTGGCTCATTTCTCACCTCTACAAAGAGGACTATATTGTTGAGGACTTAACAAAGAATGACCTTTATGACCTTGCTATTAAGAAGAATCATTTTCAATGAGAGTTCGAGACGAAATACCAACAAATTCAAATTGATTGTGAATTAGCTGAGAAAGAAAGGTCTAAATGAAAGAGTTCAACTGAGGGATTACTAAGTGCTACGTTCAATCTTGATTCCCACAATCAACAATTGGATGATGCTACTATAGAAATTGCAAGACTAAAGAAATGGTATGATAAAGCATTGCAAGACAAATGAGAATTAGAAGAGGTTATGAGAATCCAAATTCAAGGGCTACAAGAAGGTACTCAAGACCAAGCAGACCAGATTCAAATGCTACTCACAAGTCTCCAAGAAAGCCAAGAAGAAGAGGAGAGAGAACATGTTGGAAAAATGAGAGTAAAAGAACTTCTCTCTAAAAAGGTGGAGGAATATGAACAAGTCTTCCAAGAGTTGGAAGAGATATTGGGAATAGATATTGGGAATAAATCTGTAAGGAGATGAGGGCTGAGAAGGGATATTTGGAAGAGAAATATACAAAGATAACTCAAGCGGGGGAAGACAACAAGGTCATAATCGCTACACTTTACAAGGAGTATGTAAGGTACAAAGACAAACACGCAAGACTTGCCTTCATAGAAATTAATCTCATTTGTTACATTCCGTGATGGTCCCTCTTCCGAAGGATGTTGAAGACTTCCTTAAGCTATGTAGGGAGATGGTCGATGGTTTTAGGGAACAAATGCATAAACATGCTTAGGAGATTCTAGTTTTCTCTTTAGTTATTTCTTTCAGTATTTGACATTCAATTCAGTATTCCCTTTCAATATTTTCCATTCAGTATTTTGATTGTATTTCCCTTTAAAGGATGGTGGTTTCTATTCAATAAAAAGTAATTTGTTTTAATATTTTCTCTATGTATATTCTTTGGGATACTCACCAACAAAAAAAAAGTAAAACTTGAAAAAAGAATAATGAATAATTAAAAGGAAAAATGTGAATAAGACATTCGAATAAAATCTTAGCATATTCATACACATTCATCTAAGCATAAACACCGTATTTTATATGTCATACAAAAAACTCATTGTTTTCATATCATCTCCAGTTAAATCATTGGGAAAAACACACTACCTTTCCGTCCACCATATCAAACAAGACCTCATCAAAAGAAAGTAAGGGAGAAAATCAAGGAAAACCAAGCTGCCTTTCAAGAAGACTTGGAATAAGTGAAAGGATGTATCGACTCGATGAAAGGAGACATGAGTCAAGTTCTGCTCACCTTGTGTCATACCCCAAAATTTCCCCTCCAAATTATTGTTTCATCTTTTATTAGTCATTTAGGATTTTGGGCATTATTATTACTAGTTTGTTCTAAGAAGGGTCTAAATTCAAAAGAAGGGGTGTATCACTTGGCGCTTATGGGCCAATTTAAGTTATGGGGTTTATTTGATAAAACAAAGGGGGTGTTTTGTTTCATTAGACCAGCAAAATATGATGGACCATTAAGGTTTGGTTAAAACAACAAGGGAGTGCATTTTTAAATTCATTTGGCCCATAAATTTTCTTATAATTAGAGCGTGGATGCATTCTATTTTCCTGTAACAAAACTTTCTGTCTCATTAAGGTCTTTGACTCTTTTGGTATAAAAGAAGGAAGGGGGTGTACGTTTTACTAAGACCGGTCCATTAGTTTTTTTGGAAGGCCCAATAAGTGGGAGGCCCATCGAGTTTTCTATTTTTCTTGGTCCAGATGTTGACCAAGTCAACATTCATTTATTATTATTATTATTATTATTATTATTATTATTATTATTATTATTATTATTATTATTATTATTATTATTATTATTATTATTATTATTATTATTATTATGTTACATTATTACTATTATCATTTTTAATATTTTTATTACAATCAATTTTTTTAAAAATTTTGTTAACCAAGTCAAACTGCAAGGGTATCAAAACACTAATGCATAATTTCCAGCAGCGGCAACCCAAGGAATAAAAAAGGAACTATTACTGTAGAGACTCACACAAACAAGAATCAAAACAAATCAAATTTACAGTTTGATCATATCTAATCCTATCGATTTGTGTCCAATTACAAAACAAATCATCAAATACAATATCAAATCCGAACTAATTATAATCTAAGTCCTCCAAATCCCTGATTCAATCTCTAATGTACAACAAATAAAGTCCCTGATTGATTCAATCACTAAAATATAACGATAATTAGAAATATCTTCCTGATCTATCTAAAATTATAACCTATAAATAAAATCTAAAAGTAATTGAAAAAGGAGAACAAAAAATTGGAGGAGATAAATTATAACAGAGAAGCGAAATCCACGAGTCAGTCGTCCCCCTGAGATCTGGGTTTCAATTTCTGAAACCCTAGACTTTGCTTCAAATCGCTGTCACGCACCATCATCTCATATACCTGCCAAATAGAAAAGAAGGATAAGAAGATTAGAAGGGAGAATCGATAATGAGCCAGAAGGAAATTTACAAGAAGAATCACTGCAAGGGAGGTAAGCCGATTCACTTAGCTCAGGGTGTTTTATTTGAATCTGTGATTTATTTTTGGTTTTAGATTTCTGGATTTCTTAAGGGGTTAGGGTTCGTGTTTAGGGTTAGGGTTCATCAAGTTTGGAGTTTCAGGATTTTGGTTTGATTAGGGTTTTTAATTAACCTTTAGGGTTCTTAGGGTTCTAAGGTTCGGCTGAAGATATTCAACAATTATGGGCTTTCTCACGGTGGCGTCAATGAACATATGAAGATCTCGGTTGAGCTTCAACTGGAGATCTGGGGTGTACAGGGTTTCCTCCGGTGACTAAGGGTGGAGCCACCGAAGGAAGCGATTTTTGGCCGGCGCGACGATTTTTGATCGCATGAATTCTAGAGAGAGGTTAGAGCCTCTCTCTCAAGAATTTGTTTTAGTGAGAAGGGGAATTATAGAGAGAGATGCGGAGAAGGAGAAAAATGAGAAAAATCGGATGAAGCAACATATATAATTCTATTTATACTTTGTACGCGTGTCTTAACATACTCTCTTAGTCAACTCTTCTTCCAAGCCGTTGTTAGATTATAGACTGAATCAACGCTCCAAGATCAATATCCAAAATCCATTTGATAAGGATCGTGCGTCACATATTCATCCGACATACAATAAACCTCTGGAACATTCATAACTTGTCTAGCGGAGCAAACATTTATTTTTGGCCTAGCCTACTACTAATCCACCCCTCCACCCCCAATTTGCTACCTCGCTAAGAAACTATACCCCCATGTGCTATTGGGCCCGATTCAATATTTGAACATGGGCCCTTGCTGAACCAACCCCCATAATTTTACTATTGCATACGAATTCACACCTCACTGTGCTTTGGGCCTAAATCCAATATATGGATTTAGGGCATGTTATATGCACCCCCATGAATTACTAAGTCTAAATAAAACGCACAACCCAGCGTTTTTAATTAATTTTATTTTTATATTTTATATTTCATTTATTTATTTTATTTATTATTACTAATATATTAACTTTCAATATATTGATTTTTATATATTCTAAAATTATTCTTTTTTTATTTTTAATTCAAAATTCTTTTTTTTTTTTAAATACTAACTCATCTTTAAGCTGCATTAAAATTCTTTTTATCATGCATTAAAAATATTTTTCTTATATTACATAGTATATTTGAAAATATCTAACCAATCAAAATACTAAACACCTTTTTACTAACTTAATTAACCCAAGATATTATTTTCAAAAAGGATTATGGAGATATTTCTCATTAATAGTGAACTTCGTCTAACAACTCCGCGATTTACAAACCCAGACTTGGCTCGAGGATTAATACGAGATATTTCTGTAATCCATAAAAAAACACCAACCAACAACTGTGAACTACACAGTAGGACTCTGATTCCTCATAAGAGGATACGTAGGCATACGACTAAAATCGTGGCGAGTTCCCCTAATAAAATTTAAAACCCTATTTCCTAAAAATTTCAATTCTAAACCCTAGTATCCTTGTGAGCAAGGTAGATGAGGGGTGCCTAACACCTTCCCTTCGTCTAAAACGAGTCAAACAACTTAGAATCTATGATCAAATCAGGGTTATCCTTTATATTCTCTTCCTAAAGATAAAAATTAAGGGTGACGACTCTCATTTTTAAAACCGGTTATTACACCTATAAGAATATCATAGCAAGACAAGACGAGATTCTAATGGGGGATTTTGAAGAGATAGCCCAAACCATTTTTGCATCAAGCAGTCACCAACACAAATATGGGCCAGAATCTGGTCTCACGAAGTCAACTATTTCCCAACAAGAGACCATCATAACTGAAGGTTTCGTTCCACCACATCTGAAGGCGGGGGCATCTCATACTTTGAAAATTGCAGTCAATAATGTGGACAACTACATCGACCTGCAAAATGGAGACCATGATATGGAAGGTGTTTCTCAAGTGCCTCAACCAAAGACTATTGAAGATCCTATGGTAGTCAACCACCATAAAGCCCTTGAAGAAAGACTGGAGGTTGTAAAAGGTTATGACACTTTCAACGTTGATGCTCTTGAAACGGGTCTAGTCCCAGATGTAATAATTCCTCTGAAGTTCAAAGTACTTGACTTTGGAAAATATAATGGACTCACTTTCCCAAGTAACCATCTATGCAAGCACTATAGGAAGATGCATGCATATGCCCACAATCGTAAACTAACGATTTACTGCTTCCAAGATAGTCTGAGTGGAGCACCCCAAGATTGGTATATGCATTTGGAGCGAGCGCATATCCAAACATGGGAGGACCTTGCAAACGCATTATTGAGGAAATATAAGTATAACTTGGACATGGCTGTTAATCACATGCAGCTTCAGAATTTGTCCCAAAAGAAGGAAGAATATTTCAAAGAGTATGCGCAACGGTGGAGAGAAATGGAAGCTCGTGTACAACCACCACTCCTTGAAAAATAATTGGTCGACATGTTCATGGGTACTCTAAAAGGTTTATACTATGATAAGATGGTAGGAAGTGTCTCCTCAGGGTTCTCAGACTTGGTGACAAT
Organism: Vicia faba; assembly: GCA_948472305.1. NCBI lineage: Eukaryota > Viridiplantae > Streptophyta > Magnoliopsida > Fabales > Fabaceae > Vicia > Vicia faba. The sequence continues at coordinate 78,331,390 of OX451735.1, forward strand.
TGGTGAAAGAATTGAAGTGGGTGTCAAAAGCAGCAAGATATAAGGGGCATCATTCAGCACTCCTTACATTTCAAAGAAGCATGTTCCTAACTTCTCAAAGAAGAAAGAAGGAGAAACTAATATTGTTACTTCCCACCAAAAAGCACAACAACCATTTCTTATCCCACGAGAAAAAAATAGGTTCGAAAGGCCTCTGAGAAGATTTGATCCTCTTCTTACGCCAAACAGTCAGTTACTACAACACTTACTCAAGGCATCCTTGGTAGAGCTGAAGCCACTTGCTCCTCCAATTGGGGCATTCCCACCAAAATATGATGCAAATGCAAGGTGTGAATACCGTGTCAATTCTCTATGGAATACCATAGGGAAATGTTGGGCCTTCAGGCACAAAGTTCAAGATTTGTTGGATTCTCAAGATATCACCTTTGATAAACCAAATATAAAGATAAAACCCATGCGTCAACATGGAGGTCCAGTTGTGAACATAATCGAAATAATCACTGATCATAAAGAGGCCCAATAAGTAAAATCTCTGATAGATATTCTGTAGGAATATGTGTAGAAATATGGTTTCCTATTGGAACATAATGACGCTTTCGAAAACACTTTCAAGAAATTGGTGGATCAAGGAGTAGTCTAATTTGGGAATTACCCTGAAGAAGGATATGTAGGTGCAATCAATGGGAATACAAGAAGACCATTAATGATTCCTTACTAAGGTCCAAGTTCTGCAAAGAAACCACTTGTCATTCCAAGTGGAGAGCCAGTCTTAACAAAAGTACTAGTAAAAATACCAGAGCTTCTGAAGAGTACAATGGTAATCAGGGGTCCGTCTCCCACCCCATATGAAAGTGATAACTCAGTACCATGGAATTATGAAACTAATGTCTATGTCAATGGACAGAAGCAAGAATGTGAACCATGAATAAGCCAAGGACCTGCAGTTATAAATATAGCAGGAACATGGGACATGACTCGTAGTGGTCAGATATATGGTCCCGAACAAAAAAAGAAGGATAATGTAATGGTTAAGGATAAGGGATAATATGTGGCTGAAGCTAGTCAAAAGCAAGAACCTCCGAGCAAGATATTCACTGATCAAGAGGCTGAAGAATTCTTGAAAATGATCAAGAAAAGTGACTATAGGGTGGTGGACCAACTACACCAAACCCCGACCAAGATTTCCATACTCTCATTACTAATCAATTCAGAGGCGCACCGAGAATCTCTGATGAAAATTCTAAGTTCCACGCATGTTACAAAGGAGATCACAGTAAACCAATTCAATTGAGTCGTGGCTAATCTGGCATCAAGAAAACACCTAGGCTTCAATGATAGTGAGTTACCTCCACAAGGAAGAGCTCACAACAAGGCGTTGCATATTTCAATCCAAATAGGGACAATTAGCCTATCCAGAATACTCGTTGATCTTGGTTCTTCCCTCAATGTGCTACCAAAGGCTAGCATGATGAAACTAACAATGGATGACAGCGTTATAAGACCAAGTTCTATGGTGGTCAAGGCTTTCGATAATTCCCAAAGAACGGTGTTTAGAGATATGGATCTCATGGTAAAGATCGGTTCAGATATGTTCTACATTACCTTCCAGGTAATGATGATATAGAACCGGCATACACTTTCCATCTCGGGCGACCTTGGATATATGCGGTAGGGGTTGTTACCTCAAACCTGCATCAAAAATTGAAGTTCCTTGTTGAAGGAAAGTTGGTTGTGAGTGCGGAGAAGAAGATATCTTTGTAAGCCACTTGGAGTCCTGTATATATATATCAGTGTAGACGAAGACAATGTGGCAACACCATTCCATGTCCTAGAAGTCCCTACAGTGGTAACCCTATCAATGGAGAAAATGAAGAAACCGGGAACTACCATGACTTCGTGGAGAGATTTACAAATAGTTGTGGAGGATATGACCTTAAAAGGTAAGGGCAAGCTTGTGGAGATACCTGAAAGGAAAGCTTGTGAAGAAAGATCGTTTTGGTTTGGATTATAAACCATCAAAGGCCATCCAGAAAGGAAAATGGTAGTTTCCTCCAATCCAGGACACCTTTGTCAGCAAAGGAATAGAGCATGGTGGACATTTGTCAAGGTTTTCCAACAAAGGCAATAACAAAGGAGTGTCTAACCTCATCCGAAAATGTGCTGCAGGCGAAGAGCTCAAGAATTGGACAGCTGTAGAGATTCTAGATATCTTTTTTATTCCAAAGTAATTTTTCTGTTTTTAAAAGAACCTATGGCCCACACGAGACATAGGGATAACTTGTAAGGGCCCCAATATATTTTCAAACAGTATTTTCAATTAATAAAAGTTATGTTTTGCATCAATTAAGATCTCTGTCTTTCTCTTGCATTTCTCTTTTATTTTTCAAAATGGCAATACTTTCTCTCCATATGAAATTTCCAAATTTGCATTCAAAAAAAGCACCAAAACATGATAAAATGTGCAAATCCACATCTAAACTCACCGATAGTGATATTACTACGATCCAATATGATTTGATGCACCAATTAAGCAAGATGAAGAGGTAGGTGAGGAAGATCTTAAACTCTTCAAAGAATTGGCTAGGTTACTAGAGAAAAAAGTAGATAACATACAACCATACCAGGAAGCTATTGAGACCATCAATCATGGGACTAAAAAGGACCCAAAGGTGATCAAGTTGGGTGTAACCTTGGAAGAAATTGTTAAAGAAAGGTTTATCAAGTTCCTACATGAATACGTGGCTATATTTTCCTGGTCTTACCGAGATATGCCAAGTTTGGATACATATATAGTGGTGTATAAACTATCCTCTCATAGAAAGTTGTTCTCCAGTTAGACAAAAGCTCAAAAGGACTCGTCTAGATATGTCTAACAAAACTATAGAAAAAGTCCTTAAACAATTTGATGCATGGTTCTTAGTCCTGGTAGATTATCAACCTTGAATAGCTAACATCGTCCTAGTACCCAAGAAATATGGTAAAGTACGAATGTGTGTAGACTATTGGGATCTAAATAAATCAAGTCCTAAAGACGATTTCCCGTTATCTCACATAGATGTTTTGGTGGACAATACAGCTCAAGCTGCAGTATTTTCTTTCATGGATGGTTTCTCAGAATATAATCAGATCAAGATGGAACTCGAGGATATGGAAAAGACTAATTTCATGACTCCTTGGGGCACCTTCTGTTACAAGGTAATGCCTTTCGGTCTAAAGAATGCATGGGAAACTTATCAACGAGCAATGGTCACGTTATTTCATGACATGATCCACAAAGAGGTTGAGTTATATGGGGATTATATGATTTCAAAATCTCACACAGAGGAGGATCACATCATTCACTTGCAAAAGTTATTCGAACGTCTATGAAAATTCAAACTAAGGTTGAATCCAAACAAGTGTACATTTGGTGTCAAGTCTGGAAAACTATTGGGTCTTATTATAAGACAACAAGGTATCAAGGTAGATCCCAACAAGTTGAAATCCGTACAAGAAATTCCATCTCCAAGAAAGGAAAAAGAGGTTTGCAGTTTCTTAGGACGATTGAACTACATCTCAATTTTCATATGGCACCTAACTACCACTTGTGAGCCTATATTCAAACTCCTCAGAAAAGATCAATTAGTTGAGTGGAATGAAGAGTGTCAGACAACCTTTGAAATAATAGAGTAGTATTTACAAGAACCACCAATTCTGATGCCTCCTGTTCCTAAGAGACCACTTATTATGTATTTAACAGTTCTTGAAGGATCTATTGGATGTGTATTGGGGAAACACGATGAAATAGATAGAAAAGAGGATGCCATCTACTACCTAAGCAAGAAATTTATTGACTGCGAGACCCGATACTCCTTGAGAAAACTTATTATGCTCTAGCCTAGGCTATTAAACGACTGAGACAATATATGTTAACTCAAACCACATGGTTAATAGCATGAATGGATCCTCTGAAGTATGTGTTGAAAAGCCAACTCTTACAGGAATAATTGCTTGATGGAAGATTTTGTTATCCGAATACGACATCCAATATGTTACACAAAAAGCTATCAAGGAAAGTGTAGTAGTTGATCACCTGGATCCTCAACCATTAGCAGAATATCAACCTATGAAGTTTGACTTTTCAGACGAAGACATCATGGTTATAGGTGACTATGAATTACAAGAGCCCGGTGAAGGACCTGAACTAGGGGCACAATGAACACTCATATTAAATGGTTCTTCAAACGCACTAGGACATGGTATTGGGCTATATTGAATTCTCAAAAGAAATTTTATAAACCTTATACTGCGAGGTTATGTTTTGATTGCACCAACAATATCGCTGAATACGAAGCTTGTATCCTAGATCTAGAAGCTACTATAGACCTAAGGATAAAATACCTCGAAGTATATGGAGACTCAGCGATAGTCATATACCAAGTCAACAATGAATGGGACACCCAAAACCCAAATTAATTCCATATCGAGATTACGTTTTGGAGTTAGCTACAGAATTTACAGAGATCACCTTTACTCATATTCCCCGAGAGGAAAGTTAGATGGTAGACGCCTTGGCAACTTTGTCATCCATGTTCAAGAAAATCATGAGGCCGTTGAAGCTGTCAATAAAAACCTAAAAAAAATCATTCAGAAAATGGTGAAGTCATATAAAGATTGGCACAAAATACTTCCCTTTACTCTACACGGTTACGGAACCTCAGTGTGTACTTCAACATGTGCAACTCTTTTCTCTCTTATTTATGGCATAGAGGTTGTACTCCCTGTTGAAATAGAAATTTCATCACTAGGAGTCCTAATGGAAATCAAGCTTGATGAATAAGAAATCCACGCCTAGTATTTTGGCTAGAAAAATGTGAACAGAAATCCACGCCTACGCCTGCGCCTGCGATACGATTAACAATAACATGTTGACATTGTTTACCATGATATATCAAAATTCAAATCAACTTGGGGATATCGCAAACAACAACAAACAACATTGGGAAGTCGGTGACTTAGAAAACCCAATGGTTTATAAGGAGAAAAATATCAAAAAAAATTTACAAAACACTTGGTGCATGTACATACGAAACATTTGGTGCATATACATATGAAATACTTGGGTATCATGTCAATAACGAAATTGGGTATCATATCAATTTTGTGCATTATATATATATATATATATATATATATATATATATATATATATATATATATATATATATATATATATATATATATATATATATATATATATATATATATATATATATATATATATATATATATATATATATATATATATATATATATACACTGCATCTCAAGATTTCTTTGGTCAGGAGTACTGCGAAATATCTTGGGGCCTATTACAAGCTAAATTATTTACGCAAACCATAAGTTTAAACCTTAGTATTGTTCAACAAATACCTTTGTTGAGAACATTCACAACCTAAAAATCATGGTTGTACTAGGTGATATATCCACGGTCTATATCTTTGGTTTAGTCATCTAAGATTTAATTATCAAACTTGAATTCAAACATCAAACCCACATTATTTATCCCATAGGTCGTGATAAATATGCAAGTATGCAATATAGCTTACTATGTTAGTCTCAAATATTTATTAAGTTATTTATTTTTTAAACTTGTGTCATCTATTCCCTAGGTTGCGTAGGTATGGAAAAATTTGTGATATAATTCATTGTATCAATCTCCAAGTAACGATGAATTATCATTTTTATGGTATTTATCCTCTAGGTTATAATAAACACGTAAATTTACAATATATCTTACTATGTTAGTCTCGAAGTGTTAGTAAGATATTTTCAAACCCATATCATTTACTCTCTAGGTTGTAATGCATATACGATAGTTTTTTATGTAACTCATTGTGTTAGTCTCGAAGTAGCAATACATTATCTATTTTTATGCGATATAGGTCATTGTGTTAGTCTCAAAGTGATAATGAGTTATAAAAACCTATGTTATTTATCCCCTAGGTTGCAATAAATATGCATAATCTACGTTATGGCTTATTGTGTTAGTCGTGAAGCATTAGTAAGTTAATTATCAAACTAGTGTTATTTACCCTCTAGGTCCTGGTAAGTATGCAATAACTGTGATATAACTATTTGCATTGGTTTTGAAGCAGAAATAAGTTATTTATTTTTCAAACTACGCGTTATTTACCTTCTAGGCTATGGTAAATACACAAAATCTGCAATTACTTTTTCTAGGTGTTGCCGAGTTATCCACATCGTCATATCTAGATCATTTATGTTCATGCTCAGGCGTATATGAGTTAACTGCGTCATCTTTTCCTGTCTACTTTTTTGATCATCTTACGGTATCTTTTTTTCGAAGCTCATGTCAAATTTTGGGGTCTTCCATTATTTAATTACCCTATGATCCGAATGTGTGAGAACCGCGTCCTGCTCGCACCCCTCAATTGAAGAGTAATTAAATAGGGGCAGCTGTCATACCCCAAATTTCCCCTATTGATACTTAATGTATTTTACTCAATCACTTTCTTTTATACTATAAAATTGTTTGTGTTACTGTATATTTGTTTAAAATTAAATCCTACTATTAATATTCATTATATTGTTTATTTTGAAATCGTTGGTATTTTTCTAAATTTAGGAGGGGGATATATTGTGTAATAGGGGGTGTGATACGGTGGCAGAACCGACTGTTTTTACTGCTTTGCGTTTTGTATTCACAAATGTCGTGGTAAGCAAGAGTCTCCATCGGCTTTTATTTCATCCAACAAATGAAAAGGAAAAAGAACAGAAAAAACCTTTTTCGAGATGTTTCTGAGTACAGGGGGTAGATTATAGAAAGGGAAGGTGTTAACACCCTTTCTATCCATGGATTTCCATGGGCTCTTAGGTACTTTCTCATTTTAAAATTGCTTGTGTGTGTGCTTGTTTTGAAAAAAAATTTACTTCGTGATAACCCTTGTATCAGTCCTCAAGGGTGTGACGAAGTTGTTTTGAAAATTGTTTTAAAAAATTGTTTATGTGAAAAAAAGTTTGATTGATTGAGCAAGTACTTAAGAGTTTTCTACCTACTCGAAAAAGACTGTTTGTTTTCCTTTAGACAGGACTATCCCATTATTAAGGAATAGGTATCACCGTCATTGGAGTTTTAAGGGACATTTGAAGGGACAGATACGGTTACAAAAGCAATGTTAGGAGGAGTTAGTAATCATCCTAAACCCTTAAAGATCTTCTTCTGAGGTAGCATCTGAATGGGTCATTTGAGATATTTCGGGGCTAGAGGACGACCACTAACAAACCCTATACTTCATGATTGTTTAACTGAAGGCAACCAGAGTGGAGTAAACCCTAGGAGTGAGCATGTGCGAGTGTAATTTTTCAGTTAATTTGTCTTTGCACATTTAAGGTTTTCTACCGTTTTAATTTTCAAGTATTCTTTCCATACAATCCCATTAACATACATCTAGACAGTTAAAATTTGCAGGAATTTAAAGTGCGGAAAGTTTAAAGTTCTAGCTACTACATGGCTTTCGAAGATACATAATTATTTAGACTTTAAAATAAAAGGCGGAATTAAAACCTAATTAAAGCTATTACAAACTCGGAGCAGTTACAAAAATAATTAAAAAAAATTAATTAAAATGCGCACGACGAATGAAATGCGAGGATAATTATAAAACCTAAAAACCTAATCGAGAAAAATATTTAAGTTATTTTTGAAGAAAAAATTAATTATATACAAAATCAAACCCTAATTTCTAATTGATTTTAATTTACAAAAAATAAGATTTAATTGCCCTAATTTTGAATTAAATTAATTAATTAAAGAAAATAAATATTTTATGAAAAAATGATTTTTGGTATTTTTTGTGATTTCATGATTTAATAAAAAAAGGAATAATTTGATGTTATTTTTTAAAGAAGAAAGTAGTAAGAGAAATAATTAAAAAAAAAAATTAAAATCAAAAGATGAGAAAAGGGCTTCCTTACTGAATGAAAAGGGGGATGTATTGTTGAAAATTTCCAGGCCCATGAAGCCAGCCAACCCAGTCAACGCTGGATCCTACGGGGTGCTAACCTGAGAGTGCACCATGCTCCTTCAGTGATGAGTGCTGGATCTGGAGAGGCTGTAATCCATTGGTTGGATGGTGATGGCATATGGTAGGCGTTTGGCCAAGAGAAGCACCAGATCTTCAAAGGAGAAATAAAATAAAGCAAGTCACTGGGACCTGGGATCGAACCTAGGTCCTCACGTTCAACACCAGCGTGCCTAGCCATCTCGGCTTTCTCTCTTATTTGTTAGTATAACAAGAACAAAACATAATATATAAATAAAGTGGCTGGATATAAAAAGAAGCGTGAAATTAAAATCAACCACTGGTGGCTAGACACATTGTCGTCTTCCTCCTCATCTGTCGCCTTAGGTTCCTGCCTTTTACCTACGGACAAATGTTTGTATCCATAGCCCTGCAAACTTCAAAAATCACCAAAACACATGATAAATACATTCTAATTACATGGTTCAATTTGTCTTATACCCACAAACATCATAATATCCTTTTCGTTGGCCAATTCAACCTGTATGGAAAAGCCCTAAAACGACCATGAAAACCCTAACAATTGCACATGCGTATGTAGGCATCAAAAACTCAATTAAACCATTCAGTCATGTTGAAAACACATCAACAATCACAAATATATAATTCAAACGTGTTAATGATGCGAGAATTGTAGTAATCGATTTTAAAAAAAGAGGTAAAACCGTAAGTCTGTATCTTGCGATTCTGGGCGTGCAAATGCTTGTAATTGATTGAGACACGTTCTGGAGATGTCCAGGAGTCTATTGGCAGTCTTAGAATGGCCTGAATCAACCTCTAAGTCCAAGAATGATCTCTCACTTTCTTGCAATTTTTTGAGTTTTGCTCTGTGCTTTTCACGACTGCTAGCCCCTTGTTTTGCACTTGGTCTTGTTCAATATATATCCCTGAATTAATTAGGATTATAAAAACTATATGTATCTTTGAAAATTTTAAAGATTTGATCTCATTCCTTCCTTGTATGATTTGTTTCCAAATTAGGCCTAATCATACCATTCTTGTGGCAATCCACCTTGATTCGATTTGATCCTGATATATCAACATAATTAGCTTGTGATCCTGTCCAAAAATCAGATCAAAATAAATCTTTGCTATTAGTTGTCATTTATTTGATTTAATTCAATTTTTAATTAATAAAAAATCAAAATAAAATGAAAAATGAAGCAAACAATATGTGGTTGAATATTTGGGTCGTGGACCATGTGTTGAGTGAGGTGCAAGCATAAAAAGTTAGGCCCATTTAACAAAAAGTGTGTTTTTGAGTACATTTGACTTTTGGCAATTTTGCAAAAATGGTCAACTTTGACAAGGCATATCTCTTCCAATTTTAACCCTAGAGAGGTGTTCTGGGACTTTTTAAAAATCTTAGGTTGTCCCCTAAACAACCCTTTTTGTATCATCTCAATTGGGTCTTCCATGTTCATGTAAGAAGCTTTGACCCAAAAAGTGTTTTTGTTGACTTTTCAAAAGGACCTATAATGTGGAAATTCATATATTTTTGTGAGTGCATATTTTGAACCTGAGGGATGAAGATGAATTATAGGAAATTGCATCCTCTTTAAAATGAGCCTTGGATGGAAAATTTCTGATAATGTATGAGGAAGTTATGCTTGGTCAAAGTTTGATTGACTTTGCCTGAGAAACCCTAATTTAGCAACATTTGGGTTTTTATGAATTTGGGGCATTCCTTGAGGAATCATGATCAACCCTTAATCAAATGATGGATATAACTTCAAAATGTTGATGTTGACCAAAAATCTTGAAATTTGACTGTATGTGGGCCACAATTAACTTTTGACCTAGTACAGTTGATTTTTGACTTAATATAGTCGATTCTCAAGCATTTGAGTAGTTGACTAAGCAAGCTTCATGTGCAAGGCATGATATTTGACATGGATTACCTTGAGAGCATATTAGGACTATGGAAAGCATTTGAGGACTTTAGAGTACACACATACTGATGAAAATGGAAACCATAATTTGAGACACATTGCCTTAAGAGAGAGTTTGTCTGGTCAACTCTTGGGCAACCTTGAGCAAATTGAGGATCTCAATGGGCATGTGCTGAGTAAAATGAGAGGGAAAATTTTGGGGTACAACAGCTGCCCCTGTTCAATCTTCTTAAACTTGAGGATGTAGATTGGCTTGTTTGCCTTTTGTGATCTGAAGGTGGAAGATGATTGAACACTAGAGTGCCCAAAATTTTGCACTCGTATGAAGTGAGTGTCGATTGGTGGTATCGGGAATAGGCTTACAGATTCCATTTGGAAAGCGATGAGATTTGTCAGGAATGGGCTTAAAGATGCCATCCAGCGAAATTACTGGTCGCATAAGAGATTCCTTTGCGAGAATTCCCGTATTAGCCGTTGAGGAGGACTTCGTCGGGGCATGTTGACTTATATCTGGGGCAGTAGAGTATAGGATCTTCGGTTGTCCATTACTCTATTGGAGAGTTAACTCCTGATTGATGAGGTGGAAGTAAGTTGTATATCTGGTCAGGGTCCAGGTTGCCCAACGACTTACTAGGGAAGCGTGAAATCGATCGTATCTGATCGGGTCCAAGTCTTACAGCGTTGTAAACTGTTGTCTAGAGATAAGAGAGAAGGAACCTAGATAGTAAGGTTTCTTTGAGATGAAAGCCTGGATAGTAGGGCTATGAGAAGGAACCTGGTTCGTAGGGTTACTTCGAAATGAGATCCTGGATAGTAGGGCTATGAAAAGGAACCTGGGTCGTAGGGTTACTTAGAAATGAGAGCCTGGATAGTAGGGCTATGAGAAGGAACCTGGATAGTAGGGTTACTTTGAAATGAAAGCCTGGATAGTAGGGTTATGAGAAGGAACATCGGTCGTAGGGTTACTTCAAAATGAGAGCTTGGACAGTAGGGCTATGAGAAGGAACCTGGGTCGTATGGTTATTTCGAAATGAGAGACTGGATAGTAGGGCTATGAGAAGGAACTTGGATAGTAGGGTTACTTTGAAATGAAAGCCTGGATAGTAAGGCTATGAGAAGGAAGCTGGATAGTAGGGTTACTTCGAAATGAAAGCCTGAATAGTAGTGTTATGAGAAGGAACCTGGATAGTAGGGTTACTTCGAAATGAAAGCCTGGATAGTAGGGCTATGAGAAGGAACCTGGATAGTAGGGTTACTTCGAAATGAAAGCCTGGATAGTAGGGCTATACGATGGAACCTGGATAGTAGGGCTACTTAGAAATGAAAGCCTGGATAGTAGGGCTATGAGCAGGAATCTGGATAGAAGGGTTACTTCGAAATGAAAGCCTGGATAGTAGGGTTACTTCAAATTGAAAGCCTAGATAGTAGGGCTATGAGAAGGAACCCGGGTCGTAGGGTTACTTCGAAATGAGAGCCTGGATAGTAGGCTTATGAGAAGGAACCTGGATAGTAGGGTTACCTCGAAATGAAAGCCTGGGCAGTAGGGCTATGAGAAGGAACCTGGATAGTAGGGTTACTTCGTAATGAAAGCCTGGATAGTAGGGCTATGAGAAGGAACCTTGATAGTAGGGTTACTTTGAAATGAAAGCCTGGATAGTAGGGCTGTGAGAAGGAACCTGGATAGTATGGTTACTTCGAAATGAAAGCCTGGATAGTAGGGTTATGAGAAGGAACCCGGATAGTAGGGTTACTTCAAAATGGGATCCTGGATAGTAGGGCTATGAGAAGGAACCTGGATAGTAGGGTTACTTCAAAATGAAATCCCGGATAGTAGGGTTATGAGAAGGAACTTGGATAGTAGGGTTACTTCAAAATGAAAGCCTATATAGTAGGGCTATGAGAAGGAACCTGGGTCGTCGTGTTACTTCGAAATGTGTTTGGGTAAAACTTCAGAGGGAACCTGTGTAAGGTTACTTTGTGATGAGTCTGAGTATAACTTCAGGAGGAAACTGGGTAAGGTCGCTTTGATGAGTCTGAGTATAATTACTCTGTTTAGTTTCAGAAACTAATCTTGGACCTGCTGGAAATTGTTGATGATAACCATCTTTCCTTAAAAGGTACAAGATTAATTATATGTGCTGCATGAAATGCATTGTGTGAGGATTTTCTCAAAATAAATGAGATTATGCTGTTATGCAATATGTATGCGCATGTCATGATGTATGCACATGAAATTCTATTGTGACATGTCTGAGTCTGGGAAAATAAATCCCTGGCTGCTGCTGGAAAATATAGCCTTCCTGACTGTGGTGGAGGATTGTGATCCTTCTACTTCCGTCGGGGATTGTGAACAGAGATGACTATGCTGTAGCTTGTAACACCCCGTTTTCAATTAATTGATTTATTTGAATTTGGGAATTTATTTTATTAGAATTAATAAAATAAAAAGAATTATTTATTTTGGAGTATTTGAGGAAAATAAAAGAAATAAGGAATATTAGAATTTTTATGTTATTGGGCTTAGATGTTGTTAGTAAAGAGTGGGGGTGCAGAGAAATAAAGTTATGTTTGGGACTTAGGCCATTTTCTCATTTTTGGTTTTCACGTAAGAACATGAGTTGGAATTTGGGAAAATAGAGCTCTGAAGAACGGAGAATGAAGAACATCGCCCAAGAACTCAAAGCTGCTAATTGATAAGGTAAGGGGGGGTTTATACTCGATTTATATTTGTTTATGGGTTTATGTACGGTTGATTCGGGTAATTGTAGGAAAATCCCAATTGTTAGATGTTTCTAGGGATCGATAACCGTAGGACTGAACCTTGTTAGAAAAGGGTTAGGTTCCCAATTTTTATGAATCGATTAAGAGTTTTAGGTCCCAAATGAGGAATTGGGAGTATATATCTAATGATCGTGAAATTACCTTGGAAGTTGTAGGGATAACCTTAGTGTCAGTAGAATTCCCCAAAAGGACGGTTAATCCCCGGTTAAGGTTATTCTAATAATTGTTGGTAACTTGGATATTTTGGTGTTGTTGTGAATTGTACAAACTCGATGCGTTAGGTACTGAATTATGCGTTTTGGCGGACGTTTTCCCGCGTTTGGACTGCCGTTTCTGAGCTGCTGCAGGTTCAGGAAAATCCTGTGCGCGCTCAGCAACACGGGCCGTGTTGCACGACACGGGTGCCCGTGTTGCTCCTCTGAGTTGGAAGGGGTGTGCTCCTGGTTGCACGACACGGGCCGTGTTGCACAACACGGGTACCCGTGTCAGAGCCCCTGTACTGATAAAATTAAATGTGCATTTTTCTGGACGTGCTGTACAACACGGGCCGTGTTGCACAACACGGGTGCCCGTGTTGCTCTGCTGTGATGATTTCTGAATTTTTTGATTTCAGTGTTTTGATGTTGGATTTTTATTGCCATGCTTTTAGATATGTTATCGAGCATGAATTATGATATAATTGATGTGATTGGTTGATGTTTGAATAGTATGCTGAGTGATTACATGCTATTCGTAACTTGATATGATTTATGTTTAAATGGTATGCTGAGTGGTTACATGCTATTTCATATCATGTTATGTTGGATATTGTTGATGTGCATGATATGTTGATCGATGTTCATAGTATGCTGAGTGTTACATACTTACATATCATGTTGCATTTGTTAATTCCCATTGTGTGGAATTAACATGGTGGCCAATATACGTGTCCGCGATTTAATGGAACGTTGAGGTGGTAGCCGTGTCCGCGATATAATGGAACGGTGAGTTATCCGTGACCCGCGATTTAATGGGGCGGTGAAGTGGTACCACATGCATGGGTGTGTTGCATTACTCGAATATAACATGAATGGATGATTTTTCCAATGTTATATTTGATTGTTTGTATGCATTTATGATTGATAAATGGTTGATGATGTTTGATGAATATTTGCAAATACGAAAGGCAATATGTCATGGATATATGAATTGTAAAGGTTTTGTAATCTATGAAATATGCTAATTATTGGGTGATGCTTATGATTTCATGAATTGATTGTTATGAATGTATAACCAAATGTATATTTGAGAAGCTCACCCTTACTGTTGAATATTTCAGATTGAGGAGCTTCGCTCAGGTGCTTGGCGAAGGCTTATCGTGTCTAGTTTAGTTTCATTTTAGTATGTCCGGGTCATGCTCTGATAGTTGTAACTCCGGGAACGTTTGGTTGTCGAGCTGCTTTAGTCAGACTCGTTTATTTCTGTTAATTGTTATAATATGACGTTGACTTTTCCAGGTGTTAATCCCTGATGATGTTGGAAAAATATTATAACATTTGATTTATTAAATAAATTATTCCGCTGTGTAGACGTGTATGAGTTACCACTAAAATTATGCATGACAGGAATTTATTTTATTAAAAGAGAATTGTAGCATTCCTCGATTATTACATGTACTCTGAGTTTATTATCTTTAATATTTGCGAAAATTATATGCGGGTTTTAGAGGGTGTTACAATAGTGGTATCAGAGCATAGTCGGTCGTTGTGACCAGAGTCTTGAGTCAGTCATTCCTTTCGTATGCGACTAGTGCAAGGTAACACTGTCGATACTGTATTCTGATGTGGAGTATGTTTTAATTCTCAGGAATATGGCTGGAAGAGGTAATGGACGAAATGATGCTGCACTAGCTGAGGCTTTGGGGATGTTAGCTGGTGTGCTTGCTGGAAACCCAACTGGAGGCGTGATTGGTGCTGATAGGCAATTGGGAAATTTCCAGAGGAACAATCCTCCGTTGTTCAAAGGTACACATGACCCTGAAGGTGCTCAGAAGTGGCTGAAGGAAATCGAAAGGATTTTCCGTGTGATTGATTGTGCTGAAGATTTGAAAGTCAGATATGGTACGCATATGTTGGCAGAAGAGGCCGACGACTGGTGGGTTGCCACAAGGACTGAAATGGTTCAGGATGGAGAGGCACTGACTTGGGCTAACTTCAGAAGGGCTTTTCTGAGGAGGTACTTTCCTGAAGATGTTCGGGGAAGAAAGGAAATTGAGTTTTTGGAGCTTAAGCAGGGCAATCTGACTGTTAGTGAGTATGCTACTAAGTTCACCGAGCTGGCAAAGTATTATGCACACTACAACAATGATGAGGCTGGAGAATTCTCTAAATGTATCAAATTTGAGAATGGTCTCCGAGATGAGATTAAGCAGGGAATCAGGTACCAGCGTATTCGTAGATTTTCTGATCTGGTGGATTGTAGCAGAATCTTGGAAGAAGATATTACCAAGAATCGGTCGTCTCACTCTCGTGGGGCTGTTGATAAAAGAGGAAAGCAACATATGGACCGTGGCAAGCCATATGGTAGAGATAACCAGAGATCAGGCGGTTGGAAAAGGCCTAGTGGGGGAGATTCTAAGGCTCCTATCAGATGCTACAGGTGTGGTGAGTCTGGTCATCACATTCGAGATTGCAAGAGTGATGAGAAGAAGTGCTATAAATGTGGAAAGGCTGGTCATCTGTCTATTGATTGCAAAGGGAAGTCTGTTACTTGTTACAATTGTGGCGAAGAAGGTCACATTCGTCCGCAGTGTCCTAAGCCTAGGAAGGATCAGTCAGGTGGAAAAGTGTTTGCTTTGTCTGGATCTGAGACTACCCCAGAGGATCGATTGATTAAAGGTACGTGTTTTATTCATGGCACACCTTTAGTTGCAATTATTGATACTGGTGCAACTCATTCTTTCATTTCTTTGGATTGTGCTGAGAGGTTGAAACTGGACATATCTGGTATGCGAGGTAGCATGGTTGTTGATACTCCTGCATCGGGTTCAGTGACAACTTCACTTGTATGTAGGAATTGTCCTATTGAGATTTTTGGTAGAAGTTTCGGTATGGATTTAGTGTGCCTACCGCTTGAACAAATTGATATTATCCTTGGGATGAACTGGTTGGAATTTAACCGGGTTCATCTGAACTGCTTTGCTAAGACGGTGATTTTCCCAGAAGCAGTTGGTGTCGAGAATTTGACTATGACTGCTAGGCAGGTGCAAGAAGCAATGGAAGATGGTGCTAATGTGTTTATGTTACTTGCTTCGTTAGATGCAACAGGAAAGGTCAGGAGTAGTGAATTGCCAGTGGTGTGTGATTTTCCAGAAGTCTTTCCTGATGATGTTGGCGAGTTACCTCCTGAGAGAGAAGTGGAATTTTCTATAGATTTAATTCCTGGTACGAGACCGGTGTCGATGGCGCCATATCGTATGTCTGCGTCTGAATTGGCTGAATTGAAGAGTCAGTTGGAAGATTTACTGGAGAAGAAGTTTATTCGTCCAAGTGTTTCGCCTTGGGGTGCTCCGGTATTGTTGGTTAAGAAGAAAGAAGGCTCTATGAGACTGTGTGTTGATTACAGGCAATTGAACAAGGTAACCATTAAGAATCGGTATCCGTTACCGAGGATTGATGATTTGATGGATCAACTAATTGGAGCTAGTGTATTCAGTAAGATTGACTTGAGATCTGGATATCATCAGATTCGTGTGAAAGCGGAAGATATTCAGAAGACTGCTTTTCGAACGAGGTATGGGCATTATGAATATTCTGTTATGCCGTTCGGAGTTACTAATGCACCTGGTGTTTTCATGGAATATATGAATAGGATTTTTCACCCATATCTGGATAAGTTTGTTGTGGTTTTTATTGATGACATTCTGATTTATTCCAAGAATGACAAAGAGCATGCGGAACATCTCAGAATTGTGTTAGAGTTGTTGAAAGATAAGAAGTTGTATGCAAAGTTGTCCAAATGTGAGTTCTGGCTGAATGAAGTTAGTTTTCTTGGACATGTGATTTCTAAGAATGGTATTGCAGTAGATCCTACGAAAGTAGAAGCGGTATCTCAGTGGGAAGCGCCGAAGACTGTTTCTGAAATTAGAAGTTTTCTTGGTCTTGCAGGTTATTACAGAAAGTTTATCGAAGGATTCTCAAAGTTAGCATTGCCGTTGACGAAGTTGACTCGTAAAGGACAAGCGTTTATTTGGGATTCTGATTGTGAGAAAGGTTTCCAAGAATTGAAGCGGAGATTGACTAGTGCTCCTATTCTGATTTGGCCGAATCCGGTGGAATCCTTTGTGGTTTATTGTGATGCATCTCTGTTGGGTTTAGGTGGTGTTTTAATGCAGAATCAGCAGGTAGTTGCGTATGCTTCGAGACAGTTGAAGGTTCATGAAAGGAACTATCCTACTCATGACTTAGAGTTGGCAGCAGTTGTGTTTGTCTTGAAATTGTGGAGACATTATCTGTATGGCTCGAGATTTGAAGTGTATAGCGATCATAAGAGTTTGAAGTATCTTTTCGATCAGAAAGAGCTCAATATGAGGCAAAGAAGGTGGTTAGAATTCCTCAAAGATTATGATTTTGGTTTGAATTACCATCCTGGTAAGGCAAATGTAGTTGCAGATGCTTTGAGCAGGAAGTCCTTGCATATGTCTATGATGATGGTTCGTGAATTGGATTTAATTGAGCAATTCCGAGATTTGAGTTTGGTTTGTGAAAGTACTCCGAAGTGTGTTCGTTTGGGTATGTTGAAACTTACTAGTGGTATTCTAGAAGAGATCAGAATCGGGCAGAAATCCGATGTTAATTTAGTTGATAAATTGACATTGATCAACCAAGGTCAAGGTGGTGAGTTTAGGATTGATGAAAATGATGTTATGAGGTTTGGCGATAGAGTTTGTGTTCCTGATGTCGCAGAAATCAAGAAGAGTATATTAGAGGAAGGACATCGCAGTGGGATGAGTATTCATCCGGGTGCCACGAAAATGTATCATGATTTGAAGAAATTGTTTTGGTGGCCGGGAATGAAAAAGGAAATAGCTGAATTTGTGTATGCATGTTTAATCTGTCAGAAATCGAAGATTGAGCATCAGAAGCCGTCTGGATTTATGCAACCAATGTTTATCCCAGAATGGAAGTGGGATAGTATTTCTATGGATTTTGTATCTGGGTTGCCGAGGACTCCTATGAATTGTGAAGCGATATGGGTCGTTGTGGATAGGTTGACTAAGTCTGCTCATTTTATACCGGTGCGAATGGATTACTCGATGGAGAGATTGGCACAGTTGTATATTGAGAAAATAGTGAGTTTGCATGGAGTTCCTTCTAGTATTGTGTCAGATAGAGATCCGAGGTTCACTTCGAAATTTTGGGAAGGATTGCAGAAGGCTTTGGGTACTAAGTTGAGATTGAGTTCAGCTTACCATCCTCAGACTGATGGACAGACGGAGAGGACGATTCAATCGTTGGAAGATTTATTGCGTGCTTGTGTTTTAGAGAAAAGTGGAGCTTGGGATAGCTATTTGCCATTGATTGAATTTACCTATAACAATAGTTACCATTCGAGTATTGGTATGGCTCCGTTTGAGGCTTTGTATGGTAGACGATGTAGGACGCCTTTGTGTTGGTATGAATCTGGAGAGAGTTCGGTAGTTGGGCCAGAGATTGTTCAGCAGACTACTGAAAAGATCAAATTGATTCAAGAGAAGATGAGAGCTTCTCAGAGTCGTCAGAAAAGTTATCATGATAAGAGGAGAAAGAATTTAGAATTCAGTGCTGGAGATCATGTGTTTATGAGAGTTACTCCGATGACGGGTATTGGTCGAGCGTTGAAATCTAAGAAGTTGACTCCGCGTTTTATTGGTCCGTTTCAGATTACGGAAAGAGTTGGAGAAGTTGCTTATCGTATTGCTTTACCTCCGAGACTTGCGAATTTGCACGATGTTTTTCATGTTTCTCAGTTGAGGAGATACATTCCGGACCCATCTCATGTAATCCAAATAGATGATGTACAGGTAAGAGATAACCTGACAGTAGAAGCATTGCCTATGAGGATAGAAGATCGGGAAGTGAAACAGTTAAGAGGTAAAGAGATAGCATTAGTGAAGGTTGCTTGGGGAGGCCCAGCAGATGGAAATATCACTTGGGAGCTGGAGAGCCAGATGAAAGAGGCTTATCCGGAGCTGTTCGTCTAAGGTATGTTTTCGAGGACGAAAACTCTTTTAGTGGGGGAGAGTTGTAACACCCCGTTTTCAATTAATTGATTTATTTGAATTTGGGAATTTATTTTATTAGAATTAATAAAATAAAAAGAATTATTTATTTTGGAGTATTTGAGGAAAATAAAAGAAATAAGGAATATTAGAATTTTTATGTTATTGGGCTTAGATGTTGTTAGTAAAGAGTGGGGGTGCAGAGAAATAAAGTTATGTTTGGGACTTAGGCCATTTTCTCATTTTTGGTTTTCACGTAAGAACAGGAGTTGGAATTTGGGAAAATAGAGCTCTGAAGAACGGAGAACGAAGAACATCGCCCAAGAACTCAAAGCTGCTAATTGATAAGGTAAGGGGGGGTTTATACTCGATTTATATTTGTTTATGGGTTTATGTACGGTTGATTCGGGTAATTGTAGGAAAATCCCAATTGTTAGATGTTTCTAGGGATCGATAACCGTAGGACTGAACCTTGTTAGAAAAGGGTTAGGTTCCCAATTTTTATGAATCGATTAAGAGTTTTAGGTCCCAAATGAGGAATTGGGAGTATATATCTAATGATCGTGAAATTACCTTGGAAGTTGTAGGGATAACCTTAGTGTCAGTAGAATTCCCCAAAAGGACGGTTAATCCCCGGTTAAGGTTATTCTAATAATTGTTGGTAACTTGGATATTTTGGTGTTGTTGTGAATTGTACAAACTCGATGCGTTAGGTACTGAATTATGCGTTTTGGCGGACGTTTTCCCGCGTTTGGACTGCCGTTTCTGAGCTGCTGCAGGTTCAGGAAAATCCTGTGCGCGCTCAGCAACACGGGCCGTGTTGCACGACACGGGTGCCCGTGTTGCTCCTCTGAGTTGGAAGGGGTGTGCTCCTGGTTGCACGACACGGGCCGTGTTGCACAACACGGGTACCCGTGTCAGAGCCCCTGTACTGATAAAATTAAATGTGCATTTTTCTGGACGTGCTGTACAACACGGGCCGTGTTGCACAACACGGGTGCCCGTGTTGCTCTGCTGTGATGATTTCTGAATTTTTTGATTTCAGTGTTTTGATGTTGGATTTTTATTGCCATGCTTTTAGATATGTTATCGAGCATGAATTATGATATAATTGATGTGATTGGTTGATGTTTGAATAGTATGCTGAGTGATTACATGCTATTCGTAACTTGATATGATTTATGTTTAAATGGTATGCTGAGTGGTTACATGCTATTTCATATCATGTTATGTTGGATATTGTTGATGTGCATGATATGTTGATCGATGTTCATAGTATGCTGAGTGTTACATACTTACATATCATGTTGCATTTGTTAATTCCCATTGTGTGGAATTAACATGGTGGCCAATATACGTGTCCGCGATTTAATGGAACGTTGAGGTGGTAGCCGTGTCCGCGATATAATGGAACGGTGAGTTATCCGTGACCCGCGATTTAATGGGGCGGTGAAGTGGTACCACATGCATGGGTGTGTTGCATTACTCGAATATAACATGAATGGATGATTTTTCCAATGTTATATTTGATTGTTTGTATGCATGTATGATTGATAAATGGTTGATGATGTTTGATGAATATTTGCAAATACGAAAGGCAATATGTCATGGATATATGAATTGTAAAGGTTTTGTAATCTATGAAATATGCTAATTATTGGGTGATGCTTATGATTTCATGAATTGATTGTTATGAATGTATAACCAAATGTATATTTGAGAAGCTCACCCTTACTGTTGAATATTTCAGATTGAGGAGCTTCGCTCAGGTGCTTGGCGAAGGCTTATCGTGTCTAGTTTAGTTTCATTTTAGTATGTCCGGGTCATGCTCTGATAGTTGTAACTCCGGGAACGTTTGGTTGTCGAGCTGCTTTAGTCAGACTCGTTTATTTCTGTTAATTGTTATAATATGACGTTGACTTTTCCAGGTGTTAATCCCTGATGATGTTGGAAAAATATTATAACATTTGATTTATTAAATAAATTATTCCGCTGTGTAGACGTGTATGAGTTACCACTAAAATTATGCATGACAGGAATTTATTTTATTAAAAGAGAATTGTAGCATTCCTCGATTATTACATGTACTCTGAGTTTATTATCTTTAATATTTGCGAAAATTATATGCGGGTTTTAGAGGGTGTTACATAGCTTCCCTCCTTGTTTGTGAATATTCTGCCGGGGAGAGACTCTGCTTGAGAATAACTCTGCGGGGAATAACTCTGTTGGAAGGTGAACTTCCGTATCCGAAGGAATAAACTCTGTCGAGGATTGAGTTTCTGTGTCCAGAGAAATAAACTCAGTTTGGGAGATAAAAATTTACTGATTCACTCGGGACTACGAAATTCGGCTGGGGAACATACGCCAGGTTTCTGAATGACCCTGGCTGGGGAGGTTACTTCCTGTTTTGGAAAAGGTTGACGTCAATGTTTTTGAAAGCTTTTACTTTGTGGGGAGTACTGATATAACGAGATCACATGTACTGATGACTGTGTTCCAAAGCCGTCTCTGCCTCGATACCTGGTAGACAGAGTAACTGTCAGGTTTGACATTCTTTTAGTTTTTTTACTCCTGTTTCTTAAGTTACGAGCAATTGTCTTTCTGTTTCCTATGCAAATATTTATGAACAACAATTATATTTAAATGCATATGTCAAGAATAACTCATTCTACGTTCTCGCAAAACAAAAAAGAAAAATGGAAAACAAACATTTTTGTGTGTAAGAATGACTTGTATTAATTTTGAAGTTGTCCTATAACAGGCGTTTTTGTACAAGGAGGCTGACGTTCTAGTAAGAGAACGCCGCCATAAAAATAGAAGCTATACAAAATTGTGTGAAAGTAAAACAACTATGTGAAATGATCCCATTGAATTCCAACTCTGCTATTGCCCCTATGTCTTCGAGCGTCTCATCACTTTGTTACTTGGCCGAAGGTTAATTAAATTGATTGGTGTCGTCTGAGCTTGATAATTGATACTGAAGTCTGGTCGCAAGATGATCCAATGAGACATAGTGATACGCTTTATATCCCTAACTTTTTCTAGGACCGCCCTTTCGAGTTTTCAGTCCACCGGGATACCCTTTTTTGCGCAAGCCGCCTTTTCAGGTTTTCGACTTGACGGGTGTACAAATTTTTTTAATTTTCATCCCTTATTTTGCCTGAACCCTTTTGGTTCGCCGGGAAGCCCTTATTTTGCCTAGGTCAGTCAACCTAGCGGGTCTTTTAATTAGGCGTAATATCTTTTCACTATGTCTACATTGACAGGGTGAGGAAGGTTATCACCATCCATGGTGGTTAGAATCATAGATCCACCTGAGAAAATGTTCTTAACCACAAATGGGCCTTCGTATGTGGGGGTCCATTTGCGCCTGGGATCACCTTGCGGCAGTATGATGCGCTTGATCACTAGATCACTGACTTGATATTCTTGACGTCTGACTTTCTTGTTAAAAGCCTTGATCATTAGCTTTTGATACGTCAGACCATGACAGATAGCAGTATGTCTCTTCTCATCGATTAGATTTATCTGATCAAGTCGACTTTGGATCCATTCGCCTTCATTCAAACCCGCATCCTTCATAATCCTGAGAGAAGGTATCTGGACTTTGATGGGTAGGACTTCCTCCGTGCCATACACCAAAGAGTAGGGTGTTTCTCATGCCAGTCTTTATATGTCACCGTCATCTTTTGTACAATTTTCTTGTTGTTCTTGTTAGCTGCTTCAACAACGCCATTCATCTTTGGCCGGTAGGGAGAACAATTATGGTGTTGTATCTTGAACTATTTACAGAGCTCGGTGATCATTGTGTTATTAAGATTCGTACCATTCTCAGTAATAATTCTCTCTGGCACACCATATCGACAGATTAGATTATGCCTGATAAATTGCGCAACAACGTTCTTGGTCATAGTAGCAAAAGAGGCCGCTTCAACCCACTTCGTGAAGTAATCAATGGCCACTAGAATGAAGCGATGCCCGTTGGAAGCGGTAGGTTTGATTTCTCTGATCATGTCGATGCCCCACATTGCAAAGGGCCACAGAGCTGTCAAGACGTTTAAGGGGATCAGAGGCACATGCACCTTATCAGCATAGATTTGACACTTATGATAGGTTCGAGAGTGCTGATAACAATCCGTTTCCATAGTGGACCAATAGTATCCCGCCCGTAGGATTTTCTTAGCCATGGTATGTCCACTTGAATGGGTTCCAAAGGTACCTTCATGTAAATCCGCCAGGATTCTCTCTTCTTCGCCCTTGTCTACACACCACAATAGTGTGGAGTCATGGTTGCGTTTATAGAGAATTCCATTACTGAGGAAGAACTTTGCAGCGAACCTTCTCAGAAACTTCTTATCTTTGACTGATTCCCCATCGGGAAACTCTTGAGTCTCGAGATACCTTTTGACTTCATAAAACTAGGGTTTGTCTTCCACCTCATCGGTATCAATCTCACAACAGTGTGCTGGTTCATCCAACCTCTCAATGGTGATTTGGGGAGCTTCATTGTTCCACCTAACTTTGAACATAGAAGACATGGTAGCTAACGCGTCTGCTAACTGGTTCTCCTCTCGTGGAAAATGTTCAAAAGTTATCTCCTCAAAGTGTGTGAGCAATGTCAGCACCTGCTCTTTGTATGGGATGAGATTCGGGTGCTTCGTATCTGGTTCACCTTTGATCTGACTTATCACCAAAGATGAATCCCCGAAGACGTCCAAGAACTTGATCCTGAGGTCAATAGAAACCTTGAGACCCATGATGCAGGCTTCATACTCTTCCATGTTGTTAGTGCAGTTGAAACATAGTTGGGCGGTGAAAGGAGTATGACAGCTTTACGGAGATATGATTACGGTGCTGATTCCATTACCAAGTGCATTTGAAGCTCCGTCAAAAACCATAATCCATCAGGATCCTTCTTCAGGTCCTTCATCTGGTCCAGGTTTTTCATAATTAGTCACTAGCATAATATTCTCATCCGGGAACTCAAAATTCATGGACCGGTAGTCATCCACGGCCTGATAAGCCAAATGATCAGCCAATACACTCCCTTTGATTTCCTTCTAGGTTGTATATTGTATATCGTATTCAGTTAAGATCATCTGCCACCTTGCTATTCTTCCAGAGAGTGCAGGTTTCTCAAAAATGTACTTGATCGGATCCATCTTTGATATCAACAAGGTAATGTGGGTCAGCATATATTGTCTTAGTCGGAGAGCAGCCAATGCCAAAGCGCAACAAGTTTTCTCGAGCAATGAGTATCTTGTCTCATAGTCGGTAAACTTTTTGCTAAGGTAGTACATTGCGTGCTCTTTTCGACCAGACTCGTCATGTTGCCCCAGCACACACCCCATTGAATTGTCTAGCGCTGTTAGGTACAAAATCAAAGGTCTTCCTTCATTCGGAGGAATCAAAATTGGTGGTTCTTGAAGGTATTTCTTGATTCGTCAGAAAATGGTCTGGCATTCATCATTCCACTTTACGACTTGATCTTTCTTCAGAAGCTTGAAGATTGGCTCACAAGTAGAAGTCAGATGTTAAATGAACCTGGCGATATAATTCAGGCGTCCCAAGAAACCTCTAACCTCCTTTTCTGTACGTGGAACCGGTATCTCTTGTATGGCTTTTACCTTCGCAGGGTCTACCTGAATACCCTTGTCACTGACGATAAACCCCAGAAGCTTACCAGACCTCACCCCGAAGGTGCACTTGTTTGGATTCAACCTCAACTTGTATATCTTCAACCTGTCAAATAATTTTTGCAGATGATCAAGGTTCTCTTCTTCGGTTTAGGACCTGGCGATCATGTCATCCACATAAACCTCTATCTCATGGTGAATTATATCGTGGAACAAAGCGACCATGGCACGCTGATAAGTTGCCCTAGCATTCTTCAACCCGAAAGGCATCACCTTGTAATAGAAAGTGCCCCACTGTGTAACAAAGGTTGTCTTCTCCATGTATTCAGGAGCCATCTTGATCTGGTTGTAGCAAGAGAAACCATCCACGAAGGAAAAGATCTTGTGTTGCATAGTGTTATCAACCAGAACGTCAATGTGCGGCAGTGGGAAGTCATCCTTGGGACTTGCCCTGTTCAGATCTATGTAGTCCACACACATCTGTACCTTACCATCCTTCTTAGGTGCTGGGACGACGTTAGCAACCCATTGTGGGTAGGAAGTGACAGCTAGGAACCCATTGTTGAACTGCTTCATAACTTCCGCTTTGATCTTCTATGACATTTCAGGATGCATACGGCGGACCTTCTGCTTTACCAGAGGGCAATCTTCTTTAGTCGGTAGGCGATGTACCACAATATCAGTGTCCAAACCAGGCATGTCTTCATAGGACCAGGCGAAGATCTCAACATAGTCGTGCAAAATTTGTATCAACTTCTGTTTGACGCTAAGCTCCAGATTTGCACCTATTTTAACCTCTTTTCTGTCTTCCTCAGTTCCCAAGCTCACTGTCTCAATGGCTCTTCGTGAGGCTGTATGGCCCTCTCTTCCTGCTGTAGTAGTCTAGCAAGCTCCCCAGGCACCTCATAATCTTCCTCACCTTCGTCCTCGGCTTGGTCGATCGGATTTTCGAAGTCATAATGAGCAGTAGTAGAATTGTTATCAATGGGATCCAGAGTGGATATAGATCTGCAGTTTGATAGGTGAGTGTGTGTAAGAGCATATCTGTATTTTAAAAAGCAGGAAAGAAAAAAAACAGAGAGCGCAAAATTTGTATGCAAGAACGTCCAATGCTTTATTGATGACATGTAAAGATGACATATAATAGCCCTCACAAATTTAACCGTTGTGTCCCGGGTAAGACACAAGGCCATAAAGTTTAAATTGTTTATTACAAGCTTAGAAAACAAATAAGACAATTACTGCGGAATGAAAGAAGCTGGTATAAAATCTCTGGCAATCCAATTACTAGGTCCACCGTTGGTAGTCGGGTAGACCCAGCTGTCAATGTCACAATCTTCCTTGCTGTCTTCAATGGCGTTAACCCCACGATTGCTGATGCGTAAGGGAGGTCCTCCAGCCCGAGCGCGTCGAACAGCCCTTTGAGCCCCTGTAGTAAAGCCCAAACCAAATTTCTCAGTTTTGTGAGTGAAATCAGGGAGATGACCCCAATTGGTACACCCACCTTCTTCAACTACGGCCCTGGCATCCTTGAGAGAAGCCATCTTTAGAGGAGGTTTGTTGCTGGTAGTAGTTTCAGTCGATGCCAAGACCTGAGGGACCTCTTCGAAGTTCTGACAAGGAGTTTCTATGAATTCCCCGTCCATCTCTATGTACCGGAAGTAATTTAGGTGGCTCACCATATACTCCTCTTCACCCCACACAGTGACAATTTTCCCTTTTACCGGATACTTCAGCATTTGGTGTAGTGTGGAAGTATCTGCCCCTACCTCGTGGATCCAAGGACGACCTAACAAACAAGAATATGACGGCCTGATGTCCATCACATAAAAGGTGGACCCAAAGGTCTGAGAACCCACTTTGACAGGGATCTCCACCTCCCCGTGCACCATTCTTTTCGACCCATCAAAATACCTTACCGCAATGTTACTAGGCTTTAAACTCAAACCCTCGCAATCCAACCGGTCCAACGCCTTCTTGGGCAAGACATTCAGTGAAGACCCAATATCTACCTACACATGATCCATAATGGTGCCCCTACACTCAACTGAGATATGCAGAGCATCATTATGCTTCCTTCCCTTCGGTTTCAAATTTGCATCTGAGAAACCCAGCCCATTATCAGCAGTCAGGCTAGCCATGCAATCTTAAAATTGATCAGCTGAGTTCTCTTGCGACACATGCGCAGTTTTGAGGAATGCAATCAAAGCCTTCGCATGGGCCTCAGAGCACAGCAGCAGGGATAACATGGATATCTTTGAGGGGGTCTGCCCCAGCTGCTCGACCACATTGTAGTCTCTCTTTTTAATTATTTTCAATATTTCCTCTATCTCTTGCTTAGAGGCTTCCACAACAATTTTTCTAGGTGCCTCTATCCGGGAAGGCTCGCCTATGATTTCTTTGCCTCGGGTCCCAGATGACTCGTCGGTGGGAGTGATAATTGGAGTAAACACAGGAGTAGTAGTTGATGTACCAGCAAGATTAACAGACGGAATAACAATAGGCCTCTTGACAGTCTTTGGGGAAATATCGGGAGAGAAGACCCTTCCACTTCGGGTAACCTTGCTGGTCCCGACAATGTTACTGACATCAGGATCAACCTCTTCACTCTTCAGATCTTGTTTGATGCCATGATAGTACATATCGGTACCATAATGCCAGGGGACAGCTTTGTCTGAGACATACGGGACAGGACCAGGAACAGTGATTATTAGCGGAGCAATTCCTGGAGCAGATGTCATCCTAACAGGTCTTCTCGAGGAGACCTTAGAAGGATTGGTGGAAATGGTTATAATGGCAATGTCTTCAGATGGAGCAACAGGAACCAAAGTTTTTTCGAACAAAATTTCTTTGATGTCCATCAGGCGTTGGACACCTGACTTCAGCAAATGGTAATCAGAAGGCAGAAATGAACACATATGGAAACCTTCACCACAACCTGGAAATAAACCGGCCAATAGAAAATTCTCCTTCACAGTCATGAGAGGAGTAGAAACTTCATCCATCGAGGTCATAAACAAGTCGGTATCAACAACATTAACTCCACGGCCGTGCTTAGGCATGGGAGAAGTTATGACATTGGGCTTTTCCGGAGCATCAAACTCAATTTCCTTGGCTTCGATCATATCTTGTACCTTATTTCTTAGGCCCCAACAATCATTGGTGTCGTGGCCAGGACTTTCGGAATGATAGGCACACCGAGCATTTGGATTATATCGGGGAGATGTGGTGTTTGGATTCTTGGGAGTCTCTTTCAAGTTTGCCCAGTTGGATCTCAGCAGATGGGGTAAAACTTTAGCCAGTGTCATGTTGATTCGGGTAAACTGTTGTTATGGTCTTTTCACCCTTGGTTGATTGTTGCATTGTGGAGCGGCCGCAAGCCTAGGTATCATTACGGCACTTACTGTCTAGTGATGTTCAGCTCTGTTTTGGCCCCTCGGGCTGTAGACGACACTGGCTTCTTTCTTACCAGCAAAAGGCTTCTTTACTGAACTTGAAGAGGTATCCTTCAGTATCTTGCCAATCCAAATCCCAACTTCTACTCTCTCTCCAGTCAGAATCAGCTCGGTGAAACCAGCTGACGAGCTTCTGATTAAATGATTGAGAATGGACCAGATAGCGTCCCCCGAAACATAGCAACCAACTCCCTATCAGACAACGGGGGTTGGACTCTTCCAGCCAAGTCTCTCCACTTATGTGCATAGTCCTTAAAGACTTCACTCGCCCCCATGGACATACTTGGAGTTGAGTACTAGTAGGAGCAAGGTCGACGTTGTATTGATACTACTTATAGAAAGCAGCAGCCAGATCTTCCCAATTTTGGACATTGGCTCTCTCCAGTTGGTAGAACCATTCAAGCTGAGTCCCTGACAGACTATCTTGAAAGAAATGAACCCACAAATTTCTATCAGCGGTGTGGGGCTGGATCTTTCTGACATAAGAGCGGAGATGGAGTTTTTGGAAGGACACCCCATAATACTTTGAAAAAATTGGAGCTTTGAACTTCTGCGGGATGACCACCCCCGACACCAATCCCAATTCTTCCAAATCCAGCCCAGGTATCCTCTGGACTTCCATAGCACTCAAGTGATCTTCCAACTGCTTGTATCTATCCTAAGTGGGAGGATACTGCTCATCATTGTAGTCGGTATCATTGTCAAAAACTTCAGGACTGGGATCCTTCTCCCTTGTCTCTTTTTCTTGATTCTCCCTATCCTTAGATGAAGAAGTTAGATCGACTTGTTGCTTCAATGGCCCTCTAAACCTTTTGTCCATATTCAGAATACCGACAACCTTCTTCTTTTTCTTTTTCTCTTTTAGGATGAGGGCTTTCAGGTCCTCCTGCCCTTTTGTCATATTTATGAACATTTGCTGGAACTGGGCGTTTTGTGCCTGAAGATCCTTGATGCTTTGTTCGGAAGACATTTCTGTTGAAATAAACAGCTAAGAAGATGAGACACCTGTAATGGTACTTGTACATGCAATATTATGAATGGGATGTGCATGCAATGATTTCAAAGATTTTGGGAAATTTAAATTTGCGAACCAAAATGAAACAAAGATTTTATTAGTTGAATTCAAAGTTCAAATGCCTTTTAGGCGTTACAATTAAAAACAAATCTAAAACTAGAAGAAAAATCAAAATTCCCATGGATGCTTCCTCTTCGTGCCGAGATAGACATTGAGCCCTCTTTCCTCATGGAGCTGCTTTGTGAGCTCTAAAACCTTCCTCTCCTGGGCATAGAACTGATCCCTGTATCCGACTCTTTCTTCAATTGAATCCAAGACCTCTGTAATTCTCCAGGATCAGTGGGTATATCAGGATAGAGAATCGTGTAAGCAATACTCCCTTCAGTAGTGGGTTCCACAATCACTGGTAAAACGGCCATATAGAGCATCATAAATTTCTGGGCGCGAGCTCGTACCCATTGGAGGTAAGGTTCCATAGGAATGGAAGCCTTTGGCCCTAAAGCCTTGGTGTCACGTCTGATTACCATGCCCCAAGCTCGTATGAACCTCCAACGATACTCTTGAACGTCATCCTCATAGTTAAATATAATGCCTTCGATAAGTAACTCATGGGGACCATACCTTCAAGCGTAACCAAATTATCGCGGAGCTAAACAAGGATTGTAGGTTATACCCCCTCTGATGCCAAGTAACGGGACATTAGGGTACTCCCCGCAGCGGTCAATAATAGAAGTGTTTTCCATAGCTCGTGAGCACCAGAGAATATCCATGTGAGCGAGTGACATTATCCTTTGTAACCAACCCACACCTTCTTCATTCTTCAGTACTGACTTAGGGATGTGAGAAATAAACCACCTCGACAGCAATGGCATGCAGCACATAAGAACCCCTCTTCTCTTCATGGTACGAGTATGGAGAGCATGCGAAATGTCTTCGAGCAAGGTAGGCACGGGGTTGTGAGAGAGGAAGATCTTGATAGCATTTACATCTATGAATGAGTCTGGATTAGGGAATAGTACTAAACCATGGATTAGAAGGGCCAAGAGCTCCTCAAAATCCTGAAAATCCATATCATCCCAAAACAGATGGGCCTTGTCTATCAGGAACTTGGCTAGAAAAACCCTGACTTCGCTTCTTGCTTCCCAATTGGATACCACATCGACCCGTTTCAGATGCAAAGCTGAGGCAATGACTTCTAACTTAGGAATCTCTTCCAGACCTGTGAAGGGCAACTGTTCAAGAATGGGTATATCCAATAGCTGAGATAATTCTTCCATGGTAGGCACCAACTGATAGTATGGAAAGGTGAAGCAGTGGTGCTTGGGATCGAAGAACTAAAAGAGTACATTCATCATCTTTTCATCAAAGTTTGAAGTAACCAGGTCGAGAAGTCGACCATGTCTCTTAGTGAACGCAGAAGTTTCAGAAACCTTTGATACTAGCTCTTTGATTTGGCAGGTATCTTCACAAAGCTAATTCGGATATTATTTCTACGAACGGAAGCCATGATCTGCAAAACAGAATAAAGATAAATTCCCTTGGTCCTTGAAATGGTTAGTGCAATAAGAATGGATGCCATGTTATGATGCATGATATCATGATAAATCACACGTATAGCAAACACAGACAAATCACACCAAGCTCTTAGGTTTAAGGCTTGCATGAGGTTAAAGGTAAGTACCCTCTTGAAGTTTAGTTGGTTTGAACCTGTCTTAGAAAAGTAACTGGGTTCTAAAGATTCTCAATATCACTAACCATCCTTTATCAGGCATTGCTTCAGCTCAAGCAATCTTTTCTTGCGGCCGAAATATCCCAAAAGTCTGATCTCAATGAGTGTAGCATCGAGTATCAACCAATCCTCAACTCTATGAAGAAGAGAAAAACACAAGAAGGAGGGGTTGAATTTAAAACATAAAAACAAATGCACAGTAGACACATTATTTTTATCCTGGTTCGTTTGATCTCAAAATACTCCAGTCCACCCGTCAAGGTGATTTCGCCTCTCTCTAACGAGGACTTAATCCACTAATCAAAAACTGATTACAATCACTACTTTGACAATTTCCAAAGTCCTCTTGAGTACAACCACAACCCAGTTAATCTCAAGGAAAACTAGCTTAATCAAGATAAAAAGTATTATGTGTATGGTTGTTTTTCTTATCAAAAACAGTATCACAACTGTGATATTTTACACAATTTTGAGCGTAAGAAGAATATGTAAGCTTGCAGCGTTTTTGAGATGTATTGTTGTCGTGTTCAAAATCGTAAACGATTTGTCCTCTTAGCTTGTTTATATAGGCCTAGAAATATTGTCCAACATAAAGCGTGATAATGGACATTCAATGTTGTTTCCATATTGAGAAGATTCTTGTCTGAATGAAGCTATTGCATGTGATGTTGTCCTTATTGAATAGTAACGCTTCAGAATCTTAGAATCTTGCATGCTGCAATTGCTTCAGAACATTGATGACTCAGAGATGTCAGGATCTGATGGTATATGAAACTTCTGTTCAGAATCTGAGTATTCTTCACTTCAGCGCAGGTTCTGATGGTATATGAAACTTCTATTCAGAATAAGAGTATTCTTCACTTCAGCGCAAGTTCTGATCATCATTCTTCAGCGCAGTTTCTGATCACCTCAGCTTGAAAGCTTCTATAGCTTAACTTATGATGCTGCTTTGGTCAGAATTTCTGCATTCAAAATAACACAAATTTAGAGTTCATATTTGTTCTTTGTATTTGTTATCATCAAAACTCTAATTAGGGTTGTAAAATCAAACTATGTTCTAACAATCTCCCCCTTTTTGATGATGACAAAAACTAGGATTTTCATTGAAAGATATAGAACAAAATACTTAAGAGATACTCCCCCTGAGTTGATTAGTTCCCTGAAGTTCCTTCTCTTCAGAGATTTTAATGTATCTCCTTCTGTCCTTATCAGAATGTGTTCCTGTTCTATATTTTCAGAAAATATAGAGGTTAAGATATTCAGAATGTTTGAGACTTTGTCCCGGTATACTGTTATTGAAAAATCTTACTTTCTCCCCCTTTTTGTCAGGTATCAAAAATCAATATAATCAGATTCAAAAATATTAATTATATTGTAAACAGAATGCAATGACAATTTTCAGATACAAGGAGGTTAAGATAAAGAGTTACAGATAAACAATTTAAAGAAAATCTAAGAAGGAGGTGGAAGACGTGTGAACAACGCTTCCAACAAGCTCTTGATCTGAGTGCTTGATTCTTCCTGCTTTCCAATAATGTTTTTGATTTCTTTTGTTGTATCTTCTTGTTTATCCAAAATATCCTTGATCTCTTTGTTTGTATCCTCTTGCTTATCCAGTCTTGCATTGATTAAGGCATTCTCCTTCTTTAACTCTTCTAGAGTTTGCATTACTAGAGACGAAGCTGGTGTATCTTCAGGAGTTGCATGTTGTTTAGAACATTCTGCAGCCTCTTCTGATTGGACAACTTCTTCTGTTGCAATCATGTTTTCTGGAGAAGTAGTCCAAGACTGACTATCAAAATCTGGTTCAGAGACTTCTGAAGGATGGTGCTCTTTCCAAGGAGAATTGTCCAGGAGAAGAATTTCTTTCTTGTACCATTGGCTCAGAACTTGATCTTGAAAGGCTTTCAGCTGATCACTGAAGTTCTGCTGAGCCCTTTCATACCCAATTCTTTCAGCTTCTGATTTTTATAGTTGAACCATTTTGTGAATCCTTCCCACAGAGAATCAGAAGCAGCAGGATTAGAAATCTCTTGACTTGCTTGCTTCAAAGAATTAATCCATTCCTGCATTTCTGTTTCCAAAATCAACAGATTCTTACCAACATCTGATTTGGTTGAGGTTGGTTTAGGTTGGGGAGTGGCAATTTTGTTTGAGGTGGAAGCTAGTTGATCCAACACTAGTGGATCAATGACAATTTTGAGGTTGTCAGCAGGACGGTTGATGGGTGATGGAGTGGAAGAGTCAGAAATCGGGATTGGTGAGTTATGGGTGTTTGGTGGTTTAGATTCATATGGTGAAGGAATTTCTGGAATATCATGAATGGTGAGAGGTAAGCGAACCGTAAGGGGTTCTGTTATTCCATGGGTTTGGGATAGTGGTATCATAATCTGAAGGGGAGTCTTCATATTGGTTTGTGGTAGCGTGTTAAATTTCTGGTTCAGGAATTTCAGACGATGGGTTTTCAGAAGAAGGAGTGAGTGAGTTTCCATTCTCTGGTTGAGGTGAGTTGAGGTTCAGATGTTCAGGTTGAGGAGAGTGTGGTTGTGGATTTTCTGGTTGAGGAGAGTGTGGTTGTGGATTTTCTGGTTGGTGTTGAGTGTTTGGATTTTGTAGCATTGGTGAGGAAAATTCTTGATCAAACAGTTCAATGTCAGATAGAACTTTAGCAAGTTTTGGTTGATGATGTTCTAGATTTGGATTTGGATTGGGGGAGTGAGGTTCATTCAAAAAGTTTCCAAGAGTTACAAATGGGTCAAACTCTATGTCAAAATCCTCAAATGTTTGGGGTCAAGGATTTTCTGTTGGTTGAGGGGGAATGGTTTCAGATGTTGGAATAGCTATTGATTCTACAACAGAAACAGAAGATGGGTTACCTTTCTTTTTCACAGCTTTAGGTGTCTTCTGAGAAGATCCTTCTCCTGCTGCTTTCCTCTTTTTGGATTTCTTTAGCACAACCTCTGAAGCTGGCTTGTGCAGATCTTGAATGTTTATTTCTGGAATAGTCCCATCAGCCTTGCAAGCTTCAAGGTATCTGACTATGATTTCTGGAGAGGCATCTAACTCAGAAAATAGTGGAAAATACTTCAGAGGGATTCACCTAGAAGTGACTACCTCATGAGAACAAATTGTTGGTTCTTTCTTAATGTTCTCAATAATCTTCATTTTCTTCAGATTCTTGGCATTTAAAGGTTTCCCAACTGTTGCTTATAGAGTACTGATTTCTTGAGCCTCTGTCAGATGTTCTATCAGCCTATTTTCTGTTAGAATATCTGAAATTAGTCTTCCTAGAGGAATCCAATCCCTCTTTGTTCTTTCGTCTTCTCTTGTCTCTTTCACACTTGTTCTGAGATGGTTGAAGAGCAAGTTTGGAAGGTTTATCTTGGTCTTCTTTACAATGAAGTAAATTAGGAACTGCTGATCAATATTGATGTAATCAGGAGAGCTTGTAGGCTTCCTGTGATTGATACATCCCAGAATTATTCTAGCCCAGATTCTATGATGATCCTTCAAGTATCTGATCTTGCTGGATGGCTGTCCAGACGTGAAGAGTTCCCTGGCAATAGATTTTAGGTCCGAACACCTATCAGCCATATCAATGCATCTGACTCCATCGCCATTGTGTTCAATGAGTTTCCCAATTAAATCTTCGGTTATCACTATCTTCTTCCCCATAACATATGATGTAACCTGGTGGTTGGATGAGGTAGCATGAATCCAGAACTCTTTGACGAGAATGGGAAAAGTTGGACCCAACAGACGGTCAAAATATCTATTCCACCCCTATGCAGTTACGTCTTCATAGAGATTAAACCCATTTTCTTGTAAACTTTCAAAATCAATGATCAATTCAGAGAGAACTTCCAGGTTGTCAACAGGAGTGAGTAGCATTCTAATGGGTTCTTCATATTGTTCCGTTGATGAAGATTCAGGAGCACTGAGATTCTTGAGACTTGATGATGATGCCATTATTCACATGGGTTCTTTGAAGAAAATTAATGGAAATAGTTTTTTGAAAAAGAAACTAGAACAAGAAAGAATATAGAAGAGGGTAAAACGTGAATGAATGAAATAGTAAATTGATTTTATAAAGGTTTTTAGAAAACGTAAACAGTAAGCAAGAAAATAATTAATGATTATATGCATTAATGAAACCTGAATTTAGGGGATTTAGAGAGATATTGAACAGTTACCACTGACAAGTGTCTCAATGCATCCAGTCAGAGCCTTGGACCCTTCAGAATTTGAACGCGTGTTCAGCCTCAGAAGGTAGCTTGTGAGAGGATGACAAATGTTTAATGATGTGAACTGCACGCCTCTATCCTTGAAATGAAACTTTCATATCTTCATAGATAGATTCTTAGGCAACTGTACTTCTAACTTCTGAAGACAAGTTGATCAAATGTTCACATAAAACAATAAAGTTCTGAGGGTTAAGATATGCAAATAAAACATTTTATTTTAGGTATAACTTCATGCTGAGATGTTTCAGAATGAAATTGAATCTATCTTCAGAAAGGGGTTTCGTAAATACATCAGCCCATTGATGGTCTGTGTCAATAAATTTTAAGGTAAGAATTCCTTTCTGAATATAGTCCCTAATAAAGTGATGTTTTATTTCTATATGCTTATCCCTAGAATGCAAAATGGGATTTCTACTGAGACATATGGCATAAGTGTTATCACAGAAGATAAGAATGTTACTCTCAAATATGTTGAAGTCTTCAAGTTGACATTTCATCCAGAGCATTTGACTGCTACATCCAGCAGCTATTATGTATTAAGCTTCTGTTGTTGACAATGCTATTGTGGATTGTCTTTTGCTGGTCCATGAGATCAGATTGTCTCCCAGAAACTGCAGCTTCCAGAAGTGCTTTTACACTCTACTCTATCTCCAGCAAAGTCAGCATCACAATATCCTACTAAGCTGTATTCATTGGATTTTCTATAAAACACACCAAGATTAGTAGTACCTTTCAGATACTTGAAAATTCTCTTAGCTACTGTTAAGTGAGATTCTCTAGGATCTGATTGGAATCTAGCACATAAGCAAACACTGAATAAAATATCAGGACTTGAAGCCGTCAGATAAAGGAGAGATCCAATCATACCTCTGTATATTTTCTATTCTACCTGTTTACTTACCTTTTCCTTTTCAAGAATGCACCTGGGATGCATTGGAGTCTTTGAGGGCTTACATTCTGAGAGGTCAAATTTCTTCAGAAGTTCTCTGAGATATTTGCTCTGATGAATGTAGGTTCCTTCTAGAGTTTGGTTTATCTGAATGCCCATAAAGAATTTGAGTTCCCCCATTAAGCTCATCTCAAACTCTGCCTGCATGCACTTAGCAAATTCTCTTCCCAGAGAAGGTTTAGTGGATCCAAAAATGATATCATCTACATAAATCTGACAAACTAAAATGCCATTCTTAAATGTCTTACAGAACAAGGTTGTGTCCACTTTCCCTCTGGTAAATTCCTTTTCTAACAGAAAGTTACTTAGTCTTTCATACCAAGCTCTGGGAGCTTGTTTCAGACCATATAGTGACTTCTTAATTTGAAAACATATTCTGGGTTTTTGGAATTCTCACACCCAGGGGGTTATTACACATATACCTCTTCATCTATATAGCCATTTAGGAATGCAATTTTGACATCCATCTGATACAGAGTGATGCCATTGTTTACAGCAAATGAGATTAAGAGTCTTATAGATTCTAACCTGGCGACTGGAGTAAAGGTTTCTATATAGTCTATCCCCTCTTGCTGACTATAACCTTGTGCCACCAGTCGTGCTTTGTTTCTGATTACTTCTCCTTGCTCGTTCAGTTGGTTTATGAACACCCACTTTGTTCCAATGACGTTGAATCCTTTTG
Source organism: Vicia faba (assembly GCA_948472305.1). Taxonomy (NCBI): domain Eukaryota; kingdom Viridiplantae; phylum Streptophyta; class Magnoliopsida; order Fabales; family Fabaceae; genus Vicia; species Vicia faba. The sequence continues at coordinate 78,368,095 of OX451735.1, forward strand.
GTTTGGGAACCAGATCCCATACGTCATTTCTGGTGAACTGATTTAATTCCTCATGCATTGCCAGAATCGAGTCATTGTCCAGAAGAGCTTTATTAATTGTTGTTGGTTCAATCAGAGAGACCAGTCCCATGAGGGATTCTTCAGTGTTTCTGAATGTTGATCTTGTTCTGATTGGATCATCCTTCTTTCCCAGGATCTTATCTTCTGGGTGAGCTATGCTTCTTCTGGAAAACCTTTTCTGGAGCTGATCAACAGAAGATACTGGATCACTTGTAACATTTCTTTCTGGAGTTGTTAGAGCGTCTCTGTTAAGAACTTCTGATGCGTTGTCTTCAGTACCTGTGAATTCAACTTCTATATCTGCAAAGAATTCATTCTGCTTTGAATTTTGAGGGTCAAGCTTATCATCAAATCTAACACTGATTGACTCTTCAACAATCTGTGTTTCTGTATTGTATACTATGTACCCTCTTGAGCGTTCAGAGTATCCTAACATAGTACACTTTTGTGCTTTAGAGTCAAACTTGTTCAGATAATCTTTAGTATTCATAATGAAACAAGTGCATCCAAAAGGATGGAAATAAGAAAAGTTGGGCTTTCTGTTCTTCCATAATTCATATGGAGTCTTTTCCAGAATAGGTCTTATAGAGATTTTATTCTTAATGTAACACGTTGTGTTAATTGCTTCTGCCCAGAAGATCTTAGCAATGTTAGTCTCATTGATCATGGTTCTAGCCATTTCTAGCAGTGTTTTGTTCTTTCGTTCTACAACTCCATTTTGTTGGGGAGTTCTAGGACAAGAGAAGTCATGCAAGATGCCTCTTTCATTAAAAAATAGTTCAAAATTTTTATTTTCAAATTCTCCACCATGATCACTTCTGACTTTGACAATTCTAAGATCCTTTTCATTCTGAACTTGGTTACAGAATGCAACGAACACAGAGTGTGACTCGTCCTTGTGTCTTACTAAATTTACCCATGTCCATCTGCTATAGTCATCTACGATCACTAACCCATACTTCTTGACACTAACAGACACAATTTTTACTGGTCCAAATAAGTCTATGTGCAGAAGTTCTAATGGCTTAGAGGGGGAAACAACATTTTTAGATTTAAAAGCAGGTTTTACAAATTTTCCTTTCTGACATGCTTCACATAGAGCATCTGAGCTGAACTTCAGATTAGGAAGTCCTCTGACCAGATTGAGTTTGTTAATTTGAGATATTATTCTCATACTAACATGCCCCAATCTTTTGTGCCAGACCCATTGCTCGTTGTTAACAGAGAGAAGACATTTTACATTCTGACTCTTTAGTTCAGAAAGTTTTATCTTATAAATGTTGTTTTTCCTCTTTCCATTAAAAAGTATAGTTCCGTCTTTCTAACTAACAGCTTTGCATGAATTTTGATTGAAGATTATATCATAACCGTTATCACTTAATTGACTTATGGACAACAAGTTATGCATCAATCCATCAACTAAGAGCACATTATTTATGGAAGGAAGATTTCCATTACCTACTGTTCCAAAGCCAATGATCTTGCCTCTTTGGTTGCCTCCAAAGCCCACGTAGCCTCCAGGTTTAAGTTCCATGCTTTGGAACATATGCTTTCTTCCCATCATGTGTCGAGAGCATCCAGAGTCCAGGTACCATGACTGGTGTTTTAGCCTTGCTACTAAAGATATATGCTACATATATAATTTTTTCCTTAGGTACCCATATCTTCTTGGGTCCTGGTTTATTAGTTTTACCAAAATTCAGGTTGAATTTTGGTTTGACAGAGTAATCATTGCTAGTGTATTTTTGGTCATGTGTGTGCCCATTTGTGAAGTGTGATTTTAGTGGTGTGTGTTTTATGACAAGGTCCATGACTTTCTTAGGTGTAGATACCTTACCTTGGTATCCTATTCCTTTTCTGCCATTCCTGCTAACTCCATAGATTATTGAAGCCATCTTGCTTTTATCTATGTTTTTAGCCAGAAACTTCTGAAAGTTGTGATCATACTCTTTGATGATCTTATCAGCATTACTGGGAGTCTCTGAGATTATTTCTTTCTGAGAGTTTTGAAAATCGTTTTCTAATTTTGAAACTTTTTCTTTTAACTCAGAATTCTCTAATCTGAGACTCCCAGTCTTTTCAGAGTCAGAGACCAGATCCCTTTTCAGGTTCTTGAATTTGACTCTAATTTGCTGATACCTTTCCAGAATTTCATTTAGACTTTCTGCAAGTTCAGCCTTAGTAAAATTAATAGTGAAGTCATGGAATACCTCTTCAGTGTCTGATTCTAAGTATGAACCAGAAGCTTCACTGTCTTCTGACACATTTTCCATGAGAGCTATGTTTGCTCTTTCATCATCTGACTCTGAGTCAGCGTCAGAAGGGTATGAATCATCCCATGTTTCCATGAGGATTTTCTTCTTCTCCTTGAAGAACTTCTTTTTGGGATTCTCCTTCTGAAGCCGTGGACAGTCACTTTTGTAGTGCCCTTTCTCATTGCACTCATAGCAGATGATGTCCTTGTTATTTGACTTTCTGTGTCCTAAAGAACCTTCAGATCTTCTGTGTCCAGAGGAAGACTTATAGTTTCTATATCTGGAGGAGGATTCATTTTGATTCTCTGATTTTCTAGGGTTTCTGAATTTCCTTTGTCTCTGCTTCTACAGTTGATTTACCCTTCTGGAGAGGGGAGACAATTCATCTTCTTCTGATGAGGATCCATCAGAGGTTTCTTCCATAGCCTGAAAAACCTTAGAATCATATTTTTTGTTAGATTTTAATGCAAGTGGCTTACCTTGCTTTTGAGGCTCATATTCTTCTAGCTCTATCTCGTGACTTCTGAGGGAGCTGACAAGTTCCTCCAGGGATATCTTGTTGAGATCTTTAGCTAGCTTAAGTGCTGTGACCATTGGCCTCCATTGCTTGGGTAGACTTCCGATGATCTTTTTTACGTGATCAGCAGTAGAATATCCTTTGTCAAGAACCTTCAGCCCAGCAACAAGGATCTGGAATATTGAGAACATTGCTTCTATGGATTCACTGTCTTCCATCTTGAATTCTTCATACTTCTGAATGAGCGCAAGGGCCTTGGTTTCTTTGACTTGTATGTTGCCTTCATGCGTCATCCTCAAAGAGTCTAACATGTTTTTGGCTGTCTCTCTGTTTGAGATTTCCTCATATTCTGAGTATGAGATATCATTGAGAAGAATTATTATGGATTTATGATGGTTTCTGAAATCACGTTTTTGTTGGTCAGACATCCTTTTTCTGTCTATCTTCTAACCACTTTCATCCATTGGATGTGTGTATCCATCAATTACCATATTCCATAGATCAGCATCATGGGATAGAAAGAAGCTCTCAATTCTGTCTTTCTAGTAGTCAAAATTTTCTTCATCAAAGACTGGAGGTTTTCCACTGATTTTGTCTTTGTCCTCATGATAGTCATTGCTAATGTTTTGGCTTGGTCCCACCGTAGTGTTTTTCTAAAGCTTGGATCTTGTACTAACACGGTTAAGTGTATGAACTCAGAACCAGGCACTCTGATGCCAATTGAAGAAGAGAAAAACACAAGAAGGGGGGGTTGAATGTAAAACTTAAAAACAAATGCGCAGTAGACACTCTATTTTTATCCTGGTTCGTTTGATATCAAACTACTCCAGTCCACCCGCAAGGTGATTTCGCCTCTCTCCAACGAGGACTTAATCCACTAATCAAAAGTTGATTACAATCACTACTTTGACAACTGCCAAAGTCCTCTTGAGTACAACCACAACCCGATTAATCTCAAGGAAAACTAGCTTAATCATGATAAAAATTATTTTGTGTATGGTTGTTTTTCTTAACAAAAACAGTATCACAACTGTGATATTTTACACAATTTTGAGCGTAAAAAGAATATGTAAGCTTGCAGCATTTTTGAGATGTATTGCTGTCGTGTTCAAAATCGTAAATGATTTATCCTCTTAGCTTGTTTATATAGGCATAGAAATCTTGTCCAACATAAAGCGTGATAATGGACATTCAATGTTGTTTCCATATTGAGAAGATTCTTGTCTGAATGAAGCTATTGCATGTGATGCTATCTTGATAGAATATTAACGGTTCAGAATCATAGAATCTTGCATGTTGCAATTGATTCAGAACATTGATGACACAAAGATGTGACGATCTGATGGCATATGAAACTTCTGTTCAGAATCAGAGTATTCTTCACTTCAGTGCAGGTTCTGATGGTATATGAAACTTCTGTTCAGAATCAGAGTATGCTTCACTTTAGTGCAGGTTCTTATTATCATTCTTCAGCGCAGTTTCTGATTACCTCAGCTTGAAAGCTTCTATAGCTTAACTTCTGATGTTGCTTTGGTCAGAATTTCTGCATTCAAAATAAAACAAATTTAGAGTGCATATTTGTTCTTTGTGTTTGTTATCATCAAAACTCTAATTAGGGTTGTAGAATCAAACTATGTTCTAACACTCTATACCGAAGCCGGCTATCTCACTACTTTCTAATGGCCAAGTTTGTTCAACTAAGGTTCTAAGATCCGTTAGTGCTTCACGACACCACGCGCTGGCCCCGTATTCTCCTCGTTTCCCCACAAAGGATACCGGTACCAACCAAAGTGCCACACCAACACAACCATCACTTAAACCATATCGGTCTACACCGTACAGTCTCCACGATCTATTACTGTTTACCTAAAAAGTTCCCCCAAATCTGGGTGTAGGATCTATTGTAACCCAAGCAAAACCCTTTAAGAATAAAGCAAACAAACAAGAAAGAAATTTTAAAATGACCTAGATCCTAAAGTAAACCCCACTCTATTTTTTATTTCCCCAGAAGAGTCTCCTGTTCTGTGATATGGTGGCAGAACCGACTACTTTTACTGGTTTGCGTTTTGTATGCGTAAATGTTGCGGTAAGCAAGAGTCGCCACCGACTTTAATTTCATCCAACAAAGGAAAAGGAAAAAGAACAGAAAAAACCTTTTTTGAGATGTTTCTGAGTACGGGAGGGGGGGGGGGGGGGGGTAGATTATAGAAAGGGAACTTGTTTGCACCCTTTCTATCCATGGTTTTCCATGGGCTCTTAGGTACTTGCTCATTTTAAAATTGCTTGTGTGTGTGCTTGTTTTAAAAAAAAAATTTACTTCGTGATAACCCTTGTATCAGTCCTCAAAGGTGTGACGAAGTTGTTTTGAAAATTGTTTTAAAAAAGTGTTTGTGTGAAAAAGTTTGATTGATTGAGCAAGTACTTAAGAGTTTTCTACCTACTCGAAAAAGACTGTTCATTTTCCTTTAGACAGCGGTATCCCATTATTAAGGAATAGGTAGCACCGTCGTTGGAGTTTTAAGGGACGTTTGAAGGGACAAATACGGTCACAAAAGCAATGTTAGGAGGAGTTAGTAATCATCCTAAAGCCTTAAAGATCTTCTTCCGAGGCATCATTCGAATGGTTCATTTGAGATCTTTCGGGGCTAGAGGACGACCACTAACAAACCCTATACTTCATGACCGTTTAACCGAAGGCAACCAGAGTGGAGTAAACCCTAGGAGTGAGCATGTGCGAGTGTAATTTTTCAGTTAATTTGTCTTTGCACATTTAGGGTTTTCTACCGTTTTACTTTTCAAGTATTCTTTCCATACAATCCTATTAGCATACATCTAGACAGTTAAAATTTGCAGGAATTTAAAGTGCGGAAAGTTTAAAGTTCTAGCTATTACATGGCTTTCGCAGATACATAATTATTTAGACTGTAAAATAAAAGGCGAAATTAAAACCTAATTAAAGCTATTACAAACTCGGAGCAGTTACAAAAATAATAAAAAAGTAATTCAAATGCGCGCGATGAATGAAATGCGAGGATAATTATAAAACCTAAAAACCTAATCGAGAAAAATATTTAAGTTATTTTTGAAGAAAAAATTAATTATATACAAAATCAAACCCTAATTTCTAATTGATTTTAATTTAAAAAAAATAAGATTTAATTGCCCTAATTTTAAATTAAATTAATTAATTAAAGAAAATAAATATTTTATGAAAAAATGATTTTTGGTATTTTTTGTGATTTCATGATTTAATAATAAAAAGGAATAATTTGATGTTATTTTTAAAAAAAAGAAAGTAGTTAGAGAAATAATTAAAAAAAAAGAATTAAAATCAAAATATGATAAAAGGGCCTGCTTGCTGAATGAAAAAGGGGGGTGTATTGTTGAAAATATCAAGGCCCATATAGCCAGCCAGCCCAGTCAACACTGGATCATACGTGGTGTTGACCTGAGAGCGCACCATGCTCCTTCAGTGATGAGCGCTGGATCTGGAGAGGTTGTGATCCATTGGTTGGATGGTGATGGCATATGGTAGGCGTTTGTCCAAGAGAAGCACCAGATCGGCAAAGCAGAAATAAAATAAAGCAAGTCGTTGGGACCTGGGATCGAATCCAGGTCCTCACATTCAACACCATCGCGCCTAGCCATCTGGGCTATCTCTCTTATTTGTTAGTATAATAAGAACAAAATATAATATATAAACAAAGTGGCTGGATATAAAAAGAAGCGCGAAATTCAAATCAGCCAGTGGTGGCTAGACACGTTGTCGTCTTCCTCCTTATTTGTCGCCTTAGGTTCCTGCCTTTTACCTACGGACAAATGTTTGTAGCCATAGCCCTGCAAACTTCAAAAATCACCAAAACGCGTGATAACTACATTCTAATTACATGGTTCAATTTGTCTTGAACCCACAAACATCATAGTATCCTTTTCGTTGGCCAATTCAACCTGTATGGAAAAGCCCTAAAACAACCACGAAAACCCTAGCAATGGCACATGCGTATGTAGGCATCAAAAACTCAATTAAACCATTCTGTCATGTTACAAACACATTAACAATCACAAATATATCATTCAAACGTTTTAATGGTGCGAGAATTACAGTAATCGATTTTAAAAAAAGAGGGCAAACCGTAAGTCGGTATCTTGCAATTCTTGGTGTGCTAGTGCTTGTAATTTATTGAGACACGTTCTCGAGATGTCCAGGAGTCTATTGGCAGTCTTAGAATGGCCTGAATCAACCTCTAAGTCCAAGAATGATCTCTCACTTTCTTGCAATTTTTTGATTTTTGTTTTGTGCTTTTTGTTAGAACAAAGTTTGAATCTACTACCCTATGTTTAAGTTTTGATGATAACAAAATGAAAAGATATATTATTTATATGATTCATGTATGAACTATTTGCTACCTAAAAATATTACGTTCTGCTTTGCAGAAACTCCGATAGGTATCAGCAAAAGCACACTTAATCAGCATCAGAATATTGGTCGTTGACATCAGCATCAGAAGTTGCTATATCAGAATACCAGAATCAAAAGATTAACTCACGTGTACGCTGAAGCCTGATGAACAGAACTGCGCTCAACACTCTGATAAAGAAAACAACAGTTCATCAGCAGTTAATCAGAGTCAGAATGAGCCAAGCCAGAACATGCATTAAGTAAGCAACGTTACTGTGCATTGAAAGCGTATTATTACCAACGGCCTCATTCCAGACAAGATCTGCTTGATAAGGAAAGTTTGTTATTAGCATTGAATCAAGAATATTGCTCCAACGTTCAACAATCTCAGTGCTATATAAACAAGAATATGAAGATTGAATTGGCTAATGCTCTCCAACATTTTACACGCCTAAAAGCTAATCATAATCCTCCTTCTCTCAGTTTTCTAAACGCTACACATCTCCTTACTCAATCATTGTTTAGCAATCTAGTTTCATAAGCTTAAGTTGTGTATACATCACAGTTATGATACAGTTTTGTAGAAAACATTCACACACCTAGATTTATCTTCTTTGTAAGAAAGTGTTTCCTTGAAAAATCGGGTTGTGGTTTGCATCAAGAAGGCTTTAGCAGTTGTTAAAGCAGTTTGTAATATTCAGTTGAATATATTGGATTAAGACCTCGTTGGAGAGAGGCGAAATCACCTTGACGGGTGGACTGGAGTAGTTTGAGATCAAACAAACCAGGATAAAAATATCTTGTTCATTGCATTGATTTTCAGTTTTACAATTCAACCCCTCCTTCTTGTGTTTTTCACTTCTTCAATTGGCATCAGAGCGCCTGGTTCTGAGCTAAAACACTTAACCGTGTCAGTACAAGATCCAGCGTCAGAAAAACACAATGGCAGGAACTTATTCTCACACCAGCAATGACAACCATGAGGACAGAGACAGATTCAGCGGCAAACCTCCAGTCTTTGATGGAGAAAACTTTGATTACTGGAAAGACAGAATTGAAAGCTTCTTTCTGGCACATGATGCTGATCTGTGGGATATGGTGACGGATGGATACACGCACCCTGTGAATGCAAGCGGTCAGAAGATTGATAGAAAAACAATGTCTGACCAACAAAAGCGTGACTTCAAGAATCACCACAAGGCCAGAACCATCCTTCTCAGCGCCATCTCCTATACTGAATATGAAAAGATCTCCAACAGAGACACATCAAAGAAATTTTTTGACTCACTCAGAATGACGCATGAGGGCAACGTTCAGGTCAAAGAAACTAAAGCTCTGGCGCTCATTCAGAAGTATGAGGCGTTCAAAATGGAAGAATCTGAATCCATTGAAACAATGTTCTCAAGATTCCAGATTCTGGTAGCTGGTCCCAAGGTTCTGGACAAAGGATACTCTACTGCTGACCATGTCAAGAAAATCATCAGAAGTTTACCCAAGCAGTGGAGACCAATGGTTACAGCTCTGAAGCTAGCAAAAGATCTCAATAAAATCACTCTGGAGGAACTTATCAGCTCCCTCAGAAGTCATGAGATAGAGCTAGAAGCTGACGAGCCTTAGAAGCAAGGTAAGCCTTTAGCATTAAAATCTAACAAAAAATCTGAGTCTAAAGTTTTGCAGGCAGTTGAAGAAACATCTGATGGATCCTCATCAGAAGAAGACGAACTCTCCCTCCTCTCTAGAAGAGTAAATCAACTGTGGAAGCAGAGGCAAAGGAAGTTCAGGAATCCCAGAAGATCTGATCAGAACGAGTCCTCTTCCAGATACAGAAGGACAGATTCTTCCTCTGGATACAGAAGATCTGAAGGCTCCTCAAGTAGCAAAAAGCCAAACACCAAGGACATCATAGGCTATGAGTGCAATGAGCAAGGACACTACAAGAGTGACTGCCCAAAGCTTCAGAGGGAAAAGCCCAAAAAGAAGTTTGGAAGAGAAAAGAAGAAAAGTCTCATGGCTACATGGGATGACTCTGACTCGTCTGAAGCTGACTCAGAATCAGATGATGAGAGGGCAAACATAGCTCTTATGGCCAACATTTCAGAAGATAGTGAAGCTTCTAAATCAGACTCTGAATCAGAAACTGAAGAGGTATTTCCTAACTTTGCTGTTAATTTTACCAAGGCTGAACTTGCTGAAAGCCTTAATGAAATCCTGGAAAGGTATCAGCAAATTAGAGTTAAATTCAGAGACCTGAAAAGGAATCTTGAATGTGACTCTAATAAGACTGAGAGTCTCAAATTGGAGAATTCTGAGCTGAGGAATAAGATTTCAAAATTAGAAAACACTTTACAAAACTCTCAGAAGGAACCAATTTCTGAAACTCCCAGCCACGCTGATGGGATCATCAAGGAGTATGATCACAGTTTCCAGAAGTTCCTTGCTAAAAGCATAGATAGAAGCAAAATGGCTTCAATGATCTATGGAGTTAGCAGAAACGGAAGGAAAGGAATAGGATACCAAGTTAAGGTTCCTACACCAAAGAATGTCATGGACTTAACCATTAAACACACTCCTATGAATTCACATTTTGTGTATGGTCACACACATGATATTAAATACACTAGCAGTAAGTACTCTGTGAAACCAAAATTCAACCAGAGTTTTGGTAAAACTAACAAATCAGGACCCAAGAAAATCTGGGTACCTAAGGATAAAATAATACATGTTGCAGATATCTTTAGCAGCAAGTCAGAAACACCAGTCATGGTACCTGGACTCTGGCTGCTCGCGACACATGACGGGAAGAAGGCATATGTTCCAAAGCCTGGAACTTAAGCCTGGAGGCCACGTTGGCTTTGGAGGCAATCAGAGGGGAAAGATAATTGGCTCTGGAACTGTAGGTAATGGAAATCTTCCCTCTATTAACAATGTTCTGCTAGTAGATGGATTAATGCATAATCTGTTATCCATAAGTCAATTAAGTGATAACGGTTATGATATAATCTTTAATCAAAAATCATGTAAAGCTGTTAGTCAGAAAGATGGGACTATCCTGTTTAATGGTAAGAGGAAAAACAACATTTACAAAATCAAACTTTCTGAACTAAAAAGTCAGAATGTAAAGTGCCTTCTGTCTGTCAACAACGAGCAGTGGATCTGGCACAGAAGATTGGGGCATGTTAGTATGAGAAGAATATCTCAGATTAACAAACTCAATCTGGTCAGAGGACTTCCTAATTTGAAGTTCAATTCAGATGCTCTGTGTGAAGCATGTCAGAAAGGCAAGTTTGCAAAACCTTCTTTTAAATCTAAAAATGTTGTTTCTACCTCTAATCCATTAGAACTTCTGCACATTGACTTATTTGGACCAGTTAAAACTGCTTCAGTCAGTGGCAAGAAGTATGGGTTAGTAATCGTAGATGACTATAGCAGATGGACATGGGTAAAGTTCTTAAGACACAAGGACGAGTCACACTCTGTGTTTGTTACCTTCTGTAACCAAGTTCACAATGAAAAGGATCTTAGAATCGTTAAAGTCAGAAGTGATCATGGTGGAGAATTTGAAAACAAAGATTTTGAGTCATTCTTTAATGATAGAGGCATTCTGCATGATTTCTCTTGTCCTAGAACTCCCCAACAAAATGGAGTTGTAGAACGAAAGAACAGAACATTGCTAGAAATGGCCAGAACCATGATCAATGAGACAAATGTTGCTAAGATCTTCTGGGCAGAGGCAATAAACACAGCGTGCTACATTCAGAATAGAATCTCAATAAGACCTATTCTGGAAAAGACTCCATATGAATTGTGGAAGAACAGAAAGCCCAACATTTCATATTTTCATCCATTTGGATGTACCTGTTTTATGTTAAATACAAATAATTATTTGAACAAGTTTGACTCTAAAGCACAGAAGTGTATTATGTTAGGATACTCTGAACGCTCAAGAGGGTAAAGAGTATACAATACAGAAACACAGATTGTGGAAGAATCAATCAGTGTTCGTTTTGACGATAAGCTTGACTCTGAAAAGTCAAAGTAGAATGAAGTTTTTGCAGGTATGGAAATTGAATTTACAGGTTCTGAAGACAAGTCATCAGAAGCTCTCAACACAGACACTCCTTCAACGTCTTAAAGGAGCACTGCTAGCAATCCTACAACAGCTGCTGATCAACCTCAGAAGAGATTACCTAGAAGCAGCTTGGATCACCCAGAAGAGACTATCTTAGGGAGAAAGGAAGATCAAATCAGAACAAGAGCAAGCTTCAGAAACTCTGAAGAAACACTCATGGGACTTGTGTCTCTGATTGAACCTTCTTCTATTGATGAAGCACTTCTGGATAATGACTGGATTCTGGCAATGCAAGAAGACCTGAATCAATTCACCAGAAATGACGTATGGGATCTTGTTCCCAGACCAAAAGGATTCAACGTCATTGGAACAAGATGGGTCTTCAGAAACAAGCTAAATGAATAAGGTGAAGTCATCAGAAACAAGGCACGACTGGTTGCACAAGGTTATAGTCAGCAAGAGGGGATAAACTATACAGAAACCTTTGCTCCAGTCGCCAAGTTAGAATCTATCAGACTTTTAATTTCATTTGCTGTTAATAGAGGCATCACTCTGTATCAGATGGATGTTAAGAGTGCATTCTTAAACGGTTATATAGAAGAAGAGGTTTATGTGCACCAACCCCCTGGTTTTGAAAATACAAAACATCCAGAACATGTTTTCAAACTAAAGAAGTCACTATATGGTCTGAAACAAGTTCCCAGAGCTTGGTATGAAAGGCTAAGTAACTTTCTATTAGAAAATGAATTCACCAGAGGGAAGGTGGACACTACCTTATTCTGTAAATCAGTTAAGAATAACATCTTAGTCTGTCAAATTTACGTTGATGATATTATTTTTGGTTCTACTAATCCTTCTCTTGGAAGAAAATTTGCTAAGTGTATGCAGGTAGAATTTGAGATGAGCCTCATGGGGGAACTGAAATTCTTTCTAGGAATTCAGATCAATCAAACTCCAGAGGGAACTTACATTCATCAGAGAAAATACATCAGAGATCTTCTGAAGAAATTTGACCTCTCAGAATGTAAGCCATCAAAGATTCCAATGCATCCCACGTGCATTCTGGAAAGAGAAGAGGTAAGCAAAAATGTAGAACAAAAAGTCTACAGAGGTATGATTGGTTCTCTCCTTTATCTGACTGCTTCAAGACCTGATATATTAATCAGCGTTTGTATTTGTGCTAGATTCCAATCAGATCCTAGAGAATCTCACTTAACTGCTGTTAAGCGAATTTTCAAGTATCTGAAAGGTACTACTAATCTGCGTTTGTTTTTAGAAAATCTAGTGATTACAGTTTAGTAGGCTACTGCGATGCTGACTTTGCTGGAGACAGAGTGGAGCGTAAAAGTACTTCTGGAAGCTGCCACTTTCTGGGAGAAATCTGATCTCCTGGTCCAGCAAAAGGCAATCAACAATTGCGCTATCAACAGCAGAAGCTGAGTACATAGCAGCAGCAGGATGTAGCACACAAATGCTCTAGATGAAAAGTCAGCTTGAAGACTTCCAAATTTTTGAGAGTAACATTCCTATACTCTGTGATAATACTTCTGCTATTTGCTTAAGTAAGAATCTCATTTTACATTCTAGAGCTAAGCATATAGAAATAAAACATCATTTCATTAGGGACTATATTCAGAAAGGAATTTTGAACTTAAAATTTATAGATACAGACCATCAATGGGCTGATATCTTCACTAAACCCCTTTCTGAATATAGGTTTAATTTCATTCTGAAACATCTCAGCATGAAAATCTTCCCAGAGTGAAAAATTTTTAATTCCATATATTTATCTTCAGAATGTATTTGTTTTACTGTGAACTTCTGATCAATCTCTTTTCAGAAAGATAGAACATGCAAATTGTATCAGATGCAAGTCTAAAGATCTGAGAGTCTAAGCTCAAAGACAGACGTGTTGATCACCACATTAAACAAGTGTCATCCAATCATCAGCAAATCTCTGAAGCAGAACGCGTGCACGCTTCTGAGAAGGCAAAACGCTGATTGGGTGCATTGAGACACATGTCTGGTAACCGTTTTAAGTATCTTTCTCAAATCCCCCAAAATCAGCAAGCATTAAATGAAAGTAATCATGTTTTTAAAACGTAATCATGATTTTATTCCTCTTTATTGAAAACATTTACAATTTCAAAATATTCTGAACCCTATTTAAACACGTTAACCTCTCACTTTAATCTTTTACAGTTTCTCACTATTTCTCAAAGTATTCTCTGCATTTTTCTGTGTTCATCTCTTGCAAACTCTTTTTCTCAGTTTTTCTCAAAATCCCTAAGTGTGAACATGGCAACCTCCAGCAGTGCTTCTGCAGGTCCTCAGAAGAAAGCATCATCTGAACAGTATCAAGTGCCATTCAGAACACTCCTCACTCCTGTGAAGAATCTTGAAGTGTTATCTGAATTGATCATTGATTTTGGAAGTCTGAAGGAAAACGGTTTTGATTTAACAGAAGAAGTTAGGGAACAGAAATGGGAAAGGTATTTTGACAGGTTGGTTGGACCAACATTCCCTATGTTAGTCAAGGAGTTCTGGATTCATGCAACGGCTTCAACGCATCAAGTCACCTCCTACATTATGGGGAAGAAGATTGTGATCACTGAGGATCACATAGCAAGGTTAATTGGTTACAGTGGTGGTGGCGTCCGCTGTATTGATATGGCTGAGAGATGTGCTGACGTGGGCGTCATAGCAGAAAGGATTTTCACCCATAGGGTGCCCAGCAGCAAGATCAAAGATCTGAAGGATCATCACAGAGTTTGGGCAAAGATAATTCTGGGGTGTTTTAATCATAGGAAGCCAACTAGTTCCCCTGATTACATAAATGTAGATCAGCAGTTTCTGATCTACTTTATCAATCAGAAGGTAAAAATCAACTTGGCTCATCTTCTGTTCAATCACCTCAGAACAAGCGTGAAGGAAACCAGGGAAGAAGAAAGAACAAAGAGGGATTGGATACCCTTTGGAAGGTTGATATCAGATATTCTGACTGAGAATAGGCTGATAGAGCATCTGATAGAAGCTCAAGAGTTAAGCACCATTGAACCAACGGTTGGGAAGCCTCTGAACACGAAGAACTTGAAGAAAATGAAGTTGATAGAGAATATCAAAAAGGAACCCAGCGCTACTCCTATTGCTGATATCACCAGCAGAAGAGTTCCACTGAGTGACTTTCCTTTATTCTCTGAGATAGAATCCAAGCCAGTGGTAGTTCTCAGATATCTGGACGCGTGCAAAGCTGATGGTACAGATCCCAATCTGAAGATCAAAGATCTGCACCAACCTCAACCAGAAGTGACTCTGAAGAAGACGAAGAAAAGGAAGGCACCTTCAGAAGGATCATCCCAGCAGACACCCAAGAAAAGAGGTAATTTATCTGCTGCTTCTGTTTTAAATTCTTCTACTATTCCAGCATCAATTCCACCTCCAACCTCTCATAGAATCTCAATCCCCATCCCAACAATATATGAAACTAAACCAGAAGATGACCCTTCTGAGGCACTACAACTCAGAAGACCCCGAACCAAACATCCCAAATCAACAATCTCAACTACATCAGCAATTGACAAAGTGCTGTCTGACATTGATCAACACACTTCTGATCACTCCTCCATTAATCCAAACTCTGAACCACAAATTGTCCCTTCTCCTCAACCAGAACAACAGCAAGCTGCTGAAGAACCAGAACAACAACAACCTCTCTCATCCATTCCAGAAGAACCTCTTATCCCTGAACAACCAGAAATTCCAACAACTTCTCCACAACCAGCAATTCCGTCTCCCTCTCCTCAACCAGAAATTCATCCACCATCACCTCAACCTGAGTTTCATCACTCTGAAACTCCAACTCCTCCACCTTCTGAACCTCATTCACCTCAACCATCACCTCTGGCAATCCAGCTGCCATGTGGAACAACAGTCACAATGGCCCAGTTGCCATCCTCACCAGAATCTACACCACCAAATACTCCTAAAACTCCAAACAGTCCAATCATTATCTCTGATTCTCCCACTCCATCTCCAAAATAAACAGCTCCCAAGCAAACCACCAAAAACCCCAGCAGGACCTTCATAGACTTAACAATCCTTGACCGTCTTGCTGATCTGAAAAATAAAATAGCCATTCCAAAACCGAAACAACCAGATGTTGGCTCTGGTACTATGAATTTTGAAACAGGTTTGCAGCAGTGGATTGCTTCTCTGAAGCAAGTCTGTCCTGGAATAATTGACCCAGCTGCCTCTGACCAGCTCTGGTCACAATTCAGAATTTGGGTACATGCTGAAGCCCTCAAGTTGCAGGATATCAACTATGAGCAGGCACAACAGAACTTCAGCAAGCTGCTGAAGGAAGTTGAAAGTCAGCTGCCACAGGAAGACGTGCTCCCTCTGGATAGTGAGCCATGGTCTGAGAAACAGCTAGCTTCAAAGGTGCAACCAGAAGAAGACAAGACTATTCAAGCTGAAGCAAGTCAAGCAGAAGATGTTGCAGAAAGCTCTCAGAAGCTCCCTGCTTCTGATGTTTCTCAAGCTGCCTTGGACAGGCAGACTCTGGAAGAGCTGAAGCTGAATGACATGCGTCTACAACAAAGGATGGATGAAAATGACCAGAAGATGAAAGAAAGGATGGATGTGCAGGATAGCAAGATAGACACAGTTGTCAGCATGGTACACAAGCAGAATGAGACTGCTGATCAGATCAAAGCCATGTTGGAGAACCTGTTCACACGCCTTCCTCCCTAACCTTAGTTTTTCACTGATGTCATTTTCATGTTTTCTTTGATTATCTGTTGTACTGTTTTGTTTGATTCTGAACCTTTTAATATGACAAGTTTTTCTGCCTTAAATGTTTTTAGCACATCACTTACACTTTTTGATTGCTGACAAAAAGGGGGAGAACAAGAATGATATTTTAAATAATAACGGATTACTAAGACAGAAATTCTCGAACATTCTAACTCTGATATACTTGAATATGTTTTCTGTTTTTCTTAAGTCTACGGGTACAAGAAAGCTCCATGATACTCTGAAGACTAAAGCTCTGATACTCTGACCCAAAGCAAAGCTCTGACAAGAAAAGCTCTGATACGCTGATCTGAAGCTCTGCTCTGATATGCTGATCTAAAGCTTCTGATAGTCAAAACTCTGAGAATCTAATGTTCAAAGAAAGGCAATAAAAATCTGATCCTGAAGAACTCTTGGAATTAAAAAGGGAAGCAATAAACTCAGGGGGAGTATCTCTCAACTCTTATCCCTTATCTTTGATAACCTCTTACTCTGATACATCTTATCATTTAGTTACCTCTGATACTTTTTCACGTTATTTTCAATTAAAAATATCTAGTTTTTGTCATCATCAAAAATGGGGAGATTGTTAGAACAAAGTTTGAATCTACTACCCTATGTTTAAGTTTTGATGATAACAAAATGAAAAGATATATTATTTATATGATTCATGTATGAACTATTTGCTACCTAAAAATACTACGTTTTGCTTTGCAGAAACTCTGATAGGTATCAACAAGAGCACACTTAATCAGCATCAGAATATTGGTCCTTGACATCAGCATCAGAAGTTGCTATATCAGAATACCAGAATCAAAAGATTAACTCACGTGTACGCTGAAGCCTGATGAACAGAACTGCACTCAACACTCTGATAAAGAAAACAACAGTTCATCAGCAGTTAAGCAGAGTCAGAATGAGCCAAGCCAGAACATGCATTAAGTAAGCAACGTTATTGTGCATTGAAAGCGTATTATTACCAACAGCCTCATTCCAGACAAGATCTGCTTGATAAGGAAAGTTTATTATTAGCATTGAATCAAGAATATTGCTCCAACGTTCAACAATCTCAGTGCTATATAAACAAGAATATGAAGATTGAATTGGCTAATGCTCTCCAACATTTTACACGCCTAAAAGCTAATCATAATCCTCCTTCTCTCAGTTTGCTAAACGCTACACATCTCCTTACTCAATCATTTTTTAGCAATCTAGTTTCATAAGCTTAAGTTGTGTATACATCACAGTTGTGATACAGTTTTGTAGAAAACATTCACACACCTAGATTTATCTTCTTTGTAAGAAAGTGTTTCCTTGACAAACCGGGTTGTGGTTTGCATCAAGAAGGCTTTAGCAGTTGTTAAAGCAGTTTGTAATATTCAGTTGAATATAGTGGATTAAGACCTCGTTGGAGAGAGGCGAAATCACCTTGACGGGTGGACTGGAGTAGTTTGAGATCAAACGAACCAGGATAAAAATATCTTGTTCATTGCATTGATTTTCAGTTTTACAATTTAACCCCCCCTTCTTGTGTTTTTCACTTCTTCACTTTTCACGACTGCTAGCCCCTTGTTTTGCACTTGGTCTTGTTCAATATATATCCCTGAATTAATTAGGGTTATAAAAACTACATGTATCTTTGAAAATTTTGAATATTTGATCTCATTCCTTCCTTGTATGATTTGTTTCCAAATTAGGCCTAATCATGACATTCTTGTGCCAATCTACCTTGATTCGATTTGATCCTGATATATCAACATAATTAGCTTGTGATCCTGTCCAAAAATCAGTTCAAAACAAATATTTGCTATTAGTTGTCATTTATTTGATTTTATTCAATTTTTAATTAATAAAAAATGAAAAAAAAATGAAAAATGAAGAAAACAATGTGTGGGTGAATATTTGGGTCATGGACCATGTTATGAGTGAGGTGCAAGCATAAAAAGTTAGGCCCATTTAACAAAAAGTGTGTTTTTGAGCACATTTGACTTTTGGCAATTTTGCAAAAATGGTCAACTTTGACAAGGCATATCTCTTCCAATTTTAACCCTAGAGAGGTGTTCTTTGACTTTTTGGAAAGCTTAGGATATCCCCTAAACAACACTTTTTGTCTCATCTCAATTGGGTCTTCCATGTTCATGTAAGAAGCTTTGACCCAAAAAGTGTTTTTGTTGACTTTTCAAAAGGACCTATAATGTGGAAATTCATATCTTTTTGTGAGTGCATATTTTTAACTTGAGGGCTGAAGATGAATTGTATTGAATTGAATCCTCTTCAAAATGATCCTTGGATGTAAAATTTCCGATAATGTATGAGGAATTTATACTTGGTCAAAGTTTGATTGCCTTTTCCTGAGAAACCCTAATTTAGCAACATTTGGGTTTTGATGAATTTGGGGCATTCCTTGAGGAATCATGATCAACCCTTGATCAAATGATGGATATAACTTCAAAATGTTGATGTTGACCAAAAATCTTGAAGTTTGACTGTATGTGGGCCACAATTGACTTTTGACCTAGTACAATTAGTCACTCACATTGTTATAGCATTAGGCCTATGAAATTTTGTAGCTCACCTAAACCCCACTTAAGGTTACAAACTTCTAGATGTTGATCATTGTTTGAACTATAGTTTAATGAGGCGAGAAGGACTGGATCGGGTTAAACTTCTAATTAATGATGCTATGGTCCACCATTTCACCTTACCTAACCATGAGTTTACTAAAATCCATAACCACAATAACTTGCATTATCAATTAGAAAACCAAGACGAATGCCCATCACCACCCGAGACTTCTCCCGTTCTTTACATTACCCTGCTCCTTATTTAGATGTGCCTTCATCACCCTCATATTCTGATCCTACTGATATGCATGATGTTGAATATGAGCTTTACGCTTTAAGAAGAGAACCCATGGCCCTTTTCCATTACTTAAGAGAACAAGCTGACAGACACAATGAACAGATGGACCATCTCTTATAGGAGGTTTATTCATTGAGGAGAGCTCACGACCATCATGGCCCCTGATATGATACACACCAAGTTCTACTTTTCTCTTTCCACCTTTTATCGAAACATTAGGGATAATGTTTGGTTTAAGTGTAGGAGAGGAACTTTACTTTTTCTTGATTTCTTGTTAGATTTATTGCTTTCTAGTATAACTGTTTAGGATTTATTTTTCTAGTTCTAGTTTGTTTATTTGGTGTATCGAGTCATTACATGTATTGTCGAGTCTTTATGCGCGGTTTCCTATTGTTTATTATATTTTACCTTTTCTTGAGCCATTCCGGAAAATTTTGAGAAAAATAAAGAGAAAATAGTGCAACAAAATTCTTGAAATTTTAGGCTATTAGAAAAGTTAAGGATATGTTGTAAAGACTTGGGAAATTTTGTAAAAGATCAGTATCGTCTTAACACCATGTTATACCCTAAATTTTTCCCTCCAATTTCATTCAAGATACCTCATCATGCTTATAGGGTTCTCAATTGCTCAAGGTTGCTCAAGAATTGGTCAGACAAATTCTCCTCCTAAGAAATTGGCCTAGACCTAGAGTTTTACTTTTCTCAGGGAAGATTGGACTTCTGATGCATCAAGTGGATTTCATGGTTTCTCATATGTCTCTAATAATTCTTATGCCAAGTTTAAAGCCTTGCATCACAAGTTTGCTCAGTCAATTGCTCAGATAACTGGAAATTGACTATATTGGACAAAAAGTCAACTACGGTCAACGTACAGTCAAACTTCAAGATTTTTGGTCAACATCAATATTTTGAAGTCACATTCATCATTTGAACAAGGTTAATCATGATTCATCAAGAAAACTCAAGATTCATCAAAAGTCAAAAGTTACTAAATTAGGGTTTTCTTAAGGAGAAGTGAACCAAACTTTGACCAAGCATAACTTTCACATGCTTCATTAGATTTTTCTCAACCAAATCTCATTTTGAATAAAATTCAATTCTCTAAAACTTTTAATATCTATGTTCAAGTCCAAAAAATGCTTCATTTAAGAGATATGGGTAAAAACATTATAGGTCATTTCAAAAGTCAACAAAAAGAAACTTTTTGTCAAGGCAACTTACATCAAGATAAAGTCTTCAAATGAAAAACATGATCAACATAGAGATTGCAGGGGAGATATTGAGCTTTCCAAAAAGTCCTAGATCACCTTCAAATTATAAAAATTTAGAGAGTTATGATTGGTGCAAGTTTGGAAAATTTTAGAAAATGAATGAAACCCAAATTGAACAAGCTTGGAATTTTGGGCTAGTGGGATGATCTTTCAAGGTCAAAACATGTATTAGGCCTCATTGTGAACCTCTAAACCAATTCATATACCCCGTTGAATTTTTATTCTATTTATTTTTTATTTTTTTATTTAAATTCAAAATTAAAAAAGACAAAACCAAGGCTTTCGTGACAAGGTCCAAGCCCACTCTTGTTTGACGTAATTCATCACTATATATTCTCATTATTTCATACAAGAAAGACACGATTTTTTTTGCACAAGATCACTATTCCAAAACTTCCAAAACTCTCAAAACTAGGGTAACTCAAAAACACTACTTACAGCCTATTTCCAAGCAAGCCAATCCTTCAAATCACTTCCAGAAGCATTGTAGGGTAAGATTTGATCATCCCTGATGATCCAAGAGGCATGAGAATCGCGTATACGCCTCGCCAGTTTTGTTTTTTTGCATGACATTCTCATTTTTATTTTCTTTATGTTTTGATGCATACTAACACCACTAATGTTCTTCTGAGGTATAACAATGCAAGATTAAACCATAGCATGTCCCCCATAACGAATAAACAAGGGTTTGCCATGTTCACACCGTTTTAAGTTGTCTTCTTCGTATCTCATAATATAGCATGATTTGGCCAAAACTAACACTTACATTGAAATTGCAAGGCCCAAATTAGGGGGGTAGAGTCCCTGGGAATCACTAACACTCCTTGTTTTTTCAGGTTGAAGAACATGATCACCGGAGAAGACGACCGGAGCTAGGGCTCCGACGCTTCTCCGGCCCAATCCATTAACTTTATTATATAATTAATTGCTTTCATTTAATGACCAGGTAAAACAGTCACCCCAGTGGCAAGCAACCACATGTTAAAGAATTGGTATACCAAGGTGTGAGTTCGATCCCTGCCTTTTATTCGTTTTCATATTTTTTCCTGATTTTTACAGGTCGTATGCAGTGTGTCCTCGTACGTCAATCGGGAACCCTCAGTCTGGCAGCCCTCGGATCTGGATCCAACGCTTCCAGATGTGCAGCCCATAATACACCATCTTTCAGCCATCATACTGGATCAGGCGCTAGCATTAATTGGGCCTGGACTTCATTGCAATCAGCACCCACTCTTTTTTGCTAATTCAGGCCCAATTCTCTTTTTTTCTTCTTTTACTCATTTTTTTATTTAATTAAAATACAAAAAATATTAAAAACACTTTTTTTTATAAAAAACATAATTAGTTTTAGGTTTTTTTAATTTTAAAATTAAATAGATTTTAAGTTTTTTTAATAAACTTTTTTTAATTAATTAAAATTAATTAGGTTTTATTTTATTTTAATCATCATCAAAAAATATTATTTTTATAACAAAATCTCCAAAATGAAAAAACATTTGATTTTCCTCTTTCCATTTCCTTATTCCATAGATCAAATTGTATAGGTTTCGCGAGTGTAATCTTTATTTCCCGCTTGTTTTTTTTTTATTATCATGTAATTGCTTCGGGATGTAATAGTTGTAGGTTTTAATTTCCTCATTTTATTTTCTTGCACCTTTATTATGTATCTACCCCAAAGCATTGTAATCGTCTAGGTTTACGTTTCCGTACTTTATTTTTCTGCTAATATATTTGATATATTATTGCTTAGTAATTAGGGTTTGTGTGGAAAGATAAAAACGAACGATAGAAAACCCTAAGCTTCAAAGATAATTAACTAAATATAACACACTTTCAGATTCACACCTCTAGGGTAACCTCTCTTGTTGCCTTTGAAATAAAATGGTCATTTCCCTCTAAAGTAGGGACGCTTTAGTAAAGTCCCTCGAATAAATATCATAGTCCCTCGATGACCCTTTCGATGTTGCCTTTCGATAAATGATATAGTCCCTTACAAAATTGCTAAAGTGTCTTTACAAGTTTCCTTCGATGACCGTATGATGCCCCTTCACACTCAATAGATAGGGCTACCTACTAACTAATGGTACGGATAGCACTGTCTAAGGGAGAGGGAAAAGTACAAAAAATGACCTTGAGTGGGTAGAATACTATTAATTGCTTGCTCATGAACTCTTCAAAAACAAAACTTTTCTCACAAACGATACACTTTTCAAACAAAATATTTTCAAAGAAGCACATTGTACGCGTCCTTGAGGAATGATACAAGAATTATTACAAAGTTGGCTGTACTTTCGGCTTTTCAAAATATTTTCAAACACTTACACAAAAAAGCAATGTTCAAAGTGAGCTAAGCAATTAAGAGCCTGTAGATA
Organism: Vicia faba; assembly: GCA_948472305.1. Taxonomy (NCBI): domain Eukaryota; kingdom Viridiplantae; phylum Streptophyta; class Magnoliopsida; order Fabales; family Fabaceae; genus Vicia; species Vicia faba. The sequence goes on from OX451735.1 coordinate 78,390,694, forward strand.
ACTACGGATGAAAAGGGTGATAACACCTTTCCTTTTTATAACCTACCCCCCGAACTCAAAATATTAAAAGGTCTTTCCTATTATTTTCACCCTTTCCTTATTGGATGAAAGAAAGTCGGTTGCGACACTAGATATCTGCAAAATTTGTGATCAAATGCAAAACAAGTCAGTTCTCCCACAGTATTATAGAACTGGCGACTCTGTTGGGGAGTACACTTAAAAGAGGGGTTACCTTAGAGTCTATATCACTTTATTTGCTTTTACTTATCTTCTTTGCTTGCTTTATCTTTGAGGATTTCTCGGGTTTAAATTCTTGCCAAGATCCTACACCCAGATCTAGGGATACCTTAGGTAAGTAGAAATAAATCATGGAAATTGTATAGTGTAGACCGATATGGTTGAAGTGACGGCTATGTTAGTGTGACACTTTGGTTTGTACTGGTGTTCCTTAAGTCAGTCGAGGATAACACTAGGTTGCCGCATAGTGTCATAAGCACTAACTGACCTTTAGAACCTTAATTGACCCATCTTGGCCATTAGAAAGTAGTGAGATAGCCTACTTTGGTGCAGTCCAAGGTTGGTTGATACTCGATACTACACTCATTGAGATTCTACTTTCTGGATATTTTGGTGGCAAGTCAGTTGCTATGCTGAAATAAAACCTGCAAGAAAGATCGATGATATGAGACTCCTAGAACCCGGTTACTATTTTTAGGACAGGTTAAGCCAACTTAACTCCAATAGAAAAGGGTACTTACATATGGACCCCATGCAAGCATTTAAACCTAAGGCTCTTGTGTGATTTGTTTGTGTTTACTATATGTTTAAACATAAACATAACATCATGACATCATAACATCCGACACGACATTTACTAACCTTTTCAAGGATCTTAGGGATCTTTGTTGCAGGATTTTAAGCCAGACTGCTAGCAAGGGGGCAAGAGGATTTATTTTCCTCCAACCAGATGCCATCTGTTGTACCACAATTTTTGCCCCTAAGATCCCCTTATCATACCATATTGATTCAATCACAACAAGATCACATTAGGGCTTTTGGTTCTCCTTCCTATCTTTAGCTTTGCTCTTTGAGGAATCACCAAGCACTTTGACTTGTTTTTCTTGTGTAATCATTCATGTTTTTGTTTTGACTTTCCTTTTAATTAATAAAATGCAATGTTGGTTTGTCTTACTTGTCAACAGTGCAGGTAAAGGCAATGGGGCTTAGCAAGTTAATCCATGGGTTCATGAGTTTATTTCCATGACCTAGTCAATGAAGCTTGAGAAGTTCAAACCTCACCATGGAAGTTATTTGGAAGGGATGGCACAGAAAGGTTATTTTGGTTCACTACATTTCAAAATTATCAAGGTTGATTCAAAAGTACAAGGGGTTGATTGAAGGAGTTGTCTTGCTTGGACAAGGCCTTGTTCCCATTAATCACAAGTGCATATTTCTCTTAATTATCAAGATATAGAAGTGGATGTGGTTGCTATGAGTTCTCATTATCATCCTCAACAACTTATATTTACAAAGCATTTGTTTAGGTACAAGAAGTTTGTTCAAAATTATCAAAGTTCCTCAAGGCATGTTTCTTAATCTAGGAGCTAGGGTTTTGAACTTCAAAGGAGTATATCTTGCCCATATCTTGGTATTTTTAGTGATTCCAAAGATATCCTTATTTTCAAAGGGATATCAACAAATCACTTCAAAAGTTCCAAGGAGTTTTCATGTGGAAGAAACTTGATGATGAAGAAAGATTACAAGTCCTCTAGATGAACCCCCAATTTCTCACGTTTGACTTCAAATGATCATAACTTGGTCAATTTTTATCACCTTGATCCCATTCTTTTTCCATAATGATCTTGAAGATGTGAACTTTATGCCTTATTTTATGTCCAAAGTGATGGATGGAAGTTGCCTTAAGGATACTAAAGATTATAGGTCATTTTATGAAATTTTTCCAACTTCAACAAGTCATAACTTTCTCAATTTTTAGAGATTGTGATTGGTTCAAGTTTCAAAATTTCATTCAAGAGATCTACTTCATTCCATCTTTTTTGGTCAAGAGAAAATTCCAAGAAGAAGGCTATGTTTGGATGCAAGACATTATAGGTCACATTTGAAGAAGAATTTGAAATATTTTTAAGTATGGAAAGTCAACATTTTTTCTCCAACTTTGACTCAACACAAATTTCAGCTCAAGCATCCATTTGATTCCATTCTTTTTCCATTGTAAAGCTTGTAACCTCATCTTTCTGAAGCATCAATAATCATACCCTAAGACCCCTTGAGTTGAAAATGCCATTGGTCAGAAGTTGGCACTTTGAAATTGAATTTCTCACCAAGTCAGAATTTTGAAATCCATAATGTGGCCTCTAATCACAAGTTTTCCATGCATTTTTGCTTCTAAACATGTTTAGTGAAGTTCAAGATTTGTTTAGCACCTCAAAACGCAAGGATTGGATGAGTTTTGGCGAAAATAAGATCACACTTCACTCGTACATCAGGTTTGCATGAATTCCCTCCAAAATGCATCATTCACTCTTCCTTTTGATCCCATTTGCTCCTCCTATAAATACATGAACTATCCCATTCGTTTTCTCAAGCTTGGATAACCAGAATCACCCTGCCAAACTTGTTCCCTAACTCAGAATTTATCAACTTTGAAATCCATTCTCAAGCCTTTTTCAATCCAATTTTTTCATCAATTCACCTTCCTTGATCTTCCCTGAAGCTAACCATATAATTACATTCAAAAATCGTTCCCTATATTGCTCCATAGAAGTCCAGTTTCAGAGCTCTGCAACTCAACTTCAATAGGTAGATTCCTTCATCAATTCTTCAAAACATTGATATCATTGTGATGCTCTCATTTCCCTGGTTCTAGTTGCAACACTTGCTTTTTACTGGAAACACATTTTGACCATGAAATTGCAAATCCCTTTTCAAAGCTTTCTTTCCAAATTGCTTGAGCTACAGTTTATATAAATTTGGCGCGAGGGTGTGGTTGTCTTCGTCTTGAAGAGACGAAGCGAATGGCATAGGTATGAGCTTCTGATTTTACAGTTTGAGGGACCTGCAATTCACGTTGGCTGGTGGTTGAAGATGACCAACGTTTCATCTTCCAACCAATGATGGCACGCCACTTGTTATTTTTGAATTCTAATTTAATAATTGATTCAGTGTTTTATGCACTAATGACCATGATATGCACATCGCGCCAGATACCTTGGATTTGATTACTAATGCGTTTTGACTCACATCCAATGGTCCACATATTTTTTACTTTTATTTTCTTTTCTGATTTTTTATATTTAATTATTTTAAACTTCAAAAAATCATAGAAAATTCATTTTTAGTCCAAAAAATCTGAAAAAATTACGAAAAATATTTTTGATTATTCTCTTTTTGGTTTTTATTTTTTCACAATTTAATTTTGTGTTTTGGTATTTTTTATAAATTTACACTTTATTGGAATTGTTTTAAATGTTTAAAAATACTTTTATGCATTTTTAAATTCTGAAAAAATTATGGAATGATCCAATGATATTGTGACAAATATTGGTGACCTTATTTAATTTTTGTTTCTGACTTTGCTATTTTTTTTAATCATTTTTTGGTTTATTTCACCCATTTCTTTAAATTTTAAAATAGTTTTTGACTTTAAAAAAATACCAAAAAATTTATAAAATTATTTTAGTTCATTTATAATTTTTCTATGGTCTTACTTTTTATTTCCTGATTAATTTGAACATAGTGGACATTTTTTCTCTTTTATTTCTATTTTTAAACATTATTTTTAAACCTTTTTGTATATATTAAAATGTAATATTATTTTGTGATTATTTCCTAGCTGATCTTAGGTTAAATTTTTGATCATGAACTTTATTAACATCATTTGATCCATGGTGTTGAGTCTAACTCCACAAAAATGGATGAATGATTTTAATAATAGTTTGATTAAATTTAATCCAAAAGTGGTTTGTATATGCTCTCCCATCCCTCTTTATCTCATCCCCTTCATATTGCACTAAATGTTGTTGGAGCATGATCTCTATATCATGTCTCAAAATAAATGGTGCGTAGATTGCTATTGACCGGCCTTAAAATAGGTGCGACTTCTATATAAGTCCACTTATGATTGCTTAACATAGCGCTAAATTTTGTCCCGATTCGAATGAATGATCATTCGTGGCCCAAACTTATGTTTGCAAGCCCAAGTATGTTAATTTGATCTCTTTGATCCAATAACCTTGAGGTTCATTGTGTGGAGGCTTTGGTTCTACCAATCCTCTAATGGATCTACAACACCTTTGGTCAACGCGGATCACTTAAACATCGTTGATCATTAAATGATACTCATAAGGATTCCAAATGGATTATATACTTGACAAAAAGCAAATGCAACTTGTTGTGTGGAGGCTTTGGTTCTACCAATCCTCTAATGAGTTCCAAATGCAAGTTTCAAGATGATCATCCAACTAACCACTAATCACAAATAATTGATTTTATTTTGTGTTTTCATTTTATGTTCTTTACTTTATGCACCATTTACTTTTAGCATTTACATTTCATGCTATATTTCATCTTTGCTCACTTGAGCTCCTTTCTATTCTTGTCATTTTTTATTTTGCTCACTTGAGCTTTTCCTTTCTTTTAAAGACACCTATAATCAACACAGACCCTAAAAATCTTTAATGATACTTGGACTATTTGGTTACTACCCTTGGAATTATGGAGCATTGGACTCTTTGGACTTAGGATTAGAAACCTTGGCCTACGATTGAAGACCTTGTGATCTTATCTGATTATTTTGTCTGGAGCTCTTGAGTTTTACCTCAAGACATTGGGTTGTTTGTTTGTTTTGTATGCAGGTTATTGTGATTACATTCTCTGTTTGTAATCAGGATTTCACCCGTATACAGCCGTTACTCTGCCCAATTTTTGTGAAGACTTAATACACTTGAAGTTTGGTTCTCTCAAGAGGTCTAGTACATTTGCTTGTTTGGTTTCAATCCAAAGAATGGGAATTCTATTTTGGCTCATAATGTCAAGTATTGGCTTCTTGTTGGTTAGATGGTTCTTATCCCTAGCTTTTACCTTATGCTTTAGGATAACCTCTTCTTCTCCTCCCATCTTCTTTAATTTCAAAAATCTTCTCCCTCCTTTTGAAAACTCTTCTTGTTTTAAACTTGAATTAGTTTTATAATAAAATTGGACTTAGGTCCATGCATTTTCAAACATTTTCATAAATAAACTCCAATAAACTTAACAATACTTTGACATTTTTGCGAGAAGACTAAAATTCAATAAATCTCATTTCAAACCATTTTGCCACTTTGGCTTTTATCTTTAAACTTTTCTCAAAAGATTGAACTCTTGTCAATCCTTGTAGTGATGCAAACAACTATACTTCTATAATATGTAGTAAAGAGAGATGTTTTCCACTTGGATGTTGAGTGAGGAATTGTTGATTTTAAAATCCAATCCATATCCTCCTCTTTGAGATGATGCAAATTCTCCTTTCTCATGATTGTGGGTAGTAGGTATGTTTTCCACGCGGACAATGACGATGATGTTTTATCTCATAAAATTGACTAACACATTTGTGTTTTAAAATTTTTAAAAGAGGAACTATGTGTACCCGAATCCCCTATTGCACGAAAAGGTGGTATGTAGGCACTAAAGATTCTCAATCGCGGAGGGTACTAAAATCATAAAAAATATGTTTCTTTTCCCACCTCCACCATCTATTTTATACAACATTTTTCATAGCCAAAATATATAGATTTTACAAAGAGGTTCCTGCGGAGTACCGTAGATGTTTAGGGTGCTAATCCCTTCCCTTTGCATAACCAACCCCCTTACCTTGAATCTTTCCCCTTCTTTTTGGGTTATTCACTCTTTTTCCATTCCTTTGGAAAAAATAAAGCGCGGTGGCGATATTTATTTTGATTTGTATAAGTCTAGTCAATCCAATGGCTTAGTCTTGAACATTTCTAGCGCTACAGAAAAATGGAGACTTCACTAGAGAAAGATTGACCTTTTGTTGGTCCATCCCTAAGTGTGTTATGCCTATCTTTTTTTATATATGTATATGTGTTATTATTGTTTTTGTGTTATATGTTGTATATATGTTTGTCTGGATTTTCCTGGTTTTAGGGTGCTTGGTGATTACTTATAATTCCTATACCCGGACTTGGGAAAACTTTAAGATATGATGGGCGGTATAGTCATGTTAACTTTGAGGGAGTAATCCCAAAAAAGGAGGCATGAGATCCCCCACTCAGTGGAGGCCCCTTTGACTGTAGTGTCGTTTACCGAGTAATCGAGAAGACGTACTGCTTTCGACCTGAGAGCCCGCTGAAGCTGAGGACCGTAGAATACCAAACCCATCTTGGCCTTTTAGGAGTAGTGCGGAAGCTATGACAGAGTAATTCGGAAATAGTTGTCACGCGATACTACACTCGAACTAGTTTTTCTTGAGAATATTACTAATTACTGAGTTAATCAAGAAGTTGGTAATATCCGAAGGAAGGATGTAGACTATGGGAACCTCTAGAACCTTGTTCGGCAGGTGATAACATTTAGACCAATACCTTATGGGTAGTACCTTCGACCTCATGCTCGTGACGTTGAACCTATGAACCCTATATGTGTGATCTTGTGTGTGATTGATGCATCATGCATCCATGCACTCATAAGCGTCTTTTGGAGAAATATTATTTCAAGGGATTTAAAAGTTGACCATTTGTGAATATCTCAGGTACTTTTTAACCATGGATTCTGGAAAGAGAAAGATCGGGAAGTACAATTTCAAGGATCCCAAGATAAATGAGTTGATCAGTCTAATTCCCGAGATCGAGTGTTCTACAGACTTTCGGAAGAAGTATGGATGCATTATTCCTCTCATAAAGCTGAAGATGATGGAGGGTATTCTCTCGACCTTGGTCCAGTTCTATGATCCGATGTATCATTGCTTTACTTTTCCCGACTATTAGTTGATGCCCACACTGGAGAAGTATTATTATTTATTAGATTTATCTGTTACCGATCGTGTTCCTTTTACTGGTTTGGAGGGTGAGCCAAAACCACATGAGATTGTATGATACAGTGGCAGAACCGACTGTTTTGGAAAATGCTGGTTAGTTTTTGCGTTTGTGTTCGCAAAATGTCGCGGTAAGCAAGAGTCGCCACCGACTTTTATTTTATCCAACCGGAAATGAAAAAAGCACAAAAAATTCCTTTTTCGAGATTTTGAGTACGGGGGGGTAGATTATAGAAAGGGAAGGTGTTAGCACCCTTTCTATCCATGGTTTTCCATGGGCTCTTAGGTACTTGCTCATCTTTTTAAAATTGCTTGTGGGTGTTTGTTTTGAAAATTTTTGTTTTACTTTGTTTTAACCCTTGTATCAGTCCTCAAGAGTGTTACGAAGTTGTTTTGAAAACTTTGTTTGAAAATTGTTTGTGTGAAAAAAGTTTGTTGTTTTGAGCAACTACCTACTAGCATCTACCTACTCGAAAAAGAATTGTTTCTATTCTTGTTTCCTTTGGACAATGCAATCCTACTATTGAGAAATAGGTAGCACCATTGTTGGAGTCGTAAAGGTCAATTCGAAATGGGAAGTACAATCACTAAAGCAATGTTAGGACGTCTTAGTAATAACCCTAATGTCTTAAGATCATATTCGAGACAACATTTCCGAGGCAACCTTTCCGAGGCAACACTTCTGAACAGGACATTTGATCTTTGTTTAGACAAGAGGGTAACCACTAAAACACCATATACTTAATGATCGTTTACCGAAGGCAACCGAAGTGAGAGTATACCCTAGGAGCGCGCATGTGCGAGTGATTTAATTTCAAGTTATTATCTTTGCACATTAGGGTTTTCTAGCCATTTTAAATTTATCATGCAATCTTATCATACAATCCTATTATCATACATCTAACAGTTAATATTTGCGAGAATTAAAATGTGAGAAATAAAACCTACGCTATTACAAGGCTTCGGGGTAGGGGTTAATTACATAGCCAAAAAAACCGGTAAAACGATAAATAAAAGAAAATCCTAATTAAACTATTACATACCGTGAGCAGTTACATTAATATTGCCAAAATAGTAAACGCGCGGGATGAATCGAGAACAAAAGATTAGGGTTTTGACCCCAACTAAGCCTAATTGCAATTTAAAAGAAAAATCATTTTTTGTTGTTTTTTATTATTTTGAGAAAATAAAGGTTAATTGAATAAATAAAAAAACCTAATTACTAATTAATTTAAATTTAAGAAAAATAATTAAATCAACCTATTTTTTGTATTTTTGTTTTATTTGACAAAGAGATAAAAATTAAATCACATGCTAACCCTAATTTTTCCTAATTGATTTTAAATATATGAAAAAGTTAGAATAAATCCTAAATTAAATTAGACTAATATTAAATTAAATTTGGTAAAATAAAATAAAACCTAATTTTAAATTTGTGAAAATCGATTTTATGATTTTTTGTGAAAAAAGAAATTAATTTTGTTAGAAAACAAATTAAATTAAATTAAAGAAAAAAGAAAGAAATAAGAATGGGCCTGGTGTCTTTGTAGAAAGGGGGGTGTGACTTGCAAATTCAAGCCCAAATGCTGATGGCCTTTGTTGACTTTTTCCAATCCAATGCACGTGCTTGATTGGGGCGTATTGTGGACCTCCAAGAGATGGCCCTGCATCTGGAGTGTGGATGGATAGAATGGTTGGATACTGAGGGCGTATGGTGGATTTATGGGACACCTTTACACCTGATTATGCAATGCAAAATAATATGAAATAATGTTGGGACATGGGGATCGAACCCAGACCCTTAGGTATCCTCACGATGCATGCTAGCCAACTGAGATGGCTTGTTTAGTTATACAAATAATGAACAACAAATATAATATGCTAAAACAAATGGCTAAACTAAAAAATGCGCGAAATTCAAAACTGGCCATTCACAGCATGCCACACCATCATCTTCCTCGCTGCCTCTGTCGTTTTAGACAAAAACTTTTACCTATGGACAATGGGCATAGGTATAACCCTGTGCTTCCCTCAATGGTACCAATAAACTCGTTGCAACCTCACGAGCATCATGGTATCATTATTAATGTCCAAATGTCCCCATACAAGAAAACCCTAAACACAAAGAGAAAACCCTAGCCATGGAACTTTGATGTACAATTAATGAAAATGCAATCAAATATGACCATTAGCTTGCAAACATCATAAGGTTTAAGAATATATCAATGAATCATGCTAAATGTGACAGAATTGAGATATTCGAATTCAAGAAAAGGGATGAACCATCTGAAACTTACAGCGCAATTCTAGATGTTAGGAGGCTTGCCAGTGGTTGAATCTTGATCCTTGGATGTCCAGCAAACGATTGGTGTGACTGGAATGGCTTGAAAGGGCCTGAAACCTGAAAATCAATTTACACTTTTTCTTGAACTTTTTGCAACTTGTCCTCTCTCTTGCATGCCTCCAACCTTTTTTTTTTATCTGCAAATGTCCCTTATGTACCCTAGAATGAATTAGGGTTGCAAACTTGTATCAAATCTCCCTCAATTAAGATTATTGATTCATGATTTGATCCTTGTGCAAATCTTTCCAAATCAAGCAAAATGCAATATTTTTGTATCCATATGAGCCTTGCACGATTTGATCTCACTTCCAGTTGTGTAATAATCCTAAACATGCACAAAATCTCAAGATTTGATTAGCTTTTGATATTTTAACTATTTTAGTTTGATTTTATTTGATTTAAATGAACTAAAATCAAAATAAATGATAAAAATAAAAGAATGACAAGTGGAAGGGATCATGGGTCATGGTTCACATTACAAATTCAGTGCAAGCCTAAAAAGTTGGGCCCGTTTGACAAAAAAATGCAATTTTGGCCACATTTGACTTTTGGCAATTTTACAAAAAGGGTCAACTTTACCAATGCATAACTCTCTCAATTTTAGCCTAGAGAGGTGTTCTTTGACTTTTTAGAAAGCTTAAGATGTCCTCTAAACAACCCTTTTGGTCTCATCTCAATTGAGTCTTCCATGTTCATGTATGAAGCTTTGACCCAAAATGTGTTTTGTTGACTTTTCAAAATGACCTATAATGTCCAAATTTATATTTTCTTGTGAGTGCATATTTTGAACTTGGGAGATGAAGATGGATTGTAGGGAACTACATCCTCTTCGAAATGAACTTTGGATGGGTCATTTTCTATAAAGTACAAGAAAGTTATGCTTGGTCAAAGTTTAGTTGACTTTTCCTGCAAAACCCTAATTTAGCAACTTTTGGGTTTTGATGAATTGTGAGCAATCCTTGAGGAATCATGATCAACCCTTGGTCAAATGATGAATAATACTTCAAAATGACAATGTTGACCAAAAATCTGGAAGTTTGACTGTATGTGGGCCACAGTTGACTTTTGCCCTAGCACAGTCGATTTTCAGGCCTTTGAGCAATTGACTGAGCAAACTTCCTATGCAAGGCTTGAAACCTGACATGGATGATCTTGAGAACATATTAGGTCAATGTTGAGCATTTGGGATCCTTTGGACTCAAATATCTTGATGCAAACTGAAACCCTAATTTGAGGTAGACTGCCTTAGGAGAGAGTTTGTCTGGTCAACCCTTTGACTTCCTTGAGCAATTTGAGGATCTCACTTGAAATGTATTGAGAAATATGGGAGGGAAAATTTTGGGGTACTACAGATTGCTACTTTGGTTCACCTGGGGAAGTCTGAGGTGGAAGCCCATATGACTACTAAAGGAAGGATTAGAGGATTACCAGCTCAGTTCTTATTGGAGAAAGCTCATTACTTTTCCAGGATGAAGAGTAAAGTCGCTTTTGAGGCCATCTTTGCTCTACTTGCTTACGGGTTGTTCTTATTTCCTAATGTAGACAAGTTTGTTGACATTAATGCTATTAGGATCTTCATGATTGGAAACTCAGTTCCTACCTTGTTGGGTGATGCTTATTACTCTACTCATCTTCGTAATTCTTATCATGGGGGGATGATTATCTGTTGCACGCCTCTGTTGTACCAGTGGTTCATCTCTCATATGCCTCAGTCTGATGCTTTTTGGGATGTCAATAAAGAACCCTGTTGGGCTCCTAAAGATCATGGCACTTACTCACTCGGATATTGATTGGTATCATCGAGCTTACCTGGATATATAGATTATTGACAGTTGTGGTAGTTTCCCCAATGTACCTCTTCTTGGTACAAAGGGAGGAATTAACTATATCCCTGTTCTTGCATGACGATAACTTGGTTATCTGATGAGGGATAAACCAAATAAGATTCATTTGAGTAGTTTCTTTCTGAAGGATGGAAAAGACCATAGGGAAGCTAAGGAGCAGATTGCGAAGGCCTAGCATCACATTCATAAGAAGAGTAGGAAGGATTTGGGACCTAGGGGTGTTGTTTCTTTCGAGCCATATCTTCAGTGGGTCCGAATGAGAGCTATTCAGTTGAAAATGTCATATTCTTGGGAAACACCTATGCCTGATCTATTTGTGAAGACCACTTCTCCCTTATTAGATGATATAGAAGAGCTGCAACTCGTTTTGGTCAGGATGCAACATGAAAAGGAGGCTTGGAAGAATGACTTCCAAACTTTTGAGATTTCCTATAGAGCAGACTTGAAGGAGAAATATAACTTGATTGAGATCCTTGAGAGTCGAGCGGTAGAGACTATGGAGAGGAAACGGGATTTATTTTCTCCTAAGCCTCAATCAGATGCTGATCACTCACTTCCTGATTCAGGTGATTGGAAGGAGGTTTCCATCAGACATGCGGAAGAAAACCAGAGTATGAAGCCTCAGATTGCCATGCTCATAGGGAAGCTCCAGTGTATAAAGTGATCTCCATCAGTTTTACTTCTTAGGGTTTTAGATTTTTATTTCATCTTGTACTTGGGAACATTGAAACTTGTAATCCATTTTGGAATTGTTATAATAAATTTTTTTCTGTATTTCAAATTCGTTATTACTTTAATATTTGCAATATGTCCATAAATTTTAGATCCCTTGAAATGTTAAATAAAATCATGTGCATTGTATATCATGCATCATATTGTACATACTTCTTGCATTAGTTATGCATATCCAGGTGTCTTACCAAGCTACTTTACATCGTTCAGCAAGCTGACTCACCACTAAAACACTCGGGATAATTTCAGAAAGAGGATGGACAACCTAGAACAAGAGAATCGCAAGTTGCGCGAGGAGGTTTCTGCTTTGAAGGCCGGCATGGCCAATCTGACTACTCTAATGGAAGCTCTGCTGGCTGCTCAGAATCAACCACCGAGTGTTCAACCTCAACCAACAAGGGAAACTACTGAAGCTCCGACTGTTCCCATATCTGTTACTCCAGCTGTTGTTCAGAATCGCATGCCTCAAGGTTATCCATGGGGAATACCAGAGAATTTTTCACCTGAAGGTTTTAATCTTGGTCCTCAAGATACTCCGATTGTTCAGACTATTGTTACTTCGGCACCTCCTGTGGTGCATGCTGCTCCTGCTGCGCCTCCGTCGTTGAATATCGTTCGGTTTGTTAATGATGATGTGTGTCGTCCTTTCCCTCCACCGAGTGAAGACTTGGGTCTTTATGACAGAATGGATGATTTTCAAGAGCAGTTTGACAAGATGCAAAGAGAGATGAAGGCCCTCATGGGAAAAGAGCTATTTGGGAAGAATGTGAATGAGCTATGCTTGGTCCCGAATGTTAAGATAACTGCTAAGTTTAAGGTCCCGGAGTTTGAGAAGTACAAGGGAAACACTTACCCTCGTGCTCATCTGGTGATATACGAGAGGAGAATATCTACCCATACTGGTGATCAGTGTCTGCTGATTCACTTTTTTCAGGATAGTTTGATCGGTGTTGCGCTAAAGTGGTATATGAGCTTGGACAGCGCCAATATCCATACTTTCAATGATTTGGGGGAAGCATTCATCAAACAATACAAGTACAACGTGGACATGGCGCCTGACCATGATCAACTCAGGGCCATGGTTCAGAAAGACATGGAATCGTTCAAAGAGTATGCACAGAGATGGCGTGAGGTAGCCGCCTAATGATTCCTCCCATGGAAGATAAGGAGATGACTAAGATTTTCTTGAAAACGTTGGGTGCTTTCTACTACGAAAGGATGGTGGCAAGTGCGCCAAGTGACTTTACTGAAATGGTAGGAATAGGTATCCGCTTAGAAGAGGCTGCAAGAGAGGGCCGCTTAACGAAGAGTGAAAGTTTTGGAGGTGTGAAGAAACCATCTTATGCGTTTACCAAGTAGAAGTAAGGGGATGTAAATGCTGTTATGCAATAAAGGAGGGTTAATACCCCTAGAAGGAATTATCAGCGTCATTAGCAGGTCGCCTCAGTTACTCCAGTTATTGGTGCAACTCCAACTACTGTTGCTTATCAAAGACCATCCCAGCAGGGGAATCAAGGGTATAATCAGATAAGGGAGAGTTATGAACATATTCCTATGAGCTATACAGAGTTACTACCAGCATTGATTCATAAGAAGCTGTTTTAGACCCGACCACTTCCCGTCGTACCATCACCATTGCCTTGGTATTACTAAGCAGACGAAACATGTGCTTTTCATCAGGGAGCACCAGGGCATAATGTTGATAATTGTTATCCTTTGAATACTGAGGTGCAGAAGTTGGTAAAGTCTGGTGTTCTATCTTTCAAGGACGTGGGACCTAATGTGAAAGACAATCCTCTATCCAAGAATTAGGGGAGTAAATAATGTGAATATGGTGGTCGATTGTCCAGGAAACTTCCAGATTTTTGATATTAGTCTAGTTAGAGAAGATTTAGTGAAAACGCATGCATACCTTTGTGAATTTAGCTACTATATGCATGACCATGCCGGTTGTGCTATTTGCAATACAGATATACAAGGTTGTGATAAGATAAAGGCTGATTTACAAGAGATGATGGATGAGGGCTTAATCCACATAATCAGGCCTAGGGCTGAGTATGAAGAGGAGTTGAATATGGTTTCTGGATGTCCTGGAGAATTCATAATTTTTGATTTAGAGTATATGAATGAAGACCTTGTGAAATTGCATGCTACCTTCTGCCATATGGCTGGCCAGGTGGAACACCAATATGGATCTTGCCGAGTTTGCTGTCGAGATTCCCGAGGATGTTCAACCGTGAAGAAGGGTGTTCAATTGTTGTTAGACAATGGAATTATCAAGGTTACAAGTCAATGGGATGATTACCATGAAGTTGATATGGTTGAGGTTTGTTTGACTGAAGAAGGGTCGGATGAAGAGTATGCCTCTGCAGATGAGTGTTTCTCCTCAGATGAGGATTTATTTTTTAGAAATGAATCAATAATGACTGATTATGTTGAAGAAGGGATAAACGTAATTGTACCTTGTTTTGGGGCACCCGCCCATCTTGAAGTTGAATATTATATCAAGCCAGTTGTTACCCTATTGGTGATTAGTTTGTCGGGTCTTATCCCCCACAAATCAGATAAGGCTGTGCCTTACAAATACAACGCTACAATCTTAGAAGATGGAGTGGAAGTTCCCATCCAGCCAATGCGTGATGTTGGGAATATTGCTGAAAATAGCAGGGTGACCCGTAGCGGTCGTGTGTTTGCACCAGTTCTTCGAAGAGATGTTAGTGATGGAAAGAAAATTGCTGAAAATGTTGAACCCAAGAAGGCTACGGGTGAGACTAGTGGGGATGTGTTAGAGAAAGAAGTGGATGATATTTTAAAGATAATCAAGATGAGCGACTACAGAATTGTAGATCAGCTACTGCAGAATCCTTCAAAAATATCTCTCTTAGCTTTATTGATGAACTCTTCTGCTCACAAAGAATCCTTAATGAGGGTATTCGACCAAGCTTTTGTGGAGAGTGATATGCCAATAGACCAATTCAGCAGTGTAATAGGGAACATTACATCATGTAATAACTTGAGCTTCTACGATGATGAATTACCAGATGAAGGAAGGAATCACAACTTGGCCCTCCACATCTCTATGAACTGCAAGAATGATTCAGTATCCAATATGCTGATTGATAATGGATCTGTGTTGAATGTTATACCAAGGAGTACACTTATAAAGTTGAAATATCAAGGAACTCCTATGCGCCCGAGTGGCATCATTGCGAAAGCATTCGATGGATCAAGGAAATTTGTTATTGGTGACGTGGACTTGCCTATTCATATAGGAATACATTTGTTTCAGATTGCTTTCCGGGTCATGTACATTATACCCGCTTATAGCTGTTTGTTGGGACGACCATGGATTTATGAGGCAGGGGCTGTCACTTCAACTTTACACCAGAAACTGAAGTTTGTACGTGAAGGGAATGTAGTGATCATAAATGGGGAATAAGCATTATTGATATCTCATTTGTCCCCTTTCAGCATTGTAGGGGCGGATGAAGCTACTTTTGGAACACAATTCCAAGCCTTATCCGTTGACAATATAAGAGGAAATGAGAATTACATGGTTTCTCTTAAGGATGCGCAACAGGTTGTGCGTAAGGGTCATAGTGAAGTGTGGGGACGGATTGTGGATCCACCTGTGAACAAGAACAGACTGGCTTAGGGTTCTCTTTGAAGAATGACAAAGGTAAGGGCATGAAGCTGAAGTTTGCTACAAGAAAATATCAAGACATCTTCTGTAGCAGGGGTTATCTTCATCCAACTGTTTCCAGGATCAATGCCATTGTAGAAGATGAAGTAGAGCAGGAAAGGCCGAATTATGTGACGCATGGAGTTAGGGTCCAGAACTGGATCACCATTGATGTTCCTTCTTGCATACATGTTTCAAAGTAATTTGTTTGGTTAATCTTTTTGAAAAGCTTTCACTCTGCCCAAGGTGAAAGTATTAATATTTTATGGGCTTATCTGTTAGCTTTGATTTTTAAAATCAATAATAAAAGTTGTCTTTGTTTCCCAAATTGTGTCTTTATTTTATGCTTTTTCTCAGAAAATGGTAATAAAAAAAAACCTTTCAAAATAAATAATAACTGAAATTCAATTTGCATGATCACTTGTTATATGTGTCAGTTTCTAAAAGCAATCATAAATCATATGTGCAGATTAATTAAAAAACCCGTTGAATACAATGACCCTGCACCCACTCCAAACTTTGAATGTCCTGTGTATGGGGCTAAAGAAGAAGATTATGATGAGATTCCAGAAGAGGTCTCATGGTTGCTTGAGCATAAGGAAAATACCATTCATCCATATAAAGAGCCATTGGAAGTGATTAATTTGGGTTCAGAAGAAGATCCGAAGGAAGTCAAGATTGGAGCATTGATGCATCCTGATGTGAAGAGCAGGTTGATTGAGTTGTTGAAAGAGTATGTGGATATTTTTTCTTGGTCTTATCAAGATATTCCTGGTCTATATACATATATTGTGGAGCACCGTTTACCGTTGAATCCAGAGTGTCCGCCAATCAAACATAAGTTGAGAAGAACTCACCCAGATATGGCAGTGAAAATCAAAGAGGAGGTTCTAAAGCAGATTAATGCTGGTTTTCTTGAGACGTCAGTGTATCCTTAATGGATTTCCAATATTGTCCTAGTACCGAAAAAAGGCGGAAAAGTCCGCATGTGCGTAGATTACAGAGATCTAAATAAAGCTAGTCCAAAAGATGATTTTCCATTTCCACACATTGATATGTTAGTGGATAGCACATCAAAATTCAAAGTAGTCTCGTTCATGGGTGGATTTTAAGGGTATAATCAAATAAGAATGGCTCTAGAGGACAAGGAAAAAACAACGTTTATCACACCCTGGGAAACATTCTGTTACAGAGTGATGCCCTTCGGGTTGAAGAACGTTAGTGCAACGTACCAGAGGGCTATGACAACCCTATTCCATGATCTGATGCACAAGGAAATAGAAGTATATGTTGATGATATGATTGGCAAATCCCAGACTGATGAAGGGCATGTAGAAGATTTGTTGAAGTTGTTTCAGCGTTTCAGGAAGTATCGTCTCCGCTTGAATCCAAATAAATGCACCTTCGATGTTCGATCAGGGAAATTGTTGAGTTTTATTGTTAGCCAGAAAGGAATTGAAGTTGACCCTGATAAAGTCCAAGAAATTCAAGAGATTCCAGTGCCATAAACTGAAAAGCAAGTCAGAGGTTTCCTCAGGCGTTTGAATTATATTTCTAGATTCATTTCCCACATGACTGCAACATGTGAACCAATCTTTAAGTTGTTAAAGAAAGATCAAGGTTGTGTGTGGACGGATGACTGCCAAAGGGAATTTGAAAGTATTAAAGAATATATGCTTGAACCTCCTATCTTGCTCCCTCTTGTCGAAGGAAGACCGTTGATTATGTATCTGACAGTGTTAGATAATTCCTCGGATTGTATTCTGGGACAACAAGATGAAAAAGGGAAGAAAGAGTTCTCCGTTTATTACCTCAGTAAAAAGTTCACTGATTATGAGTCGCAGTATTCCATGTTGGAAATGACATGTTGTCCTTTGGCATTGGCGGTAAGGCGTTTGCGGCAGTATATGTTGAATCACACTACTTGGTTGATCTCCAAAATGGATCCAATTAAGTACATTTTTGAAATGCCTGCTCTTACTGAGAGAATTGCCCGCTGGCATATGTTGCTATCTGAATATGATATCGAATACTGCACTCAAAAATCTATTAAAAGCAGTGTGTTGGCATATTATATTGCTCACCAACCAGTGGAGGATCATCAGTCTGTAGAGTATGAATTTCCCGATGAGGATGTGATGTTCCTGAAAGTGAAGTATTGTGAAGAACCTTTGCCTGAGGAAGGTCCTGGCCCTGAATCTCGTTGGAGTATGATATTTGATGGAGCTGTGAATGCTTATGGTAAATGAATTGGTGTTGTGATTGTCACTCCACATGGATCACACATTCCTTTTACCGTAAGGTTAACGTTTGATTGTACTAATACTATGGCAGAATATGAGGCTTACATCATGGGTCTCGAAGAAGCTATTGATCTCACAATTAAAAATCTAGATGTGTATGGTGATTCAACTTTGGTAATAAATCAGATTAAATGAGAATGAGATACTCGTCTCTCCGGCTTGTTCCCTTACAAAGGTTATGCTAGAAGATTGTTACTCTTCTTTAACAAAGTTGAATTCCATCACATTCCTAGAGATAAAAATCAAATGGCGGATGCTCTGGAAACTCTGGCTTCTATGTAACAAGTGAATACTTGGAATGATATACCTTGAATTATGGTTCGGCGACTGGATAGGCCCACTCATGTGTTTACAACAGAGGAGGTAGAAGATGAAAAACCTTGGTATCATGATATCAAGAATTTTCTTCAGACTCAAGAATACCCGATCGGTGCATCGAAGAAAGATAGAAAGACATTGAGAAGATTGGATGGAAGTTTCTTCCTCACTGAAAATGTGTTGTATAAAATAAATTATGACATGGTCTTGCTCAGATGAGTGGATAGACACGAATCAGACATGTTGATGCATGAGATTCATGAGATTCATGAAGGTTCAATTGGCACTCACACCAATGGATATTCGATGGCTAAAAAGATGCTAAGGGCAAGTTACAATTGGCTGACAATGGAATCTGATTATTATAAAATTGCAAAGAAGTGTCATAAATGCCATATTTATGCGGACAAGGTCCATGTGCCTCCGACACTTCTCAATGTGATCTCTTCTCCATGGCCTTTATCTATGTGGGGTATTGACATGATTGGGATGATAGAACCCAAAGCTTCGAATGGACACTGTCTTATCTTGGTAGCAATTGATTACTTCACCAAGTGGCTGAAATCTGCTTCATATGCCAATGTTACTAAGCAGGTGGTTGTGCGCTTCATCAAATATAATCTTATATGTCGGTATGGTGTGTCGAGCAGAATTATCACCGACAATGGCTCGAATCTGAACAATAAAATGATGACAGAACTGTGCGAATAATTCAAGATTGTCCATCTTAATTCCTCTCTGTACAGGCCAAAGATGAATGGGGCTATTGAAGCTGCTAATAAGAATATCATGAAGATTATCCAGAAAATGGTTGTTTCTTATAAGGATTGGCATGAAATGCTCTCTTTTGATTTTCATGGATATCGAACATTTATCCTCACTTCAACAGGAGAAACCCCGTTCTCCCTGGTGTATAGAATGGAAGTTGTACTCCCAGTTGAGGTTGAGATTCCCTCTTTGTGTGTGATAATGGAAACCAAGTATTCAGAGGCTGAATGGTTCCAGAACTGGTTTGACCAATTGAATCTGATCGAAGATAAGAGGATGACAACTTTATGTCATGGACAGTTATATCAGAAAAGGATGAAGAAAGCTTTTGATAAGAAGGTCAAACCTCATAAATTCAGAGAAGGCGACCTCGTGCTCAGGAAGATCATGTCTTTCAACACTGATTCTATGGGCAAGTGGACTCCCAACTTTGAAGGCCCATATGTTGTAAAGAAAGCCTTCTCTGGAGGTGCATTAATTCTTGAAACTATGGATGGAGAGGAGTTCCCACATCCCATGAATGTTGATGCAGTCAAGAAATACTTCGCCTAAATAAATAAAAGAACAGCTCACTAATTTGAAAACTCGAAAGGGCGGCTTAGGCAAAAAAGGGCGTCTCAGTAGGCAGAAAACCCGAAAGGGCGGTCTAGGCAAAAATTAAAGACATAAACAGAATAAATTTCCCGCTAAGCTTAAAAACCGCAAGGGTAGTTTAGGCAAAAGTTAGGGACTTTCTTGGCAAGTAACTACATCGGACAAGACTTGATCGTTGGAACAACAATCTTCTCGGATTCTCATCACAACTTCAACAAAAGTTGCTGCTCAGGATTTTAAAAGTTTTTAGAGGGGATAATGGTCATTGTATCTCAATGTATCTTTTCCATTATATATTACCATTTTACGAACTATGTAATTAATTATCCATGGAGTCTCGCCATTCACAGACTACCATTCTATTAATGAAATTTGAGCTTTTACCCAATTTTTTATATTTCTTATTTTAATTAGCTTGCAAAGACTTCATTTATTATTGATAATAACTTTCAAAGCAAAAAGATTAAATAAAAAAATCAATTTTTCAAAAAGAATTTACAATTTTCTTTTCTTTAGAATTTATGATGCAAAAAAAAAATAACCATAAAATGGTGATCCCAGGAATGGACAAACTCCAGTTTGCTTTAAGAAGTTTTTGTTCCCCTCGGGAAGGTTTACTCAGGATGATTCACCGTATTGAGTTCGTGACTCTGGTATCCTCTATCAAGTTTGGATTCATTTCTCCTCTTTTCTGAATTTTCATGATGTGAAGTCTCAATCCGAGATTTCTCCAGTGAAGTTTTCGTTTGGTCTAATGGAAGTTCTTTTTCCCGAGAAGTTGGTACTATAATCACTCTTGAAGAGCGCAGGTACTTGGTTTCTCTAGTGAAGAACATATTATGGTTTTCCCTTTGAAGATGTGGTGTTAATATCCCCAATGAAGTAGGCCTGAATTCCCCAGTGAAGTCGCCATTTCTTTGTAGAGGTAGAAATGTTCAAGACTAAGCCATTGGATTTACTAGAATTATACAAATCAAAATAAAAATTGCCACCGTGCTTTATTATTTCCAAAGTAATGGGAAAAGAGGGAATAACCCAAAAAGAAGGGGAAAGATTCAAGGTAAGGGGGTTGATAATACCTTCCCTTTGCATAACCAACCCCATTACCTTGAATATTTCCTCTTCTTTTTGGGTTATTCTCTCTTTTCCCATTCCTTTGGAAACAATAAAGCGCGGTGGTGATTTTTACTTTGATTTGTATAAGTCTAGTCAATCCAATGGCTTAGTATTGAACATATCTACCGCTACACCATCGAAGATCAAAACATGTTCTCTTGAGTCAGAGGCTAGGACCCACTCGATATGGTGAGTTTGATTATAATAGAAGGACATCCAAAAATGAAGACTCGAAGTTCCACGAGTCAAAGCTGCAACAGGAATTCATTCTCTCTTTTACCCCGCAGGATCCTTGAAAACATTGCATTTGCATCTACATATCATGCATCTCATTACATAACAGGTACTTTCTAGATGGTTTTTCTAATATTTTTGTTGTTTAATTCAGTACAAGATGGCTCTCAAACAAACCATCAAAGATCTTCAAGCTCAGAACGCTCAATTCCAACAAATGTTCCTTAATTTAGCCAAGAGGCAGGAAAAGCTGAAGACCTTTATCACCAAAGAGAGGAAGAAAAAGAAAAGGAAACCAATCGGCGTTCTCAACATGGGAATAAGGTTCATGGGCCCTCCCAAGCAAGCTCAAGATTGTGACATCCTATAAAACGAAGATGATAACCAGGGTGAAAATGGTAAGAGTGTGAAGGCTGAGAGGGGAAGCAACATTGGTTCTGACCAGTATTCTGATGAAGAAGACTTTTCGGATGAACAGTATCCTCCCACTGATGAAAAGTACAAAAAGTTGGAGGATCGTCTAAATGCTATAGAGATCGAGAGAGTGCTTGGGCTGGATTTCGAAGAGCTAGGGATAATTTTGGGAGTTGTTATCTCTCACAAATTAAAGGTCCCTACTTTCGTAAAGTATGATGGTAATTCCTGTCCAAAGCTCCATTTAAGGTCTTATGTCTGGAATATTCAATCCCACACTACCAGCATGAAGTTATGGGTGCACTTCTTTCAAGAAAGCTTATATGGAACACAACTGGAATGGTTCTATCAGCTGGAAGAGACCAACATTCGTACTTGGGAAGACTTAACTATTGTTTTCTATAAAAAATACCAATACAATGCTGACCTTGCACCAACTCACGTGCAATTACAAAGTATGACTATGGGCTTGAATGAAGGCTTTAAAGAGTATGCCCAAAAATGGAGAGATCTAGCAGGAAGAGTTCAACCTCATATGTCTGATAGGGAGTTGGTTGACATGTTTATGGGAACTTTGAAGGGTCCTTTCTTCAACCATCTGATCGAAAGCTCTTTAGTCGGATTCACTGAGCTGATATTAACATGGGAACAGGTTGAAGGTTAAATCCAAAGCGAAAAAATTCAGGTGTCTGCGTCTTCAAGTACTATGAAGAAGGAGTTCAACAGTAAGAAAGAAACTAATGTTGTGTATGGCCAGAAGGGTCGTGCTAGAAATGACCACAACCAGTTTATGGTAGCTGTGCTAATCACTAATCATGCGCCAGTGCAACAACATCAACAAGGCAATCATCGTAGGTCAGACGCACCTAGGAGACAATTCACCAAGATCAACATGCCATTATCTCAGGAATTGCATTATCTATTGAAAGAAGAGCTGATTACATTGAGAGATCCTCCTCAGAATCCCAACACCTCATCTCCTCGGTACAATCCCAATGTGAAATGTGCCTATCATGCCAATAGTCCTTGACATGACATAAGTAGCTGATGGGATTTGAAGAATAAAATTCAAGATATGATTGACTCCAAGGAGATTAAGTATAATCCTCCCGAGACCCCCACTGTGATTACTACACCTATTCCTAAGCACGATAAAGTCATTAGTGCTATTGATGATGTTTCATATGTTTCTATTGTAAGTGACTTGATTACTCCCATGATAATTATTAAGAAGAATCTGCTGCAAGCCTGTTTATTTCTGGGTTGAATTGAAAGGTTCTACTACTGTACAACCTAACCCAATGGCTGCAAACTGTTGAAAGAAGGTATTTAGCGTCTGACGGATAACCATATACTTCTAGTTGAGAAAATCCCTTCTATGAAGAATATGTTTCAAGATTGGGGGTTTGATGACGTATCTGTTATTTTCAGCACACCTATAAACACCACTGCCAAAGGCCCTGTGAAGATTACGGTTGAACCTAGAGTTTCTCCTATGTTAATCACCGCACCCAGACCAATCCCATATTCCTCTAACAAGGTTATCCCTTTGAATTATGGGGCCGGCATTTACTACCACAGCGTCAAGCCAGAACCATTGACTATTGAGAGTGAAAGTATTGAAGTTACTGATTCCAACATGGACAATATCATTGGGATAAGTAAAGTTACTAGAAGTGGAAGGATTTTCTCTCCATAAATCTCTCCAAAGTATGTTGCCGCACCAGTTTATGTTACTGCTACCAAGTTAATTACTGAGGCTCGAGGCAAAGAACAGATCACTAAGTCCGCCCAGACTGGGGGACCTAAAGAAGTTACCGCTAAAGATACCTCCCGACAAGAAATGGATGAAGTAATAAAGATCATCCAAAAAAGTGACTACAATATTGTTAAACAGTTGGGACAAACTCCCTCCAAGATCTCCATGTTATCCTTGTTGTTGTGTTCATAAGCCTATGCTCAGGCTTTAATGAAGTTCTTAAAATATGTGCATGTACCACAAGAAATATTTGTCGACCAATTTGAAAGTTCGAAATGCCTTGAAATTTCGAAAGGCTAGTGCTAACCTCACCTTCAGGTTAAAGACAATTAAATAGGGGCATCTGTTGTACCCCAAAATTTGCCTTCTTCATTATGATCTTAATTGGCTTATATTTCATTATCATATGCATACATGCGTTTCATGGGATCAATGCTATCTGATCAAAAAGCAAGCAAGTCATCATTTCACCAGTTTTAATGTATGTCAGTGTGCTCAGAATTGCAGAGAAATTGGGTGTTTCAATGAATTTGAGACAGTATATCATTGTAATCGACTGCAGACTCATCGTCTTGTGGATATTCAAAAATTCGTAACTCCAATTGGGTTCATAATCTCAAGTTAGTTTGTTTTACATCAAAAGAATTGTCTTGATGTGTACTTAATTTTGTATGTTTAGACCAAGAGCCAATTCCTCAGGGAAAGCCTCCGAATAAATGGATTTTCTGAAGGTGTACAAGCGAAAATATTGTGAAAAGTGTGTTGAAGGTGCAGTTTTCGCACACTAAATAATTTCATAAGTCGAAGATCGTTCATCTTTTTGAGCCTGTTTTGGTGGCAGAAATTTCGTCTTGATGTCCTCTACATTTTTGTCTCTCACGACCGAAAGTCAATTCTACTCAGAAAGTCTCTGAATATATGGATTCATCAAGTATGTTCGCATAAGAAAATTATGATAGATGTTCATCTGTTTCATATTTAAAAAATCATAACTCAATCGATTTTTATTGTATTGAGCTGGTTCCTGTGGCATTGTATCATACCCCAAAATCTCCCTATCATTACAATAAGTTTTATTTTCATTAAGTTTCTATATAAGTGCATCATATCTATAAGTTTATTTCTATGGGACTTTAAAACAGGAAAAAGAGGTGTACTAATCTAAAATGGATCATCAATATCTGATGGCCATTAGGGTTTCATTCATTTTTTTGGAGAGGGGTGTATCGTTATGGATAGAGGTATACATTTTTAATTAATTGAGACCCATATAGGGTCGCGTTCTTGAAATCCCACTATGGTATTAGGGTTCATTTTTAAGAAGGGCATGTGTTAGTTAATGTTTTTGGGCCATTTCTAAATCAGAGGGCCCATTTTGTTTTAGTTTCTTGGTTTCATCCCATCTCAAAACTTGAAGTTTTTATCTTATTAAGAATTTTTGGGCCTTTAAATCCAGCCCAATTCGAATGCTGAAGAGGGGGGTTCACCTATTGAAGAGGTCTTGGGCCATTTCTAAATTAAAATGGCCAATTTAGGTTTTGATTTAGGTTAAGAGGTGTATAGGCAATTCATTTTTAGGTGATCCAGTAAGTTAAAACATTTGGCCCATTTCAGGATTTAATTTGTATCTTGTTATTAAGATTATTATTTATAAACCATTACAGTAATCAAAATCATTATTTTGTAATTAAATAATGGTTTTATTGGAGAAAACGTTTGATTAAGAAGGCCTATAGCAAATCATTTTTCAAGGCCCAATAAATTAAACGCGCAGGCCCAATTCAAGGCCAAAACAAAGAAACATGTACTATTTTGTTTAAGGAATAAAAACATTTTAGGCTAGGAATTGTTACTGTTTAGATCAGTGGAAAATAACGCACGTTTTAAGTTGAAAACTGTTACTGTTCAGATCATATAGAAATCAAATCAAATCTTGCAAAACATATCAAAACAAATCTTTATTTCATCAAATCATTAAACTTTACAATAAAATTGAATAAAATATTTGTACAATAAAAAAACAAAATAAAATATCTTTAGATTCAATTGTCCAAGGCATAACGGAGCCAATACAAGATACAAAATCGCAATTGAATCAAAATAACACACAATATAGAATCAAATCCCTAGAATTACAACTTATACAAATCTGTATCAAATAAATACAGTCAAATCCCTAATTCTAAGAGTAACGACAAACTCATAAAATTATTTCCTAAATAATCTAATCTAAAAACTTATAAAAAGCCTAAAATCAAAATAGAGGGGGAAGAAAAATTAAGAAGAAAATTTATAAGGAAGAAGAACAGAAAGACCAAGTCGCCGCTGTAAGCTCTTTCCATCATTGCTTCAGCCTAGGGTTTCAATATTTGAAACCCTAGATCTCTTTCATTGTACTACCGCATTGCCACCTTCTTCATCATTCTTTGCACCTGTCAAACATAAAGGAAACAAGATCTAAAACCCAGAATCAGAGAAACACACCTGAAGATACACGACACGGATGGTAACCCTCGAAAATTTTACTTAGCTTTTTTGTATAATCGTTTGATCTTGATTGGGGATTAGGGTGGGATTTGGGGTTAGAAATCGTGAAAAAAAATCACCGTTGTCGTTGTTTTTAGGTTGCGGCTAGGGTTTGTTCTGTTTAGGGTAGAAGAGAGAGAAGAAGGATTGTTTCACAGAGAGCGAGACGAGAGATGAAATGATAAAATATGTAAAAAAACAAAATATATATGCCATATGATTCACTACGTGTCAGTGCAACGCATCTTACCTTGCACCCTCCATCACGTCCGTATGATCCCCATCCATCATCCCAAAACGTGCTTCCATCTTAGCATCATACACGTGCGCATACGTAACCCAGCACACCCTTCATTCTAGTTGGGCCGCTCAAACAGTCCTGTGCCAAAAGCCCCTACTAATCACACCCTTTTGTTTTTGTTTTAATTAATGAACGCAAAAACCCCACCCCCTTAAGCCTCTTGGGCCAAGTCCAACCCATACTCCCCGCACTTTCCAATTTTCTATATAGTTCAAAAATACACCCCCTGTCTTTTGAGCCTGAATTCAATATCTGAATTCAGGGCCCTACTGTTAACACCCTCTCATTTTTATTGCCTTAACATTATTTGCACCCCTTGTGCTTTATTAATTTAATTTAATTTCTTTCATTATTTTATTATAATTGTTCTTAATATAATTATTTTTTATATTATATTATAATTATCATAAAATGAAATATATTTTCTAAATTCATTCAAATGTTTTATTTATTTATTGCATTAAATTATTTTTAATCATGCATTTAACAAGATATTTTTACAATTAATACACTAAAAAATATTTAACCAACACCAAACTATTTTTCATAATAAAATAAGTTCAAAAATGAAATTTCAAAAAGGAGCATACAATATATTTTAATTAACTGCGTGCTTGGTCCAAAATCTCCGCTATTCACACACCCGGACTAAGTACAAGGAGAATTCGAAGTATTTTTGTAACCCATAAAAAACACAAACCAACGCGAACTACGAATTGGGACTTTGATTCATCATAATGGGATATATAGGTATACGAATAAAATCGCTGCAAGTTCCCCTATTAAAAAATTAAAACATTTTCCCTAAACCTTTAAAATCTAAACCCTGGTATACTTGTGAACAAGGTAGATGAGGGGTGCCTAACACCTTCCCTTCGTCTAAAACAAAGTAAGAACCTAGAATCTCTATCTACAAAATTAGGGTTTCCTATTAGATTCCCTTCCTTAGGATAAAAACTAGTAGAGGCGACTCAATTTAAAACCATTTACAACAGCTAGCGACTCTGCTGGGGATTGTGAATCTAGGGTTTAGCTTATTTTGGGTTCAAGATTTTGGTGTTTTCTATTTTTGTTTTTATTTTATTTATTTATTTTTAGTTTATTTAATTGTATTTATTTATTCATTGTATTTTTGTTATTATTGGCGGGATTTTTATTGCAAAAATATTTTCAAGAACCCTTTGAAAGAAGGTTCGTCTATTAGCTAAGGGGATACATCATCCATATGAGTTTATGTGACGACATCGCCTAGAGTCGGTGGAATTCTGTGAAAGGAATACATATCAAGAGACATCTTATTAGGAAGCAGGACTTTGGAATGAAACCTATGACCCTTTGTACAACCTTTAAACCAAAATCTCATGATGAGACCTTTCATGACCTAGAGACGAAAGTTTTGGTCTGTAAAGAGGCTCCACTTAAGGAAGGTCCTTGTGCCTTTTTCCTAGTGTTATTCCTGATACCCTTAAGGAAACCACCTTATGGGGAGGCTAGAATATCCGTAGGACAAAACTAGGAGCCTACCTTCTAAGGATACCATTCATAAAATCCCATCACTAAGCCTTACATTCATGCATTCATACATATTCATACGCATCCACACATTCATAAACATCTGCATTTCATATAAAAACTCATTGTTTTTTCAAAAAAAATTCTCCAGTTAAACCATTGGTAGAAGGAAAGCACCACCTCTCAGACCACCGTACCAAACAAGAGCTCGTCAACTGAGAGTGATGGAACAAATTAAGGAGAACCAAGCAGCATTCAAAGAAGATTTGAAGCAGGTCAAAAGCAACATCGAATCAATGATATGAGATATGAGTCAAGTTCTTATAGCCTTGAAGCACTTCATTGACAAAAAAGAGCAAATCCATAGGTTAGCCTTTGAGGATATAGCCCATACTATTGATGCATCAAGCGGTCACCAACCGCGGAGAGAACTAGAGGAAGGACCATAATAATCCGTCATGGCTCAACAAGAGACAAGACAAGCTGATACTAAAGGGGTTGTCCCACCGCCGCCAAAGGTAGGGACATCCCATACTTTGCAAATTCATGTCAACGACGCATACAACTACTTAGACTTTCAGTACAGAGACCACGACTTAGAGGATTTCAATCAAGAACCTCAAAGGACAACCCACACTCATGCTACTGAGAATCCCTTAGTATTGAAATGATACAAAGCTCTGGTGGAAATATTAAAAGCTGTGAAGGGTTACGACGCTTTTGATGTAGATGTTCCTGAAATGGGTCTAGTTCCTGATGTAGTGATCCCGCCGAAATTCAAAGTACCTGACTTTGGAAAATACAAGGGGCTTACCTGCCCAAGGAAAAATCTACGCATGTATTGCAGGAAGATGCATGCCTATGCTCATAACCAGAAGCTGATGATTCATTGTTTTCAAGACAATTTAAGTGCGGCGTCCTTAGATTGGTACATGCAGTTGGAACGGGTTCATATTCAAACATTGGAAGATCTTTCTAATGCCTTTCCAAAACAATACAAATACAACTTGGACATGGCACCTACCCGCATGCAACTCCAAAACTTGTCTCAGAAGAAAGAAGAGTCCTTCAAAAAATATGCCCAAAGGTGGAGAGAAATGGGATCCCAAGTTCAACCACCACTTTTGGAAAAAGGAGCTAGTAGATATGTTCATGGGATATTTACAAGGCTTATATTATGAGAAGATGGTGGGAAGCATCTCATCCAGATTTTATGATTTGGTAACTATTGAAGAAAGGATTGAAGCTAGAATAAAGAGTGGAAATATACAAGGGGCATTATCCAGTACCCCTTATAATTCAAAAATACATGTTCCTAACTTCTCGAAAAAGAAGGAAGGAGAAGTCAATGTGATAGCATCACATCCAAGGGCACATCAGCCATTAGTGATTCCACAGGAACAATAAAAAAATAGGTTTGAGAGGCCTCCAAGAAAATTTGATCCTCTCCCCATGCCGCACAGTCAATCATTACAACACTTAGTCAAGGCATCTTTGGTAGAGCTAAAACCTCTAGCTCCTCCAGTTGGGGCACTCCACCCAAGGTATGATGCCAATTCCAGGTGCGATTATCATGCAAATTCACCAGGGCATACCATAGAGAAATGTTGGGCCTTCAGGCATAAGGTTAAAGATTTGTTGGATGCCCAAGATATCACCTTTGATAAGCTAGATATCAAGTCAAACCCCATGCCTCCACATGGGGGACCAACAATAAATGCAATTTAAGTAGTCATTAACTTTGGGACAGCCAGACAAGTAAAGGCCCCAATATATTTGTTAAAGGAATATTTGTTGGAGTGTGGGTTCCTTTTGGAACATAATGAAGCTTTTGAGAAAATATTCAAGAAATTGGTGGACCAGGGAGTAGTCCAATTCAGATCATACCCTAAGGAAGAATATGAAGCTGCGATCGATGGAAGTACAAAGAAGCCATTGGTAATTCCTTTCCAAGGGCCAAACCTTAATAAGAAGGCTCTTGTGATTCTGTAGGGAGAATAAATAGAAACACCATTGATAACACCAAAAAAAACTCTGAAGATACCAGTAGTTCCAAAGACTACAATGGTAACTAGGGGGCCATCTCATACCCCTTACAAAAGTGATAAAGTAGTACCATGGAGTTATGATTCGAATGTATACATCAATAGCTTAAAACAGGAAGGTGAGCCATCATCAAGTCAAGGACTTGCAATCTCAAATATAGTAGGGACAAGGGGCATGAATTGTAGTGGTCGAATCTTTGGATCTGAACCTCAAAAGAAGGTTGATTCCGTAATGAAAAACAAAAATGATACGTTGGTGAAGGATAAAGGAAAAGTAATGGTGGAAGAAAGTTAAGAACAAGAGCCTCCAAGAAAGAAATTTACTGATCAAGAGGCAAATGAGTTTCTGAAGATAATCAAGAGGAGTGATTATAGGGTGGTGGATCAACTTTATCAAACCCTAGACAAAAATTGTATACTCTCATTTCTCATTAATTCAGAAGTGCATCGATATTATTTAGTGAAGGTTATGAGTTCTTCCCATGTTGCAGAGGAAATTATTGTGAATCAATTCGACAATGTTATAGCAAATCTAACGTCTGGATCACACCTGGGTTTTAATGACAGTGAGTTACATCCACAAGGCTTAGCTCACAACAAAGCATTACACATCTCCATTCAGATAGGTACTATAAGCATGTCTAGGGTACTCACCAATACTGGTTCTGCCCTCAGCGTGTTACCAAAATCTAGCTTGATGAAGTTGACACTAGATGGTGTTGTGATAAGACAAAGTTCTACGATAGTTAAAGCTTTCGATGATTCTCAAAGTTTAGTATTTGGAGAAGTGGGCCTTCCTGTCAAGATCCGCCCAAATATGTTCTATATCACTTTTCAGGTCATGGATATAGAACCGACATATAGATGTTTACTCTGACGACCCTGGATTCATGTAGTAGGGGAAGTCACTTCCACTTTACATCAGAAACTTAAGTTCTTCATTGAAGGAAGATTGGTCATGATTGATGGGGAAAAGGACATATTATAAGTCACATAGAGTCCTACATGTATATCATTGCTGATGAAGACTGCGTAGCCACACCATTTCAAGTCTTAGAGGTTACCTCAATGGTAACACTACCGGTGGAAAAAAATCCATAAACATGCCATGACTTTATGGAGAGATTTACAGATATCAGCGGAAAGTGGTGCCTTAAAGGGTTGGGGAAAGCTCCCAGAAATACCTGAGAAGAAGAATCACTTTGGTTTGGGTTATGAAATATTGAAGGCTACTATGAAGGGAAAAGCACAGTTTCCTCCAATCCAGGAGACCTTCTTCAACAAAGTAGTAGAGCATGGTAGGCAGGTGGCAATGATATCTAACAAGAGCAACATCAAAAAGGCGTCTGATTTCATCCGTGAATGCGCCCCAGGCGAAGAAATCAATAATTGGACATTTGTGGAGATTCTAGAGATCTTTTTCTTTCCAAAGTAATTTTTCTTGTTTTTGAAAGAACCTATGTCAAACTCGAGGCATAGGGGTTGCTTGTAAGGGTCCCCCATTTTGTTTCAGATAGTATTCGCAATTAATAAAAGTTATATTTTGCATTCAATTAAGATCCTTTTCTTTCTCTTGCATGTATCTCTTACATTTAAAATGGAAATACTTTTCTTCATATGTATTTTCCAAATTCACATACTAAAAACTGCACCAAAACATGTTAAAATGTGCAGATCCATGCCCAAAACCACCGATAATGTTACTGCTGCTATCCGATATAATTTTGATGCACCCATCAACTAAGATGAAGAGGAAGATGGTGAAGATCTTGAACTTTCCAGAGAATTGGCAAGGGAGATAGAACAAAAAGCTGGCAATATACAACCATACCAGGAATCTATTGAGACCATTAACCTTGGCACAGAGGAAGATGCAAAAGAGATCAATCTAGGGGCAACATTGGAGAAAAGTGTTAAAGAAAGATTGATCAAGTTGTTACATGAATATATGGATATATTCGCCTGGTCTTATAGAGGTATGCCAGGGTTGGTTACAGACGTTGTGGTCCACAAATTACCTCTCAAGAAAGGTTTCTCTCCAGTTAGGCAGAAGCTCGAGAGAACTCGTATAGACATGCCAACAATATTCGAGAAGAAGTCCTCAAACAATTTGACGCAGGGTTCTTAGCGGTGGTAGATTATCCACCTTGGATAACTAACATTGTTCCAGTACCCAAGAAGGATGGTAAAGTACGCATGTGCATAGATTATCGGGATTTGAACAAAACAAGTCCCAAAGATGATTTCCCTTTACCTCACATAGATATTTTTATGGACAATACAACTCAAGCTTCAATATTCTCATTCATGAATGGTTTCTCAGGCTATAATCAAATCAAAATGGCACCCGAAGATATGGAAAAGACTACTTTCATGATGCCATGGGGAACTTTCTGTTACAAAGTAATTCCATTCGTCTGAAGAACGCATGGGCAACTTATCAACGGGCTATGGTCACATTATTCCATAATATGATTCACAAAGAGGTTGAGGTGTACGTAGATGATATGATTTCCAAATCTCATACGGAGGAGGATCACATCATACATTTACAAAAGCTATTCGAACATCTACGCAGGTTCAAACTAAGGTTGAATCCCAACAAGTGTACATTTGGTGTCAGATTTGTAAAATTAATGGGTTTCATTGTAAGTCAGGATGGTATTGAGGTATACCCCAACAAGGTAAAAGCCATACAAGAAATTTCAGCTCCAAGGATAGAGAAAGAGATTCATGGTTTCTTAGGACGATTGAACTACATTTTAAGGTTCATATCGCACCTAACTGCTACATGTGAGCCTATATTCAAACTGCTGCAAAAAGATCGGACGGTGCTATGGAATAATGATTTCCCAACAAATTTCGAGACAATAGAGAAATATTTACAAGAGCCACCGATCTTAATGCCACCAGTCCCTAGAAGACAACTCATCATGTATCTAACAACATTTGAAGGATCAATGGGATGTGTATTGGGACAACATGATGAAACAAGTAGAAAAGAGCATGTTATCTAATACCTCAGCAAGAAATTCACTGACTGCGAAACCAGGTACTCACTTCCCGAGAAAAATTATTGTGCATTGGCTTGGGCTAGTAAAAGATTGAGGCAATATATGTAACTCATACCACGTAGTTAATAGCAAGAATGGATCCTTTAAAGTATGTGTTCGAAAAACCGGCTCTTACAGGAAGGATTTCCCGATGGTAGATGTTACTATCAGAATATGACATCTAATATGTTACTCAAAAGACCATCAAAGGTAGTGTACTAGCTGACCACCTGGCTCATCATCCATTACCATAATATCAACCACTGAAGTTCTACTTTTCAGACAAAGATGTCATGGTTATAGATGACTATGAAATACCAGGGCTCGACGAAGGACCTAAACCAGGGGCACATTGGACACTCATGTTCGATGGAGTTTCAAATGCATTGGGGAACGACATTGGGGTAGTTTTGACTTCTCTGAAGAATTATGACAAACCTTATAATACGAAGTTATGTTTTGAATGCACCAACAATATCGCTTAATACGAAGCTTGCATCTTGGGTCTAGAAGCGACCATCGATCTATGAATCAAACATCTCGAAGTATTTGGATACTCAGCACTAGTCATATACCAAGTCAACAGTGAATATGACATTAAACATACCAAATTGATTTCATATCGGGATCATGTTTTAAATCTAGCTACAAAATTCACTAAGATCACCTTCAGTCATATCCCACGAGAAAAAAATTAGATGGAGAACGCCTTTATCATTGAAAAATGAACTCTTCTAAAGCTAGCCTCAAAATTCTTTCTGAAAGGCAATGTGTTATACAAAATAAACTATGATATGGTGTTACTCAGGTGTGTGAACAACTAGGAATCATATATGCTTATGAGAAAAATCCATGAAGGTACTTTTGGAACTCTTACAAATGGGCATGCCATGGCAAGAAAAATCCTGCGAGCGGGTTATTATTGGTGGATGATGGAAGCCAATTGCTACCATTATATGAAGACATGTTGAAAAGAACGGCTGAACAATCAACTGATAATGAAATCAATGAAGTCTCCATTGAACGTATTTTATCTTACATGAAGGGAAAGGAAAACATCGAGCAAACTTGAGAAGGGTGAAATCACGATCAAACGACCGAGAGATCGAGAAAGGGAGTCTGTTATGCGAGGGGAAGGTATTAGCACCCCACACGCTTATATTACTCTACGGTATCCACTCTTGTTATCTATCTTATGGGTGTGTTCAATCTAAACATACGAGTTAAAAGAAAACGCAAAGAGGGAATGCATGAAAAAGAAAAGAGAAAATAATGTAGGTAAAATAAATTTGTGCTTGTTCGGGCCCTACCCCAATGCCTACGTATCCCTTTTAAGGAATCAGAGCAGCCGTAGTTTGGCTCGCATATTTTGGTTGGTTTATTTTTT
Organism: Vicia faba; assembly: GCA_948472305.1. Lineage (NCBI taxonomy): Eukaryota > Viridiplantae > Streptophyta > Magnoliopsida > Fabales > Fabaceae > Vicia > Vicia faba. The sequence goes on from OX451735.1 coordinate 78,424,674, forward strand.
AGTTGAACAATGCTAAATTCAATCATTTCACCGCTGCTCAACCATTGGAGACTCACACATCTGTAGTGGAAAGGAAATGACATGCTCTAACCTAAACAGGTGTTTGCAAAAGAAAAGGTGTCTGAAGGCGGATGATGTTATATTCTCGACTCTTAGCAAGTAGACATGATGTAACCCGACCTTTGGGGAATTACGGGTCGTATTGCATAGAGTAGAAAAATAGCACATCATTTTCATGTTCCGAAGAAAGCCCCGAAGGTGGAAAATGTTTGTATTGTTTGATATTTTTTACCTTAAAGAAGGATTTGAAAGTTGTTAGATGTTTTATGCATTTGACAAGAAAATAGTTTTAGTATTAATGCAAGGATGCGAAAGAAAGAAAAATATTTAAGGGAGACTAACCTAGTTCTATCCCTAATGTTATCATACAATGATTGATCCCAAGGTTGAGGATGAAAATGGAAATCTCTACCCTATGTTGGCATGCATGGATTACGATCCTAGTTTCTAGCTCGCCAACTACCCTAATCGAGCGATCCTAAGGGAGCATACAAATTCCTATCCTAAGGGAACGTGGTATAGCAAACAAATAAGCAAACATGTGCTTTGGCAAAAGCACACAAACCTGAGTAACACATTCCAACTCGAAGGGATGGGGGAAACAAGAGAAATGCTTTAGCTAAGGGGAGCGTATCACCCGAAGAAAACAAGCGGGAGACAAATGAAATAAGAAAAACACGGAGCATCAACATCGTCCAACGTGAGCTCAAGACAAAAATGTGGAGGTTTGATTACGAAACCCTTCCCCACTTGACAGACTCGATACACAAGATTTGTACGACTCCGAAGCATCGGCGTACAACGTGAGCTAAGGATGACATGAACTAGAATGTGCGAGGGTTGATTACGGACCCTCCCTACTCGCCTGCTTTTAAGAACTTCCATGGGGGATGTGGAATAGATGTGAGCACAAATGTAAACACACGTGCAAAATACCTACTTCAAAGGAAGGATTTTAAACAAAGACAAGTAACAAACAAGCCACATATATGGAATTTCCTTAAACACATCTTTAAATAAACCAGAGGGATTCTTGGCATATATCAGCAATGGAAATCCCTGTCATACATCTCTATTCCTACTTGACATGACAAGGAAAACAGGAAAATCCCGACTTCTCATGATCTTGTTTGGTTTGTGTATAGAGTCTAAAATCTAACTGCAAGTGCACAACCTATCAAAGTAATATAAAGGATTGTCGAACCACAAAGACCAATCATCAATCTATCAACTCTATAATTAAGTTTCTTATCTAAGGAAGATCGATTCAGTTAAGGGAGTATAATGCAAAGGAAATAAATAAATAAAGTAAATTCAGACAAAAGACAGGCTAGAATGTAAATCACATTGGTCAAATAACATTTCAATTTGTATTTAATAGAACTACTCATGGGGAAATATTTTCCACTCTTGTAAAGGAACAATTTGACGGGAACTTGTCGCTTTCGCTAACTAAGAACCGAGTTTACACTCTAATCAAATCCTTATATTGTTACTTATAAAAGGGTGCTTCAAGCGTTAAAGCATCAAACCTATTTTTCAGAAATTAGTTTCTTAACGTAGTAAAAAAATGGTTTGAACTTGGAATGATTGACATAAAGAGATTCTTGGCTTTTGCTCAAGAATCGGATTGCAAACCTATAAATGCGTCCGAAAATAGTTTCAAAATCATTTTCTAAAAGTGTCAAAGATCTATAACTAACCAGTCAAAACACTTTCACCCTTTTAGAACAGTTAACAAGTAACCAAGTTTACTCTTTGAAATGGATGGCTTTCGATCTTATCCAAAAATATTAAGTACGGAAAACTTGTGTTAAAAGTTAAAACATCCCCTAAAGTGTTTCTACGGATACGATGTTGAAATGCTATCATGGTAATGATCCTTACATTCCAACCTTAAAATATTAAGCCAGACATGGAAATAAAAGCAAGCATATTAAAGTTGATAGAAATAAACATAGTAATAAAGTCAAGGCAAGGTAATAAAATAAGTAATGCAAGTGCAAGACAAAGTGATTTAATAAAATAAAAAAAACTTAAATAGAAACCTGCTCCAAATCGGAGTCTTTAAATCTTGGTACAACTGGAAAGTAAATGCTTGAAGTAAAATGGCGACAAGATTATAAATAAAATAGATGCTCTAACCTAATCAAGACTATGGTGCAATAATCCTCCGATGTGGCGAAATATTGCTTTTACATAAGTGAGCATAGGCTTAGCGTTGGAAGAATAAGTTGGATGATGGAAAATAAAATGAAAATTACTATTTATAGAAGTTCTCCAGGCTATGTTTGATAGAAATTCCCCACAACTCCTTTTGGGCGGGAAGAAACTTAACAAAGACAGCGGCCTCCGAGGCCCCTCTGTGGGTGCTGAGTGTGCAGATAGAGAGATCGTGGGTGTGTGGCAGTTATCCCCTAGGTGGAGTGGGACACATAACGGTGCCCTCCTATAGCGGCCACTGAGTTGAACGCCATGTGTAGGATTTCACTGAAAATCTCGATTTCTTGGCCTTTTCGCTTGGTTTATTCAAGAAGAGCTCCAAATGGGCATGTTGCCTGAAAACAAGACAAATACAAGCATAACGCAAGAAAAAATACTAAAAATTATGAAAAGCATGTGTTATTTGAGTCAAATATGCAGTGCGATCAGGTATTGCAAATTCCCCCACACTGAAACCTTTGCTTGTCCTAAGGCAAGAACTCTCAGAAGTAGATGAAAAGAAGAACAATATTTACAAGATTTTGAGCTAAAAGGGCTTCTAAGTTCAAGTAAGGATGTGCTGATAAGTACTAACTGATCAAACCAAGGATATCGTGATAACACTTTCTGCACAAAATTGCGGGCATAAACTTTATTTCTATAGAAGCATATCCATGTTAGTCCATTATGCCTAAGCTTCCTTATTTTGTAAGGTCCTTTTTTATTCAGGCATAATCACATTAAGCCAGTTATCTGTATCTACTCGTAGAAGAGTGACATGTTAGTGATTGCGATCTCAAGCATTGGGGTTTTGGTATATGAATAGGTATAACCCCTTTATTTACCCAACTTTGGTTGTGGGGAATCGGACCATAATTCACTCTACCGGATCCAGCACCAGACACCATTGAACCAACCTACAATGGGCATAAACCTTTTATTTTCTTTTTGTTTCTTTTTTTCCCAATATTTTACAATAATTTTTAGTTAAGTGACTGTGTGAGAGTCACCAAACCCGGAGTTGCATTTTCAGTTAAAGAACAAAAACATAGATCATTCACTTATTTTTATCGGTCCCCTGTGTGGAGCATGCTTAGGCAGGAGCTGACTGCTAAGATATACTACTAAAAGACCTTTGTTACAATAAAATAAAGCTAAAATATAGGGGGTAACGAGATCATTTCTTATATTTACAAAGTTTATGGTGCTAAACCGATATTGATTTTTCAAAAAGAATTCCCAAGACAAACACATCCTACCCTGAACCTGTCTTACAACTCAAAATTTTTAAAACACACTATTTTCTTTGGTACAAATAAATTGTTGGGTAAGGCTAAAAGTGGGGAAATAAGGATACACAATGAAAAAACTCAAAGGACTTATCAAGCACATGAATTTTATTAAAAACAAAACAAACAAAACAACGAAAGTAATAGAAAGCGATAAATACTGAAAATAAAGAAATGAAAAGCGATAAAAATCTCCTCCCACACTTAAACAAGACATTGTCCTCAATGTTCCGATAAAAGAGTAGGAAGGAGTAACCTGGATGGTGCTAATGGGGTCCACTAGTACCCTCGCCGTCCTGTGTGGGAAGATCAGAACGGTGGCTCCTGCTACGACATCGACTCTCTATGGAAATCTTAAGTCGACAACTCTTTCAAAAAGAGCGGCGTTTGCTTCCTACAACTGGTGGGTTCTACCTAACAAGGTGCCTTGAGAGGCTTCTATCGAAATAGAATGCCTCGTGAAGTTAGACTATTGACAATGCTGCTCGGTCTGGAAGGCAAGCTGGGTCTCCATAATGGTACACAGGGAGCCAGCATTTTGCACTTAAGATGCTTGCATGAATACCATGTTGTCCACAAGTTGTTGTTGCATGGAGGAAATAAGGGCATCTCAACTCTCCTCTTGAGCCATAAGATCTCTCCATATGTCCTCAGTGACATAGAAACCAGGAGCGAAATCTACAGGTGCGTTAGAAGAAGAGGGTGCAGTGTGTGTAGGGGTCATGGAAAAATAAATAAAAAGTGTGGTGCAGAAATAGAAACAACATAAAGTAAAGAGTTAGTAAGTAGGAAAGTGTCAGGAAATTAAAAATATAATATTAATAATAATATGGATGACATCTCTCAATCAACAGGAATAATGTCACCAAAGGGGTGTAGGCTCGATAGTGTTTCTAGGACCTCGGACCTCTGCTAGCTAGCGCCTAAGATCAGTGATCTCTCAAGATGATAAATTAGACTTGGATGTATGAGTAGAATCACAGACCTCAATGTGCAAAGTCAGATCGACAACCTCTTGACGAAGTGCGGTTAACCCAGTATGCATAGCAGTAAGCTGTGAATGAACATCTGGTTCCTGTAAAGCAAAAATTTTAGAATACACATTGGTCAAGGGTGCCTCTTGGGAAGGTGTATACTCAGGAACAAAAGGCTCTCTAGGTCCATCAACAGTCTCTCTCCATCCCTCTAAAGAGTAAGCCCAGTTTTTTGGGTTGTAGACGTAAGTCATCAGAGGATCAGGAAAGGTGAAATAGTGGACAATCTTGTCATTGATTAGGAGTCTGTACTGGTGAGGATGAAATGAGACCCGCCTTATCAGGCCATGATCCAAGAAAAAGTCAATGTCCATAAAGGAACTACAACAGTAGGAGGTCAAATGGTATAACTTGATATCCAAGCCTAAAGAAGATGTTATCTGAGTCACGTTACCAGTCGTATGTATGGATCCATCGGAAGATCTAACATTTATGTGCAAACTCTCAATCAAGAAGTTGCCACTAGAGATAGAGAGAGACTGGCTGGTATAGAACATGAATAGCAGCTCTTAGACACTAACAAGGTCGTTAATATCAGTCTTTATGAAAAAGGTATGGCAAAGGATCATCTAAAAATACCTAAAAGTTGGGTTATCAATCTTATTGGACAACTGAGTAGAGGGATCAGGACTACCGCCACTAGAGATTTTGCTCCAGAACCTGTCTATACTCCTATTCATGTGATAACTCAAAGGAAGCTCAGGGATAGCATCTGGACTACTCTGAAAACCCAATAAATCACCAAATTGTTTCATGGTGAAAGTGTACTTGGTTCCGAATAGCCTGAAACTGATGCTTCCTCTATCATCTCTACTACTCACGTACGGCTTATAGTCAAGTGAGCTAAGAAACTCCAAGGTGAGGTTTTTATAGGTTACATTGAAATCATCAACATACTCCTTCCACTGAAGCTGGTTTCACAGGTATTTCACACTTGCTTCAATTCCTAGTGCTTCCATACAGTTCTAGTCGGGATACCGGGTAGGTAGCATTGGACGTGTAGATAAGGTAGCATAGCGTTTCCTTTGCGCATCATCCCTAAAAACCATGTGCATGTCATCAAAGTGCGGCATCCTGAAAAAAATATTATAAAGATTAGTCCATACAAAATTAATTTATGATAAAAAATAAAATAAATGAAAATAAATGAAAAGGAAACTATGGGTTGCCTCCCATGCAGTGCTTGTTTAACGTCATTAACTCGACGATTAGATCTCATATTTCGGAAGTACGCATTGGTGGGTCTATCAATGTGTGGTTGGAGTATTCAACTGGAACGTCGACTCATTTATAAACTTCAATCTTTGTCAATTTACCACGAAGGGGTACAAGATTTATTTTTGACTTCAACTGCCCCGGACCTCAAGATTTTAGATATTTCATAGGCACCAGTCCATCTTGAATGTAGCTTACCCGAAAAAAGTCGCAACCTGGAATTAAAAAGAAGAACAAGATCGTCTATGTTGAATTCTTTTTTAACGATTCTCATATCATGCCATATTTTTGTTCTTTCTTTGTATAATAAGGCATTTTCATCGGCATTCAGACAGAGTTCCTCCAGTTTATGGATATCAAGGATACGTTTTTCTCTGACTGCTAAGTAGTCTGAGTTTAAAGTTTTTATAGCCCAATATGCCTTGTGCTCTAATTTAAAAGGTAAGTGACATGACTTTCTGTAAAACAACTTGTAAGGGGTAGTTCCAATGGTCAATTTTTAGGTTGTTTTGTAAGACCATAATGCGTCTTTCAGCTTTTCAGACCAATCTTTTTTGGATATTGAGACGGTTTTCTCCAAGATCTGTTTGATTTCCCTATTGGACACCACAACTTGACCACTGGTTTGCGGGTAATATGGTGTTTCTATTTTATGTTTTACTCCATATTTACTCAAAAGCCTGTCAAAGATTTTAGATATAAAGTGTGATCCTCCATCACTTATGACTAGGCGGGGTATTCCAAACTTTGGGAAGATGTTGTTCTTAAAAAACTTGATTACTACTCTAGTGTCATTTGTAGGTGATGCAATAACCTCAATCCATTTGGACACGTAGTCCACAACTACCAGTATGTATTTATTTCCCATGGAGGATGAAAATGGTCCCATAAAATCTATACCCCATACATAAAAAAGTTCGACTTCTTGGATATACCTTAAGGGAATTTCATCACGTCTTGAGTTGTTCCCAGTGTGTTGTCACCGGTCGCATTTGACAATGTAGGTATGAACATTGCGCCACAAAGTTGGCCAGTAGAGGCCTGCGTGAAGGATTTTAGCATATTTTCTGGACGTGCTTGCATGTCCACCATATGGTGCAGAATGACAATGTTCGATGATGTTTTCCACATCCTCTTCTAGGAAACAACATCTAAAGATATTGTTTATGCCTCTCTTAAATAGGAGTGATTAATCCCAATGAAAATGTTTAACATCGTTGAATAACTTCTTTTTCTGTTGGTAGTTCAATTCAGGGGGTATGATATCGACATCTAGATAATTTACAAAATCATTGTACCAAGGTACACTTCTCATTATTGAAACTTTCTCAAGGTTTTCATCTATGTAAGGCTCAAAGTTGTCTATCTTAGCTACAAGTCTATCATAACTGAAATCATCATTTATAAGCAATAAGTCAGGTTTCAAATATTCTAACCTAGAGAGAAGGTCAACGACTACATTCTCTGTGCCTTTTTTATCTCTAATGTCCAGATCAAACACTTGGAGTAAAAGGATCCATCTAAGTAAGATAGGTTTAGCATCCTTTTTGTTTAGCAGGTAACGAATAGAAACATGATTTGTGTAAACAATGATCTTAGCTCCAACCAAATAGGATCTAAACTTATCAATTGCAAAAATCAAGGCTAGCAATTCTTTCTCTGTTGTTGCATAATTAAGTTGGGAAGCATATAAGGTTCTACTAGAATAATATATGACATGTAATTTATTATCTTTTATCTACCCTAGAACAACACCAACGACATAATCACTAGCATCACACATGATTTCGAAAGGTTGTGTCCAATCTGGAGGTTGCATGATTGGAGCTGAAATCAGTGCTTGTTTCAAAAGGTCGAAGGCTTCAATACATTTCTCATCTAAAACAAATTTGACGTCCTTCATTAGAAGATTAGTTAAAGGCTTTGTTATTTTGTAGAAGTCTTGATAAAACGCCAGTAGAAACCAGCATGTCCAAGAAAACATATGAATTCCCTAATAGTTTTAGGTGACTTGAGGTTCTCTATTACTTCTATTTTGGCTCTGTCGACTTCAATGCCTTTTTCGGAGATAATGTGTCCTAATACTATACCTTCATTAACCATAAAATGACACTTCTCCCAATTTATTACAAGGTTTACCTCAATGCATTTTTCGATGATTTTCACAAGGTTAGAGAGATAGACTTTAAAATCGAATCCACATAAAGAGAAATCATCCATGAATACTTCCATAATTCCGTCAAGATAGTCTGCAAAAATTGACATCATACAACGCTAGAAAGTGGTTGGCGCATTACAGAGTCCAAAGGGAATTCGTCTATAGGAAAATGTTCCTTAAGGATAGGTAAATGTCGTTTTTTCTTGATCCTCGGGGTGAATAGGGATTTGGAAAAATCCCGAGTACCCATCTAGATAACAAAAATACGAGTGTCTAGCTAGACACCCAAGCATTTGATCTCTAAAGGGAAGAGGGAATTGATCTTTCCTAGTCACTTTTTTAACTTTCTGTAATCTATACACACACGCCAACCTCCTTTTGTTTGCTTGGCAACATGTTATCCTTTCTCATTTTCCATGACTGTGATGCCTCCTTTCTTAGGTACCACATGTACATGACTTACCCATTTGCCATATGAAATTTGATAAATTATACCAGTCTCTTGTAACTTACGAATTTCTCTCTAAACATCATCACTCATTATAGGGTTTTTCCTCCTTTAATGTTCTTTAGAGAGTTTAGAATCTTCCTCCAACATAATCATATGGGCTTATTCCTTTTAAATCAGAGATGTTATACCCTAAGGCTGAGGGATATTTTCACAAGATATCTAAGATTTATTTTGTCTCGTTTTGATTTAAGGTAGCACTAACTATAACAGGGCGATTCATTTCTTCATCTAAAAACTCATATCTCATATTCTTGGGTAGTTCTTTAAGTTATAAAGATAGTTTCTTAGGGCAAGGCATAGGATATGGAGTAAGGGATAAACATTCGTAGAGGTTGTCATCAAAGTAGGGTTCCTGTCTTTCAAATCCATCTTCCTCCCAAATGGGGGTTGAAGATAACTTGATAGTTTCGACAAGTTCTTCTTGATCCAGTTCCAATATGCACTCATCAATGACGCCAATGGCATAACATGCATCTCCTATGACTGGTGCCATTAAAAACTTTGAAAGAATAAATTATATCTTTTCATCACCTACCTCAAAAGTCAATTTTCCTTTCTTAACATCTATTATGGCTTTTGCGGTTGATAGGAATGGTCTACCTAGAAGGATTGGGACTTCGTCGTCTTCTTTAATATCCATGACTATGAAATCTATTGGGATATATAGCTGACCTGTTTTAACTGATATGTCTTATAGTATGCCCATAGGATATTTAACTTATCTATTGGCCAATTGAAGAGACATTTTAGCTGGCTGCAATTCTCCAAAGTTTAGCCTCTTACAATATGCCAAAGGCATTAGACTGACGCTAGCTCCTAGGTCTAAAAAGGCCATGTCAACCATGTGACTTCCTAGGATACAAGGTATGGAAAAACTTCCTGGTTCCTTTTCTTTCTTGGAACATTTATTTTCGGAAATGAAATTGCACTCTAAAGGTTTAGGATCATCAAATCTACGCTTGTTGGTCACGATGTCATTTAGGAATTTTCCATAAGATAGTATCTGAGTGATAACTTTAGTAAAAGGAATCTCTACATGGAGTTTCTCTATAACCTTTATGAGTTTTTGATATTGATTATCAATCTTGTTTTGTTTAAGTCTTTGCAGAAATGGGATCATAGGTTTGTATGGGGGTGGAGGTGTATAAGTTTTATCTTTAGTTTCCATTCTTGGGTCTTTTTGTTTTTCGCGTTCGTTTGGTTCCTCTACTTGGTCTGAAGGCACTACACTTTCCTTAGGTTGTTCGGGCACGCTTAATGTTAGGTTTGTTGGTCCATTATAAGTTGTCCCACTTCGTAAGGCAATGGCATTAGCTCGCCCTTTGGGATTTGGTTGAGGTTGTCCAGGGAATTATCCTCTAAGTGTAGTTTGAGGAGCTTGTGTCTGGGCTACCTGAGAGATCTAGGTTTCAAGCATCTTGTTATGAGTAACTATCTGGTCAACCTTAGTTCCTAATTGTGTGATTAGTTCATTTATATGAATGTTCTGATTCAGGAACTCTTTATTTTGCTGAGTCTGGGCCAAAATGAAATTGTCCATGATTATCTCAAGGTTTTGTTTTGATGGTGCAACATGCATAGGTTGATTTGGTCTCTGGGCTTGGAAACCTATAGCCCTTATGAGAGATATGCTTTCGGAGGATAATGTTCTTCCTAATCGAACCTATGAGGCCAAATAAATGTTGTGCTCTATTGGAGTGAGCTATGATAAGATACATGATTATCCAAAGATTGTGTTTTGTTTCGAAACAAATATGCATCGTTAAATGAGTGCCCTAAATGCGGTTTATCTCGATATAAGAAAAAATTGTCTCCAGCAAAAGTCTTATGGTATTTTCCTATAATTATGAGATTTAGGCGCATGTTTCATAGGGAAACCGATGCAAGACACTTGACTTGGAATACAAATGAAATAATTATTGATAGAAAGTATCGACATCCGGAAGATTCACCATAGTGGTCGAAAATTGATGATGATTATCCTGATTTTTGAGAAGAAGTAAGAAACTTTCGCTTGGAATTATCTACTGATGGAATGAACCCACATGGTGTTCAAAGTATCTCACTTACCACATGGCATGTGATTCTTATGATTTATAACCTACCTCCATGGCTATGTATGAAGCGTAAGTACATGATGTTATCTATGTTAATTTCTCGGCCTAAACAACCAGGGGATGACATAGACGTATACTTGACACCTTTGATCGAAGATTTAAAGATTTTGTGGGAGAACGGTGTGGAGGTTTATGATGGATATAGGAAAGAAAGTTTCAATTTGAGGGCGATGTTGTTTGGCACAATTAATGATTTTCCAGCATACGGGAATCTATATGCGTATAAGATTAAAGGTCAACGTGCGTATCCTATTTGTGAAGTTGGAACCGATACGACATGATTAGAACTTATTCAAAAGAATGTGCTTCTCGGTCATCGTAGATTCTTACATTCTAAACATCACTACCGTGGGTGGAGAAAAGCATTCAATGAAGACATCAAACAACGTAAAGTCCACCTGCATTGCCAGGTGACCAAATTTTTGAAAAGGTTAAAGATATGTGTACTCAGTTTGGCAAGCCTTTTGCACATAAGGTTGTCAAAGGTGGGTGGAAGAAGAGGTCGATTTTTTTGAATTGCCATATTTGAAGTCTTTGTATGTGAGACATTTTCTCGATGTTATGCATATTGAAAAAAATGTATTCGAAAGTGTTATTGGTACGTTACTCAATATAAAAGGAAAGTCTAAGGATAGCCTTAAAGCAAGGGAGGACATGTTAAAGATGGGAATAAGAACTGAATTTGGACCCGTGAAGAAACGAAGACGAACATATCTACCACCTGCTACTTTTACTCTATCTAGAAAGGAGAAAAAATATTGTGAAAGTTTCTAAGTGAAGTTAAAGTTCCAGAAGGATAGTCTTCAGATATTAGAAGACTCGTGTCTATGAAAGACCTCAAGTTGAAGAGTTTAAAGACACATGATTTTCATGTTATAATGGAGCTCTTTCTACCAATAGGTATACATTCTATTTTTTCCAGAAAAAAATTAAGAAGCGCCATAAGTAAATTGTATTTTTTCTTTAGGTTAATTTATAGTAAGGTGATCAATCCTGAGGTCTTACAAACACTACAAAAAGAAATAGTTATTACCTTGTGTGATCTTGAGATGTATTTTCGTCCCTCTTTTTTTGACATAATGGTACATCTAGGTGTTCATCTTGTGAAAGAGACATAGCTGTGTGGACCAGCTTATATAAGATGGATGTACCCTGCTGAACGTTATATGAAAATATTAAAAGGGTACGTGAAAAACCAAAGTCGGCCATAGGGTTTTATTGTTGAATGATACATTGTTGAAGAAGCAGTTGAGTTTTGTACTAAATATTTGTCCAATGTTCAATCCGTTGGGCTCCCCAAAACTCATATTTTTGAAAAAAAGGAAGGTAAAAAATTAATTGGAAATAAAATTGAGACAGTATCAAGGGATGAACGGGAGAAAGTTCATTTGTATGTTCTGCACAATGACAGTGAGGTTGAGCCATATGTTGAAATGCACAAGGCTGTACTCCGAGGGTTAAATCAGAACAAAAATTAAAATTGGATAGTATGAGAGCATAATTAAAGTTTTATACAATGGGTTAAGGATCATATTTATTCAAAGCGCTCTTCAGATCCCGCTTCAATAACATAAAGGTTGAGATGTTTGGCATATGGTCCAAGTTTGCATGTGTTTTCTCATAGCGCATACGCAATAAATGGATACACATTTTATACCAAAGAACAAGATGATAAAAGTACTATGCAAAATAGTGGTGTCATCGTGCTAGATGAAGCAATGCACATATCAAGTATGAAGGACTTAAACCTCAAATATGCAAATCTGTCATATTTGGGTGTTTGATTACGAGAAGTTTTAGATTCCTATCTTTGGTTGCAAGTGGGAAAATAGTAGTGGCATACGAATGGATAAGTCAGGATGTCTGCAAGTTGATCTTAATAGGGTGGCGTACAAAGACGAGCCTTTTATTCTAGCATCTCAAGCTAAACAAGTGTTCTATGTCATTGAACCTACGAGTACGAAATGGTCTATAGTGCTTTTATCTAACAAAGTGATTGATGATACTGGTGTAGATCAAGGTGATATTGATGTTGAGAATTAGTCATGTATTAGACGGAATGATCAAGATGAGAATATTATAGTGGATGAATCATATATTAGAAACGATCATAATAAGGGAATTTGGATCAATTCTGACATCCGCATTGCTAAGAAACAAGTAATTCATATTCCAACCAAGAAAAGAAAGAGATGTTAGTGAAAGTGGTAATATAGTAAAATGTTATATATTATGTCATTTTCAATAAATTTATATGCTCTTCTTTATTTGTCATTTGTTATATATTTAATTGATTATGGATTTTTATATTGGGTTTATGTTTTTCTTTATTACAGGTTAGATGGCTAGTAATGAAGATCACCCACATGATGATGCTATTGATGATAGAGATCATGAGACCGTTATTGACCAGGAAGCAGAAATTAGACGGGGAATAACAGTTATGAAGAAAGTCATTCGTGATAGAGACTGAGGCATAAAATTAGATGCGCATTGGAGCCAAAGTGGCCAACTAATTGAGCCTAACGGTTCAACGGTGACAAGTTTTATTGGTTCACTTGTAAGGAATGAAGTTCCAATTACATGGATTATAGTGGAGGTATATTAATTAATTATCACAATTTTGATTATATTATTAGTGATGATACTTGATAAAACATAGGCCTTATCCATATTTTCTTTTCATGTGTAGTGTCCTCGGCAGCGTAATGAAGTAGATTGCGGTTTTTACATGTTGAGGTTTATGAGAGAAATCCTTCTTTTGGATCGAATAGAGATTCCATCTAAGGTATGGATTTATAACTTAGGAGTTATTTTCATATTTAACACATATTTGTCATATAATTAAATAGTTTTAACTTAAACATACTATGTTATATTATTATGTAGTACTTTGATGAATTCAAGTGTGCTTATTACTCAAGTTCTCAGTTGGATGAACTTAAGGAGGATTGGTGTCAATACATTATTGAGACGAAATTTATATAAGGTATATTGTAATCTTACTTTAATTGATGAGAATTTTGAGTATATTCAAGTGTTGCAATTTTATTTTTGTTTGTCATGTGGTAAATTATATATATTTTGTTTGTATCATGGTATGAATTATGATATTTTGGTGTTGTTTCAGGTTATATGTGCATATGTAGAAGATAGAGATGAATAGATTTTGTAATGTTATATAATGGTGTTGTTTTGGTGTTGTTTTTTTGTAAAAGTATATATGTACAAGAATAATAGTATATATATATATATATATATATATATATATATATATATATATATATATATATATATATATATATATATATATATATATATATATATATATATATATATACATTGGTGCAAATGTATAGTATCTTTTGGTATTATTTTTTATTGGATTGAAGCTTCAATATTAGTGAAAATCTGGTGAAATTTGTAATGATATATATAGGTACAAAATATGTTGAAAACCTGGTGCAAATATGGTTAAAATCTGTGTATATAAAATTTTATATATCAAATAGCGCTTTTTTTTCAAAAAGGTTATATAAAAAATTTCGTGGACATTAGACAACGCTTTAAAAATGTTGTCTAAAGCCCCCTTTAGACAGTGCTTTTACTGTAAAAGCGATGCCTAAAGGGGCTCTTTTTTTTTAATATTTTTGTTTGTTTCAGAAAAAGCGCTGGCTAAAGGGGGCCTTTAGCAGGGATTTAAAAAAAGTGCTGCCTAAAGGGGACTTTAGACAGCGCTTTAACATTAAAAGTGCTGCTTAAAGGGGCTTTTAATTTTTAATTTTTTTTTGTTTCAGAAAAAGCGCTGGCTATAGGGGGCCTTTAGAAGCGCTTTAAAAGTAAAAGTGTTGGCTAAAGAGGGCCTTTAGCAACGCTTTAAAAGTAAAAGTGCTGGCTAAAGGGGCCTTCAGCAGCGCTTTCAAAGTAAAAGGGTTGCCTAAAAGGTGGATTTAGCAACACTTTTACTTTTAACAAAGTGTTGCCTTTACCTACAACAATGCTGGAATAGATAGTGCTTTAAAGCGCAGTCTAAATCCATAAAAAGTGTTGTCTAAAGTCTTGTTTGGCGTAGTGCACCCGCATGTATGGATCCCTCGGAAGATCTAGTAGTTATTTGCAAACTCTCAATCAAGAACTTGCCACTATCGATAGAGCGAGACTGGCTGGTACAAAACAGGAATAATAGCTCTTCAATATTAACAAGGTCGTCAGCATCACTCCTTTCAAAAAAGGTATGGCAAAGGATCATCTGAAAATACCTGAAAGCTGGGTTATGAATCTTCTTGGATAGCTCTGTAGAGGGATCAGGGCTACCACCACTAGAGATTTCTCTCCAGAACCTGTCATGCTCCTATTCATGTAATAACTCAAAGGAAGCTCCAGGATAGCATCTGGACTACTCTGAAAACCCAATAAATCACCAAACTGTTTAATGGTGAAAATGTACCTGGTTCCAAATAGCCTGAAACTGATGCGCCCTCTGTCATCTCCGTTACGCACATACGACTTATAGTCGAGTGAGCTAAGATACTCCAAGGTGAAGTTTCTGTAGGTCACATTGACATCATCAGCATAATCCTTCCACTTAAGCTAGTTGCACAGGTATTTCACACTTTCTTCTATTCCTAGTGCTTCCACGCAGTTCGGGTCAGGATACCGGGTAGGTAGCATTGGATGTGCAGATAAGGTAACATAGCGTTCCCTTTGTGCATCATCCCTAATAACCACGTGCATGTCATCAAAGTGCGGCATCCTAAAAAATATAGTTAGAGTATCTGGACCTGAAAAAATATTATAAAGATTAGTCCACATAAAATTAATTTGTGATAAAACATAAAATAAATGAAAAATAATGAAAAGGAAACCATGAGTTGCCTCCCATGCAGCGCTTGTTTAACGTCATTAGCTCGACGATTATATCTCATATTTTGGAAGTATGCATTGGTGGGTATATCAATGTGTGGCTGGAGTATTCAACTAGAACATCGCTTCCTTTATAAAGCTTCAATATTTGTCCATTTACCATGAAGGGGGTACAAGAGTTATTTTTTATTTCAACTGCCCCGGAACTCAAGATCTTGGATATTTCATATGGACCGGTCCATCTTGAATGTAGCTTACTAGGAAAAAGTTGCTACCTGGAATTAAAAAGAAGAACAAGATTGCCTATGTTGAAGTCTTTTTTAACGATTCTCTTGTCATGCCATATTTTTGTTCTTTCTTTGTATATTATGGCATTTTCATAGGAATTCAGACAGAGTTCCACTAGTTTATGGATATCGAGGATATGTTTTTCTCCAGTTGCTAAGTAGTCTAAGTTCATAGTTTTTATAGCCCAATATGCCTTGTGCTCTAATTCAAAAGGTAAGTGACATGACTTTCTATAAACCAACTAGTAAGGGTAGTTCCAATGGGGTTTTATAGGCTGTTCTGTAAGCCTATAATGTGTCTTTCACCAAGATCTGTTTGATTTCCCTGTTGGACACCTCAACTTGACCACTGGTTTGCGGGTGATATGGTGTTTCTACTTTATGTTTTACTCCATATTTACTTAAAATCTTGTCAAAGATTTTGGAAATAAAGTGTGATCCTCCATCACTTATGACTAGGCGAGGTATTCCAAACCTTGGGAAGATGTTGTTCTTAAGTAATTTGATTACTACTCTGGTGTCATTTGTGGGTGATGCAATATCCTCAATCCATTTGGACACGTAGTCCACAGGTACTAGTATGTATTTATTTCCCATAGAGGATGGAAATGGTCCCATAAAATCTATACCCCATACATAAAAAAGTTCCACTTCTTGGATATACCTTAAGGGAATTTCATCACGTCTTGAGATGTTCCTAGTATGTTGGCATCAGTCGCATTTGACAATGTAGGTATGTACATCGCGCCACAAAGATGGCCAGTATAGGCTTGCTTGAAGGATTTTAGCATATGTTCTGGACGTGCTTGCATGTCCACCATATGGTGCAGAGTGTCAGTGTTCGATGATGTTTTCCACTTCCTCTTCTAGGGCACAACATCTAAAGATATTGTCTATGCCTATCATAAATAGGAGTGGTTCATCCCAAATAAAATGTTTAACATCGTTGAAGAACTTCTTTTTCTGTTGGTAGTTTAAATCAGGTGGTATGATATTGACAACTAGATAATTTACAAAATCAATGTACCAAGGTACACTTCTTATTATTGAAACTTTCTCAAGGTTATCATATATGTAAGGCTCAAAGTTGTCTATCTTTGCTACAAGTCTATCATAGGTGAAATCATCATTTATAGGTACTAAGTCAGGTTTCAAATATTCTAACCTTGAGAGATGGTCAGCGACTACATTCTTTGTTCCTTTTTTTATCTCTAATGTCCAGATCAAACTCTTGGAGTAAAAAGATACATCTAATTAACCTAGGTTTAGCATCCTTTTTGTTTAGCAGGTAATGAATAGCAGCATGACCTGTGTAAACAATGATCTTAGCTCCAACCAAATAGGATCTAAACTTATCAATTGCAAAAATCACGGATAGCCATTCTTTCTCTATTGTGGCATAATTAAGGTGGGCAGCATCTAGGGTTCTATTAGGATAATATATGACATGTAATTTCTTATCTTTTATCTTCCCTAAAACAACACCAACGGCATAATCACTAACATATCACTTGATTTAGAAAGGTTGTATCCAATCTGGAGGTTGCATGATTGGAGCTGGAATCTGTGCTTGTTTCAAAAGGTCGAAGGCTTCAATACATTTCTCATCAAAAACAAATTTGACGTCCTTCATCAGAAGATTAGTTAAAGGCCTTATTATTTTGGGGAAGTCTTTGATAAAACACCGGTAGAAACCAGCATGTCTAAGAAAAATTCTAACTTCCCTAATAGTTTTAGGTGACTTGAGGTTCTCTATTACTTCTATTTTGGCTCTGTCGACTTCAATGCCTTTTTCAGAGATAATGTGTCCTAATACTATAGCTTCATTAACCATAAAATGACACTTCTTCTAATTTAATACAAGGTTTACCTCAACGCATCTCTCTAGGATTTTCTAAAGGTTAGAGAGACAGTCTTTAAAATTGAATCCACATACCAAGAAATCATCCATGAATACTTCCATAATTCTGTCAAAGTAGTCTGTGAAAATTGACATCATACAACGCTGGAAAGTGGCTGGCGCATTACATAGTCCAAAGGGCATTCGTCTATAGGCAAATGTTCCGTAAGGACAGGTAAAGGTCATTTTTTCTTGATCCTCAGGGTGAATAGGGATTTAGAAACATCCTGAGTACCCATCTAGATAACAAAAATATGAGGGTCTACCTAGAAGGATTGGGTCTTTGTCGTCTTCTTTAATATCCATGACTACAAAATTTGTTGGGATATATAGCTAACCTATTTTAACTAGTATGTCTTCTAGTATGCCCATATGAAATTTAATTGATCTATTGGACAATTTAATATACATTCTAGTTGGCTGCAATTCTCCTAAGTATAGCCTCTTACAAACTGCCAAAGGCATTAGACTGACGCTAGCTCCTAGGTATAAAAAGGCTTTGTCAACCATGTGATTTCCTAGGATACAAGGTATGGATAAAAATTCCTGGGTCCTTTTCTTTTTTGGCAAGTTTATTTTCGGAAATGAAATTTCACTCTAAAGGTTTAGGATCATCAAATATAGGCTTGTTGGTCAGGATGTCGTTTAGGAATTTTGCATAAGATGGTATCTGAGTGATAGCTTCTGTGATACGGTGGGAGAACTGACTAGGGTTTTGCGTTTGTTTTCGCAAATGTTTAGGTTGAGCAAGAGTCGCCACCGACTTTTTATTTCATCATAAGGAAAGGTTAAAAAGCACAGCAAAAACCTTTGAGATGTTTTCTTGGGTTCGGGGAGTAGATTATAGAAAGGAAAGGTATTAGCACCCTTTCTATCCATGGTTATCCATGGGCACTTAGTTACTTGCTTAGATCACTTGCCTTGCATTTTTAATTGTTTGAAATGGTGCTTTCAATTGTTTGAAATGGTGCTTTGTATGTGTGTTTGAAAATGTTTTGAAAAGAGGCCATTGTTGTGGCAACCTTTGTAATGATCCATGTTGGGATGTATACAAAGGTGTATGTCTTTTGAAAAGGTTTTCAATGTTTTTGGAAATTGTTTTTGAAAATGTATTGTGGAGTGTGGTTTTGAAAAATAGGCAAGGGTTTTTTTTTTGCAAGTTGGCAAGTAACCAAGAGCTATCTACCCTAAATTTCTCAAAGATCTTTGCTATGTTTTAACCCTTTTAACAATTTTGTTCCACCATTGTATTTGGTGGACAATCTTGTGTTAGGATGTTAACGGGACGGGTGCGGGTCATCGTTTAGACCATGATTTCAATGGTGCCAAGTATCTTTGGGCAATTTTTCCTTTAGGGACTTGATCATTTTTTAGGCAACTTTCGAAAGCGTCATCGAGGGACTATGATCATTTGATTGTTTTGTTTTTGCCAAAGATACCTAACATGCAATATGGCCCATTTTTGAAGGCAACAAGTGGAGTACCCTAGGGGTGCAAGTGTGATTGTGTATTGATTTCATGCATTTGTCTTGTATTAGGTTAAACTATTTTTGGTTAATTTTGCATACAAAACCCTAATTCTAACATGGCATAATTAGAAAGCTTTTAAATGTGAAAAATAAAAGGTCCTAAGTTATTACAACATAATATATGGGATGGGGGGTACAAATGTTCAAATGGGGGTATTTTAGCAAGAAATTAAACCTAAACTATTACATCCAAATTTGAATTATACAAATTATTTAATATACAATAATTAAATGAAAAATGCAAATATAATAAATGTGCAAGATGCAAAAAATGGTTTTTGATATGTATGGAAAAAGTATTTTTTATGGATTAAATAAACAAAAATAAAATTAATTAATTTTTGGTATTTTTATACATTTAGGGAAAAACCCTAATTTTTATGAATAAAAGGTATCTATTATATAATATATGCAATATTTATTAATTATGTACAAAAAATAAATAAAAGAAGGTATATTGTAAAAAAAGTATTTTTGAGGTCAAAATATTAATAAAATAAAATATATTAATTCTTTGTATTTTCCCTAAATATATTAATAAATATACATGTATTTACATTATTTATTAAATATATATTATATGTACAAAAAATAAAATATTTAATGTTATAAAAAATATATTTATTAAAAAATGTTTTCAAGAGATAACATAAAAATAAAAAATCAGAAATAAAACAAGTTTGTATTGTTTTTTAGTATTTTAAAATAAAAGTATACTTATTTATTTATTTACAAAACTAAATAAAGCCAAATAAATATCAAAATAAATGCAAAAAATATGGGAAAAATAATTTTAATATTTTTTATGCTTTGTCAACAATAAATAAGTCAGAAACAAAAATCAAAAGTCAAAAATAATGAAAATAAAATGCAATGAGCCAAGGAGGTGCAAATGTGAAATAGTGGTGTGAAAAGAAAAAACAAATCTCAGGCCCAACCCAAGACTCTGTCTTCTTCAACCTTCAGCTTCTTTGAACAAAACGCGTGCCTCTGCTATCTCAAGATCCTTGGACTTTTAGCACAAACTCACAACATGAAAAATGTTAAGCATCAAGCCACGATTCCAGACATATAAAAAACTTAACCTAACTCTTAGAAATGAGAGAGAATTTCTGCATCCCTAATTCTTAACCTAAGTTTTTGTCAATGTTCAGGTTCAAAGTACTCTCAGCATATGCAATATAAATGGAAAGTAAAGATATGTATGGCTTCAGGGACATGAGTAGAACATTTTTCATTCACAAACTTAAAGCTAACTCTTCCTATATTGAGAGATAGACGTTCATGAACTTACCTGTTCAGCTTGGATCGTGTCTGACAATGGAGGCACCTTCAAGGCAAAATGAGGATTGGTACAGCTTGCTTGAAGTTCAGAGATGATATTCCAACCTTTAGTTTGCTTTGAAACCAAATGAATCAAGCTATAGCAATCCACTTGCAAGACAGAAAATGTGAAAATGGTGAAGTTGGTTAGAGGTGTTACAGTCTGCTTCCAAGGCTTGGGACAGTTTGTATGGATAGTAGGGAATGTGTTTGAACTGGTTTGGATGAAAATGCACGAGTGGATTGAGCTATAGGATTCAAACTGCAGCTTATGCCCTGTTTTTGCAGTTTTAGGGTGTTTTTGTGAATGGAGAGATATGGAAGGTGATAGGCTCGTGTTTTAGCTCAGTTATGTTATTTGGAAGGTGTACAACAACTTTGCTTAAACTTATGCTTGCTGAAAATGAGAGTTGGTGTTGGTTATGCCTAGTTACTTCACACTTAAGCAAGCAAAATCAACTTGGTTCTCTAGACTTGTACAGGCCTCTATCTATGCTGCACAATTTAGTCTTGATTAGTGGGATATGCCTATGCCTTTGTGCCTCAAAGATCTGCATTGTACCTCATAGATTGCAAAGTTGACATAAAGTAACACTTTACAAAAATGGATAATATGCTTTTTCTTATTAAGGCTTAATCTTGTATGCAATGCTTAAACACATAATGCAAGGCTTGAACACAAGGGGTTTGCATTAAATTTATGAGTGTGAATGAGATAAAGGACCTGTAATCCATCTTAGAACATGCTGAGTTCAAAATGCAAGGTTATGGACATATAAATTGGCCATGCACAAAGTGAGTTTTGCCCATATTGCCAAATTTGATTCTCCATAACCATGAGGTTGTTTGATGAGTTCTTGGACATTTTGTAAAGCTTGGAATGTGTACTACAATCCATCTTTGTAATGAAAATTGAAATTCCAAGTGGAATCATGTGAAAAGTTGCCATGAAGTTAGGCAAAAATCCTGCCTAAAATAGGTCAAAATTTCTCTAAGTTAAGAATGTTTTGCACCCTTGTTTCAAAAATCATAACTTGAGCTACAAGCTTCTTTTGAGGAAACTTTGTGAATCAAAGTTGTAGATTTTTCAATGGGCTACAACTTTAATGTTTTGACTTTTGTTTGAATCCAAATGCATCTTGATGGAAAAATGGGACAAAGTTAGGAAAAAATTAGGGATTTTCATAACTTAGAAAAATTCTAAGTTATGAAAATTCTTCATTTTAAACCCTAATTTGCAATTTTTGATTTCTTGATGAACAAGTTTCATAATTTGGAATGTTTTGATGAAAAATGAATCTTGACACTTGATTTTGACCAAAAAGTTAAAATTTGACTTTTCAGTATACAGTCAAAAATTGATCAATTGACTGGAAAATTCATCTGTCAAGCTTGTGCATTTGGGATCTTTTGAATTTGTTGAACATGTCAAAACAATTCCATGGGGTCCTTGAGTCCATATATGAGCTTGGTTTGCCATTGGCTAGGTCAAACAGTCAAAAATTGCCTTTGTGCAGTCAAAACCCTAAAAATGACCATTTTGCCCTTTTGTTGATCTGATCAAATTTCTTGTGGAATTGTGATCCAAACTTGACCAAATGGTTCATATGAGTTTATAATGTTGATGTGGGACAAATTTCATGGAGTTTGGCTGTCAATTGACCATAGTTGACTTTTTCCCCAATACAGCCGATTTCTAGGTCAACTGTCCAATTGACTGGGCAAAGTTTGGAATCAAGACTTGAAACTTGGTATGGATAAACTTGGGAGTCCAACATGAAGCATGAAAGTAATCTTAGGCATTTTAGGTCAAAACATCTTTGTGCAAACACAAACCCTAATTTGGGTTAACAGTGCAAGGAGGAGTCTTGAGCAGAGGAAACCTTAACTGGGTCTTGAGCTCCAAGGGTCTTGTGGTGAGAAAATGTTGAGGAAATGGGAGGGAAAACTTTGGGGTACAATAGTTTCCCCTGTTCAATCTTCTTGCACCTGAAGAGTTAGATTGGCAGGTTTGTCTTTCGCGTCTCGAAGGTAAAAGGAGATTGGACACTAGAGTGCCCTTAAATTTGCACTCATCAGAACAATGAATACGGGAATGGGCTTAGAGATGCCATTTGGAGATGGGCTTAGAGATGCCATCTGAAGAGTGACAACATCTTGTCGGAGATGGGCTTAAAGATGCCATCTGGACGGTTTGTTGAACTGCAGTGTGACGAGTCCGAAGAATGAGGATCAAAAGGGTATCCGTGTTTGGAATCTATTTGAACTGTATCTAAGGACTGAGTTTGTATGAGCAGAAGAAAGGCCTCTGTGTCTGGGGCGTATCTGAGCTGTAACTGTGTTTGAAGTGTAGAATGAATATCAGAATGACTGTCGTGTCTGGAGTGTATCTGTATTGTATCTGGATAACATAGAAACATCTGTACGGAGCAACTGCGTGCTGGGGACAAATTCTGAATGAGTGACAGAATGGCAACCATGTTTGGAGCGTATCTGGACTGTATCTGAAGTTGAAAGTTGTATGAGTAGCAGAATGACTTCCGTGTTTGAAGTGTATCTGAAACTGTAACTAGGATCTAGATAAATTACAAAATGACTTCCGTGGCGAACGCACTGGAGAGAATCAAACTGCCGTTGTAAGGGTCAGAATGGTATCCGTGTCTGGAATGCATTGAACCTTGAGGTGGATAAATGAATCTGAATAAGGGATAGAACGGCTGCCGAGTCTGGAGCGTATCTAGTCCGTATCTGATTGCTGTAGTCCGAATGAGTAGTAGAATAACCGTCGTGTCTGAGGTGTATCCATAATGTATCTGACTTGAGATTCTGAATGAGTAATAGAATGACCGTCGTGTCTGGGGTGTATCCATACTGTATATGAATAATTGTTAATAATAGCCCTTTAACCTTATCCTAAAAAGGGTGAAATGTTATCTAAAGCACAAAGTTATGTTGCATGATATGTATGATGCAAAATATGTTATATCAATGTTTATGATATGAATGTAGATGAATGCGTATGTAAGCCGAAGAGCTGTCTTGCTGAGGATAGATGAATCCTGGAGATAAAGAATCTTGACTGCTGCCAGGGAAAGTGAATCATTGACTGCTGCAGGGGAAGACAAAAATCTTGATTGCTGAGGATGAGACATCCTTGTTGACTACTGTTGGAGAAACAAGAGCTTGGGTTGTATACCAATCTTCTGGGGACTCTTGTCTTGAGGAGATCTTCTCTGGAGAACATCTGATTATCCTGAGAGGCACTGAGGATGAGCCTTCACCCTGCTTGGGGAATACAAGATCTTCAATTGTTGAGGGATCTTAGGGCCACTGCCGGAGAAATGGCATTCCCTGGTGACTTGCGGGGATGAGAATTCCTGGAGATCTCTACTGGGGAAGTTCAGAATCTAATAGACTCATGCTGGAGAGGTATGACTAAGAATTTTCAGTTTGGTTGCAGATATCTCTATGGGGAGAAGTTTCACTAGCCTGGTTCAGCTGCGGATTGATGGCAGGAAATCTTAGCTCCGATGGGGATTGGATTTTCAGATTTTTACGGCTCCACTGGGGATTCTGAAACTTAACTCTGAGGGGAATCGAGTTCTAGAAGGCCCTCTGGCTGGGGAATTTGGAGTTTAACTCTGCTGAAGATTCCTTCTGAAAGGGCATCAAGATATCCATTTGTAACTTCAACCTATCAGTAATCATCTTTCTTGATTCATAAGGAAATGATTATGTTCAAATGCATATGCCTATTTAACAAAACATTTGACGTTTCTCAAATAAAACATAAGTGCAAAAGAAAAGAGAAAAGGAGGACAACACAAATTTCTGTACTTGGAAAAGTGTTTGTATTAGCTTTCTATATGTATATTTGTACAAAGGAGACGGTCATCCTAGTAAGAGGATGCCGTCGTAAAAATTGAAAAATTTATACAAAAGAAAGATGGCTATGTGGAACAATTCTATGGGATTCCATTCTGCTATAGCCTTCACAACTCTGAACATCTGTCCATTCAATGCTTCGTCTGCCGATGATTGGATTGATTAGAAGCTTGGAGCTGGTTGACGAAGAGATTGTCCTTAAAGTGATCCGACGAGACATAGCCATACGCTTTAATTCCCTAACTTTTTCCTGAATCGCCCTTTCGGGTTTTCGATCCACCGGGAAACCCCTTTTTGCCCAAGCCGCCCTTTCGGGTTTTCAACTTGCCGGGTGTACAGATTTTTTTGTTTTATCCCTAATTTTTGCCTGAACCGCCCTTTCGGGTTTTCGGTCCACCGGGATGCCCATTTTTTGCCAAAGTCGCCCTTTCGGGTTTTCGACTTGTCCGGTTATTTTATGCGTAGTATCTTTTGACAATGTCTGCGTTCGCAGGGTGCGGCAAATCGTCGCCGTCCATGGTGGTAAGAATCATCGCACCACCAGAAAATATGCTCTTGATCACAAATGATCCTTCGTACGTAGGAGTCCATTTGCCCCTGGGATCACTTTGTGGCAGGATAATCTGCTTGATTACGAGATCCCTGACTTGATATACTTGACGTCGGACTTTCTTGTTGAAGGCTTTGATCATCCGTTTTTGATACGTCTGACCATGGCACACAGCAGCGAGTCGCTTCTCGTCGATCAAATTGAGTTGATCAAGTCGGGTCTGAATCCAATCATCTTCACTCAAACCAGAGTCCTTCATAATCCTTAAAGAGGGAATCTGAACTTCCATGGGCAAGACAGCCTCCATGCCATATACCAAAGAAAATGGGGTTGCCCCGGTTGAAGTACGTGCCGTCGTACGGTATCCATGCAGAGCAAACGGTAACATCTCATGCCAGTCCTTGTAAGTGACCATCATTTTCTGAATGATCTTCTTAATGTTTTTGTTCGCAGCTTCAACAGCACCGTTCATCTTCGGCCGATAGGGAGATGAATTGTGATGATAAATCTTGAACTGTTCGCACAATACGGTGATCATAGTATTATTCAGATTTGTACCGTTGTCCATGATGATCCTGTCTGGAACACCATACCGGCATATGAGGTTTTGCTTGATGAAGCGGGCAACCACATTTTTAGTAACAGAGGCGAAGGAAGCTGCTTCGATCCATTTGGTGAAGTAGTCAATGGCAACCAGGATGAAGCGATGTCCGTTGGAAGCCGTGGGCTTGATCTCTCCAATCATGTCAATGCCCCACATTGCGAATGGCCAAGGAGTTGTCAGCACGTTGAGAGGAACTGGGGGAATATGAATCTTATCAGTGTAGACTTGACACTTGGCAAGTACGGGAGTGCTGATGGCAATCTGCTTCCATGGTAGACCAGTAGTAGCCTGCCCTCAGGATCTTTTTAGCCATAGTATGCCCGCTCAAATGAGTGCCAAATGTACCGCTGTGCATCTCTATCATGATTAAATCTGCTTCGGCTTTGTCAACACATCGGAGTAATACACTATAGCGATAAAAAATGTAGCGGGGTAAATCGGAGATCGAATTATTGATTAATTCGTCTCACAAAAGCAAGAGTCGCCACCGCGCTTTATTATTTCCAAGGGAAAAGGGAAAAGAGCGAAATAAAACCCTAAATATGCAATTTAAAATAATACTTTTTTAAAAGTAATAAAAATACAAGGCGTTTTTGAAAAGAGATCTATGGTTCGGGGGTTGGTTATACAATGGGAAGGTATTAGCACCCAATGTATCTATAGTACTCTATAGGAACCTTTTGAAATATCTGTTTATAAAAATTCGTTTGTTTGATCGAAATAAATTGTTTGGGCCGAAAAGGGGTACGGACGGGTTTTTGAAGGTGCGACGACCTAATGTCGAAGTTTTGGCTTAAAAGTTATAAGTTTTGAAAAGATTGATATTTGGGGAAAAATTGTCTTAAGTTTTAATGAAATGAAAATATTCGCGTGATTGGATTTGAGGACATGAAGTAAACAAATTTAATCGTTTTCCCTTGGATTCAGAAGTAAACGGAATAAACAAGTAACGACAAAATAATTAAATAGAAATTTATGTGGATGATGATTAAATAGCAACAATTAAATAATAGACTAAATGGTGTGAACATGCATTTTTTAGATTTTGTTTAATATTAATAACGCAAGAGAATTAATTAAATAAAATGTTTTTCTTTAGTTCTTAAATTCTATTTTTATTTATGTTTCTTCAATATTAATATAAGGTGTTATTTAAGAATTATTGAATAACTCTAAACCAAATTAAGAATTAAAAGCTATTTAACTAAGCCTAAATAAAAAATACTAAAATTACTAGATTAAACCTAAAGTTAAACTAATAAAATTGATCAAATATTAAAATTGTTTTCATTAAATTATCTATTATTTAATTAAGTTTTACTAATTAACTAAGTTGATAACAATTAAAAAAAAAGAAACAAACTAAAGAAGGCTAATAGAAAAGGGGGATGGCCAAAAAATAAAAGGGGGGTAAACAATAATAAGCAAGTGGGCTAAATGGTTTTGAGAGGGCCCAACTCAGAAGCGACAGAAACGGGGGTGTATCATGTGGGAATTCCTTGGGCTAGGCAGGAAACGGGATTAAGTCCATACCTTATTTCATAATTTGTTGTTTTAGGGGTTAAACGCTTTGTTCAGTTTTGGAAAAGGGATTAGGGTTTGGTTACGCAGCGTCGTTCTTCCTCTCGCTCACGCGTTCGTCTTCTTTGATCTCTCTTCGTCTTCCTCATGCTTGCTTATGCGCTTTCCCAGCCCAAGGCCACCAGCATTCTCCACCTCTTCTTCCCTCCAACGACATCGTTATGGCGATTGATTTAAGGTGATTTCGTCCTTTTTTAATTCGTTAGGGTTTTGTTACAAATTGCCTGTTAATGATTTCTTATGTCCATTTCTGATTCTTATTCTCTATTGCAATGATTATTTGAGGTATTGAAAGAGAAGAAGGATAAAAAAAAATTACCCTTGGAGATGGAGGAGGGAGGTTGGAGCGTGCGTAGGAGGCCAAGGCGCGAGGAAACGGGGGAGGCGTGCTAGCTACTTGACCCTGGTACTTCGTTCTTACTTCTTTATTTTTGGGGTTTTGACGATGATGGTGAAAACCTAGCTTCTGAATACATTTGATTTTTTTCTCTTCTTCCTTGCTGTACCCTTTGCGTTGCCTTTGTTAGATGCCTTATTGAGTTGCCTAATGATGAGATTCTGAAGGCCTTGACGCTTGAATATGCTACTGTTGAAATGCTTCCATTTTGATTAGCTTTTCTCTTCTTCTTTCTGACTTCTGTTGCCTTTTTTTGCGTTTTCCTATGATGATAACTTCTGAGGTTTTCCTTTATGCTTGAGTTTGGACATGATTTGATAAAAGTTTGCCTTGTTGTGGTATTTTGCTTTGGTGGGATTGACAGGTTTTTAGGTTGTGGCCTTAGAACTGGTTTTGCGGGTTTGGCGTTGACATGGTTTTTGATATTGTCTTAGGCCAAAGTTATTGGTTTTCTTTTTAGGCCTTTGAACTGGTTTTGGTAAGGCTTGAACAGGCTTGATGATGGTTATGCAGGTTAATGGTTTAGGCCATATTGTTTTTGCTTTTTTCTGGTTTTTCTGCAGATTATGGAAATAGGTTTTGGTTTGACAGTAGGTGGAAGATTATGCAGGTTAATGGTTTTTAGGCCATAAGGCGGCAGGTTTGGAATGGTTTTTGGTTTTAGTTTTTGGTTATGGTTGATGGTGTTTTTCTTAGAGCCTTTGAAGACTGACTTGTATTTTTGTTTTTTGACAGTTTTTGAGTTGGTTTGAGGGTTTGGGAAACAGGTTGAACTCTCCTTTTTGAAAGGGTTTTTTTGGTTGTTGTTATAACAGTTGCTGGCTTCCCTCTTGGAGGTTTTCGTTAGTAGGTTGTATATTTTTAATATTTTTTTTGATGCCTCTGCACTTCCTACTGTTTTATCAGTTTTGTTTCTATTCTTCTTTCATGCTTTCTTATTTCCTACTGTATGCTGCTGCAGTTTGTTTTGTATCTCTTCCTGGCTAAACCAAAACCTGCAAAACCATACTTCTATCTCTCTTCTCTCTCTTAGTACAATTTGATACATTAAAATGATGTATGCTGTACTTGTTCTGAAATAGCATAGGCTGGAAAATGATGAGAATAGAAAGATTTCATGCTTGCATATATGGTTTAAACTGCACACTTTCTCTCTTTGTCTTGCATGGGAGCCTATGTTTTTGGCCTCTTCCCATATCTTGCATGTTTACGTTGGAATGCTTTGAAAGAAATTGCATATTGGCTTTGAAAAATGCATATGCTGTTGCTATGCTTTTTGAAATATGCA
Source organism: Vicia faba (assembly GCA_948472305.1). Lineage (NCBI taxonomy): Eukaryota > Viridiplantae > Streptophyta > Magnoliopsida > Fabales > Fabaceae > Vicia > Vicia faba. The sequence continues at coordinate 78,453,467 of OX451735.1, forward strand.
TTTGGCTTTTGAAATGAAATGATTTGAGATTGTGCAGTTTACAATTAAAATGCAATTTTGACAAAAGAAATGAATTTGTGCATATTTAAATTTGTGCAGTTTATTTTTTGAAAATAACATTCATCCCTTTTTGTGAACCAGGAGAAATCCCGCGATTTGCAAAAAGGGTAAAAACTGATTCCAGCTGTTTGCTTTTAATGATGAACACTAAAAATAATTTTCTGCTTTTAATTATTTATTTATTTCTGACTTTTTCTTTTAATTGTTTGCAGGTAAAAAATCAAATGAGCAATTGGATAGAAGATGAAGGTTTTAGAACTTAGGAAAAAAATAGGATAGTTTTTATTTCATTTTAAACTTTTTATGTAATTGTCATTATAAATACTTTGTACAATAGTACTTAAACAACAATTGTAATAATTAGAATAGAGATGAATAAAAAATTCTATTATTTACCAATTAATTCTTTTCCTTTCTAATTGTTTATTTATCGTTTATAATTCTTTAAATTATATAATAACTGAAAATCAATTTCAATTACTTAAATTCAGAATAATAAACAAATAAATAAACATCAGTGATCAATTGATAACTTCAATTATTTACTTCATTATTTTTAATTCTTATAAATTATAATAACTGAAAATAAAATTTCAACTATTTAAACTTAGAACAATAAATAATTAAATAAACATTGTTTGGTCAATTAATAAACTCTTTTCAAATGTTTATTTCATTATTCATAAATCTTTAAATTATAGAATAACTGAAAATAGATTCCAATTATTTAAATTTAAGATAATAAATAATTAATAAACATTGTTTGATCATTGATCGATTAATAAATTTAGTGTTCAAAAATAAATAGCTCTCGACCTGAAAAAGTTATGAATTTTTAAAAATCAATAGATCAAAACGCTTGCAATGTAATGATGCAGATGGGAGATGGTATCTTAGGTCAAAATTTGGGGTACAACAGCTGCCCCTATTTAAGTTTCTTCTATCCGGAGATATGAAGACTAAAATCTTTGTTTCGACGAGATTGAAGGTACTTAAATACACAATACGCAAATTTTTGCCCTAAGATACCGCCATTATGTTTGATATGAATGTAGTGATTGACTTCACAGAAACAGATATTATATGAAACAAGACAATGCTGGAGAAATCAAACACCAACAAAACACAGAGACATGGATTATACACTACTGGGGAAACGAGCCATCGACTCCAAATGATAGACTCTTGACAGTGAATGAAAATTTGAGAAAATGCGACCTTTGACCCTAACAAAGAAGGCATCTTGCATAGGCCATAAAACAGATTATTGACCCAAAAACAGTGAGTTCACAACTCGAGGTCAAAGATAGACAGAGAGTATCAAATTTTGCTGATGATAGACTACCAACTTCTGAAGGTAAAGGTTCATGACAAACTTCTCTGCGAGATTTCCCGAGATATACCAATTAATGCTGAGATATAATAAGATTGTAGATACGCAAGTTGCCTCAAATAAAGAAGCTGCCACTTGCTGTCTTCCAAAAACAATTATGACATACAAGCTGCTCAAATAAAGAGGTTGCCACTTGCTGTCGTCCAGGGGTGTCAATAACATACAAGCTGCTCAAATAAAGAAGCCGCCACTTGCTGTTTTTCAAGAAAATACCAATAACATACAAGCTGCTCAAATAAAGAAGCCGCCACTTGCTGTATCCCAGAAAAAAAATACCGATAACATACAAGCTGCTTAAATAAAGAAGCTGCCTCTCACTGTTTTCCAAAAAAATAATAACGTACAAGTTGCTCAAATAAAGAGACTGCCGCTTGCCGTTTTCCAAGAAAATAATAACGTACAAGTTGCTCATGAAGAGCTGCCGCTTGTCGTTTTCCGAAGAAATAATAACGCACAAGTTGCTCATGAAGAGACCGCCGCTTGCCGTTTTCCAAAAAATAATAACGCACAAGTTGCTCGTGAAGAGCTGCCACTTGTCGTTTTCCAAAAAATATAACGCACAAGTTGCTCGTGAAGAGCTGCCGCTTGTCGTTTTCCGATGATGTCTATAACGTACAAGTTGCTCATGAAGAGCTGCCGCTTTTCGTTTTCCAAAAATAACTCAAAAGGAAATTGCGATGATACTGGCAAAGAATAAAATCTCCGTCAAAGAGAATCATGAATCAATCCTTCTCGAGGAGATCATACTTAAATGTGCAAAATAAATGCACCATTCGTCTAGGTCGCGACTTCACTGGGGAGAATCAAGAGATAGCCTATGCAAGAGACAACAACTCCCTCCAGGAATAAACCAGAGAAAAAACAGTCAAACAAGACTCCACCCAATGAGAAAGTAACTCGATTGGGGAATTCATCCTATCCAGAAATGGACAAGGTAAGCTAAATCAAAAAATCATCCACGAGGATTAGCTCAGTTGGGGAATTTAGCAAGGAAACACATTTTCTGCTTAAGCTAACCTTCTACTTGGAAAGAAACAGGTACGCTGTCTAAATAAACAAAGTACAACCCAAAATCAACGGCAAATGTGAATATGCATGCGTGATATAAGTGTAAATGAATTAATGAATGTTATGCTGACAAAACGAACAAATGATAGGATGTCACGATATAATAGATACTCGGCCAATCTTAAAAAAGGTGGAGAATAACTGGAACTGGAACCACAAAGCAACGTCGGAGCGTAACACGCCACAAGGCTCAAGTTTTATGAGGAGAAAAGCATTCAAATCCAAACTTCTAATACCAATAGACCACTAGCATGAGACAAATCGTACCACACTTCAGGAATCGCCCAAACAAGGTAACCAAAACAATGCTTAACTGGAACAACTGGGGAGTCACCAAACATAGTACCACCAGAAACACAAGTTTAACACAACCAACACATCATGCAAGGATAAATACTGTATTGTTTTGCATTTCATGGCTTGAACATCCTCGGAACAACTGTTAATATTTCTTTCGCTATTCACGACACATTTTAAAAATAAGAATACTTTAAATAACTTTGTTTCAAATATTGCCGAAAAAATTAAAATTTTGCCCACAAAAGGTAAATGCTCAAATTTCATTAATAAGATGGTAGTTCGCTAACAATGCGATTCCAACGGTTTACAAAAGTTTGGGAAATAGTACATGAAATAAAAAGGTTACACAAGAAACAATGATCACTATTCTCCCTAACAACTTCGAATTCCGAAATGTGCTAAAGTGCCAGGACTGGTCTGACCAAAAGCTCGCCTAAGCGAAATACTTCTTGACTGCATCGGCGTTCAAAGGGCGCGGGAGCTCGTCACCGTCCATATTGGTGAGAATCAAGGCACCTCCAGAGAAAACTTTCTTAACGACATACGGTCCTTCGTAATTCGGAGCCCACTTGCCCCTAGAATTAGGTTGGAAAGATAATATCTTCTTGAGCACAAGGCCACCTTCTCTGAACTCGCGTGGTCGAACCTTCTTATCAAAAGCCTTCTTCATTCTCTGCTGATACAATTGACCGTGACACAACGCTGTCAATCTCTTCTCTTCAATTAAATTCAACTGATCATATCTACTTTGACACCATTCAGCCTCAGAAAGTTTAGCTTCCATCAACACTCTCAGAGACGGAATCTCAACCTCCACGGGGAGTACTGCTTCCATACCATAAACCAGGGAAAAAGGGGTTGCACCTGTTGAAGTTCGAACTGAAGTACGATATCCATGTAAAGCAAACGGAAGCATTTCATGCCAATCTTTATAAGTTACCACCATCTTCTGGACAATCTTTTTGATATTCTTGTTAGCAGCTTCAACAGCTCCATTCATCTTCGGTCTGTAAGGAGAAGAATTATGATGTTCGATCTTGAACTCTTCACAAAGCTCTCTCATCATCTTGTTATTCAAATTCGAACCATTATCAATGATGATCTTGCTCAGGATACCGTATCGACAAATGATCTGATTCTTGATAAATCTGACTACCACTTGTCTGGTTACATTAGCATAAGATGCTGCTTCCACCCATTTAGTAAAATAATCGATCGCTACCAAGATGAAACGATGACCATTTGAAGCTTTGGGTTCAATCATTCCAATCATATCAATGCCCCACATAGAGAAAGGCCAAGGTGAAGAGATAACATTGAGGAGGGTCGGCGGCACGTGCATCTTGTCCGCATAAATCTGGCATTTATGACATTTCTTCACATATTTGCAACAATCAGATTCCATTGTCATCCAATAGTAACCGGCTCTCAACATCTTTCTAGCCATCGCATGTCCGTTGGCATGAGTGCCAAAGGATCCTTCATGTACTTCTTGCATCAGCATGTCTGCTTCACGTCTGTCTACACATCTGAGCAAGACCATGTCATAATTCCTCTTATATAAAACTTCTTCATTGAGAAAGAAACTGCTTGCTAATCTTCTCAACGTCTTCCTATCTTTATTGGATGCCCCAGGCGGGTACTCTTGAGTTTGAAGAACACGTTTAATGTCATAGAACCACGGTTTGTCGTCGGTAACCTCTTCTACTGAGAACACATGAGAAGGTCTGTCAAGGCGCATAACCAGGATTGTAGGCACATCGTTCCAACCATTCACTTGAAACATTGAAGACAAAGTAGCTAAAGCATCAGCCATTTGGTTTTCATCTCTAGGGATATGATGTAATTCCACTTTGTTGAAGAAGGTTAACAATCTTCTAGCATAGTCTCTGTAAGGGATCAAACCAGGATGACGAGTCTCCCATTCTCCTTTGATTTGATTAATTACCAACGCCGAGTCTCCGTAAATATCAAGAATCTTAATCCTTAGATCCACTGCTTCTTCGAGACCCATAATACATGCCTCATATTCAGCCATGTTGTTCGTGCAGTCAAACTTCAATCTCGCCGTGAACGGGATATGAGTACCTCGGGGAGTGACAATGATTGCCCCAATTCCATTTCCATAAGAGTTCACAACTCCATCAATTATTAAACCCCAATGGGATTCGGGATCAGGTCCTTCTTTGGGTAACGGCTCTTCATAATCTTTAGCTTTCAAGTATATAACATCTTCATCCGGGAAATCAAACTTGATAGATTGATAATCGTCAATTGGTTGGTGAGCCAAATGGTCGGCTAAAATACTCCCTTTGATTGCTTTCTGAGTGTGATACTCAATGTCATATTCGGATAACAACATCTGCCAACGGGCTATTCTTCCAGATAAGGAGGGCTTCTCAAAGATATACTTGATCGGATCCATTTTGGAGATCAACCAAGTGGTGTGGTTAATCATATACTGGCGCAGACGGCGAGCAGCCCAAGCTAAAGCACAACAGGTTTTCTCAAGAAATGAGTATCAAGACTCACAGTCTGTGAATTTCTTACTCAGATAATATACGGCATGTTCCTTTCTTCCAGTCTCATCTTGTTGACGAAGCACACATCCCATAGAGTCTTCCAATATAGTCAGGTACATAATCAAAGGTCTTCCTTCCACCGGAGGAATCAAAATGGGAGGTTCAAGCAAATATTCTTTGATGCTATCAAAAGCTCTCTGAAAATCTTCTGTCCACACACATCCTTGGTTCTTTCGGAGAAGCTTGAAAATCGGTGCACAGGTAGCAGTCATATGAGATATAAATCTAGAGATATAGTTCAGTCTCCCAAGGAATCCTCTTACTTGTTTTTCCGTCTTGGGTGCGGGCATTTCCCGAATAGCTTTGACTTTATCAGGATCTACTTCAATACCTTTCTGACTGATAATGAACCCCAGAAGTCTTCCAGAACGAACACCAAAAGTGCACTTGTTGGGATTCAGACGAAGTTTATACTTTCTCAAGCGCTGGAATAACTTCAACAAGTGTTCCAAATGATCTTCCTCAGTTTGCGATTTGGCAATCATGTCATCCACATACACTTCTATCTCCTTATGCATCATGTCATGGAACAAAGCAGTCATGGCCCTTTGGTATGTTGCACCAGCATTCCTCAAACCAAACGGCATAACCCGATAACAAAATGTTCCCCAAGGTGTAATGAAAGCTTTCTTCTCCATATCTTCTGGTGCCATCTTGATTTGATTGTAACCAGAGAAACCGTCCATGAAAGAAAAGACTTTGAACTTTGCAGTACTGTCGACCAATACGTCAATGTGAGGTAATGGGAAGTCATCCTTTGGGCTAGCTCTGTTCAGATCTCTATAGTCTACACACATTCGAACTTTGCCATCTTTCTTAGCAACAGGCACTATATTGGCTAACCATTGAGGATAGACCGATGTAACAAGGAAACCTGCATTAATCTGCTTCTGAACTTCTTCTTTGATCTTGTCAGCCATATCGGGACGAGTCCTTCTCAACTTCTGCTTAATCGGCGGACATTCAGGTCTCAACGGTAAACGATGCTCCACAATATCGTTGTCCAAACCTGGCATATCTTGGTAGGACCAAGCAAACACATCAACATACTCTTTGAGAAGCTCCAACATTTTCTCTTTGACTTCTGGGATAAGCAATGCTCCGACTTTGACTTCCTTCTTATCCTCTTCATCACCCAAGTTGACCAACTCTAAAGGTTCTTCTAACGGTTGAATGATATTCTCATCATGCTCAAGCAAACGGGAAATTTCAACAGGAACCTCATCACCATCCTCTTCTTCGGCTCTGAACACAGGGAATTCAAAGTTGGGAGAGGGCATAGGATCATTGTTTTCAATGGTTAAGTCATGGATTAATCTGCACATATGATTATGCTTTATTTTAGAAATCGATTTGTGCAAATAAAACAAAAGGTTATTATATTTTCCTATTACTACCAATTAATTTTCATTGCTATTTCCCAGAAAAAATGTGAAAAATAAAACAGTAGTGGACAAAATAACATTTTTATTCATTGAAGGGAAATACTTGAAACAAAGAGCCCAAACATTTCTCTTTTGCCTTGGGCAGAGCAAAAGGATTTATTTTTATCATAGCCCGACACAAAATACTTTTCGCCTTGGGCATAGTGAAAGTTTTTTTTTCAAAAAAACAAAACAAAACATTACTCGGAAATGTGCATCACAACAGGAACATCAACAGTAATCCAGTTTTGGCAAGCCAATCCATGCGTCACAAAATCGGGTAAATCCTCTTCAGACTCGTCCCCTATGATAGCATCAACCTCAGGAGGAGTCGGATGGATAAAACCAGCGCTTCGGAAAATCTCTTGAATCGGACGAGCAACCACCTCCTGCTTGACTCTCGCAGACACGGGACGAAAACCAAGACCTTCTCCAGACTTGTTCTCGGGAAAAGTCAGCACCTGGCCCCATCCTTCAGCCGAACCACTTTCCACCACTCGTCGCGCATCCTCAAAAGAAGAAATAGACGTCCCTTGCTTCTTCACTTCATTCTTGGCAACAGATAGAGCTTGGAACTGGGTTCCAACATCCTCATCAGCATCAATAAAAGAGAAAGATGACAAATGGCTTACCACCATAGCCTGATCTCCACCAATCATCACCAGCTTTCCATGCCTTACGAACTTCAATCTCTGATGGAGCGTGGAAGTGACTGCCCCTGCATCATGGATCCAAGGACGACCTAATAGGCAACTGTAGGAAGCACGAATATCCATTACTTGAAAAGTAATCTGAAAATTATGAGGACCAATTACTATAGGAAGATCTAGTCTTCCTAGAACCATCAAACGCTTTAAAAATTACTCCACTGGGTCTCATGGGAGCACCTTGATATGAGAGTCGAGACAATGTAGTCTTAGGCATTACATTTAACGACGAACCTGTATCTACCAACACACTTGATAAAGTATCATTTCCGCAACTTACTGAGATATGCAAAGCCATATTGTGGTTTCTTCCCTCCTCCGGGAGCTCTTCATCACTGAACCCAAGATTGTTACACGAAGTAATATTTCCCACAATTCCATCAAATTGGTCAACCGTCACATCATGATCCACGAACGCCTGGTCTAAGACCTTCATCAAAGCTTCTCTATGGGCACCAGAATCTCTCAGTAAAGCAAGCAAAGAAATCTTGGAAGGAGTTTGCAAAAGTTGGTCCACAATCTTATATTCACTTCTCTTGATAAGCTTCAGAATCTCATCATCCTCAGGGCGAGGGATAGGTTCATTGGATCGGCCTATCTCAACCCTTGGTTCAACATTTCTCACTGGAATTTCTGCAGGTATGGGCCTCCTAATCTGAACTTCTGGTCTCTTCAAAGGTACTGCTGCAAAGACACGTCCACTTCTCGTAACTCTACTCACATCAGCAATGTTAACAAAAGACGGCCTTGTCGGTATAGGGACTTCTACCCCATTCTCAATCATTGTGGCATTATACTTATACGGTACAGCTTGGTCTGAGTTGTAAGGCACAGGACCAGGTGGATAAATGGTCAAAGGAGCAACAGGTGCAGTCTGAATGTCGTAAACGATCTCTACTGATTCAGGCAAATTGAATCGTGGTATTATAACATTCACTTCATCCTCCGGATCTCTCATATGTAATAGTGATAACTCTCTGGTCTAACAACTTCTGAATATCCTCCTTCACAATAGGGCAATCAACCTCTCTTGAAAAAAATTCACAAACATCATAATCATGCTGATTCCTAACAAAGGCAAGTCTTCTCAAACTCTGGTGTAACCTGATCAACGACTCTCTTATGTGTTCAACTTGAAAAACTCGAAACTTTCCCGGACAACCCTCCACCATATTCACTGAAGCTGCCCCATGTCGAGGCAAAGGATTATCTCTAACATTCGGATTAACATCCTTGAATGACAAGATACCATTCTTAATCAATCTCTGCACGTCCGCCTTTAGAGAAAAACAATTCTCAAGGTTGTGCCCCGACGACCCTTGATGATATTCACAAAACTGATCCGCCTTGTACCACGGAGAAGTACTATTTGGTGCGACAGGAGGAGGCTTTGTCGTTATGAGATTCTTTCTGATAAGAGCAGGGAACAATTCAGTATAAGTCATAGGAATGGCATCGAACTGCGGTTTTCTGGGTGAACGGTTCTGATTGTTGAATGGATAAGCCTGTTGTCGAGGCTGCTGCTGAAATGGCCGTTGTTGAGTTGGTGGGGTTTGATGAGATGGGGTCATCAAAGCTGGGCGGACAGTCGGAGTGACTGCCGCAACGTGAGAGTAACCTCTCCTTGGTCTCCCTGGGAACAATGCGCTGACATCCTGCTCTTTTCTTTTCGGGAAAACACTTCCAAACTTCTTAGTACTGCTAGACGGACTTCCTTCTTTAACCAAACGCCCTTCACGAATCCCTTCCTCTAACCGCATGCCCATGCTTACCATTTCGGTGAAGTCACTGGGTGCGCTAGCGATCATTCTTTCATAGTAAAAGGAACCTAAAGTCTTCAAGAATATCTTCGTCATCTCTTTCTCCTCAAGAGGTGGATAGATTTGAGCAGCAATTTCACGCCACCTCTGGGCGTATTCCTTAAAAGATTCTCTGTCTCTCTGCGACATCGCCCAGAGTTGATCCCTGTCCGGTGCCATGTCAACGTTATACTTATACTGGTGAACAAAGGCTTCGCTAAGATCGTTGAAGTTGCGGATCCGAATACTGTCTAAACCCATATACCACTTTAGAGCAGCACCCGTCAAACTGTCTTGAAAATAATGAATCAACAAGTCATGATCATCGGAATACGTAGACATCTTTCTCACGTACATAGTCAAATGACTTCGAGGACACGAATCACCCTTATATCTTTCAAAGTCTGGCACTTTGAATTTTGCTGGAATCTTGACATTCGGGACTAAACAAAGGTCATGCGTGTTCTTTCCAAAAAAATCCTTCCCCTTTAACGCTCTAAGCTCCTTCTGCATTTCTTGGAACTGATCTTGAAATTCTTCCATTCTATCAAAAAGACCCAAACTTTCAGCAGGCTCGGCAGGATAAGTAGGTTCATTCAAGTATGGCACGGAGTGGACCACAGGAGCGACAGTTGTCATTACCGGTTGCAGAAAAGGTGTTACAGACGGGATTACTGGCGGCATGGCAGTTGTCTCTGGCTGAGGAAGAGACAAAGCAGGTTGAAACAAAGGCTGTACGGCAGGCTGATACCCCTCTGGCACAAAGTTGTAAGGCATTCCCCACGGAAAGCCTTTCGGCATCTGATGTTGAAGCGGAGAGTTGATTTGAGTCACGGATGTTGGAACGGTGACAATCTCGGAAACCACAGTAGTTGAAGTCTGAATCTTAGCAGCCGTAGTCGATGGCTGATTCTGAACAGCCATCAAACTTTCCACTAGCGCAGTTAACTTTTCCATACCGACACGAAGGGTAGCGACCTCCCCACGAAGCTCATGATTTTCCTGTTCCAGATCTTCCATTTTCCTCTGACGATTGGCTCGAGTGTCGTATCGATGAGACATCTTGACAACCCTTTAGAGTGGAAAAAGAAACAAGGATAAGACTCTAGAAAACATGTGAAGTGGAATGTCGGATGATGCATGATATGTGATGCAAATGATGATTCATTTTAATAGTTTTTCAAGGAACTTCGATAATTTTGCACACATCAATGGTAAAGGAATTTGGAATAACAAAAACTCAATCCATTAATCAAAAATAGTAAATTACAACTTACAACTTTGGAATAACAAAACAATAAATTACAACTTTGGGATAACAACCCAATAATAAAAGCAGTAAACTACAACTTTGGAACATGAAGCCCATAATAAAGCAATAATTTACAACTTCGGAACATGAAGTCCATAATAAAACAGTAAATTACATCTTTGGAACATGAAGCCCATAATAAAACAGTAAATTACAACTTTGGAACATGAAGCCCATAATAAAATAGTAAATTACAACTTTGGAACATGAAGCCCTTTTACAGAGTTTTACAAAATGACATCAGTAAAAATAAAAACTAAGAACTAAAGATCACTCAGAATCATCAGATGAAGGACCAAATTCCAACTGTAACCGGAGCTTCTTGATCTTCTCTTCATAAAAGTCTTCCATCTCTTTCTTCTCAGCTACCAGTCGATCAACGATTTCCTTTTGCGGATTAGGAACAAGAGCAATGCTTACCGAACCTTCCTTCTTTCTCTTCCTTTCACTAGCATACTTCTTCAGTAAAGCATCCTTTTGACGAAGCTTCTCATAATGATAAACGAACCAGCCGTCTTGAATAAAGAGTAAATCCTCCTTTTCCTTTAGTTGTCGAGCTAGGACCCGATTCTCATATTCAGACATATTATACTTTTCTTTCCAAGCATCTCTCTCGGACTTCACCCTGGCGAAATTTCCTTGGTATTCTCCTATATTCGCGATAGGGATAACAACAGATGATGATGCAACGGTAGGGAATAAAGGTTTCTCAAGTTTATAGGGCATCTTGAGAGCACAAGCCCTAGCACGGACCCATTGTAGGTAAGGTTCCAAAGAAACGACACCCATATGTCCTAACATATCTCTCCCTTTCCTATGGATGTGGCGCCAAGCTCCTTCGATCTCCCTCTTAGCTGCCTGATGATCTTGTCCTTCCTGTAGAAAGAAACCACTCACATGGATGTTGTTCGGCTTGTCCCTCATCGGGTATCCAAACTGACGGCGCGCGAGAACAGGGTTATAGTTAATTCCACCTTTCGTACCAAGAAGAGGCACGTTAGGAAAAGCACCACAGCTATCGATAATCTTCACGTCATAGTAAACTCGATTATACCAATCAATGTCGAAATGAGTGAGAGCCATAATCTTTGGCGCCCAACGCGGCTCCTTCTCGAGATCCCAGAAAACATCAGACCCAGGTAGATGCGAAACATACCACTGATACAGCAACGGTGCACAACAAATAATCATCCCTCCTTGATAAGAGTTTCGAAGATGGATGGAGTAGTAGGTATCTCCTAGCAGCGTAGGGACCGGATTTCCAATCAAGAAAATTCTGATGGCGTTGATATCCACAAACTTATCAACGTTAGGGAACAAGAATAGACCATAAGCGAGTAAAGCAAAGACGTCTTCAAAGGCAATAGTATCTTTTATCTCAGCGAAATTACGAGCTTTCCTCAACAAAAACTACGCAGACAAGCCTCGGAGATAGAGGAGAACATGACAAGTGGGTGATGGTCGCTATCTCGTGAGATTTGGGTTCCTCTTCTAAGCCAGAAAAAGGAACACAGTCGGTGATCGGCAAACCAAGTATGTAGGAGTACTCTTCTAAGGTGGGCATCAACTGGTAATCCGGAAAGGTGAAACATCGGTACAAGGGATCGTAGAATTGAACCAACGTATTAAGAATGCCTTCCTTCATCTTGCGCTTCATGAGAGGTATAATGGACCCATACTTTTTCTGAAAATCCTTCGGATTCTTGATCTCAGGAATTAAACTCTTCAGTTCTTCAATCTCGGGCTCCTTAAAACTAAAACTTCGAGTGTTTCTCCTTCCAAATTCCATAATAACCTGAGATGTCTGCAAAAATCATTCCTAAGTTCCTTGAAAAATAAGTTTTCTACAAAAATATTGATGAATGCATGAATGAATGATAATGCAACAGTTACACACAAGTTTGCAAACATGGGGTTCAAAGGTTCAACGTTTCAGCATGGAGTTGAGGGTAAAGCCCACCCAAAGGTATGTACTAATGGTTCAATCACACCTATAAGACAAGGTTCTAAGAGTTCCCAGAGTCTACATTCCTCCTTCGGATATTACCAACGTCTTGATTACTCAATAATTAGCAATATTCTCAAGAGAAACTCGTCCGAGCGTAGCATCGCGTAACAACTACTTCTGAATTACTCTGTTATAGTCTCCGCGCTACACCTAAAAAGGCCAAGATGGGTTAGGGTTCTACGGTCCTCAATTTCTCTGGCTCCTAGGTCGAAAATAATAATGTCTTCCCGATTACTCGGTAAACAAATATTAAGTTCAAGAGGGCCTTCCATTGAGTGGGGGATCTCATGCCTCCTTCTTCGGGATTACTCCCTCAAAGTTAACATGACTGTACCGCCCGTCCTATTCTTAAGTGTAACTTAATCCGGGTATAGGATTCGTCCTTTGCAAAAAACCCAAACACCCCAATTTAAACACATAATCAAACAAATCAAATAATAATAAAACAGATAAAACAAATTAGGCTTAACCCACTTAGGGATGGACCAGCAAGAGGTCAATCTGTCCCCAGCAGAGTCGCCAATTCTGTAGCAATAAAAAATGTAGCGGGGTAAATCGGAGATCGAATTATTGATTAATTCGTCTCACAAAAGCAAGAGTCGCCATCGCGCTTTATTATTTCCAAGGGAAAAGGGAAAAGAGCGAAATAAAACCCTAAATATGTAATGTAAAATAATACTTTTTTAAAAGTAATAAAAATACAAGGTGTTTTTGAAAAGAGATCTATGGTTCGGGGGTTGGTTATACAATGGGAAGGTATTAGCACCCAATGTATCTATAGTACTCTATAGGAACCTTTTGAAATATCTGTTTATAAAAATTCGTTTGTTTGATCGAAATAAATTGTTTTGGCCGAAAAGGGGTACGGACGGGTTTTTGAAGGTGCGACGACCTAATGTCGAAGTTTTGGCTTAAAAGGTATAAGTTTTGAAAAGATTGATATTTGGGGAAAAATTGTCTTAAGTTTTAATGAAATGCAAATATTCGCGTGATTGGATTTGAGGACATGAAGTCAACAAATTTAATCGTTTTTCCGTTGGATTCAGAAGTAAACGGAATAAACAAGTAACGACAAAATAATTAAACAGAAATTTGTGCGGATGATGATTAAATAGCAACAATTAAATAATAGACTAAATGGTGTGAACATGCATTTTTTAGATTTTGTTTAATATTAATAACGCAAGAGAATTAATTAAATAAAATGTTTTTCTTTAGTTCTTAAATTCTATTTTTCTTTATGCTTCTTCAATATTAATATAAGGTGTTATTTAAGAATTATTGAATAACTCTAAACCAAATTAAGAATTAAAAGCTATTTAACTAAGCCTAAATAAAAAATACTAAAATTACTAGATTAAACCTAAAGTTAAACTAATAAAATTGATCAAATATTAAAATTGTTTTCATTAAATTATCTATTATTTAATTAAGTTTTACTAATTAACTAAGTTGATAACAATAAAAAAAAAAGAAACAAACTAAAGAAGGCTAATAGAAAAGGGAGATGGCCAAAAAATAAAAGGGGGGTAAACAATAATAAGCAAGTGGGCTAAATGGTTTTGAGAGGGCCCAACTCAGAAGCGACAGAAACGGGGGTGTATCCTGTGGGAATTCGTTGGGCTAGGCAGGAAACGGGATTAAGTCCATACGTTATTTCATAATTTGTTGTTTTAGGGGTTAAACGCTTTGTTCAGTTTTGGAAAAGGGATTAGGGTTTGGTTACGCAGCGTCGTTCTTCCTCTCGCTCACGCGTTCGTCTTCTTCGATCTCTCTTCGTCTTCCTCATGCTTGCTTCTACGCTTTCCCAGCCCAAGGCCACCAGCATTCTCCACCTCTTCTTCCCTCCAACGACATTGTTATGGCGATTGATTTAAGGTGATTTCGTCCTTTTTTAATTCGTTAGGGTTTTGTTACAAATTGCCTGTTTATGATTTTTTATGTCCATTTCTGATTCTTATTCTCTATTGCAATGATTATTTGAGGTATTGAAAGAGAAGAAGGATAAAAAAAAAATTACCCTTGGAGATGGAGGAGGGAGGCTGGAGCGTGCGTAGGAGGCCAAGGCGCGAGGAAACGGCGGAGGCGTGCTAGCTACTTGACCCTGGTACTTCGTTCTTACTTCTTTATTTTTGGGGTTTTGATGATGATGGTGAAAACCTAGCTTCTGAATACATTTGATTTTTTTCTCTTCTCCCTTGCTGTACCCTTTGCGTTGCCTTTGTTAGATGCCTTATTGAGTTGCCTAATGATGAGATTCTGAAGGCCTTGACGCTTGAATATGCTACTGTTGAAATGCTTCCATTTTGATTAGCTTTTCTCTTCTTCTTTCTGACTTCTGTTGCCTTTTTTTGCGTTTTCCTATGATGATAACTTCTGAGGTTTTCCTGTATGCTTGAGTTTGGACATGATTTGATAAAAGTTTGCCTTGTTGTGGTATTTTGCTTTGGTGGGATTGACAGGTTTTTAGGTTGTGGCCTTAGAACTGGTTTTGCGGGTTTGGCGTTGACATGGTTTTTGATATTGTCTTAGGCCAAAGTTATTGGTTTTCTTTTTAGGCCTTTGAACTGGTTTTGGTAAGGCTTGAACAGGCTTGATGATGGTTATGCAGGTTAATGGTTTAGACCATATTGTTTTTGCTTTTTTCTGGTTTTTCTGCAGATTATGGAAATAGGTTTTGGTTTGACAGTAGGTGGAAGATTATGCAGGTTAATGGTTTTTAGGCCATAAGGCGGCAGGTTTGGAATGGTTTTTGGTTTTAGTTTTCGGTTATGGTTGATGGTGTTTTGCTTAGAGCCTTTGAAGACTGACTTGTATTTTTGTTTTTTGACAGTTTTTGAGTTGGTTTGAGGGTTTGGGAAACAGGTTGAACTCTCCTTTTTGAAAGGGTTTTTTTGGTTGTTGTTATAACAGTTGCTGGCTTCCCTCTTGGAGGTTTTTGTTAGCAGGTTGTATATTTTTAATTTTTTTTTTGATGCCTCTGCACTTCCTACTGTTTTATCAGTTTTGTTTCTATTCTTCTTTCATGCTTTCTTATTTCCTACTGTATGCTGCTGCAGTTTGTTTTGTATCTCTTCCTGCCTAAACCAAAACCTGCAAAACCATACTTCTATCTCTCTTCTCTCTCTTAGTACAATTTGATACATTAAAATGATGTATGTTGTACTTGTTCTGAAATAGCATAGGCTGGAAAATGATGAGAATAGAAAGATTTCATGCTTGCATATATGGTTTAAACTGCACACTTTCTCTCTTTGTCTTGCATGGGAGCCTATGTTTTTGGCCTCTTCCCATATCTTGCATGTTTACGTTGGAATGCTTTGAAAGAAATTGCATATTGGTTTTGAAAAATGCATATGTTGTTGCTATGCTTTTTGAAATATGCATTTGGCTTTTGAAATGAAATGATTTGAGATTGTGCAGTTTACAATTAAAATGCAATTTTGACAAAAGAAATGAATTTGTGCATATTTAAATTTGTGCAGTTTATTTTTTGAAAATAAAATTCATCCCTTTTTGTGAACCGGGAGAAATCCCGCGATTTGCAAAAAGGGTAAAAACTGATTCCATCCGTTTGCTTTTAATGATGAACACTAAAAATAATTTTCTGCTTTTAATTATTTATTTATTTCTGACTTTTTCTTTTAATTGTTTGCAGGTAAAAAATCAAATGAGCAATTGGATAGAAGATGAAGGTTTTAGAACTTAGGAAAAAAATAGGATAGTTTTTATTTCATTTTAAACTTTTTATGTAATTGTCATTATAAATACTTTGTACAATAGTACTTAAACAACAATTGTAATAATTAGAATAGAGATGAATAAAAAATTCTATTATTTACCAATTAATTCTTTTCCTTTCTAATTGTTTATTTATCGTTTATAATTCTTTAAATTATATAATAACTTAAAATCAATTTCAATTACTTAAATTCAGAATAATAAACAAATAAATAAACATCATTGATCAATTGATAACTTCAATTATTTACTTCATTATTTTTAATTCTTCTAAATTATAATAACTGAAAATAAAATTTCAACTATTTAAACTTAGAACAATAAATAATTAAATAAACATTGTTTGGTCAATTAATAAACTCTTTTCAAATGTTTATTTCATTATTCATAAATCTTTAAATTATAGAATAACTGAAAATAGATTCCAATTATTTAAATTTAAGATAATAAATAATTAATAAACATTGTTTGATCATTGATCGATTAATAAATTTAGCGTTAAAAAATAAACAGCTCTCGACCCGAAAAAGTTATGAATTTTTAAAAATCAATAGATCAAAACGCTTGCAATGTAATGATACAGATGGGAGATGGTATCTTAGGTCAAAATTTGGGGTACAACAGACACAATCATGGTTGCACTTATAGAGGATGCCATTGCTCAGGAAGAACTTGGCAGCAAATTTCCTTAGGAACTTCTTGTCATTCATGGAAGCTCCTTCTGAATATTCTTTAGTCTGGAGATACCTTTTGATTTCGTGAAACCAGGGTTGTTCCACTACTTCCTCAGTATTAATCTCATGACAATGCGCAGGTTCATCCATTCGCTCGACGGTGATTTGGGGAGCCTCGTTATCCCAATTGAGTTTAAACATAGAAGACATTGTGGCCAGAGCATCCGCTAGCTGATTCTCTTCTCGCGGGAAATGCTCGAAGGTAATTTGCTCGAAATGAGGCAACAATGTCAGGACATGTTCTCTGTATGGGATAAGATTAGGATGTTTAGTATCCCACTCTCCTTTGATTTGACTGATAACCAAAGCCGAGTCCCCAAATACGATCAAAGATTTGATCCCCAAGTCTATAGCCGCCTTGAGACCAAAGATGCAAGCTTCATATTCCGCCATGTTGTTTGTGCAGCTGAAGCAGAGTCGAGCCGTGAAAGGAGTGTGACAACCTTCTGGGGAAATGAGTACCGCACCGATACCGTTTCCAAGTGCATTTGAAGCACCATCAAAGTACAGGGTCCATCGGGATCCCTTTTTGGGTCCGTCATACGGTCCGTTACCTTCAATGTTGTCCAAATTCATGATGTCCTCGTCCGGGAAGTCAAATATCATGGATTGATAATCTTCGATAGCCTGATGAGCCAGATGATCAGCTAGTACACTCCCTTTTATAGCTTTTTGAGTGGTGTACTGGATGTCATACTCTGTTAGGATCATTTGCCATCTAGTTATTCTTCCAGATAAAGCAGGCTTTTCGAAGATATACTTGATAGGATCCATTTTGGAAATCAACAAGGTGGTATGAGTCAACATATACTGCCTTAGTCGGCGAGCAGCCCATACCAAAGCGCAGCAAGTTTTCTCAAGCAGTGAGTAGCGAGTCTCACAGTCGGTAAACTTTTTGCTAAGGTAATAAATAGCATGCTATTTTCGACCAGACTCGTCATGCTGGCCCAAAACACACCCCATTGAGTTATCCAAGACGGTCAGATACATGATCAATGGTCTTCCTTCGACAGGAGGCATCAGAATAGGAGGTTCTAGCAAATACTCCTTGATCTTATCAAAAGCAGCTTGGCAATCGTCATTCCACTCGACTACCTGATCCTTCTTTAATAATTTGAAAATTGGCTCACAGGTAGAAGTTAGATGAGAGATGAATCTGGCAATATAGTTCAAGCGCCCCAAGAACCCTCTAACCTCCTTTTCAGTACGGGGAGCAGGCATCTCTTGTATTGCTTTCACTTTTGCTGGATCGACTTCAATGCCTTTGTTGCTGACAATAAACCCTAGAAGTTTACCAGACCTAACCCCAAAAGTGAATTTACTTGGATTCAGCCTGAGTTTGTACTCTTTCAACTTGGAAAACAGCTTTTCCAGGTGTTCAAGGTGTTCCTCCTCCGTTTGTGACCGAGCTATCATATCGTCTACGTAAACTTCGATCTCATGATGTATCATATCATGAAATAAAGCTACCATGGCGCGTTGATAAGTTGCCCCCGCGTTCTTCAGTCCGAACGGCATCACCTTGTAACAGAAAGTACCCCATTGTGTAACAAAGGTTGTTTTCTCCATGTCCTCGGGGGCCATTTTAATTTGGTTGTAGCCCGAGAATCCATCCATGAAGGAAAACACTTTGTGCTGAGCTGTGTTGTCAATCAGAATGTCAATGTGCGGTAGCGGAAAATCATCCTTGGGGCTGGCCCTATTCAAATCCCGGTAGTCTACACACATCCTGACCTTGCCATCTTTTTTATGAACTGGCACAATGTTAGCAACCCATCGTGGATAGGATGTAACAGCCAGAAAGCCAACGTTGAATTGTTTCATCACTTCTGCTTTAATCTTCTCAGACATGTCAGGCCTCATTCGGCGGACTTTTTGCTTGATCGGTGGATAATCCTCTCTTGTAGGGAGACGGTGAACCACGATGTCGGTGTCTAAACCCGACATGTCTTCGTAAGACCAGGCGAAGATTTCAACGTACTCATTTAACAGCCGTATGAGGCGCTCCTTGACACTTTGTTCCAGATTGGCACCCACTTGTACTTCCTTCCGGTCTTCCTCTGTTCCTAAGTTGACGGTTTCCACCAACTCTTCGTGAGGCAAGATGGCCCTTTCCTCTTGCTGTAAAAGTCTGGCCAGCTCTCCTGGTACTTCACAACCTTCGTCATCTTCATACTCAACCTGATTGACCAGATATTCCGAGTTATAGAAGGACATAGCAGAATAGTCACCCATAGAATCCAGAGTGGATGGGTACCTGCATTCGTGAGCGTGGGTGTGTGTAAGGGATAGCCATCTTTAAACAAAAAATGAAAAAAGGAAAGAAAATGAACACAACAGTTTATCGATGAAAAATGTCCAATGAATCATTAAACATGGCATATGGATATGAAGATAATCAAAACCCTTACAAATGGACCTACATGCCCCGGGAAAGGCAAGAGGTGAAAAAGTAGTGTACGGATTGTTCAAAAGTAATTATTACAGACCAAAGGAAATGTTTGACAGATAATTACTGATTAATAAAAGTAATGGGGACAAAGTCCTTTGCCTCCCAATTGTGTAGTCCCCCTTCGATGGTCGGGTAGATCCAATCTTCAATGTTGGCCCCTTCGTGTTCACCTTCTAAAGCATTGATCCCATAAGGAGAGATCTTGATGGGTGCTCTTTCAACCTTTGAGCGGCGCATAGCTTTCTGTCCCGCAGCAGTGAATCCTAAACCATACTTGTCTGTTTTGTGAGGAATGTCCGGCAACTGCCCCCATGTTGAGCTCTTCCCTTCCTTCATTGCGGCCTTCGCGTCTTTTAGAGATGCCATCCTGGCCATCTGCTTTGGTACCTCCGCTACCACTTTTGCTACTTCCACCTTAGGAGAGACTTCCTCGAAGTGCTGGAATGGTGTCTCAATGAATTCACCTTCTACCTCTACATATCGGAAAGAGTTCAGGTGGATGATCATATACTCCTCTTCACCGTGGACGGTTATGATCTTTCCTTTGATAGGGTACTTCAGCATTTGATGTAGGGAAGAGGTGACTGCCCCAGCATTGTGTATCCATGGTCTCCCCAATAAGCAAGAGTATGACGGACGGATGTCCATCACATAGAAAGTTGAGGGGAAAATCTCTGTGCCAACCTTAATGGGAATGTCTACCTCCCCATGTACCATTCTCTTTGACCCGTCAAACGCCCTTACAATGATGTTACTTGGCCTTAAATCCAAACCTTCACAGTCTAAACGGTCGAGGGCCTTCTTAGGCAGTACGTTCAGAGAAGAACCAGTATCGACTAGAACATGGGCCAGAGTAGTCCCCTGGCATTCTACTGACACATGTAACGCATCGTTGTGTTTTCTTCCTTTTGAAGTTAAGTCAGCATCAGAGAAACCTAAACCGTTGTCTGCTGTAAGACTGGCTACACAGTTTTGGAATTGGTCGGCAGAGGTTTCCTGGGGTACATGGGCTGTCTTCAGGAATTTTATCAATGCTTTGGCGTGCGCCTCTGAACAAAGTAGCAATGCTAACATGGAGATTTTCGAGGGGGTTTGCCCCAGTTGTTCTACCACGTCATAATCACTCTTTTTAATTATCTTCAAGATCTCCTCCATCTCTTTCTTAGAGGTTTCCGGGATGTCCAAAGGTTGAGCCCTCGTCCTGACGAGCTCACTTTGGATCCCTTTACCCTTATCAGCAGAAGTAGGAGGGACAACAACAGGAACAACAGCATCTTCAATCAATGGAGTTCTGGCGGAAAGTTTTACGTGTGCAGGAATAACTTTGGCGGCAGATGAGGGTCCAAAGATTGCCTTTGGGGGAGCAATCTCTGGAGAAAATATTCTCCCACTTCGGGTGATCTTGCTTGTGCCGGCAATGTTTCCAATGCTGGCATCTTCTTCATCAGAGCTTCCTTCGGTTATTTCAACTTGTTTAATACCATGGTAGTAGATTTCTCCACCGTAATTCCATGGTATTGACTTTTCAGAACTGTAGGGGACAGGCCCTGGCATAGTTATCTTCAGAGGAACAGACTTTGTAGCAGATGTAATCTTAACAGGCTTTCTGACGGCCTTGGAAAGATTGGCGTGAATGGTGATAATTGAGACATCTTCGGTAGGGGTTGGAATAGCAGAAACTTTTTCAAACAGAATTTGTTGACTGTACATCAGGCCTTGGATGCCTTTCTTCAGTAACGGGCAGTCAATTGGCAGAGAGTAACAACAATAGCAGTCTTATTTGCATCTCGGGAAAATCCCGGCCTTTAACAGATTTAACTTGATGGTTAACAGCGGAGTTATCAGGTCATTGACATCAGAAACATACAAATCCTCCTCAATAGCATGGACATTTTGACCGTGCTTCGGCATCGGAGCAGATATCACGTTTGGTTTCTCTGAAGCATTGAACTCCACCTCTTTCGCATCTATCAAGTCTTGAATTTTATTTTTCAGCGCCCAACAATTATTTGTGTCATGTCTGACGCTATCAGAATGGTAGGCGCATTTGGCATTGGCATTGTAGGCTGGTGAGGTTGTATTCACATTTTTCGGCGCTTCTTTGATATTTGTGAGATTCAGCTTTAACAAGTGTGGAAGAACTTGCGCGGGCGTCATATTAATGCGGGTGAACTGCCGTGGTGGCCGTTCTCCCCATTGCTGTTTAGGTCTGGACGGGTTATTGCGAGGCTGATCATTTGGTGGATTTTGGATCATTACGGCCCCCACAGTCGGCATGCGCTCACTTCTTCCTGCTCCCCTTTGAGAATACACAACATTTGTTTCTTTCTTCGCTGGAAATGGTTTCTTAGCAATCGTAGATGCAGAGGCATCCTTCTGAATCTTCCCATTCTTGATACTGGCTTCTACCCGCTCGCCAGTCAGAATTAATTTAGTAAACCCCGAGGAAGAGCTACCGATCAGATGATTAAAGAATGGACCAGACAGAGTCCCAAGGATCATATCAACAAGTTCTCTATCGGAAAGAGGAGGCTGTACCCTTCCAGCCAGATCGCGCCACTTCTTGGCGTATTCCTTAAATCCCTCACCTGAGGCCATTCCCATACTCTGCAGCTGAGTGCGGGTTGGTGCCAAGTCAGAGTTATACTGATATTGGCGATAAAAAGCAGCTGCCAGATCCTCCCAACTACGTATCTCCGACCTTTCCAGCTTATAAAACCAGTCTAACTGAGTTCCAGATAGGCTATCTTGAAAGAAATGTACCCAAAGGTTTCTGTCAGATGTGTGAGGTTGGATTCTTCAGACATATGACCTTAGGTGCATTTTTGGGCAAGACAGCCCATCATATCTTGCAAAAACTGGCACTTTAAACTTAGGGGGGATCACAATTCCGGCGATTAATCCCAAATCTTCGAAATCTAAGCCTGGAACTCTCTGCAGCTCCATAGCTGCCAACCTGTCCTCCAAACTCTTGTACTTGTCATCGGTCGGCGGGTATTGTTGTTCTGAGTAGTCTTCGTCTTCTTCAGCATCTTCTTCAGTTTTGGATTCGGAAGGTACCGCGACCCCTTTTCCTTTACTGTTTTCTTCTTCGGATGCGGAAGGAAATTCAAGAACCCTTCTGGCTTCACCTTCAAACCTTCTCCCCAAGGTAGCCACCCCGACTCTCTTCTTCTTCTTCTTTACTTGGTCTTTGTTCCCAAGCAGGGTTTTCAGATCCTCCTGACCCTTAGCCAAGGTTATCAGGAGTTGTTGAAACTGTGCATTCTGAGACTGCAAGTCCTTGACCGTCTGTTCGAGATCCATCTTACTGAAATAAACAGCAGAAAGATAAGGAAACCTGGTGTGGAGACCTGCTTATGCACATGATGAATGGTATGCTTATGTATGCAATGCATTCAAGGATTTAGAAAGTTCAAAATTGTTGCAAACAAAAAGAACGCACGTCATATTAATTAAGAAGAAATTTGTTAGTACATAAATGCCCCATGGGCCAAATATTACAAAACTTCTAAAGGTAAAAAGACGTTGCGCATCCTCTTTGGTGCGATGTAGGTGTTGAGGGACTCTTCCTCATGGAGTCGGCGGGTGAGCTCTAAAACCTTCTTCTCACTGGCGTAGAAGCTGGCTTCAAAAGTGTTCCGTTCCTCCTTGAGTTGGATCCAACTCTTCTGCATCTCCTCCCACGATGTAGGCATGTCAGGATATAGGATGGTATAGGGAACCTCTCCTTCCGTAATGGGATCTTTAATCACAGGGAGAACATGAGGATAAGGCATCATTAGACTCTGGGCCCGGGTTCGTACCCACTTGAGATAAGGCTCAAGAGGGATGGATTTCTTGTGCCCCAGTGTCTTGCTGTCAACCTTATTAGGCATCCTCCAAGCTATGATGAACCTTTGGCGAAGTCCTTGTGCATCGTTGTGAAGTCAAAAACTAGGTCAGGAATCAACATGTCATGAGGGCCATCCCTCCGTGCATATCCAAATTGTCTCAAGGCTAGACAAGGATTGTAGGTAATACCTCCTCTAATGCCAAGCAATGGAACATTAGGGAATTCTCCATAACGATCGACGATGATGACATTTTCTCTGGACCGAGAACACCAATGTACATCAGAGTGAGTAAGGGTCATCAACCGTTGTGACCACCTTAGGCCTTGGTCATTCTTCAAGACAGATTGTGGAAGGTGCAAAATAAACCACCTTACAAGGAGGGGAGTACAGCACATGAGAACACCCCTCTTTCTCATTGTTCGAGTGTAAAATGAGTGAAGAATGTCCCCAAGCAATGTTCGTACTGGATTTCTGGATAAGAAGATTTTGACGGTGTTGACATCTACAAGCTGATCAGGATTTGGGAACAAGACCAACCCATAGATAAGGAGGGCTACAATTTCTTCAAAGGCTTGTAGGTCCAATGAATTCCAACATTCTTGTGCTTTCTCAAACAAGAATTTTGCTAAGAAGCCTTTGACACCGCTTCTAGTTTCCCAATGCCCCTTGATGTCAGATGGTTGCAAGTGCAGGGCTTGAGCAACATCTTCAGGCCTTGGTTCCTTTTCCGTACCGTTGAAAGGTAGTTGATTAAGGATAGGAATTCTCAAGAGTTGAGAGAATTCCTCCAAAGTGGGCACCAACTGGTAGTCGGGGAAAGTGAAATAGTGGTGAAGAGGGTCAAAGAACTGGAACAGCACCTTCATCATGTCCTCTTCAATGTTGGTGTTTACTAAGCTGAGCAGTCTACCATGTCTTTCACTGAAGGGAGAGCTTTCCGGAATTCTTGATGTGAGCTCCTTGAGTTGAGGAGGAATTCTCACAAGGTTGACTTGGATGGTTTTCCTGCGAGGAATTTCCATGACCTACAAAACAAGAACAAAGATGAAGATCCAAACCCTTGAAATGGTTAGTATATGCATATGATGCTTTATGATGTTTATGATGTATGCACAAACATATGTACAAGCAATTCACACCAAACCCTAGTTTCAGGCTTGCATGAGGTTTCATAGGTAAGTACCCTCTTGAGTGTAGTTGGCTTAAAAACCTGTCCTATAAATAGTAACCGGGTTCTAAGGAGCTCAATATCACGGGATTGTTTTCATCATTCATTGTTTTGGTTTAGCCACTTAACTAGCGACCAAAATATTCCAAGAAAACAACCCTCAATGAGTGTAGTATCGAGTATCTACCAACTTCGGACTGCACCAAAGCCGGCCATCTCACTACCCCTAATAAAAGGCCAAGATGGTCAAGTAAGGTTCTAGGTCATTAGTGCTTAGTGACATCACTCAGCGGCCCCGTACTCTCCTTGATTGAACTCAAGGGTTACCGGTACTCACAAATATGTCGCACTAATATAGCTATTGCTTCAACCATGTCGGTATACCCCGCACAATTTCCACAACGTATTTCTATCTATGAATGTTTCCCAAATCCGGGTGTAGGATTTCAAGCCCAAACAAGAGAACCACAAAGATAAATCAAACAAAGAAAATAATTAATCATGCAAGAGGGTGATCTAAAAGCCCTAAGGTAACCCCACTTTTAAATTTCTCCCCAGCAGAGTCGCCAGTTCTGTGATACGGTGGGAGAACTGACTATGGTTTTGCGTTTGTTTTCGCAAATGTTTCGGTTGAGCAAGAGTCGCCACTGACTTTTTATTTCATCCTAAGGAAAGGTTAAAAAGCACAGCAAAAACCTTTGAGATATTTTCTTAGGTTCAGGGAGTAGATTATAGAAAGGGAAGGTATTAGCACCCTTTCTATCCATGGTTATCCATGGGCTCTTAGTTACTTTCTTAGATCACTTGCCTTGCATTTTTAATTTTTTGAAATGGTGCTTTCAATTGTTTGAAATGGTGCTTTATATGTGTGTTTGAAAATGTTTTGAAAAGAGGCCATTGTTGTGACAACCTTTGTAATGATCCATGTTGGGATGTATACAAAGGTGTATGTCTTTTGAAAAGGTTTTCAATGTTTTTGGAAATTGTTTTTGAAAATGTATTGTGGAGTGTGGTTTTGAAAAATAGGCAAGGGTTTTTGTTTTGCAAGTTGGCAAGTAACCAAGAGCTATCTACCCTAAATTTCTCAAAGATCTTTGCTATGTTTTAACCCTTTTAACAATTTTGTTCCACCATTGTATTTGGTGGACAATCTTGTGTTAGGATGTTAACGGGACGGGTGCGGGTCATCGTTTAGACCATGATTGCAATGGTGCCAAGTATCTTTGGGCAATTTTTCCTTTAGGGACTTGATCATTTTTTAGGCAACTTTCAAAAGCGTCATCGAGGGACTATGATCATTTGATTGTTTTGTTTTTGCCAAAGATACCTAACATGCAATATGGCCCATTTTTGAAGGCAACAAGTGGAGTACCCTAGGGGTGCAAGTGTGATTGTGTATTGATTTCATGCATTTGTCTTGTATTAGGTTAAACTATTTTTGGTTAATTTTGCATACAAAACCCTAATTCTAACATGGCATAATTAGAAAGCTTTTAAATGCGAAAAATAAAAGGTCCTAAGTTATTACAACATAATATATGGGATGGGAGGTACAAATGTTCAAATGGGGGTATTTTAGCAAGAAATTAAACCTAAACTATTACATCCAAATTTGAATTATACAAATTATTTAATATACAATAATTAAATGAAAAATGCAAATATAATAAATTTGCAAGATGCAAAAAATGGTTTTTGATATGTATGGAAAAAGTATTTTTTATGGATTAAATAAACAAAAATAAAATTAATTAATTTTTGGTATTTTTATACATTTAGGGCAAAACCCTAATTTTTATGAATAAAAGGTATCTATTATATAATATATGCAATATTTATTAATTATGTACAAAAAATAAATAAAAGAAGGTATATTGTAAAAAAAGTATTTTTGAGGTCAAAATATTAATAAAATAAAATATATTAATTCTTTGTATTTTCCCTAAATATATTAATAAATATACATGTATTTACATTATTTATTAAATATATATTATATGTACAAAAAATAAAATATTTAATGTTATAAAAAAAATATATTTATTATAAAATGTTTTCAAGAGATAACATAAAAATAAAAAATCAGAAATAAAACAAGTTTGTATTGTTTTTTAGTATTTTAAAATAAAAGTATACTTATTTATTTATTTACAAAACTAAATAAAGGCAAATAAATATCAAAATAAATGCAAAAAATATGGGAAAAATAATTTTAATATTTTTTATGCTTTGTCAACAATAAATAAGTCAGAAACAAAAATCAAAAGTCAAAAATAATGAAAATAAAATGCAATGGGCCAAGGAGGTGCAAATGTGAAATAGTGGTGTGAAAAGAAAAAACAAATCTCAGGCCCAGCCCAAGACTCTGTCTTCTTCAACCTTCAGCTTCTTTGAACAAAACGCGTGCCTCTGCTATCTCAAGATCCTTGGACTTTTAGCACAAACTCACAACATGAAAAATGTTAAGCATCAAGCCACGATTCCAGACATATAAAAAACTTAACCTAACTCTCAGAAATGAGAGAGAATTTCTCCATCCCTAATTCTTAAACTAAGTTTTTGTCAATGTTCAGGTTCAAAGTACTCTCAGCATATGCAATATAAATGGAAAGTAAAGATATGTATGGCTTCAGGTACATGAGTAGAACATTTTTCATTCACAAACTTAGAGCTAACTCTTCCTATATTGAGAGATAGAAGTTCATGAACTTACCTGTTCAGCTTGGACCGTGTCTGACAATGGAGGCACCTTCAAGGCAAAATGAGGATTGTACAGCTTGCTTGAAGTTCAGAGATGATATTCCAACCTTTAGTTTGCTTTGAAACCAAATGAATCAAGCTATAGCAATCCACTTGCAAGACAGAAAATGTGAAAATGGTGAAGTTGGTTAGAGGTGTTACAGTCTGCTTCCAAGGCTTGGGACAGTTTGTATGGATGGTAGGGAATGTGTTTGAACTGGTTTGGATGAAAATGCACGAGTGGATTGAGCTATAGGATTCAAACTGCAGCTTATGCCCTGTTTTTGCAGTTTTAGGGTATTTTTGTGAATGGAGAGATATGGAAGGTGATAGGCTCGTGTTTTAGCTCAGTTATGTTATTTGGAAGGTGTACAACAACTTTGCTTAAGCTTGTGATTGCTGAAAATGAGAGTTGGTGTTGGTTATGCCTAGTTACTTCACACTTAAGCAAGCAAAATCAACTTGGTTCTCTAGACTTGTACAGGCCTCTATCTATGTTGCACAATTTAGTCTTGATTAGTGGGATATTCCTATGCCTTTGTGCCTCAAAGATCTGCATTGTACCTCAGAGATTGCAAAGTTGACATAAAGTAACACTTTACAAAAATGGATAATATGCTTTTTCTTATTAAGGCTTAATCTTGTATGCAATGCTTAAACACATAATGCAAGGCTTGAACACAAGGGGTTTGCATTAAATTTATGAGTGTGAATGAGATAAAGGACCTGTAATCCATCTTAGAACATGATGAGTTCAAAATGCAAGGTTATGGACATATAAATTGGCCATGCACAAAGTGAGTTTTGCCCATATTGCCAAATTCGATTCTCCCTAACCCTGAGGTTGTTTGATGAGTTCTTGGAAATTTTGGAAAGCTTGGAATGTGTACTACAATCCATATTTGTAATGCAAATTGAAATTCCAAGTGGAAGCATGTGAAAAGTTGCCATGAATTTAGGCAAAAATCCTGCCTAAAATAGGTCAAAATTTCTCTAAGTTAAGAATGTTTTGCACCCTTGTTTCAAAAATCATAACTTGAGCTACAAGCTTCTTTTGAGGAAACTTTGTGAAACAAAGTTGTATATTTTGCAATGGGCTACAACTTTCATGTTTTGACTTTTGTTTGAATCCAAATTCATCTTGATGGAAAAATGGGACAAAGTTAGGAAAAAATTAGGGATTTTCATAACTTGGAAAAATTCTAAGTTATGAAAATTCTTCATTTTAAACCCTAATTTGCAATTTTTGATTTCTTGATGAACAAGTTTCATAATTTGGCATGTTTTGATGAAAAATGAATCTTGACACTTGATTTTGACCAAAAAGTCAAAATTTGACTTTTCAGTATACAGTCAAAAATTGAGCAATTGACTGGAAAATTCATTTGTCAAGCTTGTGCATTTGGGATCTTTTGAATTTGTTTAACATGTCAAAACAATTCCATGGGGTCCTTGAGTCCATATATGAGCTTGGTTTGCCATTGGCTAGGTCAAACAGTCAAAAATTGCCTTTGTGCAGTCAAAACCCTAAAAATGACCATTTTGCCCTTTTGGTGATCTGATCAAATTTCTTGTGGAATTGTGATCCAAACTTGACCAAATGGTTCATATGAGTTTATAATGTTGATGTGGGTCAAATTTCATGGAGTTTGGCTGTCAATTGACCCCAGTTGACTTTTTCCCCAATACAGCCGATTTCTAGGTCAACAGTCCAATTGACTGGGCAAAGTTTGGAATCAAGACTTGAAACTTGGTATGGATAAACTTGGGAGTCCAACATGAAGCATGAAAGTCATCTTAGGAATTTTAGGTCAAAACATCTTTGTGCAAACACAAACCCTAATTTGGGTCAACAGTGCAAGGAGGAGTCTTGAGCAGAGGAAACCCTAACTGGGTCTTGAGCTCCAAGGGTCTTGTGGTGAGAACATGTTGAGGAAATGGGAGGGCAAATTTTGGGGTACAACAGCTTCGGTAAAAGGAATCTCTACATGGAGTTTCTATATAAACTGTATGAATTTTTGATATTGATTATCAATCTTGGTTTGTTTAAGTCTTTGTGGAAATGGGATCAGAGGTTTGTATGGGGGTGGTGGTGTATAAGTTTTATCTTTAGTTTCCATTCCTGGGTCTTTTTTCTTTTCAGGTTCCTCTACTTGGTCTGAAGGCACTACACTTTCCTTAGTTTGTTCGGGCACACTTAATGTTGGGTTTGTTGGTCCATCGTAAGCAGACCCACTTTGTAAGGTAATGGTATTAGCTTTCCTTTTGGGATTTTGTTGAGGTTGTCCAGAGAATTATCCTCCAAGTGTAGTTTGAGGAGCTTTTGTATGGGATACCTGAGTGATCTGGGTTTCAAGCATCTTGTTATGAGTAACTATCTAGTCAACCTTAGTTCCTAATTGTGTGATTAGTTCATTTTTATGAATGTTCTAATTCAGGAACTCTTTATTTTGCCGAGTCTGGGCCGAAATGAAATTGTCCATGATTTTCTCAAGGTTTTGTTTCAGTGGTACAACTTGCATTTAGTATTTGGGCTTGGAAACCTTGGGGTCTCAAAGGTGCTGAATTCTGAATCGGATTGTTGTTCTTATAGGAAATGTTTGGGTGATTCCTCCATCCAGGATTGTAAGTAATTGAGAATGGTTCCCTTGGGTATAGTTGACTTGGTCTGTGCTAGATCCATTCAAGAGGTTATAGTATGAAGTTTGATGTCCTTGGGTCCCACAAAGTTCACATTCCGAGTGTACTGCAGCTACAGTGTTCAGGCTCTGAGACATGTTTTCAAATTTTAAGGCAAGAGCGTCCATTTTGACTTGCACCATGTCTAGGCAACTTATCTCTTGTACTCCTTCTTCGGCCTCCTTTTTCTCTACTGTTGCTCATTCTGCTCCCCATTGGTAATGGTTTTGGACCATATCTTTTATAAGAGCACAAGCTTCAGGGTAAGGTTTGTTCATCAGTGCGCCACCGACAATAGCATCGATTGACATCTTCGTTTTATAATGGATTCCATTATACAAGGTATGGATAATTAACCATTACTCCAGTCCATGGTGTGGACAAGCTCTTAACAGGTCGTTATAGCTCTCCTATGCTTAAAAAAGTGATTCTCCTTGGTTTTGAGTAAATCTAGTGATCGGGTTTCTAAGGACTGCGGTTTTGCTTTGCGGGAAATATCTAAAAAGAAACACTCTCCTAAGGTCTTCCTAAGTTGTTATTGAATTGGCTGGAAGGGAATCTTACCAATCACATGCTTTATCTCTGAGGGAGAAAGGGAATAGTCTTAGATGAATCGCCTCAGGTGAAGCATCATTGGTCTTTATATTGTCCACTAATTGGATAAAAACTTTCAAGTGCTGATTCGGGTTCTCTGAGGCGAGACCAACGAATTGATTTTGTGGCCCTAATTGTAATAATGATGGATTTAGTTCAAAATTATTGGTGGTGATGGAAGGGTTTACTATACTTGAACTAGGATCCTCGTTTGATGGTTGGGCAAATTACTTAAGGAGTCTTAGATTATGAAATTCGGCCATAGTTCTCTTTATCCTACAGATAAAAAGACATGCTCGAGTGTAATGTTCGGGTTCCACTAAAGGATATACTAAGTTTTCGGCATTGCGATTCTTGTGCATTTATCGGCTAATAAAGCCCTAAACGGGATAACAATAGGGTATGAAATTTGACAAAGTTTTGTCCCTAGCAACGACACCAAAACTTGTTCGGTCTATTTATAGAGTCTAAAATCTAACTACAAGTGCACATTCTATCGAAGTAATATAAAGGATTGTCGAACCACAAAGACTATCAACTCTATTATTAAGTTTCTTATTTAAGGAAAATCGATTCAGTTGAGGGTGTATAATGCAAAGCAAATAAATATATAAAGTAAATTCAGAAAAAAGATAGGCTAGAATGTAAATCACATTGGTCAAATATAATTTCAATTTATATTTAATAGAACTACTCATAGGGAAATATTTTCCACTCTTGTAAAGGAACAATTTGACGGGAACTTTTTTCTTTCCTTAACTAAGAACCAAGTTTACTCTCTAATAAAATCCCTCTATTGTCACTTATAAAAGGGCACTTCAAGCGTTAAAGCAGCAAACCTATTTTTAAGAAATTGGTTTCTTAACTTAGTAAAAAAATGGTTTCAACTCGGAATGATTGACATAAAGAGATTCTTGGCTTTCGCTCGAGCATCGGATTGTAAACCTATAAACGCGTCCGAAAATAGTTTTAAAATCATTTTCTAAAATTGTCAAAGATCCCTAATTAACCTGTAAAAATGCTTTCACCCTTTTTGAAAGGTTAAAAACTAACCAAGTTTACTCTTTGAAATGGACGGCTTTCGATCTTATCCAAAAATATTAAGTACGGAAAACTTGTGTTAAAAGTTAAAACAACCCCTAAAGTGTTTCTACTGATATGGTGTTGAAATGATATCATGGTAATAATCCTTACATTCCAACCTTACAATATTTAGCCAGACATGGAAACAAAAGCAAGCATATTAAAGTTGATCGAAATAAACATAGTAGTAAAGGAAAGGCAAGGTAATAAAATAAGTAATGCAAGTGCAAGACAAAGCGATTGAATAAAATAAAAAAACTTAAATA
This sequence comes from Vicia faba, assembly GCA_948472305.1. Taxonomy (NCBI): domain Eukaryota; kingdom Viridiplantae; phylum Streptophyta; class Magnoliopsida; order Fabales; family Fabaceae; genus Vicia; species Vicia faba. The sequence continues at coordinate 78,485,412 of OX451735.1, forward strand.
GAAACCTGCTCCAAATTGGAGTCTTTAAATCTTGGTACAATTGGAAATCAAATTCATGAAATAAAATTGCGCTAAAATTGTAAATAAAAGAGATGCTCCAACCTAATCAAGACTATGGTGCAATAATCCTCCGATGTGGAAAACTATTGCTTTTACATAAGTGAGTATAGGCTTAGTGTTGCAAGACTAAGTTAGATGATGGAAAATGAAATGAAAACTACTATTTAAAGAAGTTCTCCATGCTATGCTTTGACATAAATTCCCCCTAACTCCTTTTGGGCTGGAAGAAACTTAACAAAGACCGCGGCCGTCGAGTCCCCTCTGTGGGCGTTGAGTGTGAAGATAGAGAGATCATGGGGGACATGGCAGTTATCCCCTAGGTGGAGTGGGACACATCACGGCGCCCCCTATAGCGGCCGCTGAGTTGAATGCCATGTGTAGGATTTCACTGATAATCTCGATTTCTTGGCCTTTTCACTTGGTTACTTTAAGAAGAGCTCCAAATGGGCATGTTGCTTGAAAACAAGACAAATGCAAGCATAACACAAGAAAATAGTACTAAAAATTATAAAAAGCATGTGTTATTTGAGTCAAATATGCAGTGCAATCAGGTGTTATCAGATCTTTAAAAAACAATAAAGTACGAAGTGAAAATAGAAGGGAAATGTACCAAATGGGTAACAATTTGTAGATGCTAAGAAATAACAAAGAAACCTGAAAAACTTCGCGAGCTGCTAGCACCAACAAAGAAAATACCATCAGTATATGCGTCAAAGTATCAATGGTCAAAAATCGGAATGTGTGGCGGACACATCCAAATATCAAAATGTACCTGCACGAGTCACAATCCATACAAGATACAAAGATAACAATCACACAATGGAATATGTAGCGAACACATTCGTGTGATACCAGAGTACCTGGACGAAAATAGGATTTATGCGAGAATAATATCATTTGCGCATCATACTAAACTTTCGCTAACAAGTGATTGCATAATATGCCGTTCAACCAATAATCATGTACTAATTAAAGGTTGAAGGCCTAATAATGTACCTTGAAAATCATTCACAGAAGGAGTTAGAATTAACTAGGCAAAGTGTGCAAACATGCAATGAAACAAAGAAAAAATCAATATTTCTAAATGGGTAAACGATTACCATAACTGGGTAACCCGTTACCCAAAAGTTGGAAATCCTTGAAATTGGCTACTGACTTGGGGTAACCGGTTACCATAACTGGGTAACGGTTACCAAAACATTGAAAATTCTGGCCATTTGCTTCTGACTCAGGGTAACAGGTTACCATAATTGGGTAACTGGTTACCACGTAACAGTTTTGAAATTTTTTGTGAATGAAAGGATGGTAACCGTTTACCATATTTGGGTAACCCGTTACTCAAATAGAAAACAGTTTTAATAGATTTTTGTGATTTGGCTCATGGCTTAGGCAATTGATCAAACACAAGATCTTCACACATTCAACACATAATTTTGCATAATTCAAGGTCTAGATTCAAATTACACATGATTGATTAATCTCAATAATTAAACCTCATGCAACATCATCAATTTATTTCATCAATTAAACACTTTCATGCAAATCAACTTAATTCAGTAAGCACTTAATTAAACTATCCAATTCCATATTTACACATGATTATCAAATCAATTCACAATTCTAGGCTTAGATTTATATTCTTAATTCAAAATTCAACCTAGATTCAATTTATGCTTGATCAAAAAGTGCTTCTCAAATAATCACTTATTTCGAAAGTGCTTAATTCAAGAAAACTTATCATTAGGAGTGAAGACGAGGCCTAGGTATAGAGATCGCAACAAACTTATCTATGATTGAAAAAGAATTTCTCTTGATCTTGACTTTTGGATCTTGATGCAATTGTTGTTGTGTTCTTGATGAAAAAGGTGTACATCTTTGATTTGATCTTTGAGAGAATTGGGAGAAAAGTTTAGAGTGTTTAGACAATTTATGAATTATAAGAACCTCCTTAGAAATTAGAGTGAATAAGAATATACAGTGTGACATTATATGAGTGAATTTGGTTAATGGGCCCCAGATAACCACAAGTCAAAGTGCACATTTTTGAATCACTTGAGTGCGACACGTTCCGGGAAAATTCGCGGGAACCTCGAAGCGACTTCTGAAGTTTAAATGTGAAACAAGAATGTAGCCAATGTCGAGAACAACCTCGTGTATGAAGATAGGCTCAATTGGATAAACGATGAGAAAGTTATGAATTTCCGAAGTTTTGCCTCAGACAACTTTAATTCTCAGCCTAAGAATTTTCAGTGAATTGCACGTGCTTTGGGTCAAAAGCGAAAGCCTTTGGGGTATCGTTCGCTCTTGAAAATAGAAACCATAATTCAATTAGTGAAACAATGCCACTAGAACGGGCTCGATACGATAAAAATTGACTGAGTTATGATTTTTTGAATGTGATGCAGATAAACATTTGCCACAATTTTCCCGTGCAAACGCGCTTTATAAATCCCCAATTTTGGAGACCTTCTGAGCATAATTAGCTAACGACTGTGAGAGATGAAATGTAGAGGACATCAAGACGGAGATTTGGCAACCAGAACAAGTTCAAAACGACCCGCGGGCTTTGAGTTATGAATTTTCTATTGCGCAAAAACTGCACTTTCAGCACACTTTCACTGTATTTCTTCGAAACAACTCGCACATCCGGAGACCTTCTTCAAAGAATTGGATCTCGAGCCACACATGCACTTGGGAATATGTCACAAGGGATATCTTGGAGAAAGAACACCTTAATATGACAAGCTGGATTGGCCTTGTAAATTTCCAAATACCTGAACCGTTCCGGATCGATTATTAGCATAAAAAATATCCTGAGAGCATATATTGACGAAATAAACGTCTCTTGCAATTTACCAAGGCTCATCTGAAATACCTTGATCCCATAACCTTAAAACCAATGATATGTATGCATATGATGATGCAATATAAGACAATTCAAAATGAAGAAGGTAAATTTTGGGGTACAACAACTGCCCATATTCTAACTTCTTAAACCTAAAGCGAGATTGCCAATGACAGCCTTTCGAGCGATAAGGTGGAAGGAGATTGAATAGAAAAATGAACTAAAAAATTTGCACTCTTAATGGAGACTACGTATCAACACGAGTACAACTTTGATGGCCTCTTGGCCCTGGACTAAATAACAAGTTCATAGATGGGAGATAAAGATCAAAGACCGTGGAACTTGATCCAAAAATTCTAGTAATGACTAGACTTCTCAGAATTCCAGAATGCTGCATTCTGAGACAAAGTATGTGAGGAACAACTCGACTTCATAGAATGCTAGAACGCTGCATTCCGATGAATAAATGTAACGGCCAAAAGATGCTAGTAACAACTAGACTTCGCAGAATGCCAAAACGCTGCATTCTGAGAAATATGGTAAAGACCGAAAGATGTTAGTAACAACTAGACTTTACAGAAAGCCAGAATGCTGCATCTCGAAAAAGGTAAGGACTGAAAGATACTAGTAACAACTAGAATTCACAAAATGCCAGAATGCTGCATTCTGAGAAAGAATAACGGCCTTACAAGGAAAGACTGGTAACAACTGGTCTCGATCAAACTAGAACAATGGCTTTCTGAACCAAAACCCATTGGTACGTTATTCACAATGTTGGGGGACCGAGTGAAGGTACGAGTAACAACTCGACCTTAAGAATACTCTAGAGAATGTGCCATACTGGATCACAAACCAAAACCAAGAGTAACAACTCCTGGTTTAAAAGGAACTAGTAGCGACTAGACCTCAATGAGTACTCCTTTGGATACCCATAACAATTAGATCCACATAACAAGGTGAGCACCTGATAATCTCGAACCTAGAAGAAGCATTAATGACTGACCCTAACCAAGGAATTACGGAGACAAAACGAGATAAATATTAATCTAACTCGATAGAACCTAGTAAAGACTATACTCAACCAATATGAAATGAATTCCAGAATGTTGCATTCAAAAATCAGGTGACAAGTCACAAACTTGACCTTAATAGGAATGGTATATACCAACCCATAAAGTTGCGCTAGGGCGAAGCTAATAGTAACAAGGCAAACAAGTAACAACTTGATAGGGGAAGACTAGTAACAACTAGACTCCTCAGAATACCAGAATGCTGTATTCTGACAAGATTTATGAGTAACAACTCGACATCAAAGGTGCTGATAAAGACCGGACTAAAAGAACATTACGCCAGGACAGAACTGGATCGTAATAAGTCCAATGAGTAGCGACTCAAAAAAGGACGACATCGAATAAGGACTATAATCGTCTAGACCAAGAAACAGAGACACATCAATAAAGAATGAACGCGACCCACTAGAACCTTAATGGAGATAGGGAATTCCCTTAGGCGAGAGGCAAGAAGGGGGCTGACTTACACGAAGTAAGGGATCAGAGGAGAAAATGACAAACTCACAAATAACAAAGAACAATCGAAGGGAACTCCTAACAAAAGGTACCGACCAAAGGCAGATTTAAGGGGATGAACACCAATCGAAGGTGAACTCACAGGGGATAAAGATATGCATGTCTGATCAGAGGTAGACATATACAAGTGAAATTGGGTATCAAGAGACAAATGTTTGGAGTTGATAGCGAACATAAGAAATAGACTAATCAAAGAAAGTACCAATAAGAAAGGATCCATTCACCTAACCAAGGATGCCAGACAACTGGATTTTGAAGAGACGCTGAAGGAATCTTAACAGAGAATGTTAGATTAAGCTAATGAAAGGAGAACCCCACTAGCGTGGATACCAAAGGCAAGGAACTGACTAAGCAAGACCTTTAAAGAGCACCAATCGAAGGTGAACTCTACAAGAGAAAGATACCAATTGTAGGGACTCTAAACAAGGATTTCTAACATATGTTGGACTTTAAGAGCTTGCAAATACTCAAGAACTACAAAATCCCTCAGGCCAAAGGCGGGGTATAATTCTTCAAGAGTGGCAATTATCTGAATTACCACACACAAAGTATGGAAACTCAAATACTTGAGAAGCAAGAAAAGCTATACACCGACTCTTACTCGCACTCTAATTGCAAAGGAAAACCAGAGCAAAAATACCGCAACAAGATTTTTCAAAAAGCAAGACGCCTAGTAAGTGAAATGTATTATGGATTTGTGAGAAACTGACACGAGGTCAAGAATGCTTGTAGATAGAAGCACAAGAATATATATCTTAAGGAAAACCTTTGGAGAATACCACTTGTCTTCTGATTGATAGAATCTCTTCAGAGATACAAAGGGTGTCTGAAAAAGATTTTCATCTGGCTTATGCTTTAATACATGGTTGAGATTTTTCTTTTTAGCGTAATGCTCCAAATAGATGGAAATGCCACACGTTTTTAGAAGATTCAATGCAATGAAATGATGATTACTATATGCAAGGACCCAAAGCGAGGATATCTACTGGGAACTCAAAGGATAGAATCCCGTCTTCTAACTTCTACTGAAGAAAACCCACAACCTAGAATTAAATCTTGATCTCGCCTAAGGATTACAATCCTAATCTCAGTTGGAGATAATAATCCTTGACTTCTGTCGAAGAATGCCAACAACCCAAACTTAGGTCTATGGATTTTGATGGAGGAACACCAATACATGGATTTACGTCCCAAACGAGCTAAGGATAACGATCTTGACTCCCCGCATGCTCTTTAAATTCACAAGTTGTCTAGCCAGCGACTGGACTTAACCTGATCAATCCTGAAGGGGAGGAATACCCCTGCATAATGCCTTGCCCCAGTCTGTAGGGCTTTTGGAAAACTTATCTCGAGAAGACTTTCTGAGATCTGTACCATCAAGATAAACAGCCCCAGTGTTGTGAACTTTGGAACACGGCTCCTAGCTAACCAAAGTTGGTGATGGTTTCAACCATGCCTGTGTGAATTCCCCTGATTACTCAACACTTTGAGAGATTCTCCGAATCTTGACGTAACTTCCCCTGATTAATGGAACTCTTACTAAACAAAGTATTCACACACTTAGGCCCCTTAGGGTACCCAAACTCTAAGACACCTCCATCTTTGCCCGACGAAGTACTATTACTTGACAATAACTTTCCCCTGCTCAAAAGAGTATTTACAAACCTTTTCTTCATCTCATGCTCACATAGTAATGTGAAGCTCATAGAGTTTTGAAGACAACACCTCCTTAGGGTAATTAACTTACATCTTGAAAGTATGTTATTACAAAACCATAATTCTCATCTTGAACTGCTTCATTCTCCAATCGGATAGTTGAAGAAAACATCCCTCGGGGCCAAATGAAAGTGATACACCATTGCTCGACAGGGACTCTGGGCAATCAAATTTTGCAATCTGCTTCGGAAACTGGTCTTATTTTACTCAACAAAGTCAATAGATGGTCTCCCCCAGATTAAGGCTGTCTTCAAAAATGATTTGCCTTTCAACACATCCCTGAAGCAATTTGTCCCTTGGGATAACCAAACTTCCATCTGATGCTTATTATGCAAGCTTACTTGATGTTTAAGCACTTATTCATATGAAAATAATGTTTATAATGCAAAGCTCATATTTGTCTTGAAATTTAAAAACTTTTATTGAAAAGATTAAAAATCCAAAGTTTTGTGCAAAAGAAAGTAAAATATGGAGTGATACCAACTCAAAAGTTTGAGCAAGCCTCATAGGAGTCAGATTACCGTACTCCCATTATAGTGCACTTTCAAATTAACCCATACTTCAATTAGGACTTTTAAGGGTTGTAACGCGGCCTGGTTCACAGTTTTTGGAAAAAAGGATTTAAGACTCAAAACATTTGGTGCCCACCCATTCTCCATGATGTTCTCCATTCCTATGTTCAGTTAACTCGATGCAAGCACTCATCTCTCAAAAGAGTTTACAATAATTGAGGAACCACTGAGGTTTCTTGGACATGGCAGACACTCACCCTTAGTTCTTTTGCATTTCTTGTCACATGATTTTGTTCTTTGCTGAGGATTTTTATCTTGTAATCCCTTTCCAATTTTTGCGCTTTTTGTTTCTCCCTTGCTTCCCCTATCTTTTGCCTGGACAAATTCCTTTTGAATTTGACTCTGAAGTCCAGCGGGATGCCCTGACTTTTTCCTAAGTGACTTGTTTTTCAAGTTTCGACTTAGCGAGGCTTTTTGTCTCTTTATTTCATCATTATTTTTCCTTTTGAACACGTCGTGTGACTTCAAGTCATTTTTGACTTCGTTGGAAGGATTATGACTGCTAGAGTCATTGGATGAGGGATAACCATTATGGTATTGTCATCTGTTGACCTCCTGACGTGCGAGAGATACCCATTGGGATATCATTCTCTTTTATGCACGCTGTTGATAAATGAGGAATAACCATTGTGGTTTTGACTTTCCTTAACCTTTTGATGGATAACCATTGTTGTATCTTTAGATGCACACTCATGATGAGTTATGAACACTCGATCAGCTTAATTGAACACTACCTTGTCCCGGGTTAAATGTGAGGGTTTTTTATGACAAGAAAAGAAACTCCTACTTCAAGGCTCAAAGGGGTTAACAAGGGTCTATCTCCCTTATATCTCTGGTGTTTGGGAATTTGAAACAATGTCTGTACATCGTCAGTGTTGCACCCTAATTTTTGCCCCTAAGATTCCCCTATCATATCATGTCAACTTGATCATAACAAAATCACATTAGGGTTGGTTCTTCCTCTTTTTCTATCTCCTATCTTTAAGTTTGTTCTTGAGGAATCTCGAAGCACCTTAGTTGTGTATTTTGTATATGCGTTGATAATTAACCTCTAACCAAAATACAAAAAAAAATTGTCTTTGCCTTTGCATATTTGTGTTTTGTAGGTACCGAGTCAAAGCATCCGACAAATAAGGTTTTCAATTATTATTTCCCTAAAATATCTATTTGCAAAGAAAAATAATAATAATTAAAAAATTTCATTTTTGTTTTCCTGTACAATTGATTACTCCCATAGTGCAATCGATTGCACAGAGTGTATTGTGCACAATCTTTGAAAAAAGTGTATTTTTAGCCTTTAAAAATCAAAAACATTTAGTATGTGTCGACACATACATGTTATGTGTCGACTCATGCAAATTGATTAATTCTGTATTGTGTTGAAATAACAGCTTGTATTAACCCATAGAAGATTGCATTGACTCATGCAAATTGATTGATTATGTATTGAGTTGAAAAGGCAGCTTGTATCGATCCATAGAAGCTTGTGTCGACTCATGTTGTGTTATACAACTAGAATGTGTTAGAACAATGTTTGAATCTACTACCCTATATTTAAGTTTTGATGATAACAAAGTGAAAAGATATAGTATTTATAAGGTTCATGAATGAACTATATGCTGCCTAAAATTATTATGTTCTGACTTGCAGATACTCTGATTGGTATAAGCAAGATCACGTCTTTTCAGCATCAGAATTTGCTTTCATACACCAGCATCAGAAGTTGCTACATCAGAATGTCAAGATCAGATAATCAACTCACGTACATGCTGAAGCTTGATGAACAGAACTGCGCGTAAACACTCTGATACAGAAACACAATAGTTCATCAGCAGCGAAGCAGAATCAGAATGAGCCAAGCCAGAACGTGCATTGAAGAAGCAACGGTACTGTGCATTGAAAGCTAATTAATCCCAACGGCCTCATTCTAGACAAGATCTGCTCAAAAAGGAAAGCTTGTTATTAGCATTGAATCAAGAATATTGCATTCAACGTTCATCTTCTCAAGTGCTATATAAACAAGGCTTTGAAGATTATAATGGCTAATGCTCTCCAAATCTCTACACGCACAAAGCTGAACAATAATCTTCATCTACCAGTTTTGCTAAACCACAAACTCTGATACTTCATTATTGTTTAGCAATCTAGTTTCTAAGCTTCATTTTGTGTATACATCACAGTTGTGATAAAGTTTTGTAGAAAACACTCACACACATTGTTTTATACCTTTGTAAGAAAGTGTTGCCTTGATAAACCGGATTGTGGTTTGAATCAAGAAGGCTTTAGCAGTTGTTAAAGCAGTCTGTAATATTCAGTTGAATATAGTGAATTAAGACCTCGTTGGAGAGAGGCGAAATCACCTTGACGGGTGGACTGGAGTAGTTTGAGATCAAACGAACCAGGATAAAAATATCTTGTCAATTGCTTTAGATTTCAGTTTTACAATTCAACCCCCCCTTCTTGTGTTTTTCACCCCTTCAATTGGTATCAGAGCGCCTGGTTCTGAGCTAAAACACTTAACCGTGTCAGTACAAGATCCAGCGTCAGAAAAACACAATGGCAGGAAACAATTCTCACTTCAGCAATGACAATAACGAGGACATAGACAGATTCAGCGGCAAACCTCCAGTCTTTGATGGAGAAAACTTTGATTACTGGAAAGACAGGATTGAAAGCTTCTTTCTAGCACATGATGCTGATCTGTGGGATATGGTGACTGATGGATACACGCACCCTGTGAATGCAACTGGTCAGAAGATTGATAGAAAATCAATGACCGATCAACAAAAGCGTGACTTCAAGAATCACCATAAGGCCAGAACCATCCTCCTCAGTGCCATCTCCAATACTGAGTATGAAAAGATCTCCAACAGAGACACAGCAAAGAACATCTTTGATTCTCTCAGAATGACGCATGAGGGCAACGTTCAAGTCAAAGAAACAAAAGCTCTGGCGCTCATTCAGAAGTATAAGGCGTTCAAAATGGAAGAATCTGAATCCATTGAAACTATGTTCTCTAGATTCCAGATTCTGGTAGCTGGTCTCAAAGTTCTGGACAAAGGATACTCTACTGCTGACCATGTCAAGAAAATAATCAGAAGTTTACCCAAGCAGTGGAGGCCTATGGTTACTGCTCTGAAGCTAGCCAAAGATCTCAACAAAATCACTCTGGAGGAACTTATAAGCTCCCTCAGAAGTCATGAGATAGAGCTAGAAGCTGATGAGCCTCAGAAGCAAGGTAAGCCTTTAGCTTTAAAATCTAACAGAAAATTTGAGTCTAAAGTTTTGCAGGCAGTTGAAGAAACATCTGATGGATCCTCATCAGAAGAAGACGAACTTTCCCTTCTCTCCAGAAGAGTAAATCAACTGTGGAAGCAAAGACAAAGGAAGTTCAGGAATCCCAGAAGATCTGATCAGAACGAGTCTTCTTCCAGATTCAGAAGGACAGATTCTTCCTCTGGATACAGAAGATCTGAAGGCTCCTCCAGTAGCAAGAAGCCAAACACTAAAGACATCATCTGCTACGAGTGCAATGAGCAAGGACACTACAAGAGTGACTGCCCAAAGCTTCAGAGGGAAAAGCCCAAAAAGAAGTTTGGAAGAGAGAAGAAGAAAAGTCTCATGGCCACATGGGATGACTCTGACTCGTCTGAAGCTGACTCAGAATCAGATGATGAAAGGGCAAACATAGCGCTCATGGCTAACATCTCAGAAGATAGTGAAGCTTCTGAATCAGACTCAGAATCAGACACAGAAGAGGTATTTCCTAACTTCGCTGTTAATTTTACAAAGGCTGAACTTGCTGAAAGCCTCAATGAAATTCTGGAACGCTATCAGCAGATTAGAGCTAAATTCAAAGACCTGAAAAGGAATCTTGAATCTGACTCTAATAAGTCTGAGAGTCTCAAATTGGAAAACTCTGAGCTGAGAGATAAAATTTCAAAATTAGAAAACTCTTTACAAAACTCTCAGAAGGAACCAATTTCTGAAACTCCCAGCAACGCTGATGAGATCATCAAGGAGTATGATCATAGTTTCCAGAAGTTCTTAGCTAAAAGCATAGATAGAAGCAGAATGGCTTCAATGATCTATGGAGTTAGCAGAAACGGCAGGAAAGGAATAGGATACCAAGGTAAGGTTCCTACACCTAAGAATGTCATGGATTTAACCATTAAACACACTCCTCTAAATTCACACTTTGTGTATGGTCACACACACGACATCAAATATACTAGCAGTAAGCACTCTGTGAAACCAAAATTCAACCAGAGTTTTGGCAAAACTAACAAATCAGGACCCAAGAAGATCTGGGTACCTAAGGATAAAATAATACATGTTGCAGATATCTTTAGCAGCAAGTCAGAAACACCAGTCATGGTACCTGGACTCTGGCTGCTCACGACACATGACGGGAAGAAGGCATATGTTCCAAAGCCTGGAACTTAAGCCTGGAGGCCACGTTGGCTTTGGAGGCAATCAGAGGGGAAAGATTATTGGCTCTGGAACTGTAGGTAATGGAAATCTTCCCTCTATTAATAATGTTCTGCTAGTAGATGGATTGATGCATAATCTGTTATCCATAAGTCAATTAAGTGATAACGGTTATGATATAATCTTTAATCAAAAATCATGTAAAGCTGTTAGTCAGAAAGATGGGACTATCCTGTTTAATGGTAAGAGGAAAAACAACATTTACAAAATCAAACTTTCTGAACTAAAGAGTCAGAATGTAAAATGTCTTCTGTCTGTTAACAACGAGCAGTGGATCTGGCACAGAAGATTGGGGCATGTTAGTATGAGAAGAATATCTCAGATTAACAAACTCAATCTGGTCAGAGGACTTCCTAATTTGAAGTTCAATTCAGATGCTCTGTGTGAAGCATGTCAGAAAGGCAAATTTGCAAAACCTTCTTTTAAATCCAAAAATGTTGTTTCCACCTCTAAGCCATTAGAACTTCTGCACATTGACTTATTTGGACCAGTTAAAACTGCTTCAGTCAGTGGTAAGAAGTATGGGTTAGTAATCGTAGATGACTATAGCAGATGGACATGGGTAAAGTTCTTAAGACACAAGGACGAGTCACACTCTGTGTTTGTTACCTTCTGTAACCAAGTTCAGAATGAAAAAGATCTTAGAATCGTTAAAGTCAGAAGTGATCATGGTGGAGAATTTGAAAATAAAGATTTTGAGTCATTCTTCAATGACAAAGGCATTCTGCATGATTTCTCTTGTCCTAGAACTCCCCAACAAAATGGAGTTGTAGAACGAAAGAACAGAACATTGCAAGAAATGGCCAGAACCATGATCAATGAGACAAACGTTGCTAAGACTTTCTGGGCAGAGGCAATAAACACAGCGTGCTACATTCAGAATAGAATCTCAATAAGACCTATTCTAGAAAAGACTCCATATGAATTGTGGAAGAACAGAAAGCCCAACATTTCGTATTTTCATCCATTTGGATGCACTTGCTTTATATTAAATACAAAGAATTATTTGAACAAGTTTGATTCTAAGGCACAGAAGTGTATTATGTTAGGATACTCTGAACGCTCAAGAGGGTACAGAGTATACAATACAGAAACACAGATTGTGGAAGAATCAATCAGTGTTCGTTTTGATGATAAGCTTGACTCTGAAAAGTCAAAGCAGAATGAAAATTTTGCAGGTATAGAAATTGAATTTGCAGGTTCTGAAGACAAGTCATCAGAAGCTCTCAACACAGACATTCCTTCAACGTATGAAAGGAGCACTGCTAGAAATCCTCCAATAGCTGCTGATCAACCTCAGAAGAGATTACCCAGAAGCAGCTTGGATCACCCAGAAGAGACTATCCTAGGAAGAAAGGAAGACCCAATCAGAACAAGAGCAAGCTTCAGAAACTCTGAAGAAACTCTTATGGGACTTGTGTCTCTGATTGAACCTTCTTCTATTGATGAAGCACTTCTGGATAATGACTGGATTCTGGCAATGCAAGAAGAGCTGAATCAATTCACCAGAAACGACGTATGGGATCTCGTTCCCAGACCAAAAGGATTCAACGTCATTGGAACAAGATGGGTGTTCAGAAACAAGCTAAATGAACAAGGTGAAGTCATCAGAAACAAGGCACGACTGGTTGCACAAGGTTATAGTCAGCAAGAGGGGATAGACTATACAGAAACCTTTGCCCCAGTCGCCAGGTTAGAATCTATCAGACTTTTAATCTCATTTGCTGTTAATAGAGGCATTACTCTGTATCAGATGGATGTCAAAAGTGCATTCTTAAATGGTTATATAGAAGAAGAAGTCTATGTTCACCAACCCCCAGGTTTTGAAAATACAAAACATCCAGAACATGTTTTCAAACTAAAGAAGTCACTGTATGGTCTGAAACAAGCTCCCAGAGCTTGGTATGAAAGGCTAAGTAACTTTCTGCTTGAAAATGAATTCACCAGAGGGAAAGTGGACACTACTCTATTCTGTAAAACAGTTAAGAGTGACATTTTAGTCTGTCAAATTTATGTTGATGATATCATTTTTGGTTCTACTAATCCTTCTCTTGGAAGAAAATTTGCTAAGTGTATGCAGGCAGAATTTGAGATGAGCCTCATGGGGGAACTGAAATTCTTTCTAGGAATTCAGATCAATCAAACTCCAGAAGGAACTTACATTCATCAGAGCAAATACATCAGAGATCTTCTGAAGAAATTTGACCTCTCAGAATGTAAGCCATCAAAGATTCCAATGCATCCCACGTGCATTCTGGAAAGAGAAGAGGTAAGCAAAAGTGTAGAACAGAAAGTCTACAGAGGTATGATTGGTTCTCTCCTCTATCTGACTGCTTCAAGACCTGATATCTTATTCAGCGTATGTATTTGTGCTAGATTCCAATCAGATCCTAGAGAATCTCACTTAACAGCTGTTAAGCGAATTTTCAAGTATCTGAAAGGTACTACTAATCTGGGTTTGTTTTATAGAAAATCTAGTGATTACAGCTTAGTAGGCTACTGTGATGCTGATTTTGCTGGAGACAGAGTGGAACGTAAAAGTACTTCTGGAAGCTGCCAGTTTCTGGGAGAAAATTTGATCTCTTGGTCCAGCAAAAGGCAATCAACAATTGCTCTGTCAACAGCAGAAGCTGAGTACATAGCAGCAGCAGGATGTAGCACACAAATGCTCTGGATGAAAAGTCAGCTTGAAGACTTCCAGATTTTTGAGAGTAACATTCCTATACTTTGTGATAATACTTCTGCTATTTGCTTAAGTAAGAATCCTATTTTACATTCTAGAGCTAAGCATATAGAAATAAAACATCACTTCATTAGGGACTATATTCAGAAAGGTATTTTAAACTTAAAATTTATAGATACAGACCATCAATGGGCTGATATCTTTACTAAACCCCTTTCAGAAGATAGGTTCAATTTCATTCTGAAACATCTCAGCATGAAAGTATGCCCAGAGTGAAAATGTTTTAATTCCATATATTTACCTTCAGAATGTAATTAATTTACTGTGAACTTCTGATCAATCTCCTTTCAGAAAAATAGAACATGCAGATTGTATCAGATGCAAGTCTAAAGATCTGAGAGTCTAATCTCAAAGACAGACGTGCTGATCACTACATCAAACAAGTGTCATCCAATCATCAGCAAATCTCTGAAGCAGAACGCGTGCACGCTTCTGAGAAGGCAAAGCGCTGATTGGGTGCATTGAGACACATGTCTGGTAACAGTTTTTAAGTATCTTTCTCAAATCCCCCAAAATCAGCAAGCATTTAATGAAAAGTAATCACGCTTGTTAAATGGCAATCATTATTTTTTTTTCTCTCTCTTAAAAACGTTTATTTTTTCAAAATAATCTTGAAAACTCTATTTAAGCACATTAATCCTTCATTCTTATTCTTTACGCTTTCTCATTAACACTCAAGCTTTTTCTGCATATTTCTGAGTTCAACTCCTACAAACCTTTTTCTCTCAAATCATTCTCAAAGCTTTTTTAGTGTGAACAATGGCATCCTCCAGCATTTCTGCAGGCAATCAGAAGAAAGCAACCTCTGAACAATATCAGGTGCCTCTCAGAACTCTTCTCACTCCGGTAAAGAACCTTGAAGTGCTTTCTGAGTTAATCATTGACTTCGAAAGTTTGAAGGAAAATGGATTTGACCTAACTGAAGAAATTAGGGCTCAAAAGTGGGAGAGGTATTTCGATAGGTTGGTTGGACCAACATTCCCAGCGCTAGTCAAAGAATTTTGGATTCACGCCAAGGTTTCTAAACATCTAGTCATTTCTTCTGTTATGGGAAAGAAGATTGTGATTTCTGAAGATCTCATTGCAAAGCTAATCGGTCAAAGTGGTGGTGGAGTCCGTTGTGTGGACATGGCCGAAAGATGCACTGATGTAGGTGTGGTAGCCAACAGAATTTTCACTCTTGGAATGCCCAGCAGCAAAATTAAGGATCTGAAGGACCACTGCAGAGTATGGGCTAAGATTGTTCTGGGATGCTTCAACCACAGGAAACCAACAAGTTCTCCTGATTATATAAACGTGGATCAGCAGTTTCTGATCTACTTTATTGATCAGAGGGTAAAGATCAATCTGGCACACTTCTTGTTCAACCATCTCAAGACCAGTGTCAAAGAGACAAGAGAAGAAGAAAGAACCAAGAGAGACTGGATACCGTTTGGAAGGCTTATATCAGATATTCTGACAGAGAATAGGCTGATTGAACATCTGATCGAAGCTCAGGAGATGAGCACTATTGAACCAACTATTGGGAAACCGCTGAACGCTAAGAATCTGAAAAAGATGAAGCTGATAGAAAATATTCAGAAGGAACCCAGAGCTACTTCAACTGCTGATATCTCCAGCAGAAGAGTGCCTCTGAGTAATTTTCCAGTATTTTCTGAAATGGAATCCAAACCAGAAATGTTTCTCAGGTATCCAGATGCGTACAAGGAAGAAGATACAGGTTCAAAGCTGAAGATCAAAGATCTGAGTCAAATCCAACCAGAAGTGACTCAGAAGAAGACAAAGAAGAGGAAAGCGCCAGCAGAAGGATCATCTCATCAGACTCCAAAGAAAAGAGGTATTTCATCTGCTGCCCCTATCTCAAAATCTTTTACTATTCCAACATCTGCTGCCCCTTCTCAAACCTCTCACAGAATATCAATTCCAATCCCTACCATTGATGAAACCATACCAGAAGACCCTTCTGAGGCATTACTACTCAGAAGACCCAGAACCAAAATTCCCAAACAACCAACAGTTTCAACAACACCAGCACTTGACCAAGTGCTAGCTGATATTGAGCGTGAACATGCTTCTGCTCAACCAAATTCTGAACCACCAAATATTCCTCCTCCACAACCAGAACAATAACCTGAACCAGAACAACAACAACAACAATCAGAACCAGAACCACAACAACAACAACCTCTCACAGAAGAACCTCTGATCCCTGAGCAATCAGAGATTCCACCTCCTCAACCAGAAAATAATCCACCTTCACCACAAACAGAGTTTCACCATTCCAAAACCCCTTCTCCTCATAAATCTGACCCTCACTCACCTCAACCTTCACCGCTGGCAATCCAGTTGCCATGTGGAACCACTATTGTCATGCCCCAGTTACCATCTTCAGAGGAATCAACACCTCCACATACTCCCAAACCACCATCCACTCCAATCGAAATATCCGACTCTGATTCTGATACCCTTCCTCTAAAACAAACAGCCTCTCAGCAAACCTCTGAAAACCCCAGCAGAACTTTCATTGACTTAACAAGTCTTGAACGTCTTGCTGATTTAAGACACAAAATTGCCATTCCCAAACCAAAGCAACCAGATGTTGGCTCTGGTATTTTGAATTTTGAAACAGGTGTGCTGCAATGGATTGCTTCTTTGAAGCAATTCTGTCCTGGGATGATTGACCCAGCTGCTTCTGATCAGCTCTGGTCACAGTTCAGATTATGGGTACGTGCTGAAGCCCTCAAGTTGCAGGATGTCAACTATGAGCAGGCACAACAGAACTTCAGCAAGCTGCTGAAGGAAGTTGAAAGTCAGCTGCCTCAGGAAGTTGTGCTCCCTCTGGACAGTGAATCTTGGTCTGAGAAACAGCAAGCTGCACAGGTGCAACCATCAGAAGAAGACAAGACCATTCAGGCTGAAAGTCAAGCAGAAGATGTCGCTGAAAGCTCTGAGAAGCCTCCTCCTTCTGATGCTTCTCAAGCTGCCTTGGACAGGCAGACTCTGGAAGAATTAAGGCTGAATGACTTGCGTCTACAGCAGCGGATGGAAGAGAACGATCAGAAGATGAAAGCACGAATGGATGTGCAGGACAGCAAGATTGACACTGTTGTCAACATGGTTCAGAAGCAGAATGAAACTTCTGAAAAGATTCAAGCGATGCTGGAGAGCCTGTTCTCACGCATGCCCCCTCAACCTTAAATCTTTTTCATGCATAACTTTTTCATGTTTTCTTCATTTTCTGATGTACTGTTTTGACTATGCTTTGTAATATTTTCTTCCTCTGATTCTGAACTATTTTAATATAATTTGTTTTTTTTCTGATCTAAATTGTTTTAGCACATCACCAGCACTTTTTGATTGCTGACAAAAAGGGGGAGAACAAGAATGATATTTAAATCAATAACGGGCTAACTAGACAGAAATTCTCAAACATTCTAACTCTATTACTTGAAATGTTTTTTTTCTGTTTTGTTTAAAGTCTATAGGCACAAGGAAGCTCCTGGACACTCTGAAGACTAGAAGCTCTAATCAAAATGTAGAAGCTCTGATCAATGTTGCTCTGATCAATATGAAGTTCTGATCGACCTAATACTCTGATCCAAAGCAAAGCTCTGACAGGAAAAGCTCTGAAGCTCTGCTCTCTGATAAGTCAAAGACTCTTACAATCTGATGTTCAAAGAAAGAAAAAGATCTGATCCTGAAGAACACGTATATCAAAGGGAAGTAACAAACTCAGGGGGAGTATCTCTTAACTCTGACTTCTCCGTACTTCTTATTCTGATACATATCCAGATACCTTTTCACGTTATTTTTCATTTAAAATATCTAGTTTTTGTCATCATCAAAAAGGGGGAGATTGTTAGAACAATGTTTGAATCTACTACCCTATATTTAAGTTTTGATGATAACAAAGTGAAAAGATATAGTATTTATAAGGTTCATGAATGAACTATATGCTGCCTAAAATTATTATGTTTTGACTTGCAGATACTCTGATTGGTATAAGCAAGATCACGTCTTTTCAGCATCAGAATTTGCTTTCATACACCAGCATCAGAAGTTGCTACATCAGAATGTCAAGATCAGATAATCAACTCACGTACATGCTGAAGCTTGATGAACAGAACTGCGTGTAAACACTCTGATACATAAACACAATAGTTCATCAGCAACGAAGCAGAATCAGAATGAGCCAAGCCAGAACGTGCATTGAAGAAGCAACGGTACTGTGCATTGAAAGCTAATTAATCCCAACGGCCTCATTCTAGACAAGATCTGCTCAAAAAGGAAAGCTTGTTATTAGCATTGAATCAAGAATATTGCATTCAACGTTCATCTTCTCAAGTGCTATATAAACAAGGCTTTGAAGATTATAATGGCTAATGCTCTCCAAATATCTACACGCACAAAGCTGAACAATAATCTTCATCTACCAGTTTTACTAAACCACAAACTCTGATACTTCATTATTGTTTAGCAATCTAGTTTCTAAGCTTCATTTTGTGTATACATCACAGTTGTGATAAAGTTTTGTAGAAAACACTCACACACATTGTTTTATACCTTTGTAAGAAAGTGTTGCCTTGACAAACCGGATTGTGGTTTGAATCAAGAAGGCTTTAGCAGTTGTTAAAGCAGTCTGTAATATTCAGTTGAATATAGTGAATTAAGACCTCGTTGGAGAGAGGCGAAATCACCTTGACGGGTGGACTGGAGTAGTTTGAGATCAAACGAACCAGGATAAAAATATCTTGTCAATTGCTTTAGATTTCAGTTTTACAATTCAACCCCCCCTTCTTGTGTTTTTCACCCCTTCAGAATGTGGCGACGCATACGACTCTTGTGTCGACTCATAGCAGCAAAATACACGTGATTTTTGAAAAAAGCCAGCAATTTCAAAACTGTCATCTTTTTGGCTCCAATATTTCTGCATAATTTGAAAATTATATCATTAATTCAATTTTTGGCTCCAAGAATCAATTACCAAATTACCACTAATCCTAATCCTAAACTCTATAAATAGAGAACTCATTTCATTCAAAGCACAAGCTTTTGATAGCCAAACTCATTTTGCTAAAAAATCTCTCAATTCTCTCCATCTACTGAATTCACTCAAAGCTCCATTTTCAAAAAAAAGGATAGTAAGCTTTGCATTGAAGCTTACTAATCTTTGAGCTAAAATTGCATCCACACACTTTTTCTTCATCAATTCTCTACATCTAAGCTTTGGTAATTGATTCTTGTGGTTGAATTGAAGCAAATTCTGGAAGTTGTTTGATAATTCTCTAATTCTACCTTTGGTAAGTTGGATCATCATCTTTCACAATGTGATCTCTCGTGGATTGCTGGTTTTGATTCATTGAGCACTGTTTTATGATTCCATTAGTTCTATTTTCTCATAATTTTATGGAATTTTCATGCTCAATTGGATCCATGATCATAAGGTGTTTGATGAAAAGTTGGAACAAGAATTTGACCCTTGAAATGTTGTTTTCTACTGATTTTAACAGGTTGCAATCAATTGTTGTAACATTGTAATCGATTGTCACAGAAAATTGATTTGAAAAAAACTGCACTGATGCAATTGGTTGCTGTCTAAGCACAATCGATTATAATAGTGCCAAAAATACTTTTTCTGCCTTATTTTGGGGCTGTTTTTGACTCAAATATTTTTCTGCTCACTCTCTTTGATGGATAATTTGGATTACAATTTTAAATGTCCAATTTCTCTTTAAATTTAATGGACTTTGTGGTGTAGATGAAGTTGGATAAATGTTCATCAATTTAAATTTATCAAAGAGTGAATTATTTAATTCATTCTTGGTGCTTTGGATTGATGATATGTTTAGTGCTTTAATCCATCTAGATGAGTGATTGAATTTAAAGATGAAAGTAATTTAAGGTAGTGATCCAAATTAGCTTATCATTCCCCTCTCTCTTCATCTTATCCCTTTATTTTTTAATTGTGCTACATGTTAAGGGGTGATGATCTCTATATCATTTATCCAAACATGAAGTACATAGATTGTTATTTACCAGCCTCAAAATAGGTGTGACTTCTACATAAGTCCACTTACGATTGCTTAACATAGCGCTAAATTTTGTCCCGATTCAAATAAATTATTATTTGTGGTCTAAACCTATGTTTGCAAGCCCAAGTATATTAATTTGATCCCTTTGATCCAATAACCTTGAGACTCATTGTGTGGAGGCTTTGGTTCTACCAATCCTCTAATGGATCTTCATCAATTTTGGTCAATGCGGATCACTTAAACATCGTTGATCATTAAATGTTGCCTTGAGAATTTATTAAATGGATGATATACTTGACATAAAGTAAATGCAACTTGTTGTGTGGAGGCTTTGGTTCTACCAATCCTCTAATGAGTTCCAAATTCAAGTTTCAAGATGGTCATCCAACTAACCACTAATTTCTAACACTTAACTTTATTTCATGCTCTTTACCTTATGCTTTTATGCTTTATGTACTATTTACTTTAGCATTTACATTTCATGCTATTTTCATCTTTTCTCACATGAGCATTTACTTTTATGTCATTTTTATTTTGCTCACTTGAGCTTTTCTTTTCTTTTTAAAGATACTTAATAATCAACAGAAACCCTAAAAAATCCTTTAATGGCACTTGGACTATTTGGTTACTATCCTTGGCATTATGGAGCATGGTACTTTTTCTTGGACTTAGGATTAGAAACCCTGGCCTATCTTGGAGACCTTGTGATCCTATCTGATTATTTTGTATAGAGTTCTTGAGGTTTACCTCAAAACATTGGGTTGCTTGTTTGTTTTTATGTGCAGGTTTTTGTGATTACATTCTCTGTTTGTAATCTGGAATTCATTCGTACATAGCCGTTACTCTGCCCAATTTTTGTGAAGACTTAATACACTTGAAGTTTGGTTCTCTCAAGAGGTCTAGTATCTTTGCTTACTTGGTTTCAATCCAAAGAATGGGAATTCTATCTTGAATCATAATGTCAAGTATTGGCTTCTTGTTGGTTAGATGATTCTTCTCCTTAGCTTTTACCTTATTCTTTAGGATAGTCTCTTCTTCTCCTCCCATCTTCTTTAATTTTAAAAATATTCTCCCTCCTTTTGAAAACTCTTCTTGTTTCTAAACTTGAACCACTTTCATAATAAACTTGGACATAGGTTTATGCATTTTCAAAATATTTTCATAAATAAACTTCAATCAACTTAACAATAACTTCACATTTTTTGTGAGAAGACTAAAAGTCAATCAATCTCATTTCAAACCATTTTGCCACTTTGGCTTTTATCTTTAAAACTTTTCTCAAAATATTCGACTCTTGTCAATCCTTATAGTGATGCAACAACTATACTTCTACAATATGTAGTGAAGTGAGATATTTTCCACTTGGGTGTTGAGTAAGGCGTTGTTGATTTTAAAATCCAAGCCATATCCTCCACTTTGATATGATGCAAATTCTCGTTTCTCATGATTGTGGGTAGTAAGTATGTTTTCCACACGGACAATGACGATGATGTCTTATCTCTTAAAATCAACCAACACACTTGTGTTTCAAATTTTTAAAAGAGGAACTACGTATACCCTGATCCCCTATTGCACGAAAGGTGGTACGTAGGCACTAAAGGTTCACATCCGCGGCAGGTGCAAAAATCATAAAAAAATATATTTCTTTTCTCACCTCCACCATCCATTTTATATACAACATATTTTATAGCCAAAAAATACAGATTTTTCAAAGAGGTTCCTGCGGAGTACCGTAGATGTTTAGGGTGCTAATACCTTCCCTTTGCATAACCAAACCCCTTACCTAGAATCTTTCCCCCTCTTTTTGAGTTACTCGCTCTTTTCCCATTCCTTTGGAAACAATAAATCTCGGTGGCGATTTTTATTTTTGATTTGTATAAATTCTAGTCAATCCAATGGCTTAGTCTTGAACATTTCTACCGCTACAGTCAGCAGGGTGTTTATTTAAAAGCACACCGTTTGAAATTTTTGGTACATTACTCATCATCCTCCCTCCAGAGGTTTTTGCTTTATTTAACAAGAGTTAAGTATCAAAAATAAATGAAAAACATTAATGAGTGAATACGAACAGATTAATTCAAGACAAACATATCCAATGCATTATGATTAATATTCAAGAATATGTAAGTTTTGCATACAAGAAAGTACTGACCAAAAACAAGAAAGATTACAAATGAGAATGAAAATGTAAATTGAAATTTCCATGTTGAGGAGACTAGTCTTCATATGGACTTGTTGCTTCATACTATGATCTGGAAGTCTTGACATTCAGTGAGTCAAAGGAGACTTCAAATATAACTGGCTGACCCGAAATTGATAGCCTTTTGCATCAAGCAGGCCTTGAACCTTTTCTTTAAAGGCCCTGCAGTCTTCAATGGAATGGCCTAGTGCCCTAGCTTGGTAATCACATTTCACATTATGATCAAAATACACAAAATAAGGAGGATGACAGACTTCATTGGCTTGGGTTCCATCAAGGAAATCTTGGGCAACTGAGGGAACAACTGGCCATAAGTCATAAGAACAATGTCAAACACTCTTTTTTGCTTTGTGTCCCTTTGCTTACCCTGTTGCATATGTATTTATCGATAGGTTTGCTGCTGAGGAGCATATCGAACTGGATAGACATAAGCAACATATTAATTTTGATTATCCAACTGATTACCATAACTTATAAATGGCTGTCGGTGAGAACTTTCTAGGAGTATAGGTTATGGACGATGTGACTCAGGTCGTGAGATTGAACTTTGAAAAGGAAAAGACGTAACCCTATTCTCTGTAGCAGTTGGCATAGGATTGATTTGCCCGCTCAAACCTTCGAGAGTGAGGATAATTGTCCCTACATCAAGCAAATCCTGGACTTGGTGCTTAAAATCTATCCAATCTTCACTATCATAACCAGGTGCACCAGAATGGAATTCACACCTAGCACTGTTGTCAAAGCCATGTGAGAGATTTTCACGGGTATTGAAGATTCAGAGTTTAACTAAATGAAATCCTAACAGGATAGGAAGCAAGTGTGTATACAACATTGGAATAGGATTAAATTATCATTCGGGCTATTTTGGCCTCTGCTGACGGACTTTACCCTTTGGGTCCTCTTGGGAAACAGCAACTAGTTATGGATGGGAGGATCTTGGAACACAAGGCCGTGGAGGATATACTCCCTGACTTGAAAGAGTCCCCCGATTATGAGGAGGAATGGTAAATCCTATTGAAATAAGTATAGAACCGTCTTCTTTCCTCAAAATTGTCCCTAAAGTTTCCATAACCAAACTCAACCGAGCCTTTAAGTGAGTGTTCTCCCCTCTCAATAATTCTTTCTCACAGACCAAATGTGACGTGTCTAACATAAAAGACCCCATCTTCTCTTTCATGTCATCCAAATCCCCAAGAAGTTGTTCCATATCTTGAATCTGATCAAAGAGCGGTGAGAAGTCAAGATTTGTAGTTCTGAAAAGAAAACACTGAGTCTAAATAAGGATTCCCCATTCTGCATACCTAATATGGATGCATGAATGTGCATGAGGAGAATGTGCGGATGCAATTCCATGTTCAAACATTTTCAAGGAACCTGCATGCTTTTAATTTTGATTTTGATCCAATAAAAGATGAATAGCCACAACATAAGTCTCACAAGTATGATTCCTTGGAAATAGAAAGAACATGCGTGTTATCTTTTTTCATGCATACAACTTTTCACATTTCTTTTGTAAAAAATAAATATGCTAAGATGCAAGGTGCAATGGTCATGGGATCAAGGTTTCCATAACAAGAGATATTTGTTATGCTGCTTCTGAGCATGGTGAGAAAACTAGGGTCAAAGGTCCAGAACACAATCCAAAAGAACCTCTGGAAACCAAATCATAAACTCATAAAATAAATCTGAGACCCACATAGTCACCAACAAAACATAACAGTCACCATCTAAACACAGTCACCATATGTACTTGTAAGACATATTCCCGCCCCACTCATAGGTCAAACCTAGGTTAGGGTAATGAAAGGGTAACTCAGAATCATGGGTCTGCATGAGGCCACTATCGTTGAAACACCTATGAGAAATAATAGCACCTCATTTTCACCTCAAATGAGCGTGGACGACATGACCATACTAGCAAACAAAAGTCAAATAGTCGTTCATGTTCCACTCTTTTCCTAGGGTTCCTATGGTCGTCACTTGGTCTGGGTGGGACTTTTACCTCTTGAAACACCCACCCAACATGAATAGAATTGGCACGGTAGTTCCACCAGCATATGGAAAGCGATAAAATGCAATGCACATATATGCTCACATAGACAGGTATGAAAAAACAAATTGTAAAGCATAAAAAATAAACACCCATCGGATAAACCAAACAAGAGCTAGGTTCGACTCCGTGATGGACGAGCAATAGGTCGATCTGTCCCTAGTGAAGTTGCCAGCTGAAACGACCGGATGAACAATGGACTGATAATGAAATCAATGAAATCTCTATCGAACATCTTTTATACCACCTGGAGGGAAAGGAAAATGTCGAGCAAACTTGAGAAGGGTGAAATCACGATTAAACGACTGAGATATCACGTAAGGGAGTCTTTTACACGAGGGGAAGGTAATATCACTCCACATGCCCATAGTACTCTACAGTATCCACTCTTGTTATCTATCTTACGAGTGTGTTTAATCTAAACTTACAAGTTAAAAGAAAATGCAAAGAGGGAATGCATACAAAAGAAAAGAGAAAATAACGTAGGGAAAATAAAGTTATGCTCCTTTGGGCCATACCTCAATGCCTACTGTAATACAGTGGGAGAAATGACTTGGCTGTTTTGCGTTTGATCGTAATTGTTGCGGATAGCAAGAGTCGCCACTGAATTTTCTTTTATCCAATAAGGAAAGGGTGAAAAGAACAGGAAAGAACTTTGAGATATTTTCTTGAGTTCGGGGGTTAGGTTATGAAAATGGAAGGTGTTAACACCCTTTTCATCCATAGTTATCTATAGGATCTTAGTTGCTTGCTAGATCACTTTTGAAATTGCTTTGTTTGAAATGTGTTTGTGATAGGTTTTTGAAAGTATTTTTGAAAAGCACCTTCGTTTAGGAAAACTTTGTAATGATTCTCTTCTCTATAAGAATGCATACAAAGTGTTGGACTTTTTGAAAATATTTCATGTTTTGAAAGTGTTTGGTGTATTTTGGAAAGATGTCTTGTTATGAATATGGATTGTGAGCAACCAACTAAGAACGTTCTACCTACTCAAAAGTATTTCGTTCATTTCTCTCTTCCTTTGATATTGCTATCTTACCATTGATTGGTAAGAAGCCCTATCTTTGGATGTAAAGGGACGAACGCGGGTCATCGTATAGTCATGAATAACAATGTTGTGAGATACCTTAGCATTTCTCTTAAGGGACCAAGATCATTTGTAAGGAAACATTCGTAGCATCATCGAGGGACTATGATCTTGTATTTTCGATTGTTTTTGCTAAGATGTATCACATGTATATCATGACCATTTTTTAAGGCAACGAGTGGAGTTAACCCTAGAGGTGGAAGTGCGCAAGTGTTTATTTTCCATGCATTATTTTGTCCTATATTAGGATTGTCTAAGATTGATTTTTATCTTTCCATACACACCCTAGTTACTAGAATTTGTATTCGAAAGCGGTAAATTGCGGAAAATAAAGTTCTAAGCTATTACATTATTTGGGGGGATGGGGGTACAATTTACAAATTGGGATGGATAGGAGCTTAAATATTACAAACATATTGAATAGCCATAAAGAAAATATGTGAAATATGTAAAAACAAAGGAAAAGGAAAGAAAAATGCATTTTTTAACATTATGTGTCGACACATGCTCTTTTGCATCGACACATAACCATCCCTTGCCCCTGTATTGCCAAATCAACTCAGTATGAGTCGATACATAATGGTATGTGTCGACTCATACAATGCATGTATCGACTCATACGTGCTTTGTGTCAACTCATACACTCTTTTTCCTTCTGTTATTGGCCTGTACAAAAGTATGTGTCGACTCATAACCTATTTTTCCACTAAGATGTGTCGACTCGTATAGGTATGTTCGACTCATACTGTCATTTTTTCACTTCAACATTGTTTTGCTGCATACATGGGTTAGTTCTCAACACATAAATGAAAAGAATGGAAGACAAATAAAGGGTTAGCTTCAAGGGCAATGGTTACTACATTTTATCTTCAAAAATGGATCACTAATGATGCTTGAAATGAAGAGTTTAAAGTCAAGAAGACTTGCCTTGGAGATGGAATTTGTGTTTTGAGCTTGAGTTGCTGCCTTGAGTGTTCTTTGAGCTTGGAAAAATAGAGGTGTTACAGAAGCTTGTTCTTGTGTTTAAATAACTTCTATATGATGTATGTGGGGTGCTTAGATATTTGGACAGAACTTACAAAGTATGTAGAGTTATAGGATTTGGATTTTAAAGCTCAAGAGTGGAAGCTTTGTGGACTGTTATGGCTTTTGTGAATATGAGACTTTGAGGGTTAATCAACAAAACTTCTAGCCTTTATCTCTATTTTTCTAACCTATTTCCCTTGCAAATGCTTCTCCTATTTAAAGGCAAAGGGTTTGTGAACAAGGGATGAATAGGTTTACAAGACAACATGTTATGGTTTGGTTGGGATGCAAATACCAAACTATGTCAAGTACTTCATGGTTCCAAGATGAAGTATCAAAGTTACTAGTATAGAGGAGCTATTTCCCATGATTTATGTTGGAGTATAATCAGAAATAAACAAAGTATGGGCTCAAGACAAACTTTGTATAAAAATCTTGCTTTTCAAGAATGGCAATGGTGCCTTTATGCCATAAATGGAAAGATCTTTTGGACAATGTCCTAAACACTTGGGTAATAGCTCAAGAGTGGGTGCAAGCATTATGTTATGATGAGATTTGCAAGCAAGAAGGCCTGTAACACAAGATTATGAAGCATAGAATCAGGGTTTTCTTATGTGTTCTTCACTAAAATGAATTGCAATTCAAGAATGGATGCCCAACTTCATGCCCTTCAATCTCCTAGCTCAAGTATGATAAATTCATGCTCTTGGATGTTTTGGAAAACTTGAAACATCCTCTATAACTTTCATGTTTTCCATTTTGACAAAATCATCTTATAACTATGTGAAAAAATGCCAAGAAGTTGGGATAAAATCCTGACCAAAATCTGTTGAAAATTTCTCTAAGTGTTTATTCAAAAATGCCATGACTTCATGAATTTATAACTTAAAATCCAAGCAGTTCTAGAAAAACTCCTGCCCTACAATGTTTTAGATCTCATTGATATCTACAACTTTCATGTTGGAAGTTTTCTTGGAACCATCTTGCATCATAATGAAAATTTGGTATGAAGTTATGAAATAACATGTGCAAAACACTTAGAAAAATTCCTAAGTCTTGAAAAGTTTGACTTTTCAAATTGACTTATGCCTTTCTTGACTTTTTGATGATCAAGCTTGATATTCATGAACGTATTGATGAATTTTGATCTTTGAGACTTAATGTTGACCAAAAAGTCAAAGTTTGACTTTTGGCGTATCAATTGACTTTTCATCAGTATAATTGATTTTTGGTCACTTGGTCAATTGACTAAGCAGAATTTGTGCTACAAAACTTGAAGCTTGACATGAGAATTCTTGAAGGTCCATAATGATCCATGAACATAATTTGAAGTATTAGAAGTCCAGTTGTTCTTGTGCAAGCTCAAACCCTAATTTTAAGGTATCGGTGTTGAGGAGATGGCTTGACCTAGTCAATACTTGTGCAAGCTTGAGATTTCGCAGATCTTTGTGAGAAATGTCATGATAAAAGTGAGGGAAAATGTTGGGTTACAACAGCTTCCCCTGTTCAATCTTCTTAAACCTAAAGAGTTAGATTGGCGGGTCTACCATTCGTGACTTGAAGGTGGAAGATGATTGAACACTAAAGTGCCCAGAAATTTGCACTCGATGATGTGTTAGTTGACTGTGTAGGGAATGGGTTTAAAGATGCCATTTGGACAGATGATGGAGAGTTTTAAGAGATGGGCTTATATATGCCATCCAAAGGTGATTGTTGATAGAAATTAGACTAAGTCTAAGCTTTACTATAACTGGGAGAAGCATCAGAATAAATCTTTGGTTGATTTAATCTGAATGATATGCTGGACTGGACCCGTGTTAAGTCGTGTCTAGAAATGTATTAGAAGGAATCCGTTTAAGATTCCTTCAGGATGAACCCGTATTAAACAGTATCCGGAAATATATTGAGAAGGAGCATGGGTAGGGCTGCTCCGGGATGAGTCTGTGTGAAACTATATCCAAAAATATATTGAGAAGGAGCCTGGGTAGGGCTGCTTTAGGATGAGTCCGTGTGAAACTTCATATGGAAATATATGAGGAGGATCCTGGGTAGGGCTGCTTCAGGATGAGTCTGTGTCAAACTGCATCTGGAAATTTATGAGAAGGAACCTGGGTAGGGCTGCTTTGGGATGAGTCCGTGTGAAACAACATCAATAAATATATGAGAAACAGCCTGGGTAGGGCCACTTCAGGATGAGTCCGTGTGAAACTTCATCTGGAAATATATGAGAAGGAGTCTAGGTAAGGCCGCTTTGGGATGAGTCCGTGTGAAACTGCATCTGGAAATTTATGAGAAGGAACATGGATAGGGCTGCTTCAGGATGAGTCTGTGTGAAACTGCATCTGGAAATATATGAGAAGGATCCTGGGTAGGACCGCTTAGGGATGAGTCTGTGTGAAACTTCATTTAGAAATATATGAGAAGGAGCCTGGGTAGGGCCGCTTCGGAATGAGTCCGTGTGAAACTTCATCTGGAAATATATGAGAAGGAGCCTGGGTAGGGCTGCTTCGGGATGAGTCTGTGGAACTTCATCTGGAAATATATGAGAAGGAGTATGGGTAGGGCTGCTTCGGGATGAGTCAGTGTGAAACTTCATCTGGAAATATATGAGAAGGAGCCTTGGTAGGGCTGCTTCGGGATGAGTCCGCGTGAAACTTCATCTGGAAATTAAAAGGAACCCGTGTAAGATTTCTTCATGATGAGCCCGTGTGAAGCTACATTTGTGTATTAGAAGGAACCCATGTAAGATTGCTTCATGATGAGCCCGTGTGAAGCTGCATTTTAAAATTAGAAGGAACCCGTGTAAGATTGCTTCATGATGAGCCAGTGTGAAGCTGCATCTGAAAATTAGAAGGAACCCGTGTAAGATTTCTTCATGATGAGCCCGTGTGAAGTTGCATCTGGAAATTAAAAGGAACCCGTGTAAGATTGCTTCATGATGAGCCCGTGTGAAGCTCCATCTTGAAATTAGAAGGAACTCATGTAAGATTTCTTCATGATGAGCCCGTGTGAAGCCGCATCTGGAAATTAGAAGGAACCCGTGTATGATTGCTTTCAGTTGGTCATGTAGATAGTTACTTTGTCTTGTTTCAGGAACTAATCTTGGACCTGTTGAAAATTGTTGATGATAATTATTTGTTGATTGATCTTTCTGGAAAAGGTAAAGAGTTAGTTGTATGCAATGTCATGATGTATGAAATGCATTGTGTAATGTTGTTCTAAAAAATGAGGTTGTGCTATATGCATTTCGTATGCATATGCTATGATGTATGAACGTGAAATATTATTGAAGTGCATCTTTGTCCGGAAAAATAAATCCTTGACAAATGTTGGGGAGTTTTGGGAAGTTAAATCCAGGTTCACCATTGAGGATGAAGAGTATGTGCATCAATAAACATTGTTTAGAGTGTTTCCGCTGGGGATTCCTATTTTGTTGTTTGAGGAGAACTCCGCTGGTGAACATTGACTTTACTTGAGGGAAACTCTGTGGAGACTGTTGATTTCTGCTTGAGGGAATGAGTTCAGGAGTTTAGTTATTCGTTGCTCTTCCGGAGAGCTATCTCTTGATTTGGAGAGGAAGAAAGTTTAGTTATTATTTGGTCGGATTCCTGGCTTCACAACAACTTGCTAGGGATAAAGAATTTAACTGTTATCTGGTCGGATTCCAGGATTTGAAGCAACTCACTGGAGATAGTGGCAAATTCTTCTGGGGAAGAGGAGTTTTGTTAGTGATTTGAAGAAGTTAACTATTATCTGGTCGGTTCCAGGTTTCAGCAACTCGAACGATTATCTGGTCGGGTCTAGGTTCCAGCAACTCGAACGATTATCTGGTCGGGTCCAGGTTTCAACAATTCAAACTATTATCTGGTCGGGTCCAGGTTTCAGAAATTTAATCTTGAGGTTAACTGGTATTTGGTCGGGTCCAGGTTTCAGCAACTCGAACTGTTATCTGGCCGGGTCTAGGTTTCAGCAATTGAAGAAGTTAAACTATTATTTGGTCGGGTCCAGGTTTCAGCAATTGAAGAAGTTAAACTATTATCTGACCGGGTCCAGGCTTTAGTAACTTACTGGGATAGTAATGACTCTGTCGGGGAATGCAATGACTCTACTGGGGATTAAGGGATTTTTTCCATTGATTTGTAATAGTCTGAGAAGAAAACTCGAGCTGGGGAATTTGCAGTTTGTTGAGGAAATAAACCTTGTTGAAAAGAATATTTTGATGAACTGTTGGGGAAGTGAATTCTTTAGGAAGAACTCCACAATACTTCTTTCTTAAGACCAACTCAGCTGGGTAGAGGGTTTTCGAGATATTGAAACTCTGGCTGGGAATTGCATGAATCCAACTTTGTGGGGATATCCATTAATTTGGCCTTGTGGGGTTTGTACCCTTATCTGTGAATATTATTCTGTGGGGATAACCTTATAGAGGTGGCTCTGGTGACTTCACTGGGGATCACCTTATGAAAGGGACTTCATGAGGAATTGTCACTATTCATAATAGTAAGTGTTGTAGCACTTCCAGAAAATGTTTTCTTGGTAGTGCATGACCTTTTACTAGAATTCATGTTCGATGCCCCAAGTGATTCGAACGGAGACCTGCCCCCGGCTATGAGAGATTTCAAGGAATCTTGACTTGACTGCCCCAGATATGTTGGACAATAATCATGTTATGCCCATTGATTATGGAGGGTTTTTCATTTGAAGTGTTCCATTTGAAGTGGATCTGTTCATTGAGAGAATTTTTGTTCATTGGATATTCGCCATGCGAATTTCCCCGTTGTCAAACAATTACCCATATGCAAACAGCGATATTCAAACAATGCAAAGTTTATGTTTGTCTTGAAGTTTAGAAAATGCATTTTTTATCAGATAAAAGAATTTTCCAAGAATATGAATTTGACTCAGGATTTACAGTGAGCCTTACAGGAGTCAGGATACCTTTTGTAATAATATGCTTTCAAACTAACCCATGCTTTAATTAGGACTTTTAAGGGGTTGTAACGTGGCCTGGTTCACGGTTTAAGAAAAAAAGGATAAGGCTCAAATTTTATTTGTATCTTCCCGTTCTTCATGATGTTCTTCAGCACTATACTTAGTTAATTGCACACTTATCTACCAACAAAATCTGGAACGATATCTTGGTGATGGTTTGGATATTGGAAGTTTATTTGAGAAGGTAGCCATTTTTGCAACATTTTTCTGTTGTTGAGGATTTGTAGCGACCTCTTTTGATTTATTATCCCTAATTTTTCCTGACTTTTTTTTGTTTTGAGACTACAGTCAGCGGGATGCCCCATTTTTTCTTAAGTCTCCTTCGTTGGTTTTGACTCACTGGGCTTTTCTTTTGAGAGATAACGATTACCTATTTTATGGGGGACCAACACCATATTTTGATTCAGAAGGGTGTTTTTGATGTCATTCGTTGTGTACGAAGTGAAAGCTTGCGACTGAACACGCATTTGAATTAACTGAGAAACTACCCTGCCCCAGGTTATGATTAAAGGTTTCAATTTGTGAAAAAAAGAAAACTCCTACTTCTTTGGCTCAAAGGGGTTGAATAGGGATTATTTTCCTTATAACTCCATTATTTAGGAATTGAAAGAACGCATGTACATCGTCAGTAAGGTCTGTCCAAAAGCATATTGTATGAGATTATGGTATTGTTCTCGTCATCCTCCCTCTAAAGGCTTAAAACTTTTAATGAGAGTTGAATATCACAAAAAGGGAATAAAAAGCACAGTTTAAATAAAACGAATACATTAATTAAAGACAAAGATATGCAATGAATTAATGAGAATAACCAAAGTCTGACATAAGGACAAATGTTTAAGTAAACAAAGAAATTACAAATGAAAATTCGAATAAACAAAAGTTTCTCTGCCTAAACTTCTCGCTTCAGATGGTGTGTCTTTGAAGGATGACAGAAAAACTCAATTTGACCATCTTGTGTGAATTCCAATACTTCTTCGTCGATCAGGTCTTGAATGTTGTTCTTCAACACCCAACAGTGGTTAGTATTGTGTCCACGACTATTGGAATGGTATGCACATCTTTCTTCATGTTTGTAGCGGGGAGAAGAAGTATTAGGTTTTTGAGGAGGCTCCCTTAATGAAACCAGCTTGGCTTCCAACACATGATGCAATGCTTGAGCCAATGGCATGTTGAGCTCAGTAAATTGTCTTTTGGGCGTATCTTTCTTATGCTGACCACCTTGTCATTGTCAGCGAGGTTGTTGTTGGACTCGAGGTGTAGTAGCCATTTTGAAAGGTGTTCTCTCAACCAAACCAACTTCTTGTCTCATCGGAGGCTGGTTAATAACTTGATCCCCAACCATAAATGTTTGTTTCATGCAGTTGCGTCCTCCTTGATGAAGCTTGTTGATGAGAGTTCTCAACTCTTCTTGTCCCCGAGCTAAGTCTTGGATAACAGCCATCTGTCCCAATATCTGGATTCTCATTTTTGCTATCTCAACTAGTAATTGCTTCAATAAGCCATCCTTGTCGTCTTCAGGATTCTTCTCGGTCATGCTCTCAATGAGGAGTGCTTTCATTTCTTCTTGCCCCTTGGATAGATTTAGGAACAAATCTTGGAACCGATCATTTTGGGTCTGAAGATCTTGGGCCATTTGTTCGAGAGCCATCTTTACTGAAATAAACAACAAGCGGATGAGAAAACCTGTATAGGGAAAACCTGTCATGATATGATACATGATATGTGGATGCAACGTTTTCATGGATCTCGCTGGGTAAACACAAGAAAATGTTAGAAGTTGGATTTTGATCACAGCTTTGATTGAAGAACTTTGTATCGTTGAATTACCTTCTACGAGAATCAAGCTCACCATGTCAAGTGGGTCATAGCCCTTGACTCAAGTTACCGTGTTTTGGATTTTGACATCCTTTGGTTAGAGGAAAATAAATCCTCTTGCCCCCTGATACACGTCTGGTTCAGTATAACCCTGCATCATAGGCCCTTGAGACCCTTAAAATGGTTATTGAAAATGCTATGGCATGATGTCATGATGTTTATGTACAAGTAATCATATTCAATAAAAGAAAACAAGTCATTAGGCTTAGGCTTGCATGGGTTTCATAGGTAAGTACCCTCTTGAAGTTTAGTTGGTTCGACCTGTCCTAGAAAGTAATCAGATTCTAGGGAATCTCAATATCACTGATCTTTCTTCACCGGGCATTGTTTCAGAGCAAGCCTCTTTATTGGCAATCGAAATATCCTGAAAGTCCAATCTCAATGAGCATAGTATCGAGTATCAACCAACTTTGAACTGCACCAAATCCGGCTATCTCACTACTTCCTAATGGCCAAGTTGTTCAATTAAAGGTTCTAAGGTCAGCTAGTGCTTCATGACACCACACAGCGTCCCCGTATTCTCCTTGTCTAGATTAAAGGGCTACCGGTACCAACAAATGTGTCACACTAATGTATCCATCGCTTCAACCATGTCGGTATACACAACACAGTCTCCACGATCTATTGCTACTTTCCTAATGATGTTCCCCCGATCCGGGTAGAGGATCAATACAAACCCAAACAAGGACCCATAAATAAAGTAAACAAATCAAACAATTAAAGTAAGTAGATATGATCTAACTCTAAGGTAACCCCACTTTTAAGTATGCATCCCCAACAAAGTTGCCAGTTCTGTAATACGGTGGGAGAAATGACTTGGGTGTTTTGCGTTTGATCGTAATTGTTGCGGATAGCAAGAGTCGCCACCAAATTTTCTTTTATCCTATAAGAAAATGGTGAAAAGAACAGGAAATACCTTTGAGATATTTTCATGAGTTCGGGGGGTAGGTTATGAAAAGGGAAGGTGTTAGCACCCTTTTCATCCATAGTTATTTATGGGCTCTTAGGTGCTTGCTAGATCACTTTTGAAATTCCTTTATTTGAAATGTGTTTGTGATAGGTTTTTCAAAGTATTTTTGAAAAGCGCCTTCGTTTAGGAAAACTTAGTAATGATTCTCGTTTCTATAAGAACACATACAAAGTGCTGTACTTTTTTAAAGTATTTCATGTTTTGAAAGTGTTTGGTGTATTTTGGAAATATGTCTTGTTTCGAAGATGGATTGTGAGCAAGCAACTAAGAATGTTCTACCTACTCAAAATCATCTCGTTCATTTCTCTCTTCCTTTGATATTTCTATCTTACCATTGATTGGTAAGAAGCCCTATCTTCGGATGTAAAGGAATGGCCCCGGGTCATCGTATAGTCATGAATAACAATGTTGTGAGATACCTTAGCATTTCTCTTAAGGGACCAAGATCAATTGTAAGGCAACATTCGTAGCGTCATCGAGGGACTGTGATATTTTATTTTCGATTATTTATGCTAAGAAGTCTCACATGCATATCATGACCATTTTTTATGGTAACAAGTGGAGTTAACCCTAGAGGTTCAAGTGTGCAAGTGTTTATTTTCCATGCATTGTTTTGTCTTGGATTATGATTGTCTAAGATTGATTTTTATCTTGCCATACATACACTAGTTACTAGCATTTGTATTCGAAAGCGGTAAATTGCAAAAAATAAAGTCTTACGCTATTACATCGTTTAGGAGGATAGGGGTACAACATACAAATGGGGATGGATAAGAGCTTAAATGTTACAACCATATTTAATAGCCATAAAGAATATATGTGAAATATGTAAAAACAAAGGAAAAGGAAAGAAAAATGCATTTTTTAACATTATGTGTCGACGCATGCTGTTTTGCATCGACCCATAACCTTCCCTTGCCCCTGTATTGCCAAATCAACTCAATATGAGTCAATACATAATGGTATGTGTCGACTCATACACTTCATGTGTCGACTCATACGTGCTTTGTGTCGACTCATACACTCTTTTTTCCTTCTGTTTTGGGCATGTATAGCAGTATGTGTCGACTCATAAAGCTATGTGTCAACTCATAACCTGTTTTTCTACTAAGATGTGTCGACTCATATAGGTATGTGTCGACTCATACTGTCATTTTTTCACTTCAACATTGTTTTGCTCCATACATGGGTTAGTTCTCAACACATAAATGAAATAATGGAAGACAAACAAAGGGTTATCTTCAAGGGAAATGGTTATCACATTTTATCTTCAAAAATGAATCACTAATGATGTTTGAAATGAAGAGTTTAAAGTCAAGGAGATTTACCTTGAAACTTGAATTTGTGTCTTGAGCTTGAGTTGCTACCTTGAGTGTTCTTCAGCTTGGAAAACAGAGATGTTACAGAAGCTTGTTCTTGAGTTTGAACAACTTCTAAGTAATGTATGTGAGGTGCTTAGATGTTTGGACAGAATTTGCAAAGTATGAGAGGTTCAAAGGTTTGGACTTTAAAACTCAAGAGTGGAAGCTTTGTGGACTGTTATGGCTTTTGTGAATATGAGATTTTTTTAGGGTTTATCAACAAAACTTCTGGTTTTTCTCTCTATTTTTCTGACCTGTCACCCTTGCAAATGCTTCTCCTATTTATAGGCAAAGGGTTTGTGAACAAGGGCTGAATAGGTTTACAAGACAACATGTTATGGTTTGGCTGGGATGCAAATACCAAACTATGTCAAGTACTCCATGGTTCCAAGATGATTTACCAAAGTTGCCGGTATAGAGGAGCTACTTCCAATGATTTATGGTGGAGTATAATCAGAAATAAACAAAGTATGGGCTCAAGACAAAGTTTGTACAAAAAGCTTGCTTTTCAAGAATATCAATGGTGCCTTTATGCCATAAATGGAAAGATCTTTTGGACAATGGCCTAAACACATGAGTAATAGCTCAAGAGTGGGTGTAAGCATTAAATTATGATTATATTTTTAAGAAAGAAGGCCTGCAACACAAGATTATGCAGCATAGCATCAGGGTTTTGTTATGTGTTCTTCACTAAAATGACTTGCAATTCAAGAATGGATGCCCAACTTCATGCCCTTGAATTTCCTAGCTTAAGTATGATAAATTCATGCTCTTGGATGTTTTAGAAAACTTGAAACTTTCTCTATAACTTTCATGTTGGCCATTTTGACAAAATCATCTTGTAACTATGTGAAAAAATGCCAAGGAGTTGGGATAAAATCCTGACCAAAATCTGTTGAAAATTTCTCTAAGTGTTTATTCAAAAATGCCATGACTTCATGAATTTATAACTCAAAATCCAAGAAGTTCTAGAAAAAGTCATGTCCTACAATGTTTTATATCTCATTGAGATCTACAACTTTCATGTTGGAAGTTTTCCTTGAATCATCTTGCATCATGATGAAAATTTGGTATGAAGTTATGAAATAACATGTGCAAAACACTTGGAAAAATTCCTGTCTTGAAAAGTTTGACTTTTCAAATTGACTTTTGACTTTCTTGACTTTTTGATGATCAAGCTTGATATTCTTGAATGTCTTGATGAGTTTTGATCTTTGAGACTTAATGTTGACCAAAAAGTCAAAGTTTGACTTTTGGCGTATCAATTGACTTTTCATCAGTACAATTGATTTTTGGTCTCTTGGTCAATTGACTAAGCAGAATTTGTGCTACAAAACTTGAAACTTGACATGAGAATTCTTGAAGGTCCATAATGATCCATGAATTTCATTTGAAGTATTAGAAGTCCAGTTGTTCTTGTGCAAGCTCAAACCTTAATTTTGAGGTATCAGTGTTAAAGAGATAGCTTGACCTAGTCAATACTTATGCAAGCTTGAGCTTTCGCAGATCTTTTTGAGAAATGTCTTGAGAAAAGAGAGGTAAAATTTTAGGGTACAACACCTACGTATCCCTTTTAAGGAATCAGAGAAGTCGTAGTTCGGCTCACATATTTTTTGTTGATTTGTAATTTTTAGTCGAACAATACTAAATTCAATCATTTTGCCGCTGCTCGACCATTGGAGACTCACGCATCTATACTGGAAAGGAAATAACATGCTCTCACCTAAACAGGTGTTTTCAAAATAAAAGGTGCTCGAAGGCGAATGATGTTATGTTCTCGACTCTTAGCAAGTAGACATGATGCAACCCGACCCCTGGGGAATTACGCGTCGTATTGTATAGAGTAGAAAAATAACACATCCTTTTCAAGTTCCGAAGAAAGGAGCGAAGGCGAAAAAAGTATGTATTGGTTGATATTTTTTACCTTAAAGAAGGATTTGAAAGTTGTTAGATGTTTTATACATTTTCCAAGAAAAGAGTTTTAGTATTACTGCAAGGATGCAAAATAAAGAAAAACATCTAAGAGAGACTAACCTAGTTCTATTCCTAATGTTATCATACAATGATTGATCCCAAGGTTGAGGATAAAAAGGGAAATCTCTACCCTATGTTGGCATGCATGGATTACGATCCTAGTGTCTAGCTTTCAAGCTACTCTAATCGAGCGATCCTAAGGGAGCATACAAATTCCTATCCGAAGGGAACATGGTATAGCAAACAAATAAGCAAACAAGTGCTTTGGAAAAAGCACACAAACCAGAGTAACACATTCCGACTCGAAGGGATAGGGGAAACAAGAGAAATTCTTTAGCTAAAGTTAGCGTATCACCCGAAGCAAACAAGCGGGAGACAAATGAAATAATAAAAACACAGAGCATAAACATCATCCAACGTGAGCTCAAGACAAAAATGTGGGGGTTTGATTATGAAACCCTTCCCCACTTGAAGAACTCGATACACAAGATATGCACGACTCCGAAGCATCAACGTACAACGTGAGCTAAGGTTGACACAGACTAGAATGTTCGGGGGTCGATTACAGACCCTCCCTGCTTGCCTACTTTTGAGGACTTCCATGAGGGATGGGGAATAGATGCGAACACAAATGTAAACACACGTGCGAAATACCTACTTCAAAGGTAGGATTTTAAACAAACACAAGTAACAAACAAGTCACATATACAGAATTGCCTTAAACATGTCTTTAAATAAACCAGAGGGATTCCTGACATATATCAGCAACCGAAATCCCCGTCATACATCTTTATTCCTACTTGACATGGAAAGGAAAGCGGGAAAATCCCTACTTCTCATTATCTCTAAAAATCAATAAAATGCAGAGAGAAAATAGAACAGAAATGTACCAAACGGATAACAATCCGTAGATGATAAGCAATAACAAAGAAACTCAGAAAACTTCGCGAGCTACTAGCACCAACAAAGAAAATACCATTAGCATATGCGTCAAAGTATCAACGGTCAAAAATCAGAATGTGTGGCAGACACATCCAAATATCAAAATGCACCTGCACGAATCACAATCCATACAAGATACAAATATAACAATCACACAATGGAATATGTAGCGAACACGTTCGTTTGATACCAGAGTACCTGCACGAAAACAGGATTTATGTGAGAATAATATCATTTGTGTATCATACGCAAACTTTCACTAACAAGTGATCGCATAATATGTAGTTTAATCAATAATCATGTACTAATTAAAGGTTGAATGCCTAACAATGTACCTTGCAAAGCATTCACAAAACGAGTTAGAATTAACAAGGCAAAGTGTGCAAATATTCAATGAAACAAAGCAAAAATTAATATTTCTAAATGGGTAACCGGTTACCATAACTGGGTAACCCGTTACCCAAAAGTTGAAAATCATGGAATTTGGCTACTGACTTGGGATAACTGGTTACCATAACTGGGCGTAACCGGTTACTATATCTGGGTAACCCATTACCTAGACAGAAAATAGTTTTAACAGATTTTTAAGATTTGGCCCATGGCTTAGGCAATTGATTAAACACAAGATCTTCACACATTCAAAACATGATTTTGCATAATTCAAGGTCTAGATTTAAATTTCACATGATTGATTAAGATCAACAATTAAACCACATGCAACATCATCAATTAAACACTTTCATGCAAATCAACTTAATTTAATAAGCACTTAATTCAACTATCCAATTCCAGATTTACACATGATTATCAAATCAATTCATAATTCTAGGCTTAGATATATATTCTCAATTCAAAATTCAACCTAGATTCAATTCATGCTTGATCAAAAAGTGATTCTCAAATAATCACATATTTCAAAAGTGCTTAATTCAAGAAAACTAACTGATAGATGTGAAGAGGAGGCTTAGATATAGAGATCACAACAAACAGATCTAAAATTGAAGAAGAATTTCTCTTGATCTTGACTTTTGGATCTTAATGCAATTGTTGTTGTGTTCTTGATGAAAAAGGTTTAGAACCTTGATTTGATCTTTGAGAGAATTGGGAGAAAAGTTTAGAGTGTTTGTGAGAACTTTTGAATTATGAGAACCTCCTTAGAAATTTGAGTGAATAAAAATATATAGTGTGACATTATGTGAGTGAATTTGGTTAATAGGTCTCAAATAACCACAAGTCAAAGTGCACATTTTTGAATCACTTGAGTGCAACACGTTCCGGGAAAATTCGTGGGAACCTCGGTGCGATTTCTGAAGTTAAAATGTGTAACAAGAATGTAGCCAATGTCGAGAAAAACCTCTTTTCTGAAGATGGGCTTAATCGGATAAACGATGAGAAAGTTATGAATTTCCAAACTTTCTCCTCAGACAACTTTAATTCTCAGCTTCAGAATTTTCAGTGAGTTGCACGTGCTTCTGGTAAAAAACGAAAGCCTTTGGGGTATCGTTCGCTCTTGAAAATCAAAACTAAAATTCAGATAACTCAATTATTGAGAAAGTGCCACTAGAACAGGCTCGATACGATAAAAATCGACGGAGTTACAATTTTTGAATGTAATGCAGATAAACATTTGCCACAATTTTCTCGTGCGAACGCGCTTGATAAATCTACAATTTTGGAGACCTTCTGAGCGGAATTAGCTTACGACCGTGAGAGGTGAAATATAGAGGATATCGAGACGAAGTTTTGGAAACCATAATGAGTTTAAAATAAGCCGTGAGCTTTGATTTATGAATTTTCTAGTGCGTAAAAACTGCACTTTCAGCAAACTTTCACTGTATATCTTCGAAACAACTCGCACATTCGGAGAGCTTCTTCAAAGAATTGAATCTCGAGCCACACATGAATTTGAGAATACGTCACCATGGATATCTTGGTGAAAGAACACCTGAATATGATGAGCTGGATTGGCCTTGTAAATTTCCAAATACCTGAACTGTTGAGGACCCATTATTAGCATAAAACATATCTTGAGAGCATCAATCAACGAAATAAACGTCTCTTGCAATCTACCAAGGCTAATCTAAAATACCTTGATCCCATAAACATAAAACCAATGATATGTATTCATATGATGATGCAATATAAGCCAAATTAAAGTCGGAATGAAGAGGGTAAATTTTGGGGTACAACACATGTCAAAAGTGCCAAAATTATGCCAACAAGATGAACGTGCCACCAACTCCTCTGAATGTCATGAGCTCTCCTTAGCAATTTTTGATGTGGGGAATTGATATGATAGGCATGATCAAACCAAAAGCATCTAATGGACACTGGTTCATACTAGTTGCCATTGATTACTTCACTAAATGGGTAGAAGCGACATCCTACACAAATGTGACGAGTCAAGTGGTTACTCGATTCATCAAACAAAATCTCATATGCAGATACGAGGTTCCAAGTAGAATCATTACGGATAATGGGTCCAATCTGAACAACAAAATAATGAAGGAGTTATGAGATAATTTCAAGATTTAGCATCCTAATTCCTCACCATATCGACTTAAGATGAATGGGGTCGTTGAAGCTGCCAACAAAAACATGAAGAAAATCATTCAGAAAATGGTGAAGACATACAAAGATTGGCATGAAATGCTTCCCTTAGCTCTATATGGTTACCGTACTTCTGTGCATACATCAACAAGTGAGACTCCTTTCACTCCCGTTTGAAATAGAAATTCCATCACTTCGATTCCTCATGGAAAAAAAAAGCTGGAAGAAGAAGAGTGGGTGAAAACGCGACTTGATCATCTCAACCTCATTGAAGAGAAACGTTTGACAGCTCTGTGCCACGGTCAATTATATCAGAAGCAGATGAAGAAAGCCTTCGACAAGAAAGTTCGCCCCTGAGTGTTCAAAGAAGAGGATTTGGTACTCAAGAAGATTCTACTACCTCGCCTTGATTCATGTGGTAAATTAACACCAAACTACGAAGGTCCATATGTGGTAAAGACAATATTTTCTATTAGTGGTCTAATCCTCACAGCAATGGATGGGGAAGAACTACCACATCCGGCAAATTCAGACGTAGTTAAAAAATACAATGTATAAAAGGATCGCTAAGTTCGAACCCTAAATATGAGACTTAGGCAAAAAGGAGTGTCCTAGTGGATTGAAAACCCTAAAGGGAGATCCAGGAAAAAACTAGGGACATCCACCAAAAATTTATCCTGGTGGGTTGAAACCCGAAAGGGCGATCCAGGAAAAAAATTAGGGATCTCATTCAAAGAAATAAAGAACAAAAAGACTGTGATCTACAAATCAAGACCACAACCACGAAGGAGGGAGATGGGTCCAAATCATTTGGATTGGAAGTTAAGGAGATTGGAGCTATCAAAAGTACATTGGAGAAACAACAGTAACAATTATCATTTTCATTTCCATTTACAGTTTTTATTAAAAAAAATTGTAATTACCTATTTCAAAGAATTGCATCTTGTACTCTCGCCAATTTAGAGGCATATCAATAAAACATTTAATTTTTCCATCCTCCAATTGTGTTTTTCTTTTCAGACTTGTCTTTAAAATACTACAATTATTTTTGTGAATGTTGTGTTGAAATCATTTTGGGGAATTCACATAAAAATAAGAGCATTTGATGAAAGCATCAAAAAGCATTTTGGTTAGAAAAACGTCGAAAGAAAATCCACGTCTGCGTCCACGCCTACGCCTACGCCTGGAATACAACTATCTATGACACGTTGACACTGTTCACCATGCCTTATCA
This sequence comes from Vicia faba, assembly GCA_948472305.1. NCBI lineage: Eukaryota > Viridiplantae > Streptophyta > Magnoliopsida > Fabales > Fabaceae > Vicia > Vicia faba. The sequence goes on from OX451735.1 coordinate 78,527,718, forward strand.
AAGTTCAAATTGACTTGGAGATACAACAATTAAACTACGATGGGGAGTTGGTGACTACGAGAACCCGATGGTTTAAAAAAGGAGAATTATCTAAAACATTTAAAACATTTGGGCATACACATACACATACATTTGAGGCATATACACACATAAGAATTTTGGTACACGAGCATTTAAAACATTTGGGGCATATATCACACTTGGGTAGCACATCAATTTAGGCATTATTCATATACGTCATGCATAACATTTTGCAAAAACAAAACTACTTTGGTTAGTTTGCGAATTTTCTTGGGGTCCATCTATAGCAAGCTTATCGGTGTGAACTAAATGGTCCAAAGTTTAAGCAACTTGGGGTTTTATCTTTCATGATTGATAGTCTTGGTTGAGGGCGACACAACCGACATCATTGATGATTTTAGGGTTTTCTTCTTCATGTTGATAGTCATGGTTGAGGACGACACAACCGACATCATCAATGAAATTGGGGTTTTTTTTCTCCATGTTGATAGTCATGGTTGAGGACGACACAACCGACATCATCAATAAACTTGGGGTTTATTTCTTCATGTTGATAGTCTTGGTTGAGGGCTGACACAACCGACATCTTCGATGAATTTGGGGTTTTTTTCTTCATGTTCATAGTCATGGTCGAGGACGACACATCCGACATCATCAATGAATTTGGGATTTATTTTCTTCATGTTGATAGTCTTGATTGAGGGTTGACACAACCGACATCTTCGATGAATTTGGGGTTTATTTTCTTCATGTTGATAGTCATGGTTGAGGACGACACAACCGATATCATCGATGAATTTGGTGTTTATTTTCTTCATTATTGATAGTCTTGGTTGAGGGAGACGCAACTGACATCATCATTGAATTTGGGGTTCATCGCTTTAAACCTAGCATATTTCATTTGGTTATCAAGTCTTGATTGAGGTCTGACGCAATCGACATCGTCTTTCCAAAATACAATTATCTGGTTTCAAGTCCGTGTTATCTATCCTCTAAGTTGTGGTAGGTATGCGAAAATATTTGGCTCATTGAGTTAGTCTCAAAGTGGTAATAAGTTATCTTTCTCGGCGACATAATTCATTGTGTTAGTCTATATGCGGAAATGTATTATCAAGATTTATGTTATTCATCCCCTGTGTTGCGATGAATATACAAAATCTGCGTCACAAACTTATTAGGTGCCCAAGAATTAGTAAATCAACTTTTCAAAAGCTTGTATCTTTTACCTCCTAGGTTACGGTAAATATGCAAAATTTACAATCCCTTTTAGATACTGAAGAGTTATCTGTGTCGTCATGTCTAAGTTAAAACAAACTTTGGTTCAAACGCTGGTAAGATGATAAATCATCATCTATGGCTACTCTTCATACCCATTGGAATGTAGTACATCGTATCCTTATAACCAGTCGAACAAATTTTAGGGTCTTCTAATATTTAATAAACTTCCAATCAGAACATGTGAGACTTGCGTATTCTCGCATTATTTAATTGAAAGGTAATTAAATAGAGACAGTTGTCATAACCCAAATTTCACTATCATTACAGTAAGTATTATTGTTATTAAGTTTCAATATAAGTGCATCATATCTAAAAGTTTATTTCTATGGGGGTTTAAAACAGGAAAGAGAGGTGTAATGATCTAAAATGGACCATCAATATCTGATGGCCCATTATGGTTTCATTCACTTTTTTGGAGAGGGGTGTATTGTTATGGAGAGAGGTATACATTTTGAATCAATTGAGACCCATATAGGGTCGCGTTCTTGAAAACCCACTATGGTATTAGAGTTAATTTTTAAGAAGGGGGTGTGTTAGTTAATGTTTTAAGGCCATTTCTAAATCAGAGGGCCCATTTCGTTTTAGTTTCTTGGTTTCATCCCATCTCAAAACTTGAAGATTTTATCTCATTAAGAATTTTTGGGCCTTTAATTCCAGCCCAATTCGAATGCTGGAGAGAGGGGGTTCACCTATTGAAGAGGTCTTGAGCCATTTCTAAATCAGAATGGCCCATTTAGGTTTTGATTTAGGTTATGAGGTGTATAGGCAATTCATTTTTTAGGTGGCCCAATAAGTTAAAACATTTGGCCCATTTCAGGATTTAATTTGTATTTTGTTATTAAGATTATTATTTATAAAACATTACAGTAATTAAAATCATTATATTGTAAATAAATAATGGTTTTATTGGAGAGAACATTTGATTAAGAAGGCCTATAGAAAATCATTTTTCAAGGCCCAATAAGTTAAACGCACATGCCCAATTCAAGCCTAAAACAAAGAAAAGTGTACTGTTTGGTTTAAGGAATAGAAACCTTTTAGGCTAGGAAGCGTTATTGTTTAGATCAGTGGAAAATAACACATGTTTTAAGTTGAAAACCGTTATTGTTCAGATCATACTGAAACCGAATCAAATCTTGCAAAACTTATCAACACAAATCTTTATTTCAACAAATCATCAAACTTTACAATAAAATTGAATCAAATCTCTGTATAATTAAAAACAAAATCAAATATCTTTACATTCAATTGTCCAAGGTGTAACATAGTCAATACTAGTTACAAAATCCCAATTCAATCAAAACAACACTCAATATAGAATCAAATCCATAAAATTACAACTTATATACATCTGTATCAAATCAATATAGTCAAATCCTTAATTCTAAGAGTAATGACAAACTCATAAAACTATTTCCTAAATAATCTAATCCAAAAACCTATAAAAAGTCTAAAATAAAAACAGAGGGGGAAGAAACATTAAGAAAAAGATTTACAAGGAAGAAGAATAGAAAGACCCATTCGTCGCTGTAAGCTCTTGTCGTCGCTGCTTCAGCCTAGGGTATCAACATCTGAAACCCTAGATCTCTTTTGTTGTATCACCAAATCCCCACCTTCATCATCATCCTCTGTACCTGTCGAACATAAAGGAAACAAGACCAGAAACCCAGAATCGGAGGAACACGCTTGAAGATACACAACACGGACGGTAACCCTCGAAAGTTTTAATTTGCTTTTTTGCATAATCGTTTGTTGTTGATTGGGGAATAGGGTGGAATTTGGGGTTTGAAGTCGTGACAAAAAATTGTCGCCATCGTCGTTGTTAGGTTGCGACTAGGGTTTGTTCTGTTTAGGGTAGAAGACAGAAGAGGGAGTGTTTCACAGAGAGCAAGACGAGAGATGAAATGATAAAATGTGTAAAAAAACAAAATATATATGTCATATGATTCAGTGTGTGTCAGTGCAGCTCACCTTACCTTGCTCCCTTTATCACGTCCGTATGATCCCCATCCAGTGTCCCAAAATGCGCTTCTATCGTAGCATCATACGCGCGCGCATACGTAACCTAGCAAAGCCTTTATTCTCGTTGGGCCACTCATACAATCCTGGGCCGAAAGCTCTACTAATCACACCCTTTTGTTTTTGTTTTTACTAATCAGCCCAAAAACCCCACCCCCTTTAGCCTATTGGGCCAAGTCCAATATCTGGACTTGGACCCATACTCCCTGCACCCTCCAATTTTCTATATAGTTCTAAATTACACCCCCGTGTCTTTTGGGCCTAAATTTAATATATGAATTCAGGGCCCTACTGTTAACACCCCCTCATATTTACTACTTTAACATTATTTGCACCCCTTGCGCTTTTTTAATTTAATTTAATTTCTTTAATTATTTTATTATGATTATTCTTAATATAATTATTTTTTATATTATATTATTCTTATTATCATAAAATCAAATAAATTTTCTAAACTCATTCAAATATTTTATTTATTTATTGTATTAAATTATTTTTAATCATGCATTTAACAAGATATTTTTACAATTAATACACTAAAAAACATTTAACCAACACCAAAGTATTTTTCATAATTAAATAAATTCAACAATTAATTTTCAAAAAGGAGTACGAAGTATATTTTAATTAATTGTGTGCTTGGTTCAAAATCTCAGCTATTCACACACCCGAACTAAGTAAAATGAGAATTCGAAGTATTTTTGTAATCCATAAAAAACATAAACCCACGCGAACTACGAATTAGAACTTTGATTCCTCATAAGAGGATACGTAGGCATACAACTAAAATCGTGGCGAGTTACTCTATTAAAAAATTAAAAACCTTATCCTAAACCTTTAAAATCTAAACCTTGGTATCTTTGTGAACAAGGTAGATGAGGGGTTCCTAACACCTTCCTTTCGTCTTAAACGAAGTAAGAACTTAGAATCTGTGTAAAAATTAGGGCTTCCTATTTGATTCCCTTCCTTAGGATAAAAACTAGTAGTGGCGACTCAATTTAAAACCAGTTATAACATATTGGTCCATAAATTGAGTTGGCTAAATATTGGTTTTAGTTTTCCAATTTGAACGGTATCTCGAAGGCCTTTATTTTTGGTCCAAACCACGCGCAACGCTTTGAAAATCCTGAATCGAGAAGTATTTTCATTTGAGTCGAAACTTCAAAAAATCATAACTAAATCATCGTTCGTCAGAATGAGCCAATTCTTTCAATAACGCGTCACAGGTTATCTTTTTATTCCATTTGACGGCCGAATCGAGATTTCATATGGATGATGACGTAGCACTTTATGGTCGTGTTGGGCTTACATTTTCAAGTTAAGGCCCAGTCCAATTGCACATCCAAGGCCCAATTTACTCACACCATATAATCTAAAATCCGATTTTTGTCAGGGGGAGGTTCTCATAATTCAGGAATTCATAAAAAAATTTCTCTCTAAGGCCTCAAAGAATAAATTAAAGGTTTTCTCTAGTTTCATCCAGAATATTCAACAAGTTTTTCAACAACTGTTTAAAGATCAAGCAAATCAAGAGCAATTATCCTCCGATCTTTAATCTGATCATTGTGATATTTATACCTAAGCCTGCTCTTCATTTCTATCAGTGAGAATTTTTTATTTAAGCACTTTTCTAAATAAGTGATTCTTGAATAAGCACTTTTAGAAACTCTTGAGTCAAGCTTTGACTAAGGAATTGAATTGTGAAATTGATTTCAATTATGAAAATGTGAATTGATTTGGAATCATGTTGTGCAAATCCGGAATTGGATGATTAAAATAAGTGCTTATTGAATTAAGTGATTTTCGTGAAGGTGCTTATTCAAGAAATAAAGCTTAGTGTTGTGTAGAGATTATTTTATTGATTCTTGATTATTCATGTTTGACATAATTTGGATCTTGAATCATACAAAAATCATGTGTTGAATTATGCAAAATTATGTGTTGAATTTGTGAAGATCTTGTGTTTGATCATCTGCCTAAGCCAAGAAAATCTCAAAATTGCTAAAAATTTGCTTCTAACTCCAAGGTAACTGGTTACCCAGTTATGGTAATCGGTTACCCATGAAACAGTAACTTTGAATTCTACTCAACTTTAGAGTAACCGATTACCCAAATTATGGTAACCGGGTTGCCAAGCTCAAAAGAGAAACAGGAGACATTGCAGACTTAGGGTAACCGGTTACCCAAATTCTGGTAACCGGGTTCCCAAGCCAAAAAAAAGCAACTTCCTTTTTTTATTTTGTTTCTTTTTTCATTGTGTTTTCTCTTTCGACTTAGGTTTTCCTTGTTATTTTTGACATATGTGTTAATTGTGCAATGACTCATACTAAGGGATTCTCATGATGATATTAATTTGTGTTCCACTTTATTTGGGGAACACAAATTCAATATTATTCTTGATTCGTGTTTCGCTTTATTTGTAAGATACATATGCGATTCAAACGAGCTTAAGATTTGACCCTCATGATTTGAGGAGTATACATACTTGTTGTGCTTTGGTATGGACTATATTTTCACACAGGACTCCTTTTGTAATGGTGTCTGATTCACATTATTTGTGATTTATTCACATCGTTGATTCGAGACTTATGTTGGACATCTGATTTGTGACTTTCTTTGTTTGTTGATACTAGTTCACTCGAAGTTTTCAAGTTTCTTATATTTTCTTACATGCTTGCTACAGATTTTTATCCGTTTGGTATTTCATCTCTTCCTTTTTACTACTTCCACACTTTACTGCTTTCCTTGCCATGAGAAGTAGGGTAGAGATGTATGACGGGTGTCTCCGGTGCTGATCATGTCAGGAACCTCTCTGGTTTATTTAAAGACCCGTTTAGGGAAATTCCTCATTATGTTCCATTATGTGCTACTTGTGTGTGGTTTGTTTAAAACCCTACCTTTGAAGTAGGTATTCTGCATGTGAGTTTACATTTTGTGCTTGCATATACTACAGATGACAAGTCCTTAAAAGGAGGCGAACAAAAAGGGTTAGTAGCCAACGCCCATGTATTCTATTCTGTTTCATCCTTAGCTCATATTATACGCCAATGCTTTGGTGTGCCGATCTTTTGTATCGAGTCGATCATGTGGAAAAGGGTTTTGTCCCAACCCCGGCACTTTGTCAGGAGTTCGCAATGGCCAATACTGACATTCCTCTACCCACTTGTTTGCTTCGGATGATTCATTCCCCTTAGCTAAAGCATTTCTCTTTTTTTCTTATTTCATCTCCCTCCCGCTTGTTCGATTCAAGTGATTCTCTCCTCTTAGCTAAAGCATTTCTATTCTTTTGCTTTTATACCAATCCCGGTTATTTGCTTCGGGTGATCCGCTCCCCTTAGCTAAAGCATTTCTCTTGATTTTTCCTTTACCTACCTCGATTCGTGATATCTTAGTTAGGATATTTTGCTTGAGCTAGTGTGCACTACTCTCACTATGTATGTGCTCCCTTTGTTTGAGCTTGCTACTTTGAGATGCATTACTCTCGCCATGTACGTGCTTCCTTTGCTTGCTTACTTTGTATATACCATGCTCCCTCAAGACGTGCTTGTTTCTTTCCTGATTCGAGCTAGACCTTAGGATAGTAATCCATGCATGCTAACATAGATAGATATTTCCCCTTTATCCTTGACATAGGGCCATCATTGTATGATAACATTAGGGATTATATTCTAGATAGTCTCCCTTAGATGTTTTCTTTCTTTTTGCACCCTTGCATTTAAAATTAAAACTTTCTTTTTCCTTAAACTAATAAAAACACTCTCTAACAACTTTAACCCTTTATTAAGGTAAAAAACCTAAACCAACTCCTTTCTTTTTGCCAATTGGCTTTTCTCTTCTAAGAACATGTTAGTTCCTTTCCACTACAAGTTGTAAGTCTCCAAAGGTCGAGCAGCGGTGGAATGATTGAATTTAACATTGTTCAACTAAAAAACACAAATCCACTAAAGCTAGGGAGCTGAACTACGGCTGCTCTGATTCCTTAAAAGGGATACGTAGGCGGAGGCTTTTTGTGGGGCCTAATCGAGCATATATTTGTAAAAATCTCTTTCTTTTCCCCACACTTTCTTTTCCTTTTCTCTTGCATGCATTCCCTCTTTCTTTTTAATTTAAACCTTAGACATAGACTTTGACCACACCCATTAGATTAGAATAACAAGAGTGGATATTATAGAGTACTACACGCGTGTGGGGTGCTAATATCTTCCCCTTGCATAACAGACTCCCTTACCCGATCTCTCGGTCGTTTGATCGAAATTTCTCCCTTCTCAGGTTTAATTGATGTCTTCCTTTATGTTCCTATGGGATAAAAAAGTTCGATGGCGACATCATTGATTTCATTACCAGTTGACAGTTTTGTCGATTGTTTCACTGAGCACCACTGTTTTTTCTTGTTAGCACTGGTTTTGCTTGAGGACAAGCAATGTCTTAAGTGTGAGAGAGTTTGATAAGGCTAAAACACAATGTATATTTGACTCTATTTACACATGTTTTATTAGTTATTTTGCTTTTAAGTCCAGTATTATGTTGGTATTTTGTCTGTTTTCCAGGTATTCGACCATAAGAGAAACCTACGTTAAGGAAACAAAGAAAATTGGATGGAAAATGATAAAAAGGAAGAAATTGCACTCAATGCGTTTAGCATTGCATTCGCTATGGAGAAATCCACGAGAAGAATGACGTGTCCCACTCACTTACGATCAAAAGACCAAGTATTCCCTATTTTAAGAAGGTGGCTTTCGCCACAAGAAGATGGCGTTCTCCATCCTTTACGTTTTGCAACAGTTGAAAAATGGGTTTGGCTTGGTCTCCCACTTTCTTCATTCATCCCTACATTTTCTCCCATCGAATCCAACAAGCACCACTTACATTTTAGGGTTTTAGAGCATTATAAATAGAATTTTTACTTCACTTTTCAAGGCATCCTGTGATACGGTGGCAGAACCGACTATTTTAGAAAATGCTGGTTTGCGCTTTGCGTTTGTATTCGCAAAATGTCGCGGTAAGCAAGAGTCGCCACCGACTTTTATTTTATCCAACTAGAAAGGAAAAAAGCACATAAAAATTCCTTTTTCGAGATTTTGAGTACGGGGGGTAGATTTTATAAAGGGAAGGTGTTAGCACCCTTTCTATCCATTGTTTTCCATGGGCTCTTAGGTACTTGCTCATCTTTTTAAATTGCTTGTGTGTGTTTGTTTTGAAAATTTTTGTTTTACTTCGTTTTAACCCTTGCTTCTGTCTTCAAGAGTGTTACGAAGTTGTTTTGAAAACTTTGTTTAAAAAGTGTTTAGTGTGAAAAAGTTTGATTTTGAGCAAGTACTTACTAGCATCTACCTACTCGAAAAAGAATTGTTTCCGTTCTTATTTCCTTTAGACAATGCTATCCTATTATTGAGAAATAGGAAGCACCATCATTGGAGTTGTAAGGGTCAATTTGTAAGGGACGTACGATCACTAAAGCAATGTTAGGACGTCTTAGTAATAACCCTAATGTCTTAAGATCATATTCGAAGCAACATTTCTGAGGAAACATTTCCGAGGTAACATTTCCGAGGCAACATTTCTGAACGGGACATTTGATCTTTTGTTTAGACAAGAGGGAAACAACTAAAACACCCTATACTTAATGATCGTTTACCGAAGGCAACCGAAGTGAGAGTATACCTTAGGAGTGCGCATGTGCGAGTGATTTGATTTCAAGTTATTATCTTTGCACATTAGGGTTTTCTAGCCATTTTAAATTAACATGCAGTCTTCTCATACAATCCTATTAACATACATCTAACAGTTAATATTTGCGAGAATTAAAATGCGAGAAATAAAAAATATGCTATTACAAGGCTTCGGGGTAGGAATTACATAGCCAAAAAACCTGTAAAACGATAAAGAAAAGAAAATCCTAATTGAACTATTACATACTGTAAGCAGTTACATTAATAGTGCAAAAATAATAATAAACGCGTGCGATAAATAGAAACGAGAGAATTAGGGTTTTGACCCCGACTAAACCTAATTAAAAGAAAAAACATTTTTTGTGTTGTTTTTGATTATTTTAAGAAAATAAGATTTTAATTGAATAAATAAAAACCTAATTACTAATTAATTTAAATTTTAAGAAAAATAATTAAATTAACCTATTTTTGTATTTTTTGTTTTATTGAGAAAAAGAAACAAAAATTAAATCACATGTTAATCCTAATTTTTTCTAATTGATTTTGAATATATAAAAAAGTTAGAATTAACCTAAATTAGATTTAAACTAATATTAAATTAAATTTGATGAAATAAATAAAAAAAACCTAACTCTAAATTTTGTGAAAATTGATTTTATGATTTTTTGTGAAAAAAAGAAATTATTTTTGTTAGAAAATAATTAGAACAAATTAATTTAAACAAAAGAAAATGAAAGAAAGGAAAGAATGGGCCTGGTTATGCTTTAGCAATAAGGGGGTGTGATTGGCAAATTCTGGGCCCAATGACTCTAGCCCTGTTTGACTTTGCCAGATCCCATGCATGCGCTTGACTCATGCCCATGGTGGTCCTTCAGGGATGGCCCTTGGATCTGGAGTGTTGATGGATGGAATGGTTGGATGCTGAGGGCGTATGGTAGTCTCATTGGATGCTAGCGTGCCTGAATATGTAAGAGAAAAAAACAAGAAGCGAAGTTGGGACGTGGGGATCGAACCCAGGCCCTTTGGCATTTTTACCTTGCGCGCTAGCCAGCTGAGCTGGTTGTGTTAGTTGTATAACTAATAACAAAATAATATTATATGATAAACAATAAAGTTAAACTCTGAAACACACGCAGATTTGAATGGGCAAGTCAGGGAGTGACACATTACCCTTCTTCTTCCTCCCACAGTTGCTAAAAGTTCTTTGACTTTTACCTACGGTCATCTGGGTGTAGGTATAACCCTTTGCCTTTCCGGAATCCTATACAAGCATGATAAATTCAAAACAATGGTACCAATCAACTCGTTGCAACCTCACGAGCATCATGGTAACACCATACGTGGCCAATTGTCCATGTAGAGAAAAACCCTAAAAACGAAGCAAGAACCCTAACTATGGCATCTTGTTGTATAGTCAACAAAAACGCAATTAAATATGATCATTAGCTTGCAAACATCATAAGGTTTCAAAATATATCAATGAATCATGTTAAAGATGCCAGAAAGATCGTATTCGATTTAAAAAAAGTATGGAAACTGTGTGACACTTACAGTGCAATTCTGGGTATTAGGAAGCTTGTTAATGATTGAATCTTGATCCTTAGATGTCCAGCAAATGATTGGGACGATTATAATGGTTTTAATTGACCTGAAAAGTGGAAATCAGTTTTCCACTTTTCTTGAATTTTTTGAAACTTGCTCTCTCTTCTACACGCCTCCAATCTCTTTGTTTTTTATCTGAACATGTTCTCATGTACCCTAGAATGAATTAGGGTTGCAAACTTGTATCAAATCTTCTCCAATTATGATCATTGATTCATGATTTGATCCTTTGTGCAAATCTTTCCAAATCAAGAAAAATGCAATCTTTTGTATCCATATGATCCTTGCACGATTTGATTCCATCTCCAGCTGTATAATAGACCTAAACATGCACAAAATCTCAAGCCTTGATTAGATTTTGATATTTTCATGATTTTATTTAATTTAATTGAAATAAAATCAAAATAAATGATAAAAATAAAAGAATGACAAATGTAATGGCTCATGGGTCGTGGGTCATGTTTCAAACTCAATGCAAGCATAAAAAGTTGGGCCCATTTAGCAAAGAACGCAATTTTGGACACTTTTGACTTTTGGCAATTTTGCAAAAAGGGTCAACTTTACCAATGCATAACTCTCTCAATTTTGATCCTAGAGATGTTTTCTTGGACTTTTTAGAAAGATTAAGATGTCCTCTAAGCAACCCTTTTTGTCTTATCTCAATTAAGTCTTCCATGTTCATGTATGAAGCTTTGACCCAAAAGGTGTTTTTGTTGACTTTTCAAAATGACCTATAATGTCCAAATTCATATCTTCTTGTGAGTGCATATTTTTAACTTGGGAGCTGAATATGGATCGTAGGTAATTACATCCTCTTTAAAATGATCTGTGGATGGGTCATGTTTGATAAAGTATGAGAAAGTTATCCTTGGTCAAAGTTGAGTTCACTTTTCCTTCAAACCCTAATTTAGCAACTTTTAGGTTTTGATGAATTGTGAGCAATCCTTGAGGAATCATGATCAACCCTTGATCAAATGATGAATAATACTTCAAAATGAGGATTTTGAACAAAAATATTGAAGTTTGACTGTATGTGAGCCACAGTTGACTTTTGCCCTAGCATGGTCGATTTTCAGGCCTTTGAGCAATTGACTGAGCAAACTTCCTCTGCAAGGCTTGAAACTTGACATGGATGATCTTGAGAACATATTAGGACAATGGTGAAAATTTGGGATCCTTTGGACTCAAACATCTTGATGCAAACTGAAACCCTAATTTGAGGTAAACTGCCTTAGGAGAGAGTTTGTCTGGTCAACCCTTGAACTTCCTTGAGCAATTTGAGGACCTCACTTGACATGTATTGAGAAATATGGGAGGGAAAATTTTGGGGTACAACAGCTGCCCCAATTCAATCTTCTTAAACCTGAGGATGTAGATTGGCTTGTCTTCCTTTCGTAATCCAAAGGTGGAAGATGATTGAACACTAGAGTGCCCAGAAATTTGCACTCGCATGAAGCAGTACTTGTCTTGTTGTATCGGGAATGGGCTTATAGATGCCATTTGGATGTTAATGATGGGATATGGGCTTAAAGATGCCATCTGAAGAAGTGTCGATCGCATAAGAGATTCCTTTGCGAGAGCCTGTACACCTGTTGTTGAGGAGGACTACGCTGGGGAATATTGGTCTCTGTCTTGAGAGAAATAGAGCTTTAGGAACTTCAGTTGTCCGTTACTCTACTAGGGAACCATCTCTTAGTCGAGGAGGTAAAGATGAACTGATATCTGGTCGTGCTCCAGGCTTCACAGTGATTTGCTGAGGAAAATAAGACTGATTGTTATCTGGTCGTGCTCCAGGATTTACAGTGACTTACTAGGGAGATGAGATTAGACTTGCTATCTGGTCGTATTCTAGGCTTTGCAATCTCTCAATTCTTATATGGTCGTGCTCCAGGCTTCAGAATGAATCAAGTGGTTATTCGGTCGCATCCGGGCTTCAACTTGAATTTAAGGCTTACTAATATCTAGTCGATCTCTGGGCTTCAAAGTAATTGGCCGAGTAAACTTCTATTTGGTCGAGTTCCAAGCTTCGCAGTACCTTATATTATTATTTGGTCGTGTCCGAGGCTTCAGTATCCTTTGCGGCTATCTGGTCGTGACCCAGGCTTCACGGTGTCTTATACCATTATCTGGTCGATTCCAGGCTTCACGGTGTCTTGTATTGATATCTGGTTGATTTCCAGGATTCACAATAACTTTCTGAGGGTTAAGCTATTTTCCGGCCGATTTCCGGGCTTCATAGCTTGTATTTATGATATACCACTATCTGGTCGATTCCAGGCTTCATGGTACCTTGTACTGCTATCTGGTTAATTTCCAGGCTTCACAGTAACTTGCTGGGGATTAAGCTATTTTTCAGTCGATTTCTGGGCTTCATAGCTTGAACTCAAGATATACCACTATCTGGTCGGTTTCAGGCTTCATAGTATTTTGGTGAAATCAAGATATTATCCGGTCAATTTCCGGGCTTCATAGCTTGAATTTATGATATACCACTATCTGGTCAATTCCAGGCTTCGTAGTATTTTGTAGAAATCAAGATATTATCCGGTCGATCCCGGGCTTCATAGCTTGAACTGGAATAGAAATCATAATATTGATCTGACTGAACCAGGGAAAACTTATGAGAAACTTGATTGTATCTTTCCCTGAAAGGTAAGAGTTAGTCGTATGTAATGTTATGATGTATATATTGAGTAACGATGTTCTCAAAATAAATGAGATTGTGCTGTATAATATGTATGCACATGTCATGATGTATGGATATGCAATGTTCTTGTGATATTCTTCGGATGGGGAGAATGAATCCTAGACTATGTTGGAGAATACACAGAATTCAGTTCTTCGTTCTTGCTGGAGATAGTGACCGAAGATGATTAACTAGAGACTTACGTCTGTTCTGTTTTGAGAGTATTCCACCGGGAGAGACTCTGTTTGAGAATAAAACTGTGGGAGAATGACTCTGTGGGGAAGAGAGATACTCTGTTAGACGATCTGCTGATTTGGAGAAACAACTCCATTGGGGATGAATTACCGTTGTTGGTGATAGATAAACTCTACTTGGGGAGAATTTTGCCGACTCATTCGCGATTACGAACCTCAGCTGGGGAGAGCTAACACCACTGCCTTTAGATACTTCTACTCTGCGGGGAGTGTATGTACTTTTAGTTGTATTCTCAAGCTGGCTCTAACCCTGTACCTGGTGGGTAGAGCAACTGTAAGGTTCGGACACTTCTTGTTTGCCCCTGTTTCTGGAATTACGAGTAATTTTCTTTTGTTTCTCATGTAAATACTTATGAGTAGCAATTATTTTCAAATGCATATATCAAAAATGAATCATTGGACGTTCTTGCAAAACAAAACAGAAAAAGAAAAATAATTTAAAATACTTGTGAAAATGAATTGTATTGATTTTTGAAGTTGGCCTGTAATAGGCATTTTGTACAAGAGGCTGACGTCCTAGTAACAGAACACCGCCGAGGGAAAATAAATTATACAATTTGTGTAAAAGAAAGAAAAACAGTTATGTGAAATAATCCCATTGGGTTCCAACTCTGCTATTGCCCTTATATCTTCAAGCATCTCATCACTTTGCTAGTTGGTCGAAGGTAGATCAGATTGATTGGCATCGTCTGAGCTTGATAGTCGATACCGAAGTCTGGTTGCAAGATGATCCAATGAGACATAGTGTTATGCTTTGATCCCTAATTTTTTCCTGGACCGCCCTTTCGGGTTTTCAGTGCACCGGGATACCCTTTTTGCCCAAGCCGCCTTTTCAGGTTTTCGACTTGCCGGCTGTACAGTTTTTTCATTTTCATCCCTTACTTTTTCCCGAACCCTTTTGGTTCGCCGGGAAGCCCTTATTTTTGCCTAGGCCAGTCAACCTAGCGGGTCTTTGATTAGGCGTAGTATTTTTCCACTATGTCTGCATTGACGGGGTAAGGAAGGTCGTCACTATCCATGGTGGTTAGAATCATAGCTCCTCCTGAAAAAATGTTCTTAACCACAAATGGCCCTTCGTACGTGGGGGTCCATTTGCCCCTGGGATCACCTTGCGGCAGTATGATGCGTTTGATCACCAGATTCCCGACTTGATATTCCTGACGTCTGACTTTCCTGTTAAAAGCCTTGATCATTCGCTTTTGATACGTCTGACCATGACAAATAGCAGTAAGTCTTTTTTCATCGATTAGATTCAGCTGATCAAGTCGGGTCTGGATCCAGTCATCCTCGTTCAAACCCGCATCCTTCATAATACGGAGAGAGGGTATATGGACTTCAATGGGTAAGATTGCCTCCATGCCATACACCAGAGAGTAGGGTGTTGCCCCTGTTGACGTCCGTGCTGAGGTACGATACCCATGAAGAGCGAATGGTAACATCTCATGCCAGTCTTTGTATGTCACCATCATCTTCTGCACAATCTTCTTGATGTTTTTATTTGCTTCTTCAACAACCCTATTCATCTTCGGCCGGTAGGGAGAAGAGTTGTGATGTTGTATCTTGAACTGTTTGTAGAGCTCGGTGATCATCGTATTATTGAGATTTGTACCATTGTCCGTAATTATCCTCTCTGGTACACCGTATCAACAGATCAGATTGTGTCGGATGAACCATGCCACGACGTTCTTAGTTACTGTAGCAAAGGAAGTTGCCTCAACCCACTTTGTAAAATAATCAATAACCACCAGAATGAAACGATGCCCGTTAGATGCAGTAGGTCTAATCTCGCCGATCATATTGATGCCCCACATTGTAAAAGGCCAAGGAGCTGTCAAAACATTTAGAGGAACTGGAGGTACATGCACCTTATCAGCATAGACTTGGCACTTATGACAGGTTCGAGAATACTGATAACAATTGGCTTCCATAGTGGACCAATAATATCCTGCTCGTAGGATTTTCTTTTCCATGGTATGTCCACTGGAATGAGTTCCGAAGGTACCTTGATGTAACTCTGTCATGATCCTTTCTGCCTCGCTTTTGTCCACACATCGCAGTAAGGTTGAATCATGGTTACGCTTATAAATAACCCCATTGTTGATGAAGAACTTTGTGGAAAACCTTCTTAGAAACTTCTTATCATTAACAGATGCACCCTCGGGGTATTCTTGAGCCTCAAGATACCTCTTTGCCTCGTGAAACCAGGGTTTATCTATTACCTCTTCAGTCTCAATGTCTCAGCAATGTGCGGGTTCGTCCAACCTCTCGATGGTAATCTGGGGAGCTTCATTGTCCCACCTGACTTTGAACATAGAAGACATGGTAGCTAGCGCGTCCGCCAGCTGGTTCTATTCTCTCGGGAAGTGTTCAAAGGTTATCTCCTCAAAGTGTGGGAGCAGCGTCAATACATACTCTTTGTAAGGAATAAGAATTGGATGCTTCATATCCCACTCGCCTTTGATCTGACTGATCACCAAAGCGGAATCTCCGAATACACTCAAGAACTTAATCCTTAGGTCAATAGAAGCTCGAAGGCCCATGATGCACGCTTCATACTCCGCCATATTGTTGGTACAGTTAAAACATAATCGGGCGGTGAACAGAGCATGACATCCCTCAGGAGATATAATCACAGCACCAATGTCATTACCCAACACGTTTTACGATCCATCAAAGTACATAGACCATCTGGATCCTTCCTCAGGTCCTTCATCTGGTCCAGGTTCTTCACAGTCGGTCACCAACATGATGTTCTCATCCGGGAACTCGAAATTCATGGATTGGTAGTCATCCATGGCCTGATGCGCCAAATGATCCGCCAATACACTCCCCTTGATTGCTTTTTGGGTTGTGTATTGTATGTCATACTCATTTAAGATCATATGCCATCTTGTTATTCTTTCGGACAAGGCAGGCTTCTCGAAGATATACTTGATTGGATCCATCTTTGATATTATTAAGGTGGTGTGAGTCAGCATATATTGTCTCAGTCGGCGAGCAGCTCATGCCAAAGCGCAGCAATTTTTCTCGAGCAGTGAGTATCGGGTCTCACAGTCGGTAAATTTTTTGCTAAGGTAGTAAATAACGTGCTCTTTTCGGTCAGACTCGTCATGCTTCCCCAACACACACACCATTGAATTTTCCAATACTGTCAAGTATAAGATCAAAGGTCTTCCTTCAACTGGAGGCATTAGAATAGGTGGCTCTTGGAGGTATTCCTTGATCCTTTCGAAAGCGGTCTGACATTCATCATTCCATTTTACCACTTGATCTTTCTTCAGCATCTTGAAGATTGGCTAACAAGTAGCAGTCAGGTGTGAAATGAATTGGGCGATGTAGTTCAGACGTCCCAAGAAGCCTCTAACTTCCTTTTCTATGCGGGGAACCAGCATCTCTTGTATAGCTTTCACCTTGGCAGGGTCCACTTGAATACCCTTATCATTGATGATGAAACCCAGCAGCTTACCAGACCTCACCCCGAAGGTGCACTTATTCGAGTTCAACCTTAGCTTGTACATCTTCAACCTGTCGAACAGTTTCTGGAGATGGTCAAGGTGCTCTTCCTAATTCTGGGACCTTGATATCATATCATCAACATAAACCTCAATCTCATGGTAAATCATGTCGTGGAACAAAGCGACCATGGCGCGCTGATAAGTTGCCCCAGCATTCTTCAACCCGAAAGGCATGACCTTGTAACAGAAGGTGCCCCACTGTGTAACAAAGGTTGTCTTCTCCATGTCCTCGGGAGCCATCTTGATCTGGTTTTATCCAGAAAAACCATCCATGAAGGTGAAGATCTTATGCTGCGCGGTGTTGTCGACCAGAACATCGATATGAGGTAGTGAGAAATCATCCTTGGGGCTTGCCCTGTTCAGATCTCTATAGTCGACACACATCTGTACCTTACCATCCTTCTTAGGCACCAAAACAACGTTGGCGACCCACTGCGGGTAAGAAGTGACTGCTAAAAATCCCGCGTCAAACTGTTTCATGACTTCAGCTTTGATTTTCTCAGACATCTCAGGGCGCATACGGCGAACCTTCTGCTTTACCGGAGGACGGTCTTCTTTAGTTGACAGGCGGTGTACCACAATATCAGTGTCCAAACCAGGCATGTCTTCATAAGACCAGGCGGAGATCTCGACATAGTCGTGTAGCATCTATATCAACTGTTGTTTAACACTAGCCTCCAGATTCGCACCTATCTTGACCTCTTTCCTTTCTTCCTCTGTACCCAAATTCACTGACTCAACTGGCTCTTCATGAGGCTGTATGGCCCTTTCTTCTTGTAGTAACAGTCAGCAAGTTCTCCAAGCACCTCACAATCGACCTCACCTTCTTCCTCGGCTTGGTTGATCAGATTTTCGAAGTCATAACTAGCAGTAGCAGAGTTATTATCAATGGGATCCAGAGTGTATATGGATCTGCATTATGATACGTGAGTGTGTGTAAGAGAAGTGTTGTTTTGATAAGGTGAGAGACAGAAAAGAAAAACAAAGAGCGCAAAATTTGTAATGCAAGAAACGTCCAATGTTTTATTGATGATATATGAAATGACAAGTAATAAGCCCTCACAAGAAAAGCCAAGGTGCCTCGGGCAAGGCACCGGGCCATAAAGCTTCAAACTATTTATTACAACTCTTAAAACAAAAGTGAATTACTGTGAAATAAAGGAAACATGTAGGAAGTCTTTCGCCGTCCAGTTGTTCAATCCACCATTGGTTGTAGGGTAGATCCAGCTGTCGATATCTGAATCCTCATCACTGTCTTCCACCGCATTAACTCCCGGATTACTGATGTGCAGAGGAGGTCTTCCAATCCGTGCGCGCCTAACAGCCCTTTGAGCCCATGTAGTAAAGCCCAAACCAAATTTGTCAGTTTTGTGCATGAAATCAGGGAGCTGACCCCAATTTGTACACCCACCTTCTTCAATTACAGCCCTGGCGTCCTTGAGAGAAGCCATCTTCATCGGAGGTTTGTCAGTAGCAACTTCAGTTGATGCCAAAGTCTGGGGGACCTCTTCAAAGTTCTGACAAGGGCTTTCAATGAACTCCCCATCCATCTCCACATAGCGAAAGGAATTGAGATAACTTACCATATACTC
This sequence comes from Vicia faba, assembly GCA_948472305.1. NCBI lineage: Eukaryota > Viridiplantae > Streptophyta > Magnoliopsida > Fabales > Fabaceae > Vicia > Vicia faba. The sequence goes on from OX451735.1 coordinate 78,546,354, forward strand.
CTCTTCACCTTGTACTGTGACGATCTTCCCCTTTACCGGATATTTCAACATTTGATGGAGTGTGGAAGTCACTGCCCCAGCCTTATGAATCCAAGGACGACCCAACAAGCAAGAATATGATGGTCTGGTATCCATCACATAAAAGGTGGATGCAACAATCTGAGAGCCAACTTTGACAGGGACGTCCACCTCCCCGTGCACCATCCTTTTTGACCCATCGAAAGCCCTGGCCACAATATTTCTCGTCTTTAGAATCAAACCTTCACAATCCAGACGGTATAATCCTTTCATTGGCAAAACATTCAATGAGGACCCGGTATCTACCAGTACATGGGCCAGAGTAGTGCCCTGCACTCGATCGACATGTGTAGAGCATCATTGTGATTTTTTCCTTTAGCAGTCAGATCTGCATCTGAGAAACCCATCCCATTGTCGGCAGTCAAACTAGTTACGCAATCTTTGAATTGATCGGCTGAAGTTTCCTGCGGAACATGCGTAGTCTTAAGGAATGCAATTAAAGCCTTTGCGTGGGCTTCAGAACATAATAACAAGGACAACATGGAGATTTTTGACGGGGTCTGCCCCAGCTGCTCGACTACGTTATAGTCGCTCTTCTTGATAATCTTCAAAATTTTCTCTATCTCCTGCTTAGAGGTTTCCACAATGATCTTCTTAGGCTCCTCCGTCTGGGCAGGCTCACCTATGATTTCTTTGCCCCGAGTCCCAGATGGCTCGGCGACAGGGGTGATGACTGGAATAGAAACTAGGATAGTAGTTGACGTACTAGCAGATGGAATGATAACAGGTTTGTGAATAGTCGGAGGGGAAATCTCAGGAGAAAAGAGTATTCCGCTTCTGGTGACTTTGCTAGCCCCGACAATATTGCTGACATCAACCTCATCTTCCTCTTTCTTAACTCCATGGTAATATACATCAACACCATAGTGCCAAGGGAGAGCCTTATCCGAAGTGTATGGGATAGGACCAGGGACAGTAATTATTAACAGAGAAATTCTTAGAACGGGTGTAATCCTAACAGGTTTTCTCGAGGAAACCTTGGAAGGATTGGCGGAAATGGTTATGATGGCAACATCTTGAATTGGAACCAACGAAATCATAGTCTTTTCGAACAGGATCTCTTTCTTATCCATCAGGCGTTGAACACCTGATTTCAATAAGTGGAAACCAGCAGGCAGAATTGAACACATGTGGAAACCTTCACCAAAGCTCGGAACTAAACCATCCAACAACAAATTCTTCTTAACTGTCATCAAAGGAGTAGAAATTTCTTCCACAGAAGTCACAAATAAATCATCGTCCACGACATTTACTCCATGACCATGTTTGGGCATGGGAGCAGTTATGACGTTGGGCTTCTCCGGAGTGTCAAACTCAATTTATTTGGCTTCGATCAGGTCTTGCACCTTGTTCTTCAAAACCCAACCGTTGTTTGTATCATGACCTGGACTTTCGGAGTGATAGGCGCAGTGGGCATTCGGGTTATAGTAAGGAGATGTGGTGTTGGGATTCTTCGAGGCTTCCCTCAGAGTTACCAGGTTAGTCTTCAATAGTTGTGGTAGAATTTGAGACAAGGTCATATTGAGCCGAGTGTACTGCCTATGTGGTCTTTCCACCCTTTGTTGATTGTTGCATTGTGGAGCAACTGTGGGTCTTGATATCACTACCGCATTTACTACTTGACGGTGTTCAGGTCTGCTTTGGCCCCTCGGGACGTAGACTGCACTAGCTTCTTTCTTACCGGTGAAAGGCTTCTTTACTGCACTTGATGAAGTGTCCTTTTGTATCTTACCACTTCGGATACCAGCTTCTACTCTCTCCCTAGTCAAGATCAACTCAGTAAACCCATATGACGAACTGTCGATCAGATGATTGAAAAATGGACCAGATAGCGTCCCTAGAAACATGTCAATCAACTCCCTATCAGACAAAGGGGGTTGGACTCTTCCAGCCAAATCTCTCCACTTTTGAGCATAGTCCTTAAAACCTTCACTTGCACCCATTGACATACCCTGAAGCTGAGTACGAGTGGGAGCAAGGTCAGCGTTATACTGATATTGCTTGTAAAAGGCAGCAGCAAGGTCCTCCCAGTTTCGGACATTAGCTCCTTCCAACTGATAAAACCATTCAAGTTGAGTCCCTGACAGACTATCTTGAAAGAAATGTACCCACAAATTTCTATCAGCAGTGTGGGGTTGAATTTTCCTGACATACGAGCGGAGATGGAGTTTTGGACAGGATACTCCATCGTATTTGGAAAAAAACAGAGCTTTGAACTTATGAGGGATCACCACTCCCGATACCAATCCCAGCTCTCCGAAATCCGAACCAGGGATCTTCTAAATCTCCATAGCACTCAGCCAGTCTTCTAGTTGCTTGTACCTGTCCTCAGTAGGAGGATATTGCTCTTCATCATAATCCATATCATTATCAGAAACTGTCGGACTAGGGTCCTTTGTCCTTTCTTGGTTTCCCCCGTCTTTGGATGAGGAGGTCAAATCAGCTGATTGTCTTATCCTTTCTCTGAATCTTCTACCCATGTTCAGAACACCAACCCTCTTTTTCTTCTTCTTTTCTTTCAGAATCAGGGTCTTCAAATCCTCTTGCCCTTTAGCCAAGCTTAAGAACATCAGTTGGAATTGGGCATTTTGTGCCTGAAGATCTTTGATGGCTTGATCGGAAGACATAACTGCTGAAATAAACAACGAAGAAGATGAGAAACCTGTAATGGTGTGCATGATAATGGGATGCATATGTAATGATTTCAAAGACTTTGGGAGACTTAAATTTGCAAACCAATAAACAAACTTTATTAGATGAACTGGTAACAATGTTCAACAATGCCTTTGAGGCGTTACAAAGAAATAAATGGAAAACAAATCTAAACTAGAAAAAGCAAAATCAGAAATCCCATGGACGCTTCCCCTTTGTTCTGACGTAGTCATTGATCGTTCTTTCATTCTCGAGTTGCCTGGTGAGCTTCAAGATCTTCCTTTCTTGCTCATGGTACTTTTCCCGGTAGGTATCCCTCTCCTCTTTCAGCTGAATCCAGGATCACTGCAACGCCCCAAGATCAGTGGGCATGTAAGGATAAAGGAATGTATAAGGAATGCCCTCTTCATTGGTGGGCTCCACAATCACTGGCAACACAGCTTCATAAGGCATCCCAAGCTTATGGGCTCGAGATCGGACCCACTGGAGATAAGGTTGCATAGGGAGAGAAGTCATTGGTCCTAGCTCTTGAGGGTCAGATCTGTTCACCATTCCCCAAGCTCGTATAAACCTCCGGCGATGCTCGTCTACGTCCTCCTTGTAGTCAAATGCAATATCCGTCAGAATTAGCTCATGAGGACCATCTATCCGAGCACGACCAAACTGTCGTAAATCTAGGCAAGGACTGTAGGTTATACCCCCTTTGATTCCAAGCAACGGGACATTAGGGTATCCCCCACAATGATCAATGACTGCAGTGCTTTCCATAACTCGGGAGCTCCAAAGAATGTCTGTATGGGCAAGAGACATTACCCTGTAAGACCATTCCAAACCTTCTTCATTTTTCAACACCGACTTGGGGAGGTGCAAAATAAACCACCTCGCCAGCAACGACATACAACACATAAGAGTCCCTCTTCTTCGCACAATACGAGTGTAGAGGGCATGCAAGATATCACCCAGTAGAGTAGGCACAGGATTGCGAGAGAGGAATATCTTAACCGCATTCACATCCATAAAGGAATCTGGATTCGGGAAGAGAACCAAACCGTAGATAAGGAGAGCCAAGATGTCTTTGAAGGCCTGAAAATCCAAATTACCCCAGAATAGCTGAGCTTGATCTATCAGAAACTTGGTTAAGAAACCTTCAACCCTGCTTCGTGTTTCCCAATTGGATACCACATCAGCCCGTTTCAGATGCAGAGCTGAGGCAATGTCTTCTGGTCTAGGAGTATCTTCCATACCTGTGAAAGGCACCTGCTCTAGGTTGGATATACCCAATAAGTGAGAGAACTCCTCCAAAGTGGGAACCAACTGGTAATCTGGAAAAGTGAAACAATGATGCACATGATCGAAGAACTGGAAAAGCACACTCATCATCTGCTCATCAAACTTTAAGGTGACTAGGCTAAGAAGCTGACCATGCCTCTTAATAAACATAGAAGTCTCAGACACTCTTGAGGCTAACTCTTTGAGTTGAGCAGGTATTTGCACAATGTTAACTCGGATGGTATTTTTACGTACGGAAGCCATAATCTGCAAAACAGAACAAAGATAAATTCCCTCGGTCTTTGAAATGGTTAGTATTATGAAGTATAAATGCTATGTTATGATGCATAATGTCATGATAAAACAAACAACAGGTATAGCAGATAACAGGCATGGCAAAGGCAAACAAGTCACACAAAAGCCCTTAAGTTTAAGGCTTGCATAGGGTCAAAGGTATTACCCTCTTGAAGTTCAGTTGGTTTCAACCTGTCCTAGCAAAAGTAATCGGGTTCTACATGTTCTCAATATCACTAACCATCCTCCATCGGTCATGGTTTCAGATCACGCAATCTTTTCTTGCAGCCGGAACTATCTCGAGAATATGGTCTCAATGAGTGTAGCATCGACTATCAACCAGTTCTCAGCTTTACACCGAGGCCGGCTATCTCACTACTTCCTAATGGCCAAGTTGGTCGATTAATGGTTCTAAGGTCAGTTGATGCTTAATGACACACATAGCAGCCCCGTATTCTCCTTGTTTCTCCACAAGGGATATCGGTACCAACCAATGTGCCACATCAACATAGCTACTACTTCAATCGTAACAGTCTACGTTGTACAGTTCCCTCACATTTTATTGCTACTTACCTAAAAGGTGTCCCCAGATCCGGGTTAGGATCTATAGTAACTCCCAATACAAAATCACTTAAAAGTAAAGCAACCAAAACAAACAAGAGAAGCAAATATGATGAATTAATCCTAAGGTATACCCCACTTATTTGTTCCCCAGTAGAGTCGCCAGTTCTGTGATACGGTAGCAGAACCGACTGTTTTGGAAAATGCTGGTTTGCGTTTTGCGTTTGTATTCGCAAAATGTCACGGTAAGCAAGAGTCGCCACTGACTTTTATTTTATCCAACTGGAAAGGAAAAAAGCACAAAAAAAAATCCTTTTTTGAGATTTTGAGTACGGGGGGTAGATTATAGAAAGGGAATGTGTTAGCACCCTTTCTATCCATGGTTTTCCATGGGCTCTTAGGTACTTGCTCATCTTTTTAAATTGCTTGTGTGTGTTTGTTTTGAAAAATTTTCTTTTACTTTGTTTTAACCCTTGCTTATGTCTTCAAGAGTGTTACGAAGTTGTTTTGAAAACTTTGTTTAAAAAGTGTTTGGTGTGAAAAAGTTTGATTTTGAGCAAGTACCTACTAGCATCTACCTACTCGAAAAAGAATTGTTTCCGTTCTTGTTTCCTTTAGACAATGTTATCCTATTATTGAGAAATAGGAAGCACCGTCGTTGGAGTTGTAAGGGTCAATTCGTAAGGGACGTATGATCACTAAAGCAATGTTAGGACGTCTTAGTAATAACCCTAATGTCTTAAGATCATATTCGAGGCAACATTTCCGAGGCAACATTTCCGAGGCAACATTTCCGAGGAAACATTTCCGAACGGGACATTTGATCTTTTGTTTAGACAAGAGGGCAACCACTAAAACACCCTATACTTAATGATCGTTTACCGAAGGCAACCTAAGTGAGAGTATACCCTAGGAGTGCGCATGTGTGAGTGATTTGATTTCAAGTTATTATCTTTGCACATTAGGGTTTGCTAGCCATTTTAAATTAACATGCAGTCTTGTCATACAATCCTATTAACATACATCTAACCGTTAATATTTGCGAGAATTAAAATGCGAGAAATAAAAACTACGCTATTACAAGGCTTTGGGGTAGGGATTACATTGCAAAAATAATAATAAACGCGCGCGATAAATCGAAACGAGAGAATTAGGGTTTTGACCCCGACTAAACCTAATTAAAAGAAAAAACATTTTTTGTGTTGTTTTTGATTATTTTGAGAAAATAATATTTTAATTGAATAAATAAAAACCTAATTACTAATTAATTTAAATTTTAAGAAAAATAATTAAATTAACCTATTTTTGTATTTCTTTGTTTTATTGAGAAAAGAAATAAAAATTAAATCACATGTTAACCCTATTTTTTTCTAATTGATTTTTAATATATAAAAAAGTTAGAATTAACCTAAATTAGATTTAAACTAATATTAAATTTGATGAAATAAATAAAAAAACCTAACTCTAAATTTTGTGAAAATTGATTTTATGATTTTTTGTGAAAAAAAGAAATTAATTTTGTTAGAAAATAATTAGAACAAATTAATTTAAATAAAAGAAAATGAAAGAAAGGAAAGAATGGGCCTGGTTATGCTTTAGCAATAAGGGGTGTGATTGGCAAATTCTGGGCCCAATGACTCTAGCCCTGTTTGACTTTGCCAGATCCCATGCATGCGCTTGACTCATGCCCATGGTGGTTCTTCAGGGATGGCCCTTGGATCTGGAGTGTTGATGGATGGAATGGTTGGATGATGAGGGCGTGTGGTAGGCTCATTGGATGCTAGCGTGCCTGAATATGTAAGAAAAAATAACATGAAGCAAAGTTGGGACCTGGGGATCAAACCCAGGCCCTTTGGCATTTTTACCCTGTGCGCTTGCCAGTTGAGCTGGTTGTGTTAGTTGTATAACTAATAACAAAATAATATTATATGATAAACAATAAAGTTAAACTCTGAAACGCGCGCAGATTTGAATGGGCAAGTCAGGGAGTGACACGTTACCCTTCTTCTTCCTCCCACCGTTGCTAAAAGTTCTTTGACTTTTACCTACGGTCACCTGGGTGTAGGTATAACCCTTTGCCTTTCCAGAATCCTATACAAGCATGATAAATGCAAAACAATGGTACCAATCAACTCATTGCACCCTCACGAGCATCATGGTACCACTATCCGTGGCCAATTGTCCCTGTACAGAAAAACCCTAAAAATGAAGCAAGAACCCTAACTAATGCATCTTGATGTATAGTCAACAAAAATGCAATTAAATATGATCATTAACTTGCAAACATCATAAGGTTTTAGAATATATCAATGAATCATGTTAAAGATTCCAGAAAGATCGTATTCGATTTCAAAAAAGTATGGAAACCGTGTGACACTTACAGTGCAATTCTGGGTATGAGGAAGCTTGTTAATGATTGAATCTTGATCCTTGGATGTCCAACAATTGATTGGGATGGTTATACTGCTTTGAATTGACCTAAAAAGTGGAAATCAGTTTGCCACTTTTCTTTAATTTATTTAAACTTGCTCTCTCTTCTACACGCCTCCAATCTCTTCATTTTTGATCTAAACATGTTCCTTGTGTACCCTATAATGAATTAGGGTTGCAAACTTGTATCAAATCTTCTCCAATTATGATCATTGATTCATGATTTTATCCTTTGTGAAAATATTTCCAAATCAAGCAAAATGCAATCTTTTGTATCCATATGAGCCTTACACGATTTGATTCCATCTCCAGCTGTATAATAGACCTAAACATGCACAAAATCTCAATCCTTGATTAGTTTTTGATATTTTCATGATTTTATTTTGATTTTATTTGATTTAATTGAAATAAAATCAAAATAAATGATAAAAATAAAAGAATGACAAATGGAAGGGATCATGGGTCGTGGGTCATGTTACAAACTCAACGCAAGCCTAAAAAGCTGGGCCCATTTAGCAAAAAATGCAATTTTGGACACTTTTGACTTTTGGCAATTTTGCAAAAATGGTCAACTTTACCAATGCATAACTCTCTCAATTTTGACCCAAGAGATGTGTTCTTTGACTTTTTAGAAATCTTAATATGTCCTATAAGAAACCCTCTTGGTCTCATCTCAATTGAGTCTTCCATGTTGATGTATGAAGCTTTGACCCAAAAGGTGTTTTTGTTGAGTTTTCAAAATGACCTATAATGTCCAAATTCATATATTACTGTGAGTGCATATTTTGAACTTGGTAGATGAAGATGCATTGTAGGTAATTACATCCTCTTTAAAATGGGATTTGGATGGGTCATTTTTGATAAAGTATGAGAAAGTTATGCTTGGTCAAAGTTGAGTTGACTTTTCCTACAAAATCCTAATTTAGCAACTTTTGGGTTTTGATGAATTATGATCAATCATTGAGGAATCATGATCAACACTTGATAAAATGATGAATAATACTTCAAAATGAGGATGTTGACCAAAAATCTTGAAGTTTGACTGTATGTGAGCCACAGTTGACTTTTGCCCTAACACAGTCGATTTTCAGGCCTTTGAGCAATTGACTGAGCAAACTTCCTCTGCAAGGCTTGAAACTTGACATGGATGATCTTGAGAACATATTAGGACAATGGTGAGCATTTGGGATCGTTTGGACTCAAACATCTTGATGCAAACTAAAACCCTAATTTGAGGTAGACTACCTTAGGAGAGAGTTTGTCTGGTCAACCCTTGAACTTCCTTGAGCAATTTGAGGACCTCACTTGAAATGTATTGAGAAATATGGGAGGGAAAATTTTGGGGTACAACACATCCAAATTTAGTACAACTTACGCATAAATTTACATTCCAAAAGCTTTAATGCTTTGCATCAGAGAGCTATCGCATTGTTATTGTTGTTGGGTTTGAAGAACAATTACTTTGAAGTTATTAATATTCTCGTATTTACATTCAGTCAAAGTTTATTTCCCGCAAATACATTTTTGTCGAAGTTTATTTCTGTGTACCAAACTCAATTCTCTGTTTGGAGCAGGTTCTTATTTAATTCAGAATTATTTATATTCTTTTTGCTTTACTTTACTTTGCACGGTTATTTTATCGCAGGTTCTTAATTATCGCTTAACATGTTTTATTCCGTCTTTCAAGAAAACGCATTTACTTTTATTATAATTTTTCCATTTGATTTATTAGTGTTGGAATGTTAGGACCGTCGATTTGACGGTACTCTGTTAGTTATTTCTTAGGATTAATATTATAGGTTGTTTTGGTATTTATTCGACTTTTCTGTATTTAATCTGATCAGATATTATGAAAGTAAAGCCATGAATTTTAAAATCAAAACTACTTTTCAACTGATTAAAATATCTAAAAGAAAAGATTTACTACTTTAACGCAAAATGCAATCGGGGAATGTGAGAGCTCCGATAAAGATTAAAGAGTAAAATCTAGTTCTGAATATGCAAAAACAATAGTTTCAGTTCAAATAATTATTTTTCAAGGTAGAAAATATTGCCCAGTAAGTAATCCATAGTAGAAATAATATGAGTATTGTGTATCGATGAAAGTCATATTCTGGAACTATTATTCTGAACTAATTCAGGTTTATTATTTTGTTTTGTTTTCACAACCCAAATCCTTATTTCAACCACCTTAGATAAAAACCGTAGTTATAGTAAATGATAGATTGAAACTTTGGTCTTTATGGGTTCGACACTCTTTATATTACTCTAATAGACTCTGTATACTTGCGGAAATATCCCATCAGTGTGCAATTCGATTCGCATTTCTACAGTGTTCCAAGTTCAGCTTCTCATTTGCTACCCGCTCTCGAAAATAATAGAACCTCATTTTGATGTGATTGCTACGTCCATATGCTATCATATTCTTTTCCAAATTGATAGATGACATGTTGTTGATCTTCATGGTATTTGCTCCATGATCCTTTCTTGTAATATCTTCGACCAAGTTCACCCTCCATGTTTATTGACATGCACAAAGAGAATTGACTATGTCCTATGCTTCACACGATGATAATTCCACTACTAGTTCTTTTCTCGAATTCTAAGCAACTAGTGCACCACCTAACAAAAACATATAACTAGGTGTGGATTTTCAATCCTCAACATCACTACACAAACTTGAATCAGTGTAAGATACTAACTTGGATTCTTTTCCTTCTTCAACTACAGAAAATAGAATGCCATAGTTTAGAGTTTTTTTTAGATACCTTAGTATCCTCTTTGTCACCGTTAGATGTGCTACCTTTGGATTCTGTATGAATATACTCAACATGCCTACATTGTATGGTTGATCAGGTCTTGTGTGACAAAGGTATCTCAATAACCCAATAAGTCTTATGTACTGTGTTGGGTCGAAGTCATCTTCTGAGTCTGAGTCTTTCAAAAGTTGTAGTCTTTGTTCAACAGGTGTTGAAGTCGAGTTGCATTCTTCCTTCTCAAATCTCTTGAGTATTTCACTTGTATATCTTATTTGATGCATCATCAAACCTCTATCGCTCTTGTAGAATTAAATGCCAAAGAAATATGAAATGTCGCCCAGATCAGACATTTTGATGGTTCAATTTTTTTTGCAGTTCCATTGTGTTATGGAGTGTAGGGTGGAACCACCTCATGCACAATCCCTTCTGTCTCACATAACATGTCGAAGTCTTTCGACACATGTTCTCCACCACCACCAGTTCTTAGAATCTTGATTTTTGACCACTTTGTCTTTCGACCACAGATTTAAACTTGGCAAATACCTCGATTACTTCAGTTTTCTTCTTATTCAAGTAAGTTCACAGTTTTTGACTAAAATCATCTATGAATGTGACAAAGTACTTGTTACCTCCAACCGAATCAACCTGGATAGAACCACATACATCAGAGTATATGATTTCAAGAATTTCTTTCGACTTGTTTCCTGCATATTTTTTAAAGCTATTATTGTGCTACCTCTCCTGCACACATTCCTCAAACACCTTGTTTTGAATGTTAATTTCTGTAAATCCTGAAACCATATTTCTTCTTTTCAAATCTCTGATGTCTTTAAAGTTGAGATGGTCAAGTTGATAGGGCCATATCCATTCATCCCTACTAGCTGTGTTTGCAAGGCACTTGTGCTCCATTATATTAAGTTCATTCTTGAATGTTTTATTCTGAGACATAGAAGCCCTCAAGATTAACCTTCCTCTTGATTCGAGAGCTCTCATCAACTTGTCTTTGGTCGACACCTTGTAGTTATTTTCAATCAACTTCCCTATGATGAGCGAATTTCTTTTCATGACTAGTATATACAATACATTGAAAATTACTGACCTTTTGCCATCTTTTCTCATAATCAGAACATCACCAATACCTTCAGCTGCTAGAGTATTGTCATTTAAAAATTTTCACCATGTTCTTCATTGAGGGCTTTATGTTGACAAACCAATCTTTCCTTCCAGACATGTATGATGAGCATCTTGAGTCAAAGTACCTCTCTCTTCATCTCTTGTTATGACCATCAATATCATCTATTCTTCTTCATGTTTTGTAAACATTGCATCATTGTCTTGATTATTCTGTTTTTCAGGATAATCACTAGAGTAATGACCATATTTTTTACAATTAAAACATTGAATGTATCTTTTTTCTGGAATTCGACCACCACCTCTTCCTCTATTTACAACACCACCTCTTTGGTTGCCTTGGTATAATGGTCTCCTCTGGTTCGATGCATTTCCTTCTTGTTGGTTTCCTCGACCAGTTTAATTGTTGTAGCCTCCTTTACCTTTAGTATCGAGAAACATTCCTTTTCCTTTCTTTCCTCTTGTTGATTGATCCTGTAAGGCCACATCAATCTTCGACTTCCCTGGAACTCTCTCATCGATTCTTTGTTCATGATATTTAAGGGTCCCTTGAAGCTCTTCCTTTGTCAATGTCGAAAAATCTCCTGACTCTTCTATGGCAACCACCACGGGTCAAATTTTGGTGCCAAAGACCTCAATATTTTTGCGACAACTAATCTTGACGTCAACACTTCTTTACATACTTTGATTTAATTCACCAGTTTCGTAATCCCAGTGAAGAAATCAGTTATGCTTTAACTTTCTTCCATCTGAAGCAATTCATACGTTCTATTGCGAGTATGTAACTTCACCTCTTTAACCTTCTCAGCGCCACCAAATGATTTCTCTAGAACTCCCCGTGCTTATTTTGCTGATTTAACATCACTTAACTTCTCAAAATTATCTAGATCAACGCATTAATGAATTATAAAGAGAGATTTATAATATTTCTTCTTCAATTCTTTGTATTAAGCATTTCTTCATCTGTTCTGTCTTCTTCAAGCGGTGATACCCCTTCCTTTACAAGATCCCAAAGATCTTGAAAACAGAAAACCACATTCATATGCTTGCATAAATTCTCATAATTCTGACTCTTCAAAATCAGAAGACTCACTGAAAAATGTATGTTTGGATGATTCACTCTCATCGTTATTTCTTGCCTCGAATCGCTCAACTAGAGCTCTAGATACCAGATGTGGTGAATTACACTAAACCTATGGAAAATTCCAAATCAATCTTGATGAACAAAATTCAATCAATCCGATCGAAATCCCTTGTTATTCACTCTTCACTCGAGTTAATCATTCAAGCTTGGTTGCAAGATGATTTTGTGCATCAATTGTTAATGGAAGAAGAAAAGAAAAGATAATTAGGGAAGAAGAAGATTAGGATTTGAACAAAATAGGGGAAGAAGAAGAATATTTTCTAGAGAGTTTCTCTCTACTCACAAATTTGTGATTTATTCTTTTGCACTTGCAAATTCAATGTGTGTTATAATAATTGACAAAACTTATATACAATTCTTTAGGTGTGGTTCTTACTATTTTCCAATGAAAGTATGACAAGTGTATAATTTCCTATTACACATATGCAAATTGCTCCAATTTTTACTTCTTAGATGATATTCAAGCATATTTGTCATATTATTATTGAAAAATTGTAAGAACCACACATAGAGAAATGTACTTAAGTTTTGTCCTATAATAATAAGGGTTACTCTTTCTATTTAAAGTTTTAGTTTTGTTTATTCTCTAAGACAAAACCTAAAACACAAAAGCTCAAAATACTTATTTTGGTCTAAGTCAAAATTCTATACCAAACAATGTGTTTTGACAATTCAATAGTTAACACAACTCGACACATATTAGGCTAATTTCAACACAACTTTGTATTTGTAGATAAGAAGCTTTTCAAATATGTATTTTAATCTCGACTTAACCCTAGTACTGAATTTTTAAATGCTGCAAAATCTAGCTTTTGCATCCATGTGGTTTTGTTGAACACATCGCAAAACTTGCGGCTAAACAACTACAAAGTGTAGACAGATAATATAGTGCGCTTTTATTTTATACCTTATAATAGATATGATCCAAAATAAATGCTCTTTTAAAGGCAACAAATTTATTTAAAAAATGAGTACCTCAATACATGGTACTCCAAAATGATGTTATTACTAAAAAAGTGCTAAACATGGCACAGATAAAAAGTTAGTGGTACAAATTATATCTCATTGTGAATCACATTTACAACATGCAAGTAGGCCAACTTTGCATTACAAGTTCAAAAGAGCCATCATCATGTCACAACATTTATACCATTCTATTTTCAGATTCAATGGCATCTTTTATCCCTACATCTCGCGTGCATGTAAAGAGAACCGTAGAAATAGGTACCTTTTCTTTTTCTTGTTTATTTGTTTTGACTCAAATTAGAAAAGATTTCAGTGTCTTCAATTGTTAGTCTTAATTATTTAATTACATGGAAATGTGAAAAACTGGTTGTGTCCTTGCTTTTGAATTTGTTGATAATATTTGTATTGTTAATTGTTAATGATAGTGGTGTGATTCTCATAACACTTGGTAGAGACATGTGACAATGAGACTCCATTTCTCCTTATTTATTATTTGTTCAAAAGGAGACTCATCCCTTATACATGGTGTTAAGATCTCTCCATTGTAACACCTATTAATTATTTCCACCTCTTATTTGTAGATGAATTTTTCAAGACAATAATCAAGAAGCCACAACAATGAAAGACAGGATCGTAACCTATGAAGTTAGTTAGGCAATCGATTATAAAATATTTGAGACTTTTTTCTACAATTAATAGAGACTATATTGTTGGTATTGTTTGTGTGTAGACATTCCTTGGCAATTTAATGTATTTGGGACTTCTATTATTGATTGGTAGAAGTAAGAAGGAAATTTCTAGGATTATTAAAGGACAGAGTTTGGAAGAAGGATCAACCTATGGGAGTAGAAAATTTCTCTTGAAGAGCGTTGGGAAGTTCTCACATAAACAATAATCGAACCATCCGATATATTTCATAAGAATCTTCCTTATACATTTCTCTTTGAATTGTGAAATTGAGAAGATGATGAATTCTTTCTTGTTGAGAATATAACAAGTGTGAATAGGAAATAGTTTCACATTGAATAGAAATGTGGTCATTTAATTATTTATAAGTGAGAGAATTTACTCATTTATCACCTTAAGGTTTTAGATAGACAATTAGTGTATTTCCTACAAAGATGTGTTGCTCAAACATAATGTCTCGAAAATAAGAATGTTCTTCGCTCGACTTTCCCCCGATTATTGCACTAACAAATAATATCAGAGTCTGGTTCGAGAAAGATGGTACAAGTGTGTGGAAGAAAGAAACATCATCTTGAGGGTGATCATTATGAACTCACACTTGAGGGGAAGTCTTGAGAATATAGTAAGTGTGAGTATAACTCACGTATCTCCTACAAAAGTGTGTTGCGCAAACAGAAAATCCCGAAAATAAAAATACTTCTCGTTCGATCCTCCCTCCCTCGATTATTGCACTAACCAAGGTTACATTGATTGTCATGGAAAAAACATTCAATGCGTAAAAGAGGCGTGGGCTATAAAAATATTATTAGTTTTAACATTGCTTTATTTGGTAAACAAGAACGGTGCATCTTCATTGATCAGAAAAATCTTATTCCTTGATTATCCAAAGCTCATATGACACAAAAATTGGGTAATTGGGTGAAGTAGCAGATGGTATTCTTTTTAAATCAAAAGAGGACACCTGTGTGTGGTTCTAGGTTTGAGCAAGTTTTGATGATTGCCTCAACAAAAATCATATTTTCTAAACATCACTAAGAAATGGATTGAATAAAAAACGTTATTTGATGTGAAGCTTCAAGTTCTATTATTTTGTTAGAATAATTTTGTAAATAGTGGTGTATCTATCTTAGTATTAAAATATTTACACACGCTCACAAATATCATTTTCCAAACACTGCTCTTTCAAAATCCTACTAAGAAAACTTATTTTAAAAAGGGAAATATAATTTTTAACTAGCATAATCGCTTATGGTATGTATATAATCGATTATATAGAGTATCTCATCCTATAATCAATTAGGGATGTGGTATAATTGATTATGAGACATATCTTATTGAGTAATTGATCAGAAACTCTGCATAATCGATTATGCTACGTATATGAAAAAAAACCATCTAAACTTTTTTTTGAATAATCTATTACATTCATGTCATTATTGATTATAGAAAGATTTTAGATATTATTCATTGTTTCCTTTTTAACAAAAATTTATGACAACTTAGTTATATAAAGGACTCTATATATCATTTGAAAATCACATCTGCGGATGAAAAACCTTATAAATGTTCTTCTCTAGACACTTGTTTAATATATATTGGATAAATAAATAAGCACTTGTAAGAGGAGTTACCATAGTTTTTTGAATTTATTCTCTACCAAGTGTGTTACCTCCAAATACAAAGAACTTGCAGATTTATTCTCCCTTTTTAAGAAGGAACAAGCAGACATGAAGAAATTTCATCTTTCTGAATCGCTTGACATGAGTGTTAATTTAGAACACCAACCTTTCTCGAATGAGATTTTTTATGGATCAACACAAGAAATTTCTTGAGAGTTCTTTAACCATCAAGACCAAAAAAGCAATATTTCTTTAGAATCTTTTGATTCATGCTTTGCACAACTTTTTCTTAGTTTTCGTTTAGGCCTTTGTAGCTGCAAAGTTTTCCTGGAGAACAAATAAAGTTTTTTTTGATACCCAAGTATTTCTAGGCCCGCTTGTATTAGTGGATTTAAGATATCTTGAGACATCCCTCTTAAACCATCTTATGACATGCATTTAAGAAAAACATAAGGGTTCTAAATGGCCAAGCTTATCACAATGGTTACATTTATAAATATTATTGAAATATGAAAAAATGAGAACCATTTAAATAAAATCGTGTGCTTGAATATCACTACATAGGCTATATTATATAATGAGATATAAGGTTTATTATATTAATTACATAAGGAGTATGCTACGATATATTTTAGATAGCTTAAGGAATACTCTATGGAATATTCTATATAAAAATATTAACACACACCCATAAGCTTGAGCATATAAGTCAAATGCATTAAGGTTGTCACATTTAATTATTTTTAGGACGTCGTAGAGAATTTGTAAACACATCTTCCAATTGATCATTAGTATTGATAAATTTTATGACAATATCACCTAAATCGATCTTCTCTCTAACAAAATGGAAGTCTATCTCAATATGTTTGGTCATCTCATGAGAAAATGGATTCTAAGCAATATGAAATGCAGCTTGGTTATCATAAATAAGTGTCATGTGTCTTGCTTCTTAAAACTTAAATTCTTTGAGTAACTACTTCAACCAAACGAGATCACGTGTTACTAGTTCCATAACCCTAAATTCTGCCTTGGCGCATGATCTTGCAACTATATTTTGTTCCTTACTTTTCCAAGATATCATATTTCCACCAATAAGTGCATAATACTCAAGTTGGATCTTCTATCAATTGGTGAGTCTGCCTAATCAGCATCAGAATATCCAATTAACATAGTATGTCCTTTATCGTCATTCTTACACCATAAAATTTTCCCTCCCATTTTACTCAAGGCATGCTCATTAAAGTCCTCAATTGCTCAAGGTTGACCAAGAATTGATCAGACAAATTCTCCTCCTAAGCAATGACGTTTCAACTAATTTCAGTTTTCACCAAGATGTGTGAGCTCCAAAGGTCTCAAATGTTTTACATGGTCCTAATATGTCTTCAAGTTTGTCCATGCCAAGTTTCATGCCCTACAACTTCTATTTTATCCTCAAGCTCAAGAAATGCATCATTTGGGAGGTACAAGCTCATACATTACAAGAGGTTATTGCACCCTATACGCCTCAGCATAATGGCATAACTGAAAGAAAGAATAGAAGTGTACTGAACTTGACGAGATGTATGTTGAAAGGTAAAAATATGCCTAAGATATTTTGGGTCGAAGAAGCTTCGATAGCAGTATGAATTCTAATTAGATGCCCAACGAAGCAGTGTTAGCTGGGAATTTCGATTACACAAGTTTTGAATAATTGACACTATGATCGAAGAAAGAATAGTTCGAAAGAAAGTGTGATGAGGCTTTTATGAAGTCTTATATTGATGAAGATCTAGTAAAGAGCTTCACTATGTTGAACCGTTATCGAAGGGTTCATTTTCAAACTATTGAAATATAAGCTATTTGAAGCATTACAAGGAAAGACACTTCGACTGTCATGTTGATTGAATTGGCGCTTCAAAAAGAAGAAGATTTTGAATTCAAAAGCTTTGATATTATCCAAAGAAGCACGTGGAAGTGTAATGGTTCAAAGGACATGCAATCTTCAAACATGGCGTGATTTCATAGAAGGACCGTTAGGGTCGAATCAGCCAAATATAAGTCATCTTAGAGTTTTTTGATCAATGTGTTTTAGGAATGTACCTGAATAAGTGAGGAAGAAGTTGTATGGTCGAAGTGAAGTCATGGTTCTCATAGGTTATCCTTCGACTGGTGCATACAAGTTGTATTCACTGACTGAAGATAAACTAGTAATCAGTAGAGATATGCTTGAAGACGAAAGCAAAAGGTGGGATTGGAGTCGAAGCTCAGTTCAACAAGAATCAAACACACTCACAACTGTGTTCGAAGAAGATGAACAGAATGAAGCTTCGACGAGTCAAAATGAACAAGTTGATACTTCGACTGGTCGAATTGAAGAACCTCCTGTGCAGAAGGAAAGAAGATCTACAAGAACAAGAACTTTTCGACTAGGCTGATTGGATATGAGAGGTTTCCAGATCAAGCAATCGATGCAGATGGTGACTTAATCTAAGAAGTCGTCATGGTGAAGCCTTGAGAAATTCGAATTGGTGTGAAACCATGAAATAAGAATTTATAGCCATCGAAAAGAACAAACCTTGGGAGCTTATCGAAAGAACCAACAAAAAAACCAATTGATGTGAAATAAAGCTACAAATCGAAACGAAAACCTAATGGGATGAAGCTTGTTGGGCTTGGACTGATTAGCTTGAGGCCCAAATTCGAGCAAGACACCAACCATAACATGTTTAGGTTCAATATGTTTCAAGAATGGCAAGAAAATTATCAAAATCGCAACTTTTCAAATATTTTGATTTTTCTTTCAAAGCCATGGTTAATGGCTGGTTCATGCCATTTTTGTTCACCACTACACCCCTATATAAATACAAGACCAAATCAGAAGCAGAGGACACACACAGATTGCCTTAAAAAGCCACACAAAATTCACAAAATTTCCATAAGTTGTCTTTACAAGCATCCTCAATCCAAACCAAGCCCACTACTCACTCCGTGAAAGTCCTAGGAGTGTTTCCCAGGCCTTAAGCAGTTCCTACACGCGCAAAAGCTCCCTCACCCGATCTAACCATTTGGTAAAAATTCCTCGATCTCAAACTCATTGAATATATGATTTAAATTCATATTGATCATATATACATATTGTTGCTGATATTTATGTTTGATCGAACGTGTTACATGTGAGCAAAGATGCAGGGATGAGATTGTGCCATTGTTAGGGCACGATCTGAGATTTCCTTCGAATCTCTGGAATTAGGCCGTTTTAAGCCAAACTGAGATTAGATTTGAGATCAAGGGAATCGAATCAAAGGGAAGAGACATGGGTTTGATACCCAAGTCGTGCGTTTTGTTTTTTCTAACAATTATCTTGCAGATCCAATGCTTACAGATTCCACGAGTACACCATACACCACATGATTATAACCAATGGATCCCCGTCTGATCCAGATCTGAAGGCTTCAGACGTGTGCCTCACCATGCACCCTCATTGGATTTCCTCACTGGATCCAATTGAAGACCTGGACTCCTCTTACTTGGTCCCAATGAATGTCAATTTGCACCCCCTGTTTCTGTTTACTATCCTGGCCCATTTATTTTTTTGTTTTGTTTTATTATTTATTTTCCTTTAGTTGTTTTTTTATTTAATCAGTAAGATAATTAAAAAATCACAAAAATTAGGTTTAGTTTTTTTTCCTTCAAATTAAAAATAAATTTGTTAATTAATTAATTAATTACTTTAACTTTTTTTATTTAATTTAAAATTAAATAGACTTAGACTAACTCATGTTCTTTTCATAATAAAATTAACAAAAAATTCGAATTTTTATTTTCTTTTAGTTTCATTTTAGATCAATTTTTTTTTATTAATCTTACTTAAACATTTTCCCAAATTAAAATAAAACAAACAAAAATATCTTTTTCTTTTACCTTAGGATTTTTAGGCGTATTTTCAATTCGTGCGCGTTCTTACCTTTCGCATTTTTATTTTCATATTTTTGTAACTGCTTACTGGGATGTAATAGAATTAATTAGGACTCTTTATTTTCTCTGCTTTCTTTATTTTCCCTAAGTTTTTGGACTTGTAATAATTCCCCTCCCTGAAGCCTTGTAATAGTTTAGGATTTACATTTCCGCATTTTTAATTACTGCAAATTATTGACTGCTTAGATGTATGATAATTAGGATTATATGGCAAGAATAAAACAAAATGCTAGCAAACCTAAATGCAAAGATAAATAACTGGATAGAACACAATTTCACATGCGCATCTCTAGGGTACCCCATTTTGGTTGCCTTCGGAAAATAGTCACAACTCTCGAAACGTGAGAGATTTTAGTGGCTACCCTCCAGTTTAAAGATAATAAGTCCCTCAATGACCCTCTCGACGTTGCCTCGGTATAATCTTAAAAACCCTAGGGTAGTTACTAAAGTTTATTTCCCAGTTTCCTTTGTGACTGTATAAATGTCCCTTTGAATGTCCCAAAAAACATCCAACGAATAGGGCTACCTACTCACTAATAGTAAGATACCACTGTTTAAAGGAAAAGAGGAAAAGAACAACCTTTTGAGTAAAGTAGATAGTTCTTAGATGCTATGCTCAAAACAAACTTTTACACATACACAAAACTTCTTTCAAAAACATTTTCAAAAACACTTTGTATACGTTCTCTACTAATCCGAGAAACATTGCAATGATCGTCGTACTAAGGCGTCTTCTCTTAAAATACTTTTCAAACATACAAAGCACAAGGTATTTCAATATGAGCTAAGCATCTAAGAGCCCGTAGAAAACTATAGATGGAAAGGGTGGTAACACCTTCCCTTTCCATAATCTACCCCCCTTACTCAGAAATAAATCTCGAAAGGTATTTTTCTGTTCTTTTCACCCTTTCCTTTGTTGGATAAAAGAAAAAACGGTGGCGATTCTTGTTTACGGCAACATTTGTGGATACAAATGCAAAACCAATATAACAATCATTTCTGCCACCGTATTACAGAACTGACGACTCTGCTGGTGAAATATAAAAAAATGGGGTTATCTTAGAGTTTAGATCATTTTAACTGCTTTCCTTGTGTGTTTTGTAAGCTTTATTTTAAAATTATTTCTTGGGTTACTGTTAAAGATCCTATAATCGGATCTGTGGCACCTTTTTAGTTAAGTAACAATAAACCATGGAGGTTGTACGGCGTAGACCAATATGGATGAAGTGATAGCTACGTTAGTGTGATACTCTGGCTTGTACTAATGTTCCTTGAGTTAGTCAAGGATAACATTAGGCTTCCTTATAGTGTCATTAAGTGCTAACTGACCTTTAGAACCTTTAATTGACTCATCCTAAGCCATTAGAAAGTAGTGAGATGATCGGCTTTGGTTCCGACAGAGGATTGGTTAATACTCGATGCTACACTCATTGAGATTGGACTTTTGGGATATTTTGGCTGTAATACTTTGGTGCTTGAGCTAGAACAATGCCTAAAAGAAAGGTCAGTGATATGAGACTCCTTAGAACTTAGTTACTATTACTAGGACGGGTTGAGCCAACTGAAACTTCAAGAGGGTAGTTACCTTTAAACCTCATGAAAGCCTTTGAACCTAAGGCTACTTGTGTGACTTGTTTGCTTTCATTATCTAACAACTTGCACTCCTTGCAGGGTTTTGTTTATTATCTAATAATGTGAGTTCCTTGCAGGACTTGTTTGTAGTCATTATCCAATAACCTGGACTTCTTGCAAGACTCACTTGTCTTCATCACCTTACACTTTTTCTTGGTGCATAGCATACACATCATGACATCATGCCATAGAATTTCCTTAACCATTTCAAGGATCTCAAGGGTCTGTGATGCAGGCTATGATGAACCAGACCTCTAGAAAGGGGCAAGGGGATTTATTTTCCTCTATCCATTGCTTTCAAAAGACCAAAGCGCGATAACTTGAGTCAAAGGCTATGACCCACTTGACATGGTGAGCTTGATTCTCATAGAAGGACATTCAACAATACGAAGTTATTCCGTCAAAGATGCAATCAAAATTTAAACATTTTCTTGTGTTTACCCCGCGAGATCCTTGAAAACATTGCATGCATGTCATTACATAACAGGTCTTCTAATACAAGTTTCTCATTTTCTCGCTTTTTATTTCAGCAAGGAAAATGGCTCTCAAATAGAACGATAGAGATCTCCAAACTCAAGATGCTCAGTTCAAGGACATGTTCCTAATTCTATCCAAGGGGCAAGAAGAATTAAAAGCACTCCTCGCTGGGAACTTGACCAAGAAAAATTTGACGACAATAAGGATGACTAGTTGGAACAACTGCAAGCTGAGATGGAAAGGATGAGATTCCAGATGAATAGTCAGATGGATCTTACCCAAAATTTAGATCGTGGACAAGAAGAGTTAAGGATTCTCATCAGTAAGCTTCATCAGGACATATACAACCGTCTGGGGGAAACTGCTAGAATTTGGGGCCTAATCAATGATCAACCTCTCTTGGAAGATAGGGAATTGGGTGACATGTTCATGCGGGAGCACGTTGAAAATAAATTCAAGAGCGATGAAATTCAAGGGACTGCATCTTCAAGTACTCAGAAGAGACCATACAATGGAAAGAAGGAGTCCAGTACTGTGTACGACCAGAAGGATTGTAATAAGAGCCATCTTAACCAATCTGTGGGGGTAGTACGAATCTCTAATCAAGCACCAGTGCAAAAACGACAACAGGGTAATCAGCATAAGCAGAATACATCTAAAAGGCGATTTACCGAAATCAACGTGTAATTAGCTCAAGCATTGCAACAAGTCTTGGAGGCCAAGCTGGTTACGTTGAAGGATCCTCCTCAAAATCCCAACACCGCCTCTCCAATGTATAATCCAAATTCAAGGTGTGTGTACCACTCCAAAAGTCCTGGACATGACACTAATAGTTATTGGACATTGAGAAATAACATTTAAGACTTGATCGACGAAGGAGTGCTGGAGTTCACACAAGATGGTCAGACTGAATTCTTCTGCCATCCCTCAAAGGCACACCATCTGAAGTGACTAGTTCAGACAAAGAGGCTTTTTGTTCATTAGAATTTTCAAAATTGTAATTTTCTTTTGATTGTTCGAACACTTATTTCATGTCAAACTTTGTTATTCCATTAATGCATTGCATATGTTTGTCTTAAATTAATCCATTTGTTTTCACTATACTGAAACTATGTTTTTTTTCTTCCTTTTTATGATATTCGACTCTCGATTAAAAGCTGCAAGCCTTTAGAGGGAGGATGACGAAAAAGATACCATAATCTCTACAATATGCTTTTGAACAAACCTGGCTTACGTTGTACAGGTGTTGTTTCAAATCCTAAACAGTGGAATTATAAGGAAGATAATCCCTAGTAAACCCCTTTGAGCCTAAGAAGTAAGAGTTTTCTTTTTCACGCAAATTGAAACCCTTAATCATAACCTGGGGCAGGGTAGTTTATCAGTTAATTCAATGGTTCATTCAATCGCAAGCTTTCCCTTCGTACATGACGAGTAGTGTCAGAGGTATCCTTCCAAAACAAAAGATGGTGATGGTTCCGCATAATCATTGAAACATGCAGTCATTATATCTCAAAAGAAAAGCCCGCTAAGTCAAAACCTAGGAAGGAGACTTAAGAAAAAACTGGGGCATCCCGCTGACTGTAATCACAAAAGAAACAGTTCAGGAAAAAGGTATGGATAATAAAATATAAAAAGAGGTCGCTAAAAATCCTCAACAAAAATAAAATATTACAAAAAATGACTGTCTTCTCAAATAAACTTTTAGTACTTGAACCATCATCGGAATATCAGGGCAAAGATTCCAAAACTCAATTGGGATCTAGATGCACCATTAACTGAATATATGACTGAAGAACATCACAAAGAACGGGTTAGGTACAAATAAGTTTCGAGCCTTTATCCTTTGTTTCTTAAACCGTGAACCAGGCCATGTTACAACCCCTAAAAGTCCTAGCTGAAGCATGGGTTAGTTCGAAAGCATATTGTTACAAAAAGGTATCCTGAATCTTGTAAGGTTTGCTATAAATCCTGAGTTGATATCACATTCTTGCAAATTTTGTTTTACTAAAAAATGAATTCTCAAAAACTTCAAGACAGACATAAGCTTTTCATTTTTAATTACATTGTTTGCATATGACTAATTGTTGGATAGCAGAGAAATTCGCACAACGAATATTCAATGAACGGAAATCATCTCAATGAAAATAATCACCTCAGATGGAAAGACATTTCCAATAACAAGAAATTCATAATCAAGGGGCATGTCATGGTGTCCAATTGATCTGGGGGCAGTCGATTCAAGATTCAAGGAATATCTCAAAAGTGTCGAATAGCCAGGGACAAATCTCCATCTGAATCACTTGGGGCATTGAACAGGAAGGGCCACGTACGATCATGAAAACATTTTCTGGAAGTGCTGCAACACTTACTACGATGGACAATGACAATTTTCTGCACCCTGTGAGCGTGGACATAGTCAGAAAATACTACGCATGAAAAAAGACCCGCTAGGTTGACTGTCTTAGGAAAAACTAAGAGCATCCTGACGAACCAAAAGAGTTCGATAAAAAATTAGGGATATATAAATAAAATTGTACACCCGACAAGTCGAAAATCTGAAAAGGCGGCTTGGGCAATAAAGGGTATCCCGGTGGACTGAAAATCTAAAAGGACAGCCCAGGAAAAAGTTAGGGATTAAAGCATATGACTATGTCCCATTATGTCATCACTTTTCTATCAGTAAAAGGCTTATCACCCTGATCAACATTTACTCAAGACTCCGAGAATTGGGATAACATTCAAACCATCCATAAAATCCCCGCAGAACACCCCTAGGGAATCATTTTCGCAGAATTCATCATCAGCAATGGTACATTCCTCAGTAGGTATAGAAAAAGGGGAATCCTCCCGCAAGTCACCGCCATATCTTCAGGGTATAGCCTAAATGATTTCAGATATGTCGGTGTGCCTTAAACAAGATCAAGAGTTCCAATCATTTCCCCTGCATCTTGAAAAAAATCCCCAAGCAGTTTACGGAGTTTCCCTTCCTCAACAGAGTTTGTTTCTCTAATAACGGAAATCCGTCTCCCAGCATTTCAACTTCAACAAAATTTGAAGACTCACATTCTTCATCCCCAGCAACAATCAGGTATTTATTTTCCCTAGTTCAACAACACTGCAATAGAACAACTGATAAATTTGCATATTGCATTCACTACATCATTTTACAAATGCAATAGCATATGCAGTAAAAATGCATATATCGTAGTCTCATTTATTTTGAGAACATTATTACGCAATGCATTTCATGCATCATGACATTTCATACATCTAATTCTTTACCTTTTCAGGAAAGTTTGCAAGCAGACAAATATCATCATCAATTTTCAACAGTTCCAGATTAATTCTTGAAACCAGACAGGGAAACTATCTGTGAACGAATAATTGTAGATCAATTTCCAAAACAAGGCGGGTCGACTATCTATAAGACCAGGTTAGAGATTAATTCCTGAAACTAGACAGGGTAACTATCTCAATAACAAACAAAAGCAAGTTCCATATTAAATTCCTGAAACCAGACAGGGCAACTATCTGTGAACGACTGATTGTAGATCAATTCTAGAAACCAGACGGGGCGACTATCTACAAGACCAGGTTAGAGATTAATTCCTGAAACCAGATAGGGCAACTATCTCAACAACCAGAAAGAGAAGATTCTAGATTAATTCCTGAAACCAGACATGGAAACCATCTGTGAACGACTTGTCATAGATCAATTCCCAAAACAAGACGGGGAAAATATATATAAGACCAGGTTAGAGAGTAATTACTGAAACCAGACAAGGTAACTATCTCAACTACCAACAAAAGCAAGTTCCAGATTAATTCTTGAAACAAGATAGGGCAACTATCTCTGAATAACTGATTGTAGATCAATTCCCGAAACAAGACGTGGTGACTATATACAATACCAGGTTAGAGAGTAATTCCTAAAACCATACAGGACAACTATCTCAACGAACAACAAAAACAAGCTCCAGATTAATTCCTGAAACCAGACAGGGCAACTATTTGCGAACAGTTAGTTATGGATCAATTCCTGAAACAAGACCGGGAAACTATCTACACGACCAGATGAAGCAGCCATACCCAGGCTCCTTCTAATATATTTCCAGATGCAGCTTTACACGGGCTCATCCTGAAGCAATCTTACATGGATTCCTTCTCACAATTTCCAAATGCAGCTTTACACGAGCTCATCCTGAAGCAATCTTACACGGATTCCTTCTCACAATTTCCAAATTCAGCTTTACCCGGGCTTATCCTGAAGAAATCTTATACGGATTCCTTCACACAATCTCCAAATGCAGCTTTAAACGGGCTCATCCTCAATAAATCTTACACAAGTTCCTACTAAGAGATTTCCAGGTGTAGTATAACACAGGCTCATCCTGAAGCAGCCTTACACGATTTCCTTCTAATACATTTCTGGACGTGGAAGCCTGGACCCGACCAGATAACCGTTCAAGTCACTAAAGCCTGGACACGACCATATGACAATATACCTCAAGTTCAAGTTGAAGCATGGACCCGACTAGATAACACCTTAATTTCTGAAGCCTAGACCCGACCAGATAACAGTTTAACCTTTTCAATTACTGCAAAGCCTGGAAACCGACCGGATAATAATTAATTTCATTTTCCCCAATAAGTCGCTGTGAAGCCTGGAATACGACCAGATGACAGTCAATTTTATTACTCTCAGCAAGTTACGGTGGAGCCTGTATTTTGACCAGAAAACAACTAACTGTCATCTGTCCAGTCCAGAGATAACTCCTCAGTAGAGCCATGGACAACTAAAGCTCCTAGACTCTATTCCCCACAGAGTTTTCCTCAAGCAAAATAAAAGAAATCAACATTCTCCAGTGGAGTCCTACAAAGATGTGTTTCTCAAACAGAATGTCTCGAAAATAAGAATGCTCTTCGCTCGACTCTCCCCCGATTGTTGCACTAACAAATAATATCAGAGTCTGGTTAGAGAAAGATGGTACAAGTGTGTGGAAGAAAGAAACATCCACTGGAGGGTGATCATTATGAACTCACACTTGAGGGGAAGTCTTGAGAATATAGCAAGTGTGAGTAGAACTCACTTATCTCCCACAAAAGTGTGTTGCGCAAACGGAAAATCCCAAAAATAAAAATGCTTCTCGCTCGACCCTCCATCCCCCAATTATTTCGCTAACCAGAGTTACATTGATTGTCATGGAAAAAACTTTAAATGCGTAAAAGAGGCATGGGCTATAAAAATATTATTAGTTTTAACATTGCTTTATTTGGTAAACAAGAATGGTGCATCTTCATTGATCAGAAAAATCATATTCTTTGATTATTAAAAGCTCATATGACACAAAAATTGGGTAATTGGGTGAAGTAGCGGATGGTATTCTTTTTAAATCATAAGAGGACACTTGTGTGTGGTTCTAGGTTTGAGAAAGTTTTGGTGATTGTTTCAATAAAAATCATATTTTCTAAACATCACTAAGGAATGGACTTGAATAAAAAACGTGATTTGAAGTGAAGCTTCAAGTTCTTTTATTTTGATAGAATCGTTTTGTAAATAGTGGTGTATCTATATTAGTATTAAAATATTTAAACGCTCACAAACATCATTTTTCAAACATTGCTCTTTCAAAATCCTACTAAGAAAACTTATTTAAAAAAGGGAAATATAATTTATAACTAGCATAATCGATTATGGTTATATATATAATCGATTATATAGAGTATCTAGCCCTATAATCAATTAGGTATGTGGTATAATTGATTATGAGACATATCTTATTGAGTAATCGATCAGAAACTCTACATAATCTATTATGGTACGTATATGAAAAAAATTCATCTAAATTTTTTAGTAATATATTACATTCATGCCATTATTGATTATGGAACGATTTTAAACATTGTTCATTGTTTCCTTTTTAACAAAAATTTATGATAACTCATTTATATAAAGGACTCTATATATCATTTGAAAATCAAATCTACGGACGAAAAACCTTACAAATGTTCTTCTCTAGACACTTGTCTAACATAGATTGGATAAACAAATAAGCACTTGTAAGAGGAGTTACCGTAGTTTTTTGAATTTATTCTCTACCAAGTGTGTTACCTCCAAATACAAAGAACTTAGAGAATTATTCTCCCTTTTTAAGAAGGAACAAGCAGGCATGAAGAAATCTCATCTCTCTGAAACGCTTGACATGGGTATTAATTTAGAACACCAACCTTTCTCGAGTGAGATTTCTTATGGATCAACATAAAAAATTTCTTGAGATTTCTTTAACCATCAAGACCAGAAAACCATATTTCTTTAGAATCTTTTGATTCATGCTTTGCACAACTTTTTCTTAATTTTGGTTTAGGCCTTTGTAGCTGCAAAGTTTTCCTGGAGAAGAAACAAAGTTTTTTTCATACCCAAGTATTTTTAGGTCCTCTTGTGTTAGTGGATTTTCAGATATCTTGAGACATCCCTCTTAAACCATCTTATGTCATGCATTTAAGAAAAACATAAGGGTTCTAAATGACCAAACCTATCACAATAGTTGTATTTATAAATATTATTGAAATATGAGAGAATGAGAACCATTTAAATAAAATCGTGTGCTTGAATATCACTACATAGATTATATTATATAATGAGATATACGGTTTATTATATTAATTACATAAGGAGTATTCTACGATATATTCTAGATAGTTTAAGGAATATTCTATGGAATATTCTATATACAAATATTAACACACACCCGTAAGCTTGAGCATATAAGTCAAATGCATTAAGGTTGCCACATATTTAATTAGTTTTAGGACGTCGTTAAATATTTGTAAACACATATTCCAATTGATCATTAGTGTTGACAAAACTTATGACAATGTCACCTAAATCGATCTTCTCTCTGACAAAATGGAAGTCTATCTCAATATGTTTGGTCATCTCATGAAAAATGGATTCTAAGCAATATGAAATGCAGCTTGGTTATCATAAATAAGTGTCATGGGTCTTGCTTCTTAAAACATAAATTCTTTGAGCAACTACTTCAACCAAACGAGCTCATGTGTTACTAGTTTCATAGCCCTATATTCTGCCTTGGCGCATGATCTTGCAACTATATTTTGTTCCTTACTTTTCCAAGATATCATATTTCCACCAATAAGTGCATAATACTCAAGGTGGATCTTCTATCAATTGGTGAGTCTGCCTAATCATCATCAGAATATCCAATTAACATAATATGTCATTTATCGTCATAAATGAGACCTTTTCTTGGAGCACCCTTGATGTATTTTGGAATTCGAATAACATCGTTCATGTGTTCTTGGCAAGGAGAATTTATGAACTAACCTGTCATACTAACTGCAAAAGAAATGTATGGACATTTGACTGTGAGATAAATTAACACTTGGATTCATAGGAATATCAGTTGTTTCAACATTTAACAAACATATTTCCTACAAAATACAAAAAGCATATTTCCGCTAAGAAATTACAAGTCCATAATTAGATTGGGCTTCCTCAATACCTAAAAAATAACGGAGTTTACCAAGGTCTTTCGTCTGAAATTATTTTGACAAATATTATTTCAACTAGTTTATTCTCTTATGATCACTACCAATTATGTAAATATCATTTTCATAAGCAAAAAGATAAATACATATTTGGGCTGAGTGATGATAAAAAATAGAATGATCAGACTCATTACATACCATACCAAATTATTGTACTATAGTGTTGAATCTGTCAAACCAAACTCTCTGAGATTGCTTAAGACCATAAAGAGACCAATGTAGCCGACAAATCATAGTTGATGTCTTTCTTTGGGAAATAAACCCAAGTGGTTGTTACATTTATACTTCATCTTCAAGATCACAATGTAAAATAGCAGTTTTTATCTCATGTTGATGAAGAGGACAATGTTAAATGGTTGCATTGGTGAGAAAAATTCTAACTGATGCCATCTTGGAAACATGGATGAAAGTTCCAATATAATAAAACACAAAAACTTGAGTGTATCCTTTTGCAACCAAGCGCGCTTTAAATTAATCAATCTTACCATTTAGACCAACCTTCAT
Source organism: Vicia faba (assembly GCA_948472305.1). Taxonomy (NCBI): domain Eukaryota; kingdom Viridiplantae; phylum Streptophyta; class Magnoliopsida; order Fabales; family Fabaceae; genus Vicia; species Vicia faba. The sequence goes on from OX451735.1 coordinate 78,576,080, forward strand.
AGTATAAAGCCAAGGTTAACCTACCAAATATTCCTAGAGGGTAGAGGAACCAGCTCCCAGATACCACTGGTTTGGAGAGCACACATCTCATCAATCATTTATTATTTCCACTGAGGGGGGATAATGTTTCACCTTGAGTGTTGGGAAAAGAAAAATAAGGCAAAGAAGACAAACAAGTATAATGTAAATGGAAAAGACTGTGATGACATAAATCAGTATAATATGGAGATAGATTTCATGTTTAATATATACCTTTTCAAAGGGTAATCTAGAGATCAGACTCAAGTTGTAAGATCGTATTTGGTGACAGAGACAACATCTGAGAAGAGTCTATAATAACTTCAGAGATAGGCATGACATGCATTTGGTGACGATAGTGATATTTTTTAGTGGTAAAAAATGGGAGGATTAGTCGTAGGGTTTTCTATTGTGTTAGTTCCATGGTTTTAGGATTCATATAATTTTGCTAAAACATGGTTCTATACTGATGTTGATCAAGATGGTGCAACATTTGTATAAATTGTCATAACAGGTTTGATGTTATGAGTTTTTTTAGTTAGATGTCGAAGTAGATGTCATGGCATCTTAGTCTGGTACAGCAGGCGCTGCAGTTTTAAATCTTGACAGATTTGGTTTGATTATATGATATTTCCTTTGGATATATCTCAGTAAATTCGAAGGTAAAGAAGATTTAATCTAGTATATGTTTTATATCTCCAACTGTACATTAGTTACTAAATTGGGCCTTGAGACAATTTAGGAAACTTTGTATTGTTTGTTCCAAGATTTAAGGAGATTTTGCTGCACAATTAGTGCATCACTCAACATATGGAACAAGAAATATTTGGATGCAGATTTCAAAGCCCATGGACTGTAAAGGTGTATTTAAAGGGTAATCCCAACCTAACGTAATAAGTTCTTTCAACAATTGTAAAATTAGGGGAAGAAAAAATAGTCTTGGGTTTTGATAGTATCTTGTGTAGTGTGTGGTGTAAGTCACCCTTGCATCTTTTGATATTTGTAGTCGACATTATGTTCTCACTGAGAATCCTTTAGGAAATGAGTTTAGTATTGTTCTTGGATGAAGATTTTAAGAAAATCCAAGTATTGTTCTTAGTCAAGAGCCTTGGCTAAGTATTGTAATGGAAGTATGATCTTCTTATTGAGTTGTTTTTGATACAGTCACTGGGATTAGGATTGTTAGATATCGCTGAAGTGATTTAGAAAGTGAGATAGAGATTTCTCATATTTAAGAGGTTCCTAGGTAAAAGTTGCATTGGGTGGGGATTAGGAGTGAAGTTGTAAACTGGGACTGTTTAGGCTTTTAACTAATACTACTAATAGTGGACTTCCTTCCTACCTTGGTAGCCCCCAGAGTAGGTGATATTAAACTTAACTCGGTTAACAACTCATCGTTTTATTTGTCATTATGCAGTTTAAATTTTCTGTATCTATTATAACTTGATAAATATATTCAGTTTGTCAGCAGATGTTGTAACATATATAGTGACATTGCTCTAATGTTGGGACATCAATATTAACATGTGTTGTATGTACCAAAAGAATTTAAATTGGTATCAGAGAAAACACATTGGTCTATTGGGTGAGCTTTAGGGAGTAGTTTTTCTAGTACTACTGATGCTCATGAAAGAATGGAATGATTGGATTATGGTTATCAATGGACAATAGATCTTGAAGAATTATAAAGATAGGAGAATCCTGGTTCTGAAGAGATTGAACAATAGAACATGAGTATTCTCTATGTAACCTTGAAGTTGTTAATACCATAATTAATGGAATTGATAAGTTTCTTTTTCAGACTCATTATCACTTATGGAAAAAGATACTTGAGAAAATCTCAAATCCACTCATAAAGAAGAAGATACTTAGGTCTCTATTCAAGATATTTGACATGGAAGTTACAACTATTAAAAAAGAAAAAGAGCATGGCTTTTGTTTCCAAATTTGTAGAATCTTGTTTTCAGTTTTCTGATGAAAGGTTTATTATTACTATTATGTTCCTTAGAAGGCAATTCAATCAGGTGTTAAAGATCTTGGATAGAATGTCTAGAACATTTGTACTGACTTCAACAATTCTGTGAGGCTAATATGAAGGTTGGAACTGGAGTATAGATTAATTAATGTTAAAACATTCATATAAGTGTGAAGACCTTGGATATTTTTGGAGTAGAATTCCCTAGTTATCTCAAGAACAATTGTGTGGGTTTTCTATTTCTTGGATTAATTAGGAAAGTGGTCCTGATTATGAAAGTTCCAAGGATTCTATTGGTTAGACTGGAAGATGAACTTCTTATGAAGATTTCTATTTTAAAGAATTATCTCATGATGTGCTGAGTGTTTTTATTCAAGGATCCTTGTATCTAGAGTAAAAAGGATTATCAACCATGAAGAAATAAGAGGTGATTTATTTCTGATCTTATGTCTTAAGAGAATGAAGGATTGACTACCATCTATAACTTACAAGTTGAGGTGACTATATTATTCTTTAAAAAAAACTTGATATCCTGATCAAGTGTTTGAGGATATGTTCAGAACAGTTGGAGATGTTTCTTCTAGAAGAAAGATGGTTAGAATGCTAAGGAGGATGGAGTTTTCAATCTATAACTAGCAAAGAGAGAACTTAAAGTTACAAAAGGTTGTTTTTATCAAAAGGCAAGTTGAGTCAAGGATGTCAAGCTTAATGTCTCAACATTGTACTAGACATCATATTAATCATGCTATAAGTAGATACTTGCACTAAGGATTTATCTTCTGTGAAAAGTTAATCTTAGTTATTTTATTTATTTTCTTTGACTTCCTTATATGTCAAAATCAGCATAGATTAACCAGACAGTGGTTAATACTCAGAGAAGGTGATAATTGTCTTATCTCTCATACCTTTCTTATAACTTCAACTAAGACGATTGGTGTTTTAGCACTTACTGTTCCAGACACTTGACTGCAATAAAAGTGTTTTTGATGGTTTGTTTAAGTCTCATTTTAATCAACTATTCCTTTGTTGTTGTTGTTGCTAAAAATAAATTTTAAGGGCATTGGATAGCTAAAGAATTCAAAATGGACTCTCTAAGTTTGGTAATTTTATTTTTCTTCTTACTAAAGGACTGATGGTGATTGTGTCTCACATTAGTCAGTTGTGTAATCAAAGTATAGAGGTATATGTCATCAAGTAAGAATTTTTGTTTCTTATTGTTGTACCCCAATTTTTTCCCCTAAGATCCCCCTATCATATCTTACCCTCACAATGCAACAAGATCGCATTAAGGTTGGTTCTTCTTCTTTTTCTATCTCCTATCTTTAAGTTTTCTCTTGAGGAATCTCCAAGCATCTTGGTTGTGTATTTTGTATATGTGTTGTTGACTAACTTCTAATGAAAATACAAAAATATTTGTCTTTGTCTTTGTATATTTGAGTTTTGTAGGTACCGAGTCGAAGCATCTGACAAATAAGGTTTTATGGTATTATTTCCCTAAAATCTCTATTTGTAAAGAAAAAGAATTAAAATTTTCATTTTTTTCACTGTATAATCGATTGCTCCTAGAGTGCAATCGATTGCACAAAGTGCTTTTTGCGCCATTTTTGAAAAAATACATTGTGCAAATCGATTTGCACAGAGTGAAAAATTGGAAAAAAAAATCAGCAATTTTAAGCATGTCAAATTTTGCATCCAATTTTTCTTTGTTTTTTAAAAGATATATCATTAATTCAAATTTTGGTGCCAATCTTGCATTTTTTTAAAAAAATATTCATTAATTCAAATTTTGGCTCTAATTTTTGAAAGAATTATCATTAATTCAAATTTTGGCTCCAAGAATCAATTACCAAATTACCACTAATCCCAATCCTAAAACTCTATAAATAGAGCCCTCATTTCATTCAAATTTCAAGCTTTTGATAGCCAAATCCACCTTGCTAAAAAATCTCTCAATTCTCTCCATCTTCCAAATTCACTCAAAACTCCATTCTCAAAACGTTAGTAAGCTTTGCATTAAAGTTTACTAAACTTTGAGCTAAACCTTCATCCAAATACTTTTTCTTTATCAATTCTCTATATCCAAGCTTGGGCAATTGATTCTTGTGGTTGAATTGAAGCAAATTCTTGAAGTTGTTTTAATAATTCTCTAGATCTACCTTTGGTAAGTTGGATAATTCATCTTTCACAATGTGATCTCTTGTTGATCTTTGGGTTTGATCCATTGAGCATTATTTTGTGATTCCAATGGTGTTATTTTCTCATAATTTGATATAAATTTCGTGCTCAATTGGATCCATGATCATAAGGTATTTGATGGAAAGTTTGAACAAGAATTTGGCCTTTTAAAATGTTGTTTTGTTGTCTGTAACAGCGTGCAATCGATTTCTGTAACAATGCAATCGATTGCACTAAGTGAATTTCACGCAGATTTTTGAAAATTGTATTGTGTAAATCGATTTACACTTTAGTGCAATCGATTTGCACAGAAACAGAATGCATTTTTTGCCTTGTTTTGGGGAAGCTTTGATCTAAAATGCTTTTTCTACTCACTCCTTTTGATTGTTGGTTTGGATTGCAATTTTAAATGTCCAATTTCTCTTTAAATTCAATGGACTTTGTGATGTAGATTAAGTTGGATAAATGTTCATCAATTCAAATATATCAAAGAGTGAATTATTTAATTCATTTTTGGTGCTTTGGATTAATGATATGTTTAACGCTTTAATCCATCTAGAGGAGTGATTGAATTTAAAGATGAAAGAAATTTAAAGTAGTGATCCAAATTAGCTTATCATTCCACTCCCTCTTCATCTTATCCCTTTCTTTTTAATTGTGCTACATGTTAAGGGATGATTATCTCTATATCATTTATCCAAACATGAAGTACATAAATTACTATTGACCGGCCTCAAAATAGGTGTGACTTCTACATAAGTCCACTTACGATTGCTTAAAATAGCGCTAAATTTTGTCCCGATTCAGATAAATGATTATTTGTGGCCCAAACCTATGTTTGCAAGCCCAAGTATGTTAATTTAATCTCTTTGATCCAATAACCTTGAGATTCATTGTGTGGAGGCTTTGGTTCTACCAATCCTCTAATGGATCTACATCACTTTTGATCAACGCGGATCACTTAAACATCATTGATCATTAAATGTTACTTTTGAGGATTCCAAAATGGATGATATACTTGACAAAAAGCAAATGCAACTTGTTGTGTGGAGGATTTGGTTCTACCAATCCTCTAATGAGTTCCAAATGCAAGTTTCAAGATGGTCATCCAACTAACCACTAATTTCTAACAATTGACTTTATTTTATGCTTTTATTTTATGCTCTTTACTTCATGTACCATTTACTTTAGCATTTATGTTTCATGTTATGTTCATCTTTGCTCACTTGAGCATTTACTTTTATGTCATTTTTATTTTGCTCACTTGAGATTTTTCTTTTCCTTTTAAAGACACTTAATAATCAACATAAACCATAAAAAACTTTAATGATACTTGGACTATTTGGTTACTATCCTTGGCATTATGGAGTATTGGACTTCTTGGACTTAGGATTAGAAACTTTGGCCTATGTTGGAGACCTTGTGACCTTAATTGATATCTTATCGTTCTTGGGGTTTACCTCAAGACATTGGGTTGTTTGTTTGTTTTGTGTGCAGGTTATTGTGATTACATACTTTATTTGTAATTTGGAATTCACCCGTATACAGCTGCTACTCTGCCTAATTTTTGTGAAGACTTAATACATTTAAAGTTTGGTTCTCTCAAGAGGTCTAGTATCTTTGGTTTCTTAGTGTCGATCTAAATAATGGGAATTATATCTTGACTCATAATGTCAAGTATTGGCTTCTTATTGGTTAGATGGTTCTTCTCCTTATCTTTTACCTTAGGATAGTCCCTTCATTTCCTCCCATCTTCATTAATTTCAAAAATCTTCTCTCTCCTTTTGAAAACTCTTCTTGTTTTTAAAAATTGAACCACTTTCATAATAAACTTGGACTTATGTCCATGCATTTTCAAAACATTTTCATAAATAAACTTCAATCAACTTAATAATACCTTGACATCCATTTTTTTGTGAGAAGACTAAAAGTCCATCAATCTCATTTCAAACCATTTTGCCACTATGTTTTTTTATTTTTAAACCTTTCTCAAAAGATTAGACTCTTGTCAATCCTTGTAGTGATGCAAACAACTATACTTCTATAATATGTAGTGAAGTGAGATATTTTCCACTTAGGTGTTGAGTGAGGCATTTTTGATTTTAAAATCCAAGCCATATCCTCCACTTTGAGATGATGCAAATTATCCTTTCTCATGATTGTGGGTAGTACGTATGTTTTCCACACGGACAATGACGATAATGTCTTATCTCATAAAATTAACCAACATACTTGTGTTTTAAAATTTTTAAAAGATGAACTACGTGTACCCTGATCTTCTATTGCACGAAAGGTGGTACGTAGGCACTAAAGGTTTGCAACCGCGGCGGGTGCAAAAATCATTAAAAAATACTTCTTTTCTCACCTCCACCATCTATTTTACATACAACATTTTATAGCCAAAATATACAGATTTTTACAAAGAGGTTCTTGCGGAGTACCGTAGATGTTTAGGGTGCTAATACCTTCCCTTTGCATAACCAACCCCATTACCTTGAATCTTTCCCCCTCTTTTTGGATTACTCATTGTTTTCCCATTCCTTTGGAAACAATAATCACGGTGGCGATTTTTATTTTGATCTGTGTATGTCTAGTCAATCCAATGGCTTAGTCTTAAACATTTCTACCTCTACAGAAAAAAAGTGGCGACTTCACTGGAGAAAGATTGACCTCTTTCTGGTCCTTCCCTAAGTGGGTTAAACCTATCTTTGTTTATATCTTTATATGTGTTATTGTTGTTTATGTGTTATATGTTGTATGTATGTTTTCCTGGATTTTCCTGGTTTTCAGGGTGCTTGGTGATTACTTATGAGTACTATACCAGGACTTGTGAAAACTTTAAGATAGGATGGGCGGTATAGTCATGCTAACTTTGAAGGTGTAATCCCAAAAAAGGAGGCATGAGATCCACCACTCAGTGGAGGCCCCTTTGACCGTAGTATCGTTTACCGAGTAATCGAGAAGACGTGCTGCTTTCGACCTGGGAGCCTGCTGAAGCTGAGGACCGTAGAATACCTAACCCATCTTGGCCTTTTAGGTGTAGTGCGGAAGCTATGACGGAGTAATACAGAAAAAGTTTTCACGCGATACTATGTTCGGATGAGTTTTTCTTGAGAATATTACTAATTACCGAGTCAATCGAGAAGTTGGTAATATCCGAAGGAAGGATGTAGACTCTGGGAACCTCTACAACCTTGTTTGGTAGGTGATAACTTTTATACCATACCTTATGGGTAGTGTCTTCGACCTCATGCTCGTGACGTTGAACCTATGAACCCTATATGTGTGATCTTGTATGTGATTGTTGCATCATGCATCCATGCACTCATAAGCATCTTTTGAAGAAATCTTATTTCAAGGGACTTAGAAGTTGACCATTTGTGAATATCTCAGGTACTTTTTAACCATGGATTCTGAAAAAAGAATGACCGGAAAGTACAGTTTCAAGGATCCCAAGATAGATGAGTTAATCAGTCTAATTCCAGGGATTGAGTGTTCTACAGATTTTCAAAAGAAGTATGGATCCATCATTCCTATTATGAAGCTTAGGATGAAGGAGGGTATTCTCTCGACCCTGGTCCAGTTCTATGATTCGATGTATTATTGCTTTACTTTTCCTGACTATCAGTTGATTCCTGCACTGGAGGAATATTCTCATCTGTGTGATTTATCTGTCACCGATCGTGTTCCTTTTACTGGTTTGGAGGGTGAGCCAAAACCACATGAGATTGCTGCTTTGATTCATCTGGGGAAGTCTAAGGTGGAAACCTATATGACTACTACAGGGGGGATTAGAGGATTACCAGCTCAGTTCTTTTTGGAGAAAGCCTGTTACTTTTCCAGGATAAAGAGTACAATCGCTTTTGAGGCCATCTTTGCTCTACTTGCTTACGGGTTGTTCTTATTTCCTAACATGGACAAGTTTGTTGACGTTAATGCTATCAGAATCTTCATGATTGGAAACCCAGTTCCTACACTGTTCGGTGATGCTTATTACTCTATTCATCTTCGGAATTCTTATCATGGGGGGATGATTACTTGTTGCACGCCTTTGTTGTACCGGTGTTTTATCTCTCATATGCCTCAGTCTGATGCTTTTTGGGATATCAGGAAGGAATCCCGTTGAGCTCCAGAGATCATGGCACATACTCACTCGGATACTGATTGGTATCATCAAACTTACTAGGATGTAGAGATTATCAACAGTTGTGGTAGTTTTCCCAATGTACCTCTTCTTGGTACAAAGGGAGGAATTAACTATAACCCTGTTCTTGCGCGACGACAGATTGGTTATCAGATGAGGGATAAACCAAATAATATTCATTTGAGTAGTTTCTTTTTGAAGGAGTGAGAAGACCATAAGGAAGCTAGGGAGCAGATTGCGAAGGCCTGGCGTCACATTCATAAGAAGAGTAGGAAAGATTTGGGACCTATAGGGGCTGTTTCTTTGGAGCCATATCTTCGGTGGGTCCAATTGAGAGCTATTCAATTTAAGATGTCGTATTCCCGGGAAACAACTATGCCTGATTTGTTTGTGAAGACCACTCCTCCCTTATTGGATGATGTGGAAGAGCTACAACTTGCTTTGGTCAGGATGCAGCAGAAAAGGATGCTTGGAAGAATAAGTGTCAAACTTTAGAGATTTCCTATAGAGCAGATTTGAAGGAGAAAGACGACTTGATTGAGATCCTTGAGAGTCGATCGGTAGAGACTATAGAGATGCAAGGGAATTTATTTTCTCCTAAGCCTAAATCAGATGCTGATTACTCACTTCCTGATTCAGGTGATTGGAAGGAGGTTGCCTCCAGGTATGCGGAAGAAAACCAGAGGTTGAAGGCTCAGATTGCCAAGCTTACAGGGAAGCGCCAGCGTATAGAGTGATCTCCAACATCTTTACTTCGCGGGGGTTTAGACTTTATTTTCATCTTGTACTTGGGATTGTTGAGACTTGTAACCTATTTTGATGTTATTATAATAAAAAATTTCAGTATTTCAAATGCGTTATTACTTTGATATTTGCAATGTGTCTATAAAACTTTAAATCCCTTGAAATATTAAATAACAAAATAAAATCATGCGCATTGCATATCATGCATCATATTGCACATATTTATTGCATTTTTATGCATATCCAGGTGTCTTACGAAGCTTCTTTACTTCATTCAGCAACTGACTCACCACTACAACACTCAGGCTAATTTCAGAAGGAAGATGGACAACTTAGAACAAGAGAATCGCGAGCTGCGCGAGGAGTTTTCTGCTTTGAAGGCCGACATGGTCAATCTTATTGCTCTGATGGAATCTCTGGTGGCTGCTCAGAATCAACCACCGAGTGTTAAGCCTCAACCAACAAGGGTTACTACTGAAGCTCCGGCTATTCCCGTGTCTGCTACCCCAGCTGTTGTTCAGAATCACATGCCTCAAGGTTATCCATGGGGAATTCCAGAGAACTTTGCACCTGAAGGTTTCAATCTTGGTCCTCAAGATACACCAGTTGTTCAGAATACTGTTACTCCTGCACCTCCTGTGGTGCATGTTCCTGCTGCACCTCCTTCGGTGAATATGGTTCCATTTGTTAACGATGATGTGTGTCGTCCTTTTCCTCCACCAAGTGAAGACTTGGGTCTTTATGACAGAATGGATGATTTTCAAGAGCAGTTTGACAAGATGCAGAGGGAGATGAAGGCCCCCAGGGGAAAAGAGTTATTCGGGTAGAATGTGAATGAATTATGCTTGGTCTCAAATGTTAAGATACCCTCAAAGTTTAAGGTCTCAAAGTTTGATAAGTATAAAGGCAACACTTGACCTTGTGCTCATCTGGTGATGTATGTAAGGAGAATCTCTACCCATACTGATGATCAGTGTCTGCTGATTCACTTTTTCCAGGATAGTTTGATCGGTGTTGCGCTGAAGTGGTATATGAGTTTGGACAGTGTCAATATCCATACTTTCAATGACTTGGGAGAAGCATTTATCAAACAATACAAGTACAACATGGACATGGCGCCTGACCGTGATCAACTCAGAGCCATGGTTCAGAAGGACATGGAATCATTCAAAGAATATGCATAGAGATGGCGTGAGGTAGCCGCCCAAGCCATTCCTCCCATGGAAGAGAAGGAGATGACTAAGGTTTTCTTGAAGACTCTGGGTGCTTTCTAATATGAAATAATGGTAGCAAGTGCACCAAGTGACTTTACTGAAATGGTAGGAATGGGTATCCGTTTAGAAGAGGCTGTAAGAGAGGGCCGTTTAACGAAGAGTGAAGGATCTGGAGGTGCGAAGAAGCCATCTTATGGGTTTACCAAGAAGAAGTAAGGGTGTGCAAATTATTTTATGCAAGATAGGAGGGTTAATCCTCCTAGAAGAAATTATCAGCGTCATTAACAAGTCGCCTCAGTTACTCCAGTTGTTGGTGTAGCTCTAACCACCGTTGCTTATCAGAGACCATCCTAGCAGGGGAATCAAGGGTATAATCAGAGAATGGAAAGTTATGACCCTATTCCTATGAGTTATACGGATTTACTACCAGCATTGATTCAGAAGAAGTTAGTTCAGACCCGACCACTTCCTATTGTACCATTACTGTTTCCTTGGTATTACAAGGCAGACCAAACATGTGCTTTTCATCAGGGAGCACCAGGGCATAATGTTGAGAATGTTTATCCTTTAAAGACTGAGGTTTAGAAATTGGTGAAGTCTGGTATTCTATCTTTTAAGGATATGGGTCCTAATGTGAAAGACAATTCTCTACACAAGCATGGAGGAGCAAATGTTGTGAATATGGTGGCCGGTTGTCCAGGCGACTTCCAGATTTTTGATATTCATCTAGTTAGAGGAGATTTGGGGAAAATGCATGCAGACCTCTATGAATTTAGCTACTATACGCATGACCATTTTGGTTGTGCTATTTGTAGTACAGACATACAAGGTTGGGACAAGATAAAGGCTGATTTGCAGGAGATGATGGATGAGGGCCCCATCCACATAATCAGGCCTAGGGAAGAGTATGAAGAGGAAGTAAATATTGTTTCTAGATGTCCTAGAGTGTTCATAATTTTTGATGTGGAGTATATGAATGAGGACCTTTTGCAATTGCATGCTACTTTCTGCCACTTGGCTGGTCAGGTGGAACATCAATATGGATCTTGCCGAATTTTCTCTCGAGACTCTCGAGGATGTTCAATCGTGAAGAAAGGTGTTCAGTTGTTGTTAGATAATGGAACTATCAAGGTTATAGGTCAAAGGGATGATTACCATGAAGTTGATATGATTGAGGTTTGTTTGGCTGAAGAAGAGTCGGATGATGAGTACCTCTCTGTAGATGAGTATTTCTCCTCAGAAGAGGATTTGTTTTCCAGAGATGACTCGACAATGACTGCTTGTGTTGAAGAAGGGGTAAATGTTATTGTGCCTTGTTTTGGTGCACCTACCACTTTTGAAGTTGAATATCATGGCAAGCCAGTTGTTACTCCATTGGTGATTAGTTTGTCGGGTCCTGTTCCCTACAAGTCAGATAAGGTTGTACCCTACAAATATAATGCCACAATCTTAGAGGATGGTGTGGAAGTTCTCATCCAACCAATGCCTAATATTGGAAATATTGCTGAGACTAGTAGAGTAACCCGCAGTGGTCGAGTATTTGCACCAGTTGTTCGTGGTGATATTAGTATTGGAAAGGAAATTGTTGAAGATGTTGAACCCAAAAAGGCAGCCGGTGAATCTAGTGGAGCTACGCAAGAGAAAGAAGTGAATGATATTTTGAAGATAATCAAGATGAGCGACTACAGAATTGTAGATCAGCTACTGCAGACTCCTTCAAAAATGTCTATCTTGGCTTTATTGATAAATTCCTCTGCTCACAGAGAATCTCTGATGAGGGTACTGGATCAAGATTTTGTGGAAAGTGACATGCCTATTGACCAATTCATCAGTGTAGTAGGGAACATTACGTTATGTAATAACCTGAGTTTCTGCGATGATTAATGGCCAGATGAAGGATGGAATCACAACCTGGCCCTTCACATCTATATGAATTGCAAGAATGATTCACTATCCAATGTGCTAATTGATAATGGATCTGCATTAAACGTTATACCGAGGAGCATGCTTATGAAGTTAAATTATCAGGGAACGCCCATGCGCCCAAGTGGCATTATTGTGAAAGCGTTTAATGGATCAAGGAAATATGCTATTGGTGAAGTGGAATTGCCTATTCATATAGGCCCACATTTGTTTCAGATTATTTTCCAGGTCATGGATATTGTACCCGCTTATAGTTGTTTTCTCACTTGAGTATTTACTTTTATGTCATTTTTATTTTGCTCACTTGAGCTTTTTCTTTTCCTTTTAAAGACACTTAATAATCAACATAAACTATAAAAACCTTTAATGATACTTGGACTATTTGGTTACTATCATTGGAATTATGGAGTATTGAACTTCTTGGAATTACGATTAGAAACCTTGGCCTATGTTGGAGACCTTGTGACCTTAATTGATATCTTGTCTTGAGTTCTTGGGGTTTACCTCAATACATTGGGTTGTTTGTTTGTTTTATGTGCAGGTTATTGTGATTACATACTTTGCTTGTAATCTGGAATTCACCCGTATACAGCTGTTACTATGCCCAATTTTTTTGAAGACTTAATACATTTGAAGTTTGGTTCTCTCAAGAGGTCTAGTATCTTTACTTTCTTGGTGTCAGTCCAAAGAATGGGAATTCTATCTTGACTCATAATGTCAAGTATTGGCTTCTTGTTGGTTAGATGGTTCTTCTCCTTATCTTTTACCTTATGCTTTAGGATAGTCCCTTCATCTCCTCCCATCTTCTTTAATTTCAAAAATATTCTCTCTCCTTTTGAAAACTCTTCTTGTTTTTAAAACTTGAACCACTTTCATAATAACTTAGACTTATGTCCATGCATTTTCAAAAAAATTTCATAAATAAACTTCAATCAACTTAATAATACCTTGACATCCATTTTTTTGTGAGAAGACTAAAAGTCCATAAATCTCATTTCAAACCATTTTTCCACTTTGGCATTTTATTTTTAAACCTTTCTCAAAAGATTAGACTCTTGTCAATCCTTGTAGTGATGCAAACAACTATACTTCTACAATATGTAGTGAAGGGAGATATTTTCCACTTGGGTGTTGAGTGAGGCATTGTTGATTTTAAAATTAAAGCCATATCCTCCACTTTGAGATGATGCAAATTCTCCTTTCTCATGATTGTGGGTAGTAAGTATGTTTTCCACACGGACAATGACAATGATGTCTTATCTCATAAAATTAACCAACACACTTGTGTTTTAAAAATTTTAAAAGATGAACTACGTGTACCCTGATCCCCTATTACACGAAAGGTGGTACATAGGCACTAAAGGTTTGCAACCGCGGAGGGTGCAAAAATCATTAAAAAAAACTTCTTTTCTCACCTCCACCATCTATTTTACATACAACATTTTATAGCCAAAATATACATATTTTTACAAACAGGTTCTTGCGGAGTACTGTAGATGTTTAGGGTGCTAATATCTTCCCTTTGCATAACCAACCCCCTTACCTTGAATATTTCCACATCTTTTTGGGTTACTCTCTCTTTTCCCATTCCTTTGGAAACAATAAAGCGCAGTGGCGATTTTTATTTTGATATGTGTAAGTCTAGTCAATCAAATGGCTTAGTCTTAAACATTTCTACCGCTACCCTTATGAGATGCAAGAAGTTATCATGAGGATTTAAAAACAATTTTTATTATGGATTCAACAAGTATTTAATTTCTTATCCTTATACTTGGTGTTTAAGAAAGAAGAAGTCAAGATGTCACAACAAAAGGTGAAACATCAGACAGTGGCAAAAGCTATAGATATTTCTCTATGAATCAGATTAGTTCAATGCAAGATGAATGTCCTGGTGGATAAAAACATTTACATGATTTTTCTTTTGTGATCTTCAATAAAAGTAAATTTGTAATCTATGAAGTCTTCAAAGGATCTTATCTATTTCTTGAATGAGAATAATATATGTTTCTAAGTTACTTTATTGAGATAGGTACTTTTAGTAATGATAACTTCAGAATCAGAATCACTGATATGTTTATTAAGGAAGATATTGATGTTTAACTGGATGTTGGAACATCATCTCAACAATTTGTTACTCCAGAAATTATGGAAGATTGTAAAGGGCTAGGAGGATCTGAAGATGTAATATGCAATAATGGTGAGTCTTGGAGTAAAAATCTTTTGGCCAAGTATGAAGAAGATATTATTGGAGGATCTTCTGGACTCTTGGATTAGAATTAACTGAATCCTAGTATATCCTGAAGATTAGGTATTGCTGATGGAAGATGTATTTTTCAATTTGGTTGATTACTAAAGGAGTACAATGTTAAACTAGATGTCATGACATTGTAGTATGACATGCTACTGCAATCAAGGTACATGGATTTTATTCTTCCTGCAGAACAAAATCATTGGTTCTATCAATAGTATGTCAGGGATCTCGCTATAGGTTTATATCACTACAAAAAAAACAATTTTTGGCAGCGCATCTACGAAAGCGCTTTTAAGAGAAAGCGCTTTCGTAGCCTTTAAAAAAAATTCGCTTAAAAAAAGCGCTTTTATAGGGTTTCCTACGAAAGCGCTTTTCAGAAAGCTCTTTCATAGGTATTTGAAATATCTAACCTACGAAAGCGCTTTTGAAAAGCGCTCTTATAGGTGGCCCTATAAAAGCGCTTTTGAAAAGCGCTCTGAAAGGGGGACCTACGAAAGCGCTTTCTAAAGCGCTCTTATATGGGGGGCATACGAAAGCGCTTTTTACCTCAGAAGCGCTCTCATATGGGGGGCATACGAAAGCGCTTTTAAAATCACTTTCGTAGGTTGTTTTTATAATTAAATTAAAAATCCCTAAATCTGATATTTGCCCTCACTTGGTAAATTCGTTCGTTCAGTCTTCTTCATTTCTTCGTCTTCTTCATTTCTGCCGTCTTCGTCGTCGCCGCCGTTCGTTCCATTTTCTTCAGTCGTCGCTGTCGTTCGTTCCGTCTTCTCCATCTTGGTAAGTTTCTTCTTCTTCCATTATCTTCTTCCATTATCTGTTCCATTATCTGTTCATCTTATATTAAACAAAAACCTACATCTTGAACAAGCTTAACCTACATTTCTGTTTCGCCTTAAATTGGTTCAATGAAATTCATTGTTGTGTTCTTGGGAGTTTTGGGCTAGCTTTTCTTCCAGTATTGATTATGAGTAATGTTTAAGGAGGGATGGTAAATGTTTCTTCCACGGCCAAGGTTTAGTTCCAGTTAACCATAGAATTAATTATTAGATTTGGACGGTTCAGATTGGCTTATGCATGATAACTTTGGGTATTGGCTGCGTGAAAATGGGGTTTATTGGGGATAGTTAGTCTCATTGTTAGATGGTATGATTATTTTTATTAAGGAGTGGAACAAGGACATATTTGGAAAACATTTGTTTATAAGGTGATGATGATAATTAGGAATGAAATTATGTTGGATGTTCATGAGTTAGGTTAAACTTTGGATTGTTGAATTGAACAAAGTTTTAATTTCATGAGTAAATTTGACATTGAATTGAATATTGGGGTGTGATTCTTGAAGTTGACTTGTTAAACAATTATATGATTCTTGAATTGTGTTGAACTTTGTTCTTGAAAATTCATGATATATTTGAATTATTGAATATGCATAAGTCTTGATTTCTTGAACAGTGTAAAAAGGATGAAAAGAGGAATAGGTTGATTGATGAGTATCTTTGTTTTAGAACAAGAGTCTAGAGTATAAATGTTAGATTCATGTTAGTTCATGGCTGTTGGTATCAAATCATGGTGAATTGGTGAATTTGATGTTGAATCCGGATAAATTTTGTTGATAACTTTTGGATGTCGAATTATACCGGAACTCTTGAATACCTTGTCAATTGAACTTTAAAATTGTTTGATGCCTATTCTTGCATTTTGTTACGTTTGTGGATTAATGCGATTGAGTTACACCGTTTTTGTTGAGGTTTTTCAAGCCACTCTTTATTGAGGTATAAGGTTGTCCGGTATTAGAAGACCATGAAAATTGTTCAATTAATTATTTCTAATCGTTTAGAATAGTTTGTTTTGGTAATTGTCAAACACCAGTACCATTTTAATTGATTTCAGAACTAATTTTATGTGCGTTTTTGTGAATAAAATATGTTGTCCGGACTTGGTTCCATGTACATATTTCGCCTTAATTTTCCGTTTGACATTTATCCGCATTTAATTGAATCTTTCGTGAATGTTAATGCTTAATTTTCTTGTTTCCGTTAGCAACTTCCGATTAACTTGTGCTATGATAACAATGCTGCCCCATTTCTAGTCTGAGTATCTTAAACCATTTCATCCTATTTCCATATGCAATGTGATATATGAACTTGTTACTAAAAATATGGTGAATCGTGTGAAGCATTTATTTAATAGTATCAGTTCATCGCATCAACCTTATGTTGACTTTGTGAATTCACTATTTCTAATATTTGTGTTGTATTATTGTCATAGCTTTCCCAAACATTGAAAATATATATGTGACATTTATTGTGAACCTTTATGTTAAAATAGTATATATCTTTCGACAATAGATCCGAAATATTAAATAACATTCTATGAAATTGCAGCGTTTCCCGGCCTAGTTCGACGTACGACGCTCATTCTCCGCGTTTCTTAGAGTTCGAAACATCTGAGAGGTAACTTTCTTCCTCAAATTACTGGTATATATTGTGATGAATTTGTCTTAAATTGTATTTCGTATGTTGCATTTTCTTGATACGGATTCATTCCGTGTATACTTTGCGTTTTGACAGAAACGCAGTATACTACTGTTTTGTGCACTAATTAGTTGATATGGATAAGACATGGATGTTATCCAATCGATTATCGAAAGACTACGAGAATGGTGTTTCCGAGTTTGTTAAGTTTGCTGTTGCGCACGCCAAAGGCCCCAGTCGTATGACATGTCCCTGTTTGTATTGCTGTTATGGGAACCGGGTTGACGCAGTTCAGTTGGCATCGCATTTAATTCGGTATGGAATTGATAGGAGTTATACATGTTGGAATATGCATGGTGAGAAAAGTAACGGGAATGTTGAATCGGGGTATACAAGGACCTATGTTTCAAATGATGATTGCACAGATACATACGATTATGATCGAGTCGAAGAAATTGCAGAAGCGCTTGAAGAAGATCTTAACGATTGTCCCAAAATGTTCGAGAGGTTGGTAAGCGATGCAGAGAAACCGTTGTATAATGGTTGTACAAAATTCACAAGATTGTCTGCGGTGTTAAAGTTGTACAACTTAAAAGCCGGCAATGGATGGTCGGATAAAAGTTTCACAGAGTTATTAGCCCTTATGAAAGATATGCTACCAGAGGATAATGTTCTTCCCAATCGAACGTATGAGGCCAAAAATATGTTGTACTCCATTGGCATGAGCTATGATAAGATACATGCGTGTCCAAAAGATTGCGTTTTGTTTCGAAACGAGTATGCATCGTTAAATGAGTGTCCTAAATGCGGTGCCCCTCGATATAAGAAAAAGTTGTCTCCGGCAAAAGTCTTATGGTATTTTCCTATAATCCCGAGATTTAGACGGATGTATCGTAGTGAAACCGATTCAAGACAATTGACTTGGCATTCAGATGAAAGAATTATTGATGGAAAATTTCGACATCCGGCAGATTCTCCACAGTGGATGAAAATTGATAATGATTATCCTGAATTTGGAAAAGAAGCAAGAAACCTTCGCTTGGCATTGTCTACTGATGGAATGAACCCACACGGTATTCAAAGTATCTCGCATAGCACATGGCCTGTGATTCTTATGATTTATAACCTACCTCCATGGCTATGTATGAAGCGTAAGTACATGATGCTGTCTATGTTAATTTATGGGCCTAAACAACCAGGAAATGACATAGACGTATACTTGGAACCATTAATCGAAGATTTGAAGATTTTGTGGGAGAACGGTGTGGAGGTTTATGATGGTTATAGGAAAGAAAGTTTCAACTTGAGGGCGATGTTGTTTGGAACAATTAACGATTTTCCAGCATACGACAATCTATCCGGGTATAGCATTAAAGGTGAAAAAGTGTGTCCTGTTTGTGAAGACGGAACCGATACCATGCGATTGAAACTTTGTCAGAAGAATGTCTTTCTCGGTCATCGTAGATTCTTAACTTCTAAACATCAGTATCGTGGATGGAGAAAAGCGTTCAACGGAGATACCGAACAACGTAGAGCTCCGCCTGGTTTAACAGGTGAACAAATTTTTGAAAAGGTGAAAGATGTGAATATTCAGTTTGGCAAGCCTTTTGCACATAAAGTTGTCACAGGTGGGTGGAAGAAGAGGTCGATTTTTTTTGAATTGCCATATTGGAAATCTTTGTACGTAAGACATTTTCTTAATGTGATGCATATTGAAAAAATGTATTTGACAGTGTTATTGGTACGTTACTCAATATAAAAGGGAAGTCTAAGGATGGCCTTAAATCAAGGGAGGACTTGGTAGACATGGGAATAAGAACTGAACTGGGACCCGTGAAGAAAGGAAGACGGACATACCTACCACCTGCTGTTTACACTCTATCTAGAAAGGAGAAAAAAATATTGTGTAAGTTTCTGAGTGAAGTTAAAGTTCCAGAAGGCTACTCATCAGATATTAGAAGACTTGTGTCTATGAAAGACCTCAAGTTAAAGAGTTTAAAGACGCATGATTGCCATATTATAATGGAACATTTTCTACCGATAGGTATACGTTCTATTCTGCCAGAAAAGGTAAGAAGCGCAATAACTAAATTGTGTTTTTTCTTCAAGTCAATTTGCAGTAAGGTGATCGATCCTGAGATCTTGCCAACATTGCAAAAAGAAATAGTTGTTACTTTGTGTGAGCTTGAAATGTATTTTCCTCCCTCGTTTTTTGACATAATGGTTCATCTTGTCGTTCATCTTGTGAAAGAGACACAATTGTGCGGACCAGCTTATATGAGATGGATGTACCCTGCTGAACGTTATATGAAAATATTAAAAGGGTATGTGAAAAATCGGAGTCGACCAGAGGGTTGTATTGCCGAAAGATACATTGTTGAAGAAGCGGTTGAGTTTTGTACTGAATATATGTCAAATGTTCAGTCAATTGGACTCCCCAAATCTCATGTTGTTGAAAAAAAAGAAGGTAAGAAGCTAATTGGAAATAATTTTGTGACAGTATCAAGGGTCGATCGGGATCAAGTGCATTTGTATGTTTTGCACAATGAGATTGAGGTTGAGCCGTATGTCGATATACACAAGGGTGTTCTTCGAGGTTTAAATTCGAATAGAAATGAGAATTGGATTGTACGAGAGCACAATCGAAGTTTCATACCATGGTTTAAGGAACATATTTATTCAAAGTATCGTTCAGATCCCGCCTCAGTGACAGAAAGGTTGAGATGTTTAGCATATGGTCCAAGTTTGGTTGCGTTTTCTTATAGCACATACGCAATTAATGGATACACATTTTATACCAAAGAACAAGATGATAAAAGTACTGTGCAAAATAGTGGTGTCACCTTGGTAGCTGAAGCAATGCACATATCTAGTGTGAAGGACTTAAACCCGAAATTTGCAAATCTGTCGTATTTTGGGGTTATCGAGCGCATTTGGGTCTTTGATTACGAGGAATTTCAGATTCCTATATTCGGTTGCAAGTGGGTTGAAAATAATAATGGTATACGGATGGATAAGTCAGGATTTTTGCAAGTTGATCTTAACAGGGCGGGGTACAAAGATGAGCCTTTCATTCTAGCCTCTCAAGCTAAACAAGTGTTCTATGTCACTGATCCGACAAGTACGAAATGGTCTATAGTGCTTTTTTCATTATAGTATAATATATATAGCCTATATCATTTCATTTTTTTCATTATAGTATAATATATATAGCCTATATCATTTCATTTTTTTCATTATAGTATAATATATATTGCCTATATCATTTCATTTTTTTCATTATAGTATAATATATATAGCCTATATCATCCAGTAAAATTTAAATATACGTCATTTCATTTTTTTGCTTCATGGAATTTTATGAAATATTTGTTATCTGACATCTTTGCTTTATGGAATTTTATTTATGTTTCGACGTACGACGCTCATTCTCCGCGTTTCTTAGAGTTCGAAACATCTGAGAGGTAACTTTCTTCCTCAAATTACTGGTATATATTGTGATGAATTTGTCTTAAATTGTCTTTCGTATGTTGCATTTTCTTGATACGGATTCATTCCGTGTATACTTTGCGTTTTGACTGAAAATTTGTTATCTGACATCGTAGTTTTTTGAAATATTTAGGATTGTTTTATTTATGTTTTGATGTAGGTATATTTCTTTTTCATTCTTTATCAGTTCGTAACTATTTAATCATAAATTTAATAGTATCCATCTTTTCATTCTATTTAATCCATTGTCCGAAATATTGAATAACATTCTATGAATTTGCAGCGTTTCTCGGCCTAGTTCGACGTACGACGCTCATTCTCGGCGTTTCTTAGAGTTCGAAACATCTGAGAGGTAACTTTCTTCCTCAAATTACTGGTATATATTGTGATGAATTTGTCTTAAATTGTCTTTCGTATGTTGCATTTTCTTAATACGGATTCATTCTGTGTATACTTTGCGTTTTGACTGAAAATTTGTTATCTGACATCTTAGTTTTTTGAAATATTTAGGATTGTTTTATTTATGTTTTGATGTAGGTATATTTCTTTTTCATTCTTTATCAGTTCGAAACTATTTAATCATAAATTTAATAGTATCCATCTTTTCATTCTATTTAATCCATTGTCCGAAATATTGAATAACATTCTATTTAATTCATTCCGTGTATACTTTGCGTTTTGACAGAAAATGTATCACGATGTTCGACAAGGAGATGTTCCACAAGATAATTCAGAAAATGTTCCTCAAGGAGATGTTCCACAAGATAATGTTCCACAAGACACTTCAGATAAAGACATCACACGAGGCATAACTATCATGCGGGGAATCATCCGTGATAGAGATAGAGGTATTACGTATAATGTAGATTGGAATAATGATGACCAACTAATTGGGCCTAATTCTGCAAAGCTGACAAGCTACATCGGTACGCTTGTTCGTATGCACATTCTGATCACCACTACTAGCTGGAAAAAAGGAGAGTTGGATGCTAAAGAAAGAATTTGGACCGAGATAAGGGTATCATATATGGTTGTTGTTATTTGCTTTATTTTGACGAAAATATTGTTTTTAAATTACATATACTAACACCCTCTATGCGTATGTTTTTTTGTAGAGGTCTTTTAACATTGAAGATGCCCGCAAAAAGTATATAATGGGCTTGGCCGGAAAAAGACATAGAGGGTGGAGAAATTTTTTGACAAATAATTTTCTTCAAGACGATGAAGGAAATTTTGTTGAAGAGGAACCTGAACGACCAAAAAAATATGAGAGCTTCATTACACCCGAAGAATGGGTTGCTTTTGTGGGCCAAAGAAAAGACGATAATTTCAAGAAAGTGAGTGTTGTAAATCGGGATAGAGCGTCAAAACCCGCATATCCATATAAAAAAGATCGTTTGGGATATGCACGCTTACAGGAAAAAATTGTAAGTAAATCTCAATTCTACGATCTTATTAATTATCTCAATGTGTATTATTAATTTGTAACAATGTGTATTGATGATTTTATTATTTGTAACAATGCGTAGTTGGAGGAGACGCAGAGTGACGAAACATCACTACCTGCACATGTGATGTGGAAGGAAGCTCGTGTTGGCAGAGATAAAGTTGTTAACCCCGATCTGGAACATATTTATGATGAGTGTGTAAGTATACCATTATGTCTTTAATTAATATATAATTAACGTTGTGTCTTTAATTATCGATATTTAAATGAATTACAGGAGACTATATCGCAATCGGTATCCTCGGGTGATGACTCGAATATCAGGAGCGTACTCAGTCGAGCACTATGTGTTGCTGAGTATCCGGGACGAGTGAGGGGTAAAGGCCATGGTGTGACTCCTACCTCTCTGTATAACAATCCAAGAAAAAGAAATCCTAGCAATGCGAAAGTGATGCAAACATTGCAGGATTTACAAGCACAAGTCTGTGAACTGCAGAGTGACAAAGAGAGGTATATGGCCGAAAGGAGCAGTTCACAGTTGAAAGAAACTAGTGACAAGGCTAGTATCAACCGTCAACAAAATTTTCCCGATGTAATTAAGATGATAATCCATTATATTTAGAGAAAGTATAATTATAACGGTTATTATTGTCAACATTAAAGGAAGTCTAACGGTTATTATTGGTTTAGGGCATTTCATGTTGTCAGCTGTATCTAGCTTCTCCGACTTATCGGGTAGTTGGCAAGGGAAAAGTGCACAACACCTCGGGAGATTTAATTCACCATAGACCGCTCCCGAATGGCCACATGAAGGTATCGGTTGATGTTGTTTTAGATATGAATGCATTGCTACCGGTACCTGACATTGTTGCGGAGACCACATTGCTGCGAGATGCAGTAGGATCTTTTGTGGCATGGCCATCAGACCTCATCTGCATAGATGATCAGGTATGTTGAAAACCATTATGAATCTTTAAGTATTCAACTGACAGTTCTGACCTGAATTTTATACATGGTAATTTTATACTCCTGCAAAACCCGCATCTAAGGATAAAGGGATTTTGCAGCGCGGCGAGTCTATTGCATCGCAAAGACAGGTACTTTTATAGTGTTTCATTTATGATCGGAATAAAAAACTGCATAACTTTGTATCTTACATAATTCTATATGATTTTTAAGGTACCTTCTCAAGATCAGTCACAGCAGGCGAGCCAGAAAGGTAGTAGGGTTCCACCTAAGAAGAAGGTTCCTGTCCGTAAATTTGTGCCTAGGTATCGACAGTGTCTGGAGACACTAGTTGGCACATCAGATTTGATGAATGATGGAATTCGTCAAATCGATGTGGATGAAATTGTCTTTGGTTTTCCATGTACCGAAACAATTGGATTAGAGGACATGGAACAAATCTTTCATCATCGAGAGTTAGGCATCAGTGTGATGCACTCGTACATCCGGTAACCCGATCAATATATTATTTAATTGGTTGAACATTTTTTTTAAACATTTAATTGAAATAGTCTAATATTAATTATGTTTTTATTTAAGGATGTTATTTGACAAATTGATGCGCGGGAATCAATTGTCAAATAGATTCTGTTTCGTGTCTTCCTCCCGTGTTAGCGGAGCAACAATTTCTAGGGAACCTGATTCAGTAAGAGAACACTTGGTCGAAAGATTCAGGACAACTGCCAGTACAGAGAGCTTGTATCTTTTGCCTTATAATACAGGGTTAGATTTTCATTCTAAGCTCCTTTTAATATTTGTATTTTTTACATTAAAATTCGCTTCTAAATTGTTGCTTTAATTTATAGATGTCACTGGTTGTTGCTTGCAATCAATCCCATAAAAGAAGTGGTCTATTACCTGAATTCGGTTGACGGTGATTGGACAAATTATCCGGAAATGAAGCTAGTGATTGATACGTAAGTGACATTATTCTAAATATTCGTTTGTGTTTATATATTTAATTATTTCAATGTCATTGTTCTAAATAAATATTTTAATTTTGTCATCAGTTCAATACAAGTATTCCGATGTCAAAGGGGAGCACGAGTACCACGGTCTAGATCAAACAACATTAATTGGATCAAAGTACAGGTATATAAATTTCAACAATTTTGCTTATAATATTTATGCTACTTGATAAATCAATAGATGTGTATAATCTTATTTGTTTTTCTATGTAGTGCCCTCAACAACAAAACGGCATAGATTGCGGATACTTCGTTTTGATGTTTATCAAAGAAATCATTCAAATGAATGAAATCGAGATTCCAATCACGGTATGGATTTATACTTTGTTTTATTACTTATCGGATTTTGCATATAATTTATTACATTAAACTAAATCACGCATATATTTTGTTTTGTAATGTAGTATTTTGATCAATACAATTGTCCATATTACTCGCCACGTCAATTGGAAGAACTCAAAGAGGAGTTGTGCCAATATATTATTGAGCTAAGAATCTTATAATAAGGTACGAATACATTGTTGTGTGAAAATTGGTTAATTATGAATATATTGTTTTGTGTATACAACACTGACCGTGTTATTATGTTCATATTGCAGGATCAGGACCTTGGATATATATGTAGATTAGGATTGATTTACTTAGTGTTATATAGCTGATTTCTTAGGGTGTATTTTGTTACGTTTAAAAACATGTTAATATTGAATTACCATGGTGTATATATATTTTTGATATGAATTGATTATAATGGTATTTGTATTTATATATATATATAATATTTGGTATTTGAATTACATTTGGTATTTGGATTAAAATTAATATATATTGGTATTTCTAGATTAGATTGTAAAATACTGGTTTAAGAATTACAGGTTTGCGGCAAAAAAATGCAGGTTTAGAAATTTTTTAAATTTTAGATTTTTCAGTAGCAAACCTATGAAAGCGCTTTTAAGAAAAAAGCGCTCTCGTAGGCCTACCTATGAAAGCGCTTTTTTCTTAAAAGCGCTTTCATAGGTAGGCCTACGAGAGCGCTTTTTTCTGAACAAAAAGCGCTCTTATAGGCCTACTTTATACGCATTCCGAATACACCTATGAAAGCGCTTTTTCAGAAAAAAGCGCTCTCGTAGGCCTACCTATGAAAGCGCTTTTAAGAAAAAAGCGCTTTCATAGGTAGGCCTACGAGAGCGCTTTTTTCTGAACAAAAACGCTGCTAAAACCTTTAGCAGCGCCACCTACGAGAGCGCTTTTAAGCGCTTTTAAAGCCCAAAAAAAGCGCTTTCGTAGGTTATTTCTGGCATAGTGTATTGACATTCCTAAACTTGGTATGGCTAAGAATATTTGGAAGTATTTTCATCATAACATGAGGTGCAAGTTACATTTAGAATATGAGGGGTAATTTTGAAATTGCATTACTGAAAAACTATAGTAGTAGTTGTTTTGGGCGGCCTGCCAACTAAACTATTTCACCTAGTGGAGTGTTCAATCTTGAAAGAATCATTTTCAATGGCATGGAAATGTCATTTCAAATGTTGTAACATTTTTTAAGTAGTCAAAGCTTGGAAAGAGAGAAAGTTGAAAATAATGGTATCTCTCCTATGGTGAGTGGTTCACTGTTACTAAGGGAAATCTTATTTTTTTCCAAAAACATTCACTATGCCAGAAATAACCTACGAAAGCGCTTTTTTTGGGCTTTAAAAGCGCTTAAAAGCGCTCTCGTAGGTGGCGCTGCTAAAGGTTTTAGCAGCGCTTTTTGTTCAGAAAAAAGCGCTCTCGTAGGCCTACCTATGAAAGCGCTTTTTTCTTAAAAGCGCTTTCATAGGTAGGCCTACGAGAGCGCTTTTTTCTGAAAAAGCGCTTTCATAGGTGTATTCGGAATGCGTATAAAGTAGGCCTATAAGAGCGCTTTTTGTTCAGAAAAAAGCGCTCTCGTAGGCCTACCTATGAAAGCGCTTTTAAGAAAAAAGCGCTTTCATAGGTAGGCCTACGAGAGCGTTTTTTTCTTAAAAGCGCTTTCATAGGTTTTCTACTGAAAAATCTAAAATTTAAAAAATTTCTAAACCTGCATTTTTTTGCAGCAAACCTGTAATTCTTAAACCGGTATTTTACAATCTAATCTAGAAATACCAATATATATTAATTTTAATCCAAATACCAAATGTAATTCAAATACCAAATATTATATATATATATATATATATATATATATATATACAAATACCATTATAATCAATTCATATCCAAAATATATATACACCATGGTAATTCAATATTAACATGTTTTTAAACGTACCAAAATACACCCTAAGAAATCAGCTATATAACACTAAGTAAATCAATCCTAATCTACATATATATCCAAGGTCCTGATCCTGCAATATGAACATAATAACACGGTCAGTGTTGTATACACAAAACAATATATTCATAATTAACCAATTTTCACACAACAATGTATTCGTACCTTATTATAAGATTCTTAGCTCAATAAAATATTGGCACAACTCCTCTTTGAGTTCTTCCAATTGACGTGGCGAGTAATATGGACAATTGTATTGATCAAAATACTACATTACAAAACAAAATATATGCGTGATTTAGTTTAATGTAATAAATTATATGCAAAATCCGATAAGTAATAAAACAAAGTATAAATCCATACCGTGATTGGAATCTCGATTTCATTCATTTGAATGATTTCTTTGATAAACATCAAAACGAAGTATCCGCAATCTATGCCGTTTTGTTGTTGAGGGCACTACATAGAAAAACAAATAAGATTATACACATCTATTGATTTATCAAGTAGCATAAATATTATAAGAAAAATTGTTGAAATTTATATACCTGTACTTTGATCCAATTAATGTTGTTTGATCTAGACCGTGGTACTCGTGCTCCCCTTTGACATCGGAATACTTGTATTGAACTGATGACAAAATTAAAATATTTATTTAGAACAATGACATTGAAATAATTAAATATATAAACACAAACGAATATTTAGAATAATGTCACTTACGTATCAATCACTAGCTTCATTTCCGGATAATTTGTCCAATCACCATCAACCGAATTCAGGTAATAGACCACTTCTTTTATGGGATTGATTGCAAGCAACAACCAGTGACATCTATAAATTAAAGCAACAATTTAGAAGCGAATTTTAATGTAAAAAATACAAATATAAGAAGGAGCTTAGAATGAAAATCTAACCCTGTATTATAAGGCAAAAGATACAAGCTCTCTGTACTGGCAGTTGTCCTGAATCTTTCGACCAAGTGTTCTCTTACTGAATCAGGTTCCCTAGAAATTGTTGCTCCGCTAACACGGGAGGAAGACACGAAACGGAATCTATTTGACAATTGATTCCCGCGCATCAATTTGTCAAATAACATCCTTAAATAAAAACATAATTAATATTAGACTATTTCAATTAAATGTTTAAAAAAAATGTTCAACCAATTAAATAATATATTGATCGGGTTACCGGATGTACGAGTGCATCACACTGATGCCTAACTCTCGATGATGAAAGATTTGTTCCAAGTCCTCTAATCCAATTGTTTCGGTACATGGAAAACCAAAGACAATTTCATCCACATCGATTTGACGAATTCCATCATTCATCAAATCTGATGTGCCAACTAGTGTCTCCAGACACTGTCGATACCTAGGCACAAATTTACGGACAGGAACCTTCTTCTTAGGTGGAACCCTACTACCTTTCTGGCTCACCTGCTGTGACTGATCTTGAGAAGGTACCTTAAAAATCATATAGAATTATGTAAGATACAAAGTTATGCAGTTTTTTATTCCGATCATAAATGAAACACTATAAAAGTACCTGTCTTTGCGATGCAATAGACTCGCCGCGCTGCAAAATCCCTTTATCCTTAGATGCGGGTTTTGCAGGAGTATAAAATTACCATGTATAAAATTCAGGTCAGAACTGTCAGTTGAATACTTAAAGATTCATAATGGTTTTCAACATACCTGATCATCTATGCAGATGAGGTCTGATGGCCATGCCACAAAAGATCCTACTGCATCTCGCAGCAATGTGGTCTCCGCAACAATGTCAGGTACCGGTAGCAATGCATTCATATCTAAAACAACATCAACCGATACCTTCATGTGGCCATCCGGGAGCGGTCTATGGTGAATTAAATCTCCCGAGGTGTTGTGCACTTTTCCCTTGCCAACTACCCGATAAGTCGGAGAAGCTAGATACAGCTGACAACATGAAATGCCCTAAACCAATAATAACCGTTAGACTTCCTTTAATGTTGACAATAATAACCGTTATAATTATACTTTCTCTAAATATAATGGATTATCATCTTAATTACCTCGGGAAAATTTTGTTGACGGTTGATACTAGCCTTGTCACTAGTTTCTTTCAACTGTGAACTGCTCCTTTCGGCCATATACCTCTCTTTGTCCCTCTGCAGTTCACGGACGTGTGCTTGTAAATCCTGCAATGTTTGCATCACTTCCGCATTGCTAGGATTTCTTTTTCTTGGATTGTTATACAGAGAGGTAGGAGTCACACCATGGCCTTTACCCCTCACTCGTCCCGGATACTCAGCAACACATAGTGCTCGACTGAGTACGCTCCTGATATTCGAGTCATCACCCGAGGATACCGATTGCGATATAGTCTCCTGTAATTCATTTAAATATCGATAATTAAAGACACAACATTTATTATATATTAATTAAAGACATAATGGTATAATTACACACTCATCATAAATATGTTGCACATCGGGGTTAACAACTTTATCTCTGCCAACACGAGCTTCCTTCCACAGCACATGTGCAGGTAGTGATGTTTCGTCACTCTGCGTCTCCTCCAACTACGCATTGTTACAAATAATAAAATCATCAATACACATTGTTACAAATTAATAATACACATTGAGATAATTAATAAGATCGTAGAATTGAGATTTACTTACAATTTTTTCCTGTAAGCGTGCATATCCCAAACGACCTTTTTTATATGGATATGCGGGTTTTGACGCTCTATCCCGATTTACAGCACTCACTTTCTTGAAATTATCGTCTTTTCTTTGGCCCACAAAAGCAACCCATTCTTCGGGTGTAATGAAGCTCTCATATTTTTTTGGTCGTTCAGGTTCCTCTTCAACAAAATTTCCTTCATCGTCTTTAAGAAACTTATTTGTAAAAAAATTTCTCCACCCTCTATGTCTTTTTCCGGCCAAGCCCATTATATACTTTTTGCGGGCATCTTCAATGTTAAAAGACCTCTACAAAAAAACATACGCATAAAGGGTGTTAGTATATGTAATTTAAAAACAATATTTTTGTCAAAATAAAGCAAATAACAACAACCATATATGATACCTTTATCTCGGTCCAAATTCTTTCTTTAGCATCCAACTCTCCTTTTTTCCAGCTAGTAGTGGTGATCGGAATGTGCATACGAACAAGTGTACCGATGTAGCTTGTCAGCTTTGCAGAATTAGGCCCAATTAGTTGGTCATCATTATTCCAATCTACATTATACGTAATACCTCTATCTCTATCACAGATGATTCCCCGCATGATAGTTATGCCTCGTGTGATGTCCTTATCTGAAGTGTCTTGTGGAACATTATCTTGTGGAACATCTCCTTGAGGAACATTTTCTAAATTATCTTGTGGAACATCTCCTTGTGGAACATCGTGATACATTTTCTGTCAAAACGCAAAGTATACACGGAATAAATTAAATAGAATGTTATTCAATATTTCGGACAATGGATTAAATAGAATGAAAAGATGGATACTATTAAATTTATGATTAAATAGTTTCGAACTGATAAAGAATGAAAAAGAAATATACCTACATCAAAACATAAATAAAACAATCCTAAATATTTCAAAAAACTAAGATGTCAGATAACAAATTTTCAGTCAAAACGCAAAGTATACACGGAATGAATCCGTATCAAGAAAATGCAACATACGAAAGACAATTTAAGACAAATTCATCACAATATATACCAGTAATTTGAGGAAGAAAGTTACCTCTCAGATGTTTCAAACTCTAAGAAATGCGGAGAATGAGCGTCGTACGTCGAACTAGGCCGGGAAACGCTGCAAATTCATAGAATGTTATTCAATATTTCGGACAATGGATTAAATAGAATGAAAAGATAGATACTATTAAATTTATGATTAAATAGTTACGAAATGATAAAGAATGAAAAATAAATATACCTACATCAAAACATAAATAAAACAATCCTAAATATTTCAAAAAACTAAGATGTCAGATAACAAATTTTCAGTCAAAACGCAAAGTATACACGTAATGAATCCGTATCAAGAAAATGCAACATACGAAAGACAATTTAAGACAAATTCATCACAATATATACCAGTAATTTGAGGAAGAAAGTTACCTCTCAGATGTTTCGAACTCTAAGAAACGCGGAGAATGAGCGTCGTACGTCGAAACATAAATAAAATTCCATAAAGCAAAGATGTCAGATAACAAATATTTCATAAAATTCCATAAAGCAAAAAAATGAAATGACGTATATTTAAATTTTACTGGATGATATAGGCTATATATATTATACTATAATGAAAAAAATGAAATGATATAGGCAATATATATTATACTATAATGAAAAAAATGAAATGATATAGGCTATATATATTATACTATAATGAAAAAAATGAAATGATATAGGCTATATATATTATACTATAATGAAAAAAGCACTATAGACCATATCGTACTTGTCGGATCAGTGACATAGAACACTTGTTTAGCTTGAGAGGCTAGAATGAAAGGCTCATCTTTGTACCTCGCCCTGTTAAGATCAACTTGCAAAAATCCTGACTTATCCATCCGTATACCATTATTATTTTCAACCCACTTGCAACCGAATATAGGAATCTGAAATTCCTCGTAATCAAAGACCCAAATGCGCTCGATAACCCCAAAATACGACAGATTTGCAAATTTCGGGTTTAAGTCCTTCACACTAGATATGTGCATTGCTTCAGCTACCAAGGTGACACCACTATTTTGCACAGTACTTTTATCATCTTGTTCTTTGGTATAAAATGTGTATCCATTAATTGCGTATGCGCTATAAGAAAACGCAACCAAACTTGGACCATATGCTAAACATCTCAACCTTTCTGTCACTGAGGCGGGATCTGAACGATACTTTGAATAAATATGTTCCTTAAACCATGGTATGAAACTTCGATTGTGCTCTCGTACAATCCAATTCTCATTTCTATTCGAATTTAAACCTCGAAGAACACCCTTGTGTATATCGACATACGGCTCAACCTCAATCTCATTGTGCAAAACATACAAATGCACTTGATCCCGTTCGACCCTTGATAATGTCACAACTTTATTTCCAATTAGCTTCTTACCTTCTTTTTTTTCAACAACATGAGATTTGGGGAGTCCAATTGACTGAACATTTGACAGATATTCAGTACAAAACTCAACCGCTTCTTCAACAATGTATCTTTCGGCAATACAACCCTCTGGTCGACTCCGATTTTTCACATACCCTTTTAATATTTTCATATAACGTTCCGCAGGGTACATCCATCTCATATAAGCTGGTCCGCACAATTGTGTCTCTTTCACAAGATGAACGACAAGATGAACCATTATGTCAAAAAACGAGGGAGGAAAATACATTTCAAGCTCACACAAAGTAACAACTATTTCTTTTTGCAATGTTGGCAAGATCTCAGGATCGATCACCTTACTGCAAATTGACTTGAAGAAAAAACACAATTTAGTTATTGCGCTTCTTACCTTTTCTGGCAGAATAGAACGTATACCTATCGGTAGAAAATGTTCCATTATAACATGGCAATCATGCGTCTTTAAACTCTTTAACTTGAGGTCTTTCATAGACACAAGACTTCTAATATCTGATGAGTAGCCTTCTGGAACTTTAACTTCACTCAGAAACTTACACAATATTTTTTTCTCCTTTCTAGATAGAGTGTAAACAGCAGGTGGTAGGTATGTCCGTCTTCCTTTCTTCACGGGTCCCAGTTCAGTTCTTATTCCCATGTCTACCAAGTCCTCCCTTGATTTAAGGCCATCCTTAGACTTCCCTTTTATATTGAGTAACGTACCAATAACACTGTCAAATACATTTTTTCAATATGCATCACATTAAGAAAATGTCTTACGTACAAAGATTTCCAATATGGCAATTCAAAAAAAATCGACCTCTTCTTCCACCCACCTGTGACAACTTTATGTGCAAAAGGCTTGCCAAACTGAATATTCACATCTTTCACCTTTTCAAAAATTTGTTCACCTGTTAAACCAGGCGGAGCTCTACGTTGTTCGGTATCTCCGTTGAACGCTTTTCTCCATCCACGATACTGATGTTTAGAAGTTAAGAATCTACGATGACCGAGAAAGACATTCTTCTGACAAAGTTTCAATCGCATGGTATCGGTTCCGTCTTCACAAACAGGACACACTTTTTCACCTTTAATGCTATACCCGGATAGATTGTCGTATGCTGGAAAATCGTTAATTGTTCCAAACAACATCGCCCTCAAGTTGAAACTTTCTTTCCTATAACCATCATAAACCTCCACACCGTTCTCCCACAAAATCTTCAAATCTTCGATTAATGGTTCCAAGTATACGTCTATGTCATTTCCTGGTTGTTTAGGCCCATAAATTAACATAGACAGCATCATGTACTTACGCTTCATACATAGCCATGGAGGTAGGTTATAAATCATAAGAATCACAGGCCATGTGCTATGCGAGATACTTTGAATACCGTGTGGGTTCATTCCATCAGTAGACAATGCCAAGCGAAGGTTTCTTGCTTCTTTTCCAAATTCAGGATAATCATTATCAATTTTCATCCACTGTGGAGAATCTGCCGGATGTCGAAATTTTCCATCAATAATTCTTTCATCTGAATGCCAAGTCAATTGTCTTGAATCGGTTTCACTACGATACATCCGTCTAAATCTCGGGATTATAGGAAAATACCATAAGACTTTTGCCGGAGACAACTTTTTCTTACATCGAGGGGCACCGCATTTAGGACACTCATTTAACGATGCATACTCGTTTCGAAACAAAACGCAATCTTTTGGACACGCATGTATGTTATCATAGCTCATGCCAATGTAGTACAACATATTTTTGGCCTCATACGTTCGATTGGGAAGAAAATTATCCTCTGGTAGCATATCTTTCATAAGGGCTAATAACTCTGTGAAACTTTTATCCGACCATCCATTGCCGGCTTTTAAGTTGTACAACTTTAACACTGCAGACAATCTTGTGAATTTTGTACAATCATTATACAACGGTTTCTCTGCATCGCTTACCAACCTCTCGAACATTTTGGGACAATCGTTAAGATCTTCTTCAAGCGCTTCTGCAATTTCTTCGACTCGATCATAATCGTATGTATCTGTGCAATCATCATTTGAAACATAGGTCCTTGCATACCCCGATTCAACATTCCCGTTACTTTTCTCACCATGCATATTCCAACATGTATAACTCCTATCAATTCCATACCGAATTAAATGTGATGCCAACTGAACTGCGTCAACCCGGTTCCCATAACAGCAATACAAACAGGGACATGTCATACGACTGGGGTCTTTGGCGTGCGCAACAGCAAACTTAACAAACTCGGAAACACCATTCTCGTAGTCTTTCGACAATCGATTGGAATACATCCATGTCTTATCCATATCAACTAATTAGTGCACAAAACAGTAGTATACTGCGTTTCTGTCAAAACGCAAAGTATACACGGAATGAATCCGTATCAAGAAAATGCAACATACGAAAGACAATTTAAGACAAATTCATCACAATATATACCAGTAATTTGAGGAAGAAAGTCAGCTCTCAGATGTTTCGAACTCTAAGAAACGCGGAGAATGAGCGTCGTACGTCGAACTAGGCCGGGAAACGCTGCAATTTCATAGAATGTTATTCAATATTTCGGATCGATTGTCGAAAGATATATACTATTTTAACATAAAGGTTCACAATAAATGTCACATATATATTTTCAATGTTTGGGAAAGCTATGACAATAATACAACACAAATATTAGAAATA
Source organism: Vicia faba (assembly GCA_948472305.1). NCBI lineage: Eukaryota > Viridiplantae > Streptophyta > Magnoliopsida > Fabales > Fabaceae > Vicia > Vicia faba. Next base: position 78,610,030 of record OX451735.1, read on the forward strand.
GTGAATTCACAAAGTCAACATAAGGTTGATGCGATGAACTGATACTATTAAATAAATGCTTCACACGATTCACCATATTTTTAGTAACAAGTTCATATATCACATTGCATATGGAAATAGGATGAAATGGTTTAAGATACTCAGACTAGAAATGGGGCAGCATTGTTATCATAACACAAGTTAATCGGAAGTTGCTAACGGAAACAAGAAAATTAAGCATTAACATTCACGAAAGATTCAATTAAATGCGGATAAATGTCAAACGGAAAATTAAGGCGAAATATGTACATGAAACCAAGTCCGGACAACATATTTTATTCACAAAAACACACATAAAATTAGTTCTGAAATCAATTGAAATGGTACTGGTGTTTGACAATTACCAAAACAAACTATTCTAAACGATTAGAAATAATTAATTGAACAATTTTCATGGTCTTCTAATACCGGACAACCTTATACCTCAATAAAGAGTGGCTTGAAAAACCTCAACAAAAACGGTGTAACTCAATCGCATTAATCCACAAACGTAACAAAATGCAAGAATAGGCATCAAACAATTTTAAAGTTCAATTGACAAGGTATTCAAGAGTTCCGGTATAATTCGACATCCAAAAGTTATCAACAAAATTTATCCGGATTCAACATCAAATTCACCAATTCACCATGATTTGATACCAACAGCCATGAACTAACATGAATCTAACATTTATACTCTAGACTCTTGTTCTAAAACAAAGATACTCATCAATCAACCTATTCCTCTTTTCATCCTTTTTACACTGTTCAAGAAATCAAGACTTATGCATATTCAATAATTCAAATATATCATGAATTTTCAAGAACAAAGTTCAACACAATTCAAGAATCATATAATTGTTTAACAAGTCAACTTCAAGAATCACACCCCAATATTCAATTCAATGTCAAATTTACTCATGAAATTAAAACTTTGTTCAATTCAACAATCCAAAGTTTAACCTAACTCATGAACATCCAACATAATTTCATTCCTAATTATCATCATCACCTTATAAACAAATGTTTTCCAAATATGTCCTTGTTCCACTCCTTAATAAAAATAATCATACCATCTAACAATGAGACTAACTATCCCCAATAAACCCCATTTTCACGCAGGCAATACCCAAATCTAATAATTAATTCTATGGTTAACTGGAACTAAACCTTGCCCGTGGAAGCAACATTTACCATCCCTCCTTAAACATTACTCATAATCAATACTGGAAGAAAAGCTAGCCCAAAACTCCCAAGAACACAATAATGAATTTCATTGAACCAATTTAAGGCGAAACAGAAATGTAGGTTAAGCTTGTTCAAGATGTAGGTTTTTGTTTAATATAAGATGAACAGATAATGGAACAGATAATGGAAGAAGATAATGGAAGAAGAAGAAACTTACCAAGATGGAGAAGACGGAACGAACGGCGGAGACGACTGAAGAAAATGGAACGAACGGCGGCGACGACGAAGACGGCAGAAATGAAGAAGACGGAGAAATGAAGAAGACTGAACGAACGAATTTACCAAGTGAGGGAAAATATCAGATTTAGGGATTTTTAATTTAATTATAAAAACAACCTACGAAAGCGCTTTTAAAAGCGCTTTCGTATGCCCCCCATATGAGAGCGCTTCTGAGGTAAAAAGCGCTTTCGTATGCCCCCCATATAAGAGCGCTTTAGAAAGCGCTTTCGTAGGTCCCCCTTTCAGAGCGCTTTTCAAAAGCGCTTTTATAGGGCCACCTATAAGAGCGCTTTTCAAAAGCGCTTTCGTAGGTTAGATATTTCAAATACCTATGAAAGCGCTTTCTGAAAAGCGCTTTCGTAGGAAACCCTATAAAAGCGCTTTTTTTAAGCGAATTTTTTTTAAAGGCTACGAAAGCGCTTTCTCTTAAAAGCGCTTTCGTAGATGCGCTGCCAAAAATTGTTTTTTTTGTAGTGATTTTCATTGATTGAAGTGTTGTTACAAGAAAGGTTTATTTACAACCTAGGTAACTTTCTTTGTATTTAAAGACCTTACTACCTCACCATCCTCACAAACTGTGTTTCAACATGAGTAAATCTTCAAATATTGCTGATGCAATGAAGGTTCTTTTGTTGGAAACCAAGAGGAAATGGGTTCTGATTCTAAAAAAGTATTGTCTAACACTGCAAAAATGTTGGAACATTTACAAGAACATCCAGGACAGGGAAAACATTTGTAAAAAAGATGAAGTCCCTTAAGAAAAATCATGTAAAGAAACATGGTTCAGACTCAGAGGCTGATGAATATTGCGTCTGTTTCATTGACTCGAGAGGGTGTGTTGAATAGCTGTTATATGTTATTTGTTATAGAAAAGGGTGTTTCTTTTCTGTTTTTGTTGAGACTTAGTTTTGTTTGGGTGAGTCCATTCTTTTTCTTGCTTCCTTTTGAGTCAATTTAGTGCAATTGGTCTTGTATCAAGCATATGTTCTTTAGTTTTGAAACTTTCCTTATTTTTCTTGAATCAATTCTTGCTTCTATTGATTCCTTTTTGTGTCAGTTTCTTTCTACTAAGTTTTTTTATCAATTTTTGTCTAAAAAGGGGGAGAAAAGTGTCATTAAGTCTAGTGAAGTGTTATTTTATTTTATGCAACACTTTAGGGGGGGCATAATTGACTGTCATGTATCTCTTGAGTCTGTTCTATTTCTGCTACTTTTGTTTGGATTGTTTTCATAATTCCTTATAGGATATTCTAACATCTTATAGGATGTTCTAACATCCAGTCTATTGTGACTTGTGTTATGAGTTATGAGCATTGTTGTGTCTTGTGCTATGAGTTATGCAAGCTACTTTTGTTGCATGTTCTTCTAATGTGATGATTTCTTGAGAGGGTGATTTATCACTCTGTGACAAGAACTAGGTATGTGCTTGAGGGGGAGTGTGATCGGTGGAAATAGAACTGACTGTTTTGAAATGCTGGTTCGCGAAATGTCGCGGTAAGCAAGAGTCGCCACCGTCTTTTATGTTCTCCAACATGGAAAGGACAAAAGCACATCAAAATTCCTTTTCGAGAATGTTTCTCGGTTCGGGAGGTAGATTTATAGAAAGGGAAGGTGTTAGCACCCTTTCTATCTGTGGTTATCCACGGGCTCTTAGGTACTTGCTCACTATGTTTTCAAAAAATGTTTACTTTTCTTGTGTTCGTGGGTTTTGAAAAAAGTTTCGTTTTGAAAACTTCTAGGTAACTCTTGTATCAGTCCTCAAGAGTGTATGAAGTGTTTGTTTGAAAACTTTTTGAAAGTGTGAGTGCGAAAAGATGTTTTTGTTTTTTGAAAGAGCAAGTACCCAGGAGAAATCTACCTACTCTAAGGAATTAGGCTGTGTAAGAGTCCTTTAGACAGTACTATCCCACTATTGAGAAGTAGGTAGCACCGTCGTTGGAGTTATTCGGGTCAATTCGATTAAGGGACATGTGTGGTCACCAAAGCAATGGTAGGACGCCTTAGCGGTAACCCTAATGTCCTAGATCCTTTTTATCCGAGGCAACCGTTTCGAGGCAACTGGATCTTTAGACAGGAGGGCGACCTCTAAAACACCCTATACTTGACGACCACCTCGAGGCAACCGAGTGAGGCGTACCCTAGGAGTGGCATGTGCAAGTGTGTTGTTTCGATTCATATTATCTTTGAACATGCATCTTTATGAGCTACGAGTTAGTTTTATTTGTCAGGTAAATCTTGTCATGCATAATTAACAGTTAATAAGTGCGGAAAGTAAAGTGCGGAAAATTGAATCTACGCTATTACAAGGCGCAGGTATATACATCGCCAAAAACAAAACCCGTTTAGAAAATAAATGCGAGAAAAGTAAAGAAAGCGGTAAAATCCTAATTAACTATTACATCCTCGGAAACAGTTACATCAATATAATCAAATAAATATTAGAACGCGAAAGAAATTAAATCGGGAACGTCTTAGGGTTTTGACCCTTTTTGAGAAAAGAATTGAAATTTGTCCTTTTTGCAATTAAATTAAATATTAAACCTAATTTACTAATTAATTGATTATTTACAAGAAAAGGTATTTTTGTGGTTTTATGTTTTTAAAAAAAAAATTAAAAGGAAATTAAAAGTGTCAAAAGAAAAACCCTAAGTCTAATTCATTTTTATTTATTGTAAAAAGAAAATTAAAATTAAACCTAATTAAACTAAATTAATTTAAGTTAGTGTTTATTTACAAAATAATTAAACTAAAGTGAAATTAATAATAATAATTAAAATATTTACATTTTTTTAGTTTTTCTGAATTTTTATTGTGAAAAATTAATTATGTTAATTTTAGTGATAATAACAATAATTAGAAAAATAATTAATAAATAAACTAGAAAATATAAAATAAAAAAGAAAAAGGAATGAACCAAGGGGGGTTCTGGGCCCAGAATGAGGTGAATTCTGGAATTGTGAAGCCCATTATCTCAAGCCTTGTTTGACTTTCTGACTTCTCCAATGCATATGTTGACTGGGTATATGGTGGTCATCCACTCTAAGCCATTGGATCTGGGTTTGAGGCCACATGGCAGGCTGGTGCGTGGGATGCATGATACACCTTCTTTTGAACCCTGCACGCAATTATGTGAAGAAAAAAAAGAATGAATATTTTGGGGGACCTGGGATTCGAACCCATGTCCCAGCGCTCAATGCCTGTTCGCCCTGCCACTACGCCAATGTGTTTCATTCATCATAACAATAGGCAGTTAATATTATATGTAATAAAAGCAATATCCTGGAAATAAAAATAAATGCGCGCGTTTTAGTTTGAATGGGCCAGTGATAGGAAGACACATCATCGTCTTCTTCACCAACATTGCTGGTTATTTACCTGCGGATTTTTATCCGCAGGTAGTTTCGTAGGCTTTTCTTAAAATCGTCCCTAGGCTTCAAAAACTTATTCCAAGACCATGGTTGGTCTCGTCTCCATCTCCTAAGTCCATCCATGCTCATGATTTGCTCTGATTTCTCCTGAAAACAAAATGCCTAAAAACAACACACACAAACCCTAGGCGCGGGTATCATCATATGAGGCCTAAAAACGAAATTGAATATTGCCATTAGGTTAGAAATTAAACAAGAAACATGAATATGCCAATGTTTTTGAGGAAAAATGCAAGAATGGAGAATCACGATTCCATGTCCAGGGGTGACTTCGTGATGACTTACAGTGCTTTGTAGGTGGTCTAAGGACGTGTTTATGATCTCGTTAGCTTCAGTGGATAGCAAGGAAGAGAACCACGTTCTTACTTTTGCCTGAAAACGCCTCCTACCTTGTTCTTGATCTCCCACTTTTCCAACAATTTTCCACTTTTGCTCTTGCCGTTTTAGCAATGTCTAGGTCGTGAATTAGGTTTAGCCTCCTTGCATATGTATATGGCAATCAGTCTAGGTTTAATTTTGGGCTTGTATCTTGGTGTATTGAAATTTGGAGATTTGGTTGACCACCATTGAAGAACTTTCCAAATTTGAAGTAAATCCAAGATTCTATGCACAAAAAAGGCTTAGCACGAATTGGCTGGCTGGCATATGACATATAAAAGCCATTCAACTCACAAAGATGCCATTCCATTAATTTTTAGATTTTATTTGAATTATTATGGATTTAAAATGAATTAAATCAATAAAAATTAAATAAAATGGAAAAATAAATGTTTGATCTTGAAATTAATCATGGGACACGTGTGTGGCATGACAAGGCTGAATCAAGTGGAAGAAAATGGGCCCTTTTGTCAAAAATTGATGTTTTAAAGATAGTTGACTTTTGCAAATTCATGAAAATTTCCCAACTTCTCCAATGCATATCTTGCTCAATTTTGATCATATGAACATGTTCTTGGACATTTTGGAAAGGTCTTGAAGTCCTCTAACCCATGCCTTTGGTCCCATGTCATTTGGATTTACCAATCTCAAGTTATGGTCTTTGACTTAAAATGCTTTTTTGTTGACTTTTGAAATTGACCTATAATGTAGAAATTGATAACTTTTTGTGAGAGCATTTCTTGGACTTGGAATGTGAAGATGAGTTGTATGAAATGTCATCCCCTTCAAAATTAGCATTGGATGGGATTTTTCTGATGCACCATGAAAAAGTTATGCCTTGGTCAAGTTACAGTTAACTTTTCAGCTGTCCAAAAATTGCAACTTTTGCCTCTTTGATGATTTTTGAGCCATGCTTGTGGAATCATGATCAAGACTTGATCAAATGATGATTATTGCCTCAAAATAAGATGTTGACCAAAAATCTTGACTTTTGACTATCAAATGACCATTTTGCCCCTGTAGTTGATTGTGAACCAAATAGGGCTTTTGACTGTGCAATTTGCCTCTGTGAGTCTTGAGACTTGACATGTAGATGCTTGGTAATGTTTATAGGCATATGAGACTTTATTGATCCATTGAAAACCTCAAATTCCTTGAAGGAACCAAAACCCTAATTTCAGCTGGCTTTGGAGGCATTTGGACTGTGCTACCCTTGAGAAATCTTGAACCATTTGAAGATGATTCTTGATAAATCTTGGATAATATGGGAGGGAAAATTTTAGGGTACAACAGTTTCCCCTGTTCAATCTTCTTAAGCCTGAGGATGTAGATTGGCTTGCGTGCCTTTCGTGATCCGAAGGTGGAAGATGATTGAACACTAGAGTGCCCAAAAATTTGCACTCACATAGTGGAGTATCAGTAATGTGATGGAGGGAATGGGCTTATAGATGCCATTTGGAGAGATGATGGATAGGAGTATGGGCTTATAGATGCCATCTAGAAATGTGACAGAATCCTGTCGGGAATGGGCTTATGGATGCCATTTGGAGACTGTTGGTAGGTGGATGGGCTTATAGATGCCATCTGGAAATTGTATGTTGAATTGTAATTTTGTAAGCTGAAAGAGGGAACCTGTGTAGGGTTGCTTCACGATGAGTCCGTGTAAAACTGCATCTTGGAAGGAAGGAAACCTGTGTAGGGTTGACTGATGACGAGTCCGTGTAAAACTGCATCTTGGAATTAAGGAAACCTGTGTAGGGTTGACTGATGATGAGCCTGTGTGAAACTGCATCTTTCAAGGAAGGAAACCTGTGTAGGGTTGACTGACGATGAGTCCGGGTGAAACTGCATCCTGGAATGAAGGAAACATGTGTAGGGTTGACTGATGATGAGCCCGTGTGAAGCTGCATCTAAAATGGAGAAGGAACCTGTGTGGTGTTACTTTGATGATGAGCCCGTGTAAAACTGCATCCTGGAAGAAAGAAAACCTGTGTAGGGTTTTTTTGATGACGAGTCCGTGTAAAACTGCATCTGGAATTGAGAAGGGAACTTGTGTAGAGTTTCTTGATGACGAGTCTGTGTAAAACTGCATCTGAAAAGAGAAAGGGAACCAGTGTAGGGTCGCCTCATGATGAGTCCGTGTAAAACTGCATCCTGGAAGAAAGAAAACCTGTGTAGGGTTGACTGATGATGAGTCCGTGTGAAACTGCATCTGAAATGGAGAGAACCTGTGTAGGGTTTCTTGATGACGAGTCCGTGTAAAACTACATCTTTGGAAAGAGATAACCTGTGTAGGGTTACTTCGGGATAAGTTCGTGTAAAACTTCTGGAGGAACCGGGGTAAGGTTACTTCGGGATAAGTTCGTGTAAAACTTCTGGAGGAACCGGGGTAAGGTTACTGTGAGATAAGCCCGTGTAAGACTTCTGGAGGAACCGGGGTAAGGTTACTGCAGGATAAGTTCGTGTGAAACTTCAGGAGGAACCGGGGTAAGGTTACCGTGAGATAAGCCAGTGTAAGACTTCTGGAGGAACCGGGGTAAGGTTATTGTGAGATAAGCCCGTGTAAGACTTCTGGAGGAACCGGGGTAAGGTTACTGTGAGATAAGCCCGTGTAAGACTTCAGGATGAACCGGGGTAAGGTTACCTTAGTATAAGTTCGTGTAAAACTTCTTGAGGAACCGGGGTAAGGTTACCTTAAGGTAAGTTCGTGTAAAACTTTAGGAGGAACCGGGGTAAGGTTACCTTGAGATAGGTCCGTGTAAGACTTTAGGAGGAACCGGGGTGAGGTTACCTTGAGATAGGTCCGTGTAATACTTTTTCTGAAAGAAAAGGAACCGGTGTAGGGTTACTTCGATGATAAGTCCGTGTAAGACTTCTTCTGAAAGAAAAGGAACCGGTGTAGGGTTGCCTGAGGACGAGTCCGTGTAAAACTTCGTCTGAAAGGGAGGGGAAACCTGTGTAGGGTTATCTTGGTGATGAGTCCGTGTAAAAACCACATCTGGGAAGGAAGAAACCTGTGTAGGGTTTCCCAATGACGAGTCCGTGTAAAACTACATCTGAAGTTGAGAAGGAAACGATGTAGGGTTTCCTGTTGATGAGTCCGTGTAAAACTACATCTGAAGTTGAGAAGGAACCGATGTAGGGTTGCTTCATGATTGTCAAGTAGATAATTGTCCTGTCTGGTTTCAGGTATTAACCCACGATCAGTCGTCCACAGAATTTTCCTGGCTTGTTACCGGTGTTGATCTGGAACACAAAGGTAGATGGTAATCATCTTTTGATTGACCTTTTCCTGAAAAGGCAAAGCGTTAGCTGTATGCAGTGTCATGATGCATGAACTGTATGATATTAAGATGTTCTCAAGGATGAATGAGATTGTGTCGTATGCACTTTATCATGTATGTAAGCAGGATGTATGAAATGTGAAATGTCTATGAATGTATTTTCGTCTAGGAAGATAAATCCTTGACGAATTGTCGGGAGCTTGTTGAATCCTGGGCTGATGTTGAAGAGTAGAGTTCTTCATTTTCGCTGGGGATGATGATTGCAAGAATAAACTGGTAGGAGAATCTGACTCCGTTGAGGAATAAACTTGGCGAAGAGATTACTCTGCGGGGAATTACTCTGTGGGAAGGGATACTTCACTGAGATTTGACGATAACTCCGCTGGGGATTCCGTTGATAAGTTTTGTTGAGGGATTTGATGAACTCCGCTGGGGATAGGAAGAACTTCGCCGAGGATGATCTTTCCATTGTAATTTGCTGAGGATAACCCAGTTAGACCCTGGTGGGAAATAACCTTTGTATATGGTCGGGGAGAGACGTATGTACTCTGCAGGTGATAAGCTTCCAGAATCTACTGGGGATAAGCTTCCAGAATCTACTGGGGATATTGATCCAACTCTCCTGGGGAAACTTTTAGACTGTATCGGGGAAGTGGCTCCACTGGGGTGTCTGTATTCCGCCGGGGAACAATCTTATATTGAGACTGCCGGGGATGCTTGCTTAGGAATATTTGTATACTCTGCTGGGGAATGTTGAGATTTTCTGGGGATATCCAACTTCCTTAAGGCTGACAGTAGACTAACTCTGCTCGGGGGAGAGTATTGCTGACTTGCTGGAGATACTGTGCCTTGTTAGGGCTGACGGGAGACCAACCCTGCTTGGGGAGAGTATTGTTGAATCCTGTCTTACTCTGCGGGGAGTGGAGGTATCTTGGTTACGTTCTTCAGCCGAACCTACCTTGGTACCTTGGTGGACAGAGCAACTAGATCTCTTAAACAAATCATTATTGCCCCTATTTCTAATGTCACCTGTAATTAGTCCTTTGTTTCGTATGCAAATATTCGTGATCAGCAATTAATGTCAAATGCATATATCAAAAATGAACATTGTGTCATACCCCAATTTTTGACCTAAGATCCCACTTGCATTTTTGCATTTTTTATACATAAGTCAAGGTCACGAAATACAGTCGGTTTTAACCTCTCACCTTTGAGCTTTGACTATGCGAAGATTGTCGAGTGTTTTGAACATTTTTAGCCTATGTATCACTAATTTCTAATCCATACAAAGGTGTATGTTCATGTCTTCTTTTGCTTCATGTGCAGAGACAGGTCTGAATCAAGAGCATCAGGTGTCGCGCCTCAATTAAAGTTTTGAGTCTCCCAAGCCCGAAGTACGGTTGATTGTGGATTCTCGAAGACTGATTCATCAAGGCACAACTGTTGCACCCTAAATTTCGCCCCTAATATGTTTTAGTCGCACTTTCATATCATATTTTGTTATTTAGTCACAATCATTAGTAAATATCTTCATTCATCACATTTTGCATCATTAGTCGTATTTAAGTTGACCAGAAAAAGTCAGTTTAAATCAAAGTTTGCATCGTCTTTCAGTTGTAAAATACCTGACATTTCACTTCATGCATTTTTATCTATTTACTCATTTGTTGCATTGCTCCAAGTTGTTTATATGTCGATAATAAAAATATTTTGGTTTTTATAGACAAACTGTTAAAAGCGATTTGACACTATGCGGGAAAGTAGCGAGAAAATATTTCAAGTTTTCACCTTTTACCGATCATTTTATGAATCTGCGCTTCGCGTAGATTATGACGGTATGCTCGCTTTATTTTTTGGTACAGTTCGAAGTCTCGTTTTAACCTTAAACGTCTGTTTAGTCTGATATTTCTATTATTATTTTATTTTTGATTTTTGACTTCTTGAATATTTTTTTCTTTAATCTTTGTGACATGTAGTTTATTTTAATGTGTTCATTTTATTTTATCGGATAAATTTTCGTCCATTTTTTTTATCGTTTTCAGTCATTTTGTGTCTTTATTTTTAATTCAGAAAAAAAATTCAAAAAAATCATTTTAAATTGAGTTATATTTTATACTTTTAGGTTTTTAAGTTATTTTTATCATTAAAGGGTTTTTCTGTCATAAAAAAATGTTTGTTACCCTTTGCTTTGCCCTCATTGGTTGTAAGCAAGAATTGAGGATTGATACATAAAAACAAATCCAAAAAGCAATTCACAGTATATGTTATTTCCCTCTATTCCTCTCTCCTCACGCCTAATCCTTCCATCACACTCACTTTTTTTTTCTCTCCTACCCACTCATCATCTTTATCTAAAGCTACCTCTTTGCTATGTCTAAAAAAACACAGCTCCTGTATATATCAATCGCACTGATAATATCCAAACCAATTCCTCTCATAAATTTTCCACCCTCATCAACAAAACAACACCAACAGTAATTCCCATTCCCACTATCTCTCTCTCACCATACCCCGAGAACTTCTTGATGCATCAACTGTTGCAGAAGCCATAAGTGTGATCTCATGTTGGTATGAGGACAAGAATGAATGAGGACAGCGTGTTGGATGGATCTACGAGTCAGTTACTAAGGATGTGGTCACTGGTTATAGGATGCACAACAGAGAATGGAAATCTGTTTACTGTGTGACCAAACGCGATGCCTTCCGTGGAACTGCTCCCATCAATCTCACTGATAGGCTGCATCAGGTTCTTAGATTGTCTACTGGTTCAGTCGAGATATTCTTCTCCCAATGACTGGCCAGCTGCTGCTTATGTCCTTCTTGCTCGGCAAGATTTGGCGATGTCAACTTTGGCACGTAAATGCAAGTATAAGGAAGTTGAAACACCGACCAATGTGAATGTAATCTCTATGTTTACACCTTATATGCTTAATCTTCATCCAGTGACAATATCTTCTACTATTTCCGATGCAATTGGATTGGAAGGAACTAAACTTGAGGACACAGATTCAGTTGATGGGTCTTTGTTAGATGGTATGGAGCATATTTTTGACTCTAGCACACAGCTGCGTTATGGTCGTGATCTGAGGTTGAATGAGGTTAGACGCCTTTTGTACCCTTCAAGACCTGTGGCAATTCAAACATCAGTTAAACACAGTGCATCAGATCAGGACCTCCAGCAGACTCAATTGTGGCATCTTGCCCAAAGAACCACCTTCACCACCACCGGTCACAACACCGACTTCACCACCACTGGTGTCCTCCGCTCACAGCCTTACACCTCCCTCAATTTCTTCCTTCTGCACACAGTAACAAATCACCCTTCATCCTCGTCAAACTTCATTCTCTTTGTTAACAACACACAAATCCGCTTCATCTCTATTACAGTCGTTCAACGCTATTATCCGTCACCATCCAAACCCAAAACAAACTAGTTAAAACTAGATCAGAACCCGAAGCAATCAAATTCTCATACCCTTTCAACACAAATCGGAATTGAAAAAAAACAACAACAAAAGAAAGAATAGAAAGCTATCGTGTTCTTGTCGGTATCGGGTAAAGAGTAGTGGATATGAGGCGTAAATGGGTTGCTCGTGGATTGAGGAGGCGGCTTGATTCGACGTACAGGGGTGGTGCGAAGTGTCGTGTATCAGATGTAGTGGTCGGCGGGTTCGACAACAGAACAGTGGATGTCATAGCAGAGGACGACCTTGTTGATTCTTGCAAGCCTGGGGATCGTGTGGTTGTTGTTGGGATATGTAAGGCTCTTCCAGGAAGCGGCAAAGAAAAGAGAGATGAGATATGCTGACATAAAGAAAATCAACAATTACGGTTTGTTTGGCCCATTTACTCATTTCCTTTTCTATGTGTTTTATTATTTATTTTGCTATTTGTTTTTTTTTAAATGTTACAAAATACAAAAAAATACATACTTTACAAATTAGTTTTTTATTTAATTTTATTTATTTAATTGTTCAAAAAATACATGCTAGTATAAATTAGTTATTTACTTAATTATTCAATTGTCATTCCAATTAACTTTATTCTCAATCATTTAATCTTTTTTTTTCGTTTGTCTAAAATCCAAGGGAAATGTTTTGTTAACTTCATAAGTAACGCGATTGCGCGAACCCCTTCATTCATTTTTTGCTTATTTACTATTTTTCTAAGCTCAAGATAATTTTCCCAAAAGACTCCATTTTCAAACTCACACCTTTTAAGTCAAAACTTCGACACTAGGTCGTCGTGTCTTCAAAAATCTCGTTCATACCCATCTTTTAGCCAAACGAATCATTTTAATCAAACAAACAATTTTAAACCAAAAAAACAGATATTTCAAAAGGTTCCTGCGGAGTACCGCAGATGCACTGGGTGCTAATACCTTCCCATTGTATAACCAACCCCCGAACTCTCGATCTCTTTCAAAAAACGCATTGTATTTTTATTACTTTTAAGTATTATTCTACACTGCATATTTTAGGGTTTTATTTTTCTCTTTTCCCTTTTCCCTTGGAAATAATAAAGCGCGGTGGCGACTCTTGCTTTTGCGAGTCAAGTTAATTAATAGCTTGATCTCCGATTTTCACCGCTACAGAATTGGCGACTCTGCTGGGGAAAGATTGACCTCTTGCTGGTCCATCCCTAAGTGGGTTAAGCCTAATTTGTTTTACCTGTTTTATCATTATTTGATTGTTTGATTATATGTATATATTATGATTATTTGGGTTTTGATAATAGTTACAAAGGACAAGTCCTATACCCGGACTAAGTTACATTTAGGAATAGGACGGGCGGTATAGTCATGTTAACTTTGAGGGAGTAATCCCGAAGAAGGAGGCATGAGATCCCCCACTCAGTGGAAGGCCCTTTTGAACGTAATATTTGTTTACCGAGTAATCGGGAAGGCATTATTATTTTCGACCTGGGAGCCAGAGAAGCTGGGAACCGTAGAACCCTAACCCATCTTTGCCTTTTAGGTGTAGCGCGGAGATTATAACGGAGTAATCCGGAAGTAATTGTTACGCGATGCTACGCTCGGATGAGTTTCTCTTGAGAATATTGCTGATTATTGAGTAATCAAGACGTTGGTAATATCCGAAGGAGGAATGTAGACTCCGGGAACTCTTAGAACCTCGTTCTACAGGTGTGATTAAACCGTTAGTACATACCTTGGGGGTGTTCCTTACCTTTACTCCATGCTCGTGACGTTGAACCTTTCGACTTTATTTGTGACCTTGCTTGTGGTTGTTGCATAGGCATGCATTCATGCATCCATAAAACCCTTTTCACTTGACTTTGAAGGAATTTGGAGGTCTTTCTTTGTAAACATCACAAGTTTCGTCAAGCTCAATGGATCTTGGGTGTTGATAGGGCGAAAACCCTAATCCACCAAAATGGATGATTGATCTTGATGATAACTTGATCAATGTTCGGAGCCAATTAAAAATTCATCTTCTATCTTCATACTTTGATGTTTACAACTTAATATCTTGAGCTCCTTGAAAATCAAATAAAAACTCTCTTTTGCATATCATACATCATTCTACATTTTTGGTTTCACTTTCAAAGGTCTTTTTCCGAGTCTTATTTTTCCTTTGGTCTCACCAGTACAACACTCGCGCTAAGAGAACAATGGAGAATATCGAGCAAGAGATTTCTGAACTCCGCAGAGAGGTGACTAATTTGAAAGCTGGTATGGATCACTCGACTGTTTTGGGTTGAAATTTTGGTTACCGCCCAAGTCAATCCTTCTAGGATGGAGGAAGCGATGATAAAAGTCTTCACTGAAACTCTGAAATCATTCATTCATGAGAAGATGATAATTAATGCGCCTAGTGACTTTCCTGACAAGGTGAATGTGGGAGTGCGTCTAGAAGAAGATGTCTGAAAGGGATGTTCATATGAAGATGGTAGCTCAGCTAATGGTGTGAAGAAGTTTGATAATAACTTTTCCAAGAAGAGAACCAGAGGAAGAAATAATCATCGTCAGAATCATCATGTTTCTCCTATTCATCAACAGAATCGGAAAGTTCCTAATCGGAGGAAAACCCAGTTTGATCCAATTCCAATTACCTATAAAGAGTTATTCCCTATCCTGATGCAAAGGAATTTGGTTTAGACCCAACCTCCACCGAAGGTTCCTAAGAAGATACATTGGTACTACAAAGCTGATTTGGCTTGTACCTTTCATTAAGGTGCTCCTGGGTATGACTTGGAGGGTTGCTTTGCTTTGAATATTGAGGTTCAGAAGTTGGTCAGAAGTGGTATCTTGTCATTCAAGGACGTTGGTTTTGAAGTTCAAATCAAGCATGTGCCAAAGAGTAAACACGATTGATGGTCACTTTGATTTTTGAAGGATGTTTTCGGTAATTCAAGTCCAGATGGAAAGCCTTCCCAGATTATTAACTTATTTATGATTTTTGTAACTTTTCTTGTTTATCAAAACATTGTTTGCATGTAAGAACTTGTTTGCATCTGAATGATTATCTTAATACAATGAGTATGTTTGTCTTGAAGAAATTCATTCGTTTCACTCATATTTGTTTTCAAATTTTAAATTTCTTTTTGCATTATGATACCAACTTGTTGCCCATTCTTTTGCCTAGGCAGAGATTGAAGGGAGGATGATGATCTAAAGAACACAAAATCTCTGGTTGCATGCTTTTGGATAAAATCTTGCTGATGATGTACAGGCATTGTTTCAAATCCCTAAACACTGGAGATATAAGGAAGATAATCCCTTGCTAACCCCTTTTGAGCCTTTGAAGCAGAAGTTTCTTTTCTATACAAAAAAACCTTGAATTTTAACCTGGGGCAGGGTAGTTTTTTTTAATCTGACTGAGTGTTCAAAATTCATAAGGAAGATGTTTTTTGAAGAGAAACTACGAAGGCTATCCTTCATGTATAATGAATCTAGAGGATGTGGAACCACAATGTTATCCCTCATTCATCAAGAAACAAGGCAATCACAATCCTCTCAACAAGCAAAGACAAGCTAATGTCACACATTTTGTTCAAAAAGTCAAAAATCGAGAAAAAGAAAAAGCCTGCTAAGTCAAAAAACATGAAAACATGTGACTTAGGCAAAATTAAGGCATCCCGCTGGACTATCAATTCAAAAGAATTAGTTCAGGCAAAAGTTAGGGAAAATAAAACCGCAAAGAAAAGGACTGCAAAGAAAAGTCCTCAGCAAAGAACAAATTGGTGACTACAAACACGAAGACATGAGGGCGGTTTCTACTCCGAAAACCTTGTCGTTTCCTTAATCGTCACAAAATCCTTTTGAGTGATGAACACTCATGTTGAATTAACTGAACATAGGGTTGGAGAACATCATGAAGAATGGGTGGGCACCAAATATTTTGAGCCTTAAAATCTTTTTTCTAAAAACCATGAACCAGACCACGTTACAACCTTCAAAAGTCCTAATTGAAGCAAGGTTATTTTGAAAGCATACTTCAATGAGATAGTGTTCCTGACTCCCATGAATGTTCTAAATAGTTATGTTGGTATCATATGTTTTTCCTATACAAAAATAAATGATGCATTAACTCGCAAAAATTTGTGCGACATCTTTTCAAAATCTTCAAGACTTACATAACTGTTGCATTAGAATTTTCATTCTCATAATAAAATTTTCTAACTGCAAAACATTTGTTTGATATCAAGGAAGCTCACATAAGCACCAGTGATGAGTTTATTCTTTTAAGGCCTGAAGCTCTGTTGAGTAATTGGCGGATCATTTCAAGAAAAAATCATATGCAGGGGCATGTTACCTGAAGACCTTAAGCACGGACATGTTGCTTCTCCCAGTTAATGCTTTTCCCAACTTGTTTGCTTGTTTGGGGCAAAAATTCGAAGACTTTGTTGTGCCAACTACAGTCAATCCGGGGCAATCACGTCGAGATTTGATGAATCTCTCTAAGAGTTTGAAGACACCAGAGCATAGTGAATGCCAGGTCTTTTGTAAAATCCTCTTGAGACGATTTCTCCTTATCAACCATATAGCTTGGGGCATGTTAGAAGTGAAGCTATTCGCAAGAATTGTCGTGCAACATGCAGCTCATCAGCAGTAAACTTGGGTGTGATCGGTGGATCTGGAACTGACTGTTTAACGCTGGTTCGCGAAATGTCGCGGAAGCAAGAGTCGCCACCGTCTTTTATTTTCTCCAAATGGAAAGGACAAAAGCACAGAAAAATTCCTTTAAAGAGATTGCTCTCGGTTCGGGAGGTAGATTATAGAAAGGGAAGGTGTTAGCACCCTTTCTATCCATGGTTATCCATGGGCTCTTAGATACTTGCTCATTGTATTTTCAAAAATGTTTTGTTTGCTTTTCAATGTGGGTTTAAAAAAGTTTCTTTGAAAAATTTCAGTTCGACTCGTACGTCAGAGTATTTGAAAAATTTGCTTTGAAAGCTTTTGAAAATGTGTTGGTGTGAAAAGATTTCAGTTTGTTTTGAAGAGAGCAAGTATCCTTGAGAACCTACCTACCCTAAGGAATTCGTCTGTGTAAATGTCCTTTAAAGTAGTGTCATCCCACCATTGAGAGGTAGGCAGCACCACCGTTGGAGGTGTTCGGGTCAATTCGAGGTTCGGGACATGGTGATCACCGGAGCAATGGGAAGATACCTTAGAAGCTACCCTCATGCCAGGTTCCCGGATCATGAGGACTTACTAAGACATCCTCTACTCGACGATCACCTTTCGAAAGGCAACAGTGAGGTGTACCCTAGGGGTGGTGTGTGCGATTCGTGTGTCATGTTTCAGTTATTTGTCTTGTCATGTTTATTTGTGTTCTACGCTTGATTTTAATTAAGACATTCATTCTTGCATGCTTTTAACAGTTATAAAGTTTGCGGGAAAATAAATCTAAAGCTATTACAAATGGCGCGGGTCCACATCGCCAAAATTAAACCGGACCCGTTTTGACGGAAAAATAAATAAAGCGAATAAAAGTGCGAGAAATAAAATTGTTACAAGGCTTTGGGACATGTACATAATTATAATAAGCGACAAAGTAAAATGCGCGAAATTAATAACTAAAAGAATGGGCGTTGGACCCTTTTGCAAAAATAATAAAATTAATGAGAATAAAAAATTAAAAATTACATGTTTTTGGTATTTTTGTATTTTTTAAGATTTAAAAGAAAAAGAATTTATTGAAATTAAAATAAAATGCCAAACCCTAGTTCTAATGGTTTTTAAGTTTATAGTGAAAATATTAAGTTTTATCCTAATTCAAATCTAAATTAATTTACATGCAAAAATTTAATTATAGAAGAATGAATAAATAATAATATTATGATCAAAAAGAAAAATTAAAAGGAATGAAAATTGTTAATTAAACCTAATTCTAATTTTTATATTTAATATGAAAGGAATTAAAATTGCAAAATCCTAATTAAACTAAATATTTACATGTTATTATTTATACAAAAACAATATTTAAAATAAAATAATTATTAAATTTTTTGACTTTTCTGATTTTATGCTGTTTTCCATATTTTATAAAAAAATAATTATTGAATTAAAACAACAAAACAAATAAAATAATAATTAAAAAGATATAAGAAAAATAAGTAAAAGTAGCAAACCAGGGTGGGGTGTAGTCCCCAATTCAGGAGGTATAGGCCTAGCATTCTGGCCCAATAAGCATGGCATTCTTTGACTTTTCTAGGCCACATATGCGTTGGTTGACTTGTCCTTATGGTGTTCTTTAATTCTGAATCCTTGATCTGCTCTCACTGGACGCGTGTATGATAGGATGATGATGGAATATGGTGGTCCACAATAGGCGCGCTGCATAAGAATTTACATTGAAAAATAATATTGCAATTTGCCAGACCTGGGACTTGAACCCAGGTCATGAGGGTTATAAGCACGTCCACCTGCCAGCTGAGCTATCACGTTTCAATTAACCTATTATATCAAACAAATAACAAAAAGCAAAACCCACGCGTAATGGTTAAAAGCGCGCGCAATTTCAAAACACCCAACCACTGCTTGCCACCACATCATCGTCCTCATTGTTTTTATTTTTGTCTGAAACACAAGCCTATGGAAACGGTTTTGGATGCGTGGTCTTAGGCTGGTTTCAAGAAAATAGCGATTAGGCTATCCTTGAATATAAATCCATCGCGAATAGTGCTTCTTCTTCGTCTAGGCTTGCTTAGTATGACTATCATGGTCTGGAAGGCTAATTTTACAGTATTGTAAAAGCCCTAAAATCACAACCTGAAAACCCTAAAATATGAACATGGTGAAATCGCGTATGGTCAACAAAACAACAATCAAACACAATGGTTAGCTTGGAAACTTTGTAAGGAACATGAATATACAATTAAAATGCAATGATCATGCTTCAAAACCAAAATACGATTAGGCAATTTTCTGGGTACAGTTCACGTTCAATGTACCAATTCTGGAAGCTTTGTTCGTTGTTCTTGATTGGCACACGTTCAGGAATGCCTAAGGAAGCTATTGGAAAAGGAATGGAGGCTTGAATCCACCTATAACCTTGAAATCAGTTTTCAATTTTTTGGACAATTTTTCAAGTTTGTGTTTAGCTTCTGAGCGCAGCTGAGAGTGTTATGCAATTAGGTTTTGATTCCTGATCATATAGTGAAGCTTTTAGGTCAATAAGATTGAACAAAATCTCATGAATTCAATGATTTGCATATTTGATTTTGTAAAATCTTTTTATATCTTTTTTCATGTGCAATTTTGTTCAATCAGCTCAAATCAAACCAAAACTTGCCTAATTAAGATGTGCACGAAATCTTGAGTCTAGAATGTGCATAAAAAGATTTTTTAGGTCAAGCTTTATATTTTTCATGTATTTAAATAATTTAAATGAATTAATATTAATATAAATTCAAATAAATAATTAAAAAATGAGAAAATACTTCCCTTTGGGCCTAATGGTCGTGCATAGGCTTGGCATGAAGAAACTTGGAAGAAAAATGGGCCCATTTGCATTTTTAGGTCATTTGAACCATTGTTGACTTTTCAAAATTCCCAAAAATTTCCAAACTTCCACAAGGCATAACTTGCTCAATTTTTAAGCTTTTCACATGTTCATGGACATTTTGGAAAGTTCTTTGAGTCCTTTAACCAATGCCTTTGGTCCCATGTCGTTTTGATTTACCAATCTCAAGTTATGGCCTTTGACTTAAAGTCCCTTTTTGTTGACTTTTGAAAATGACCTATAATGTTGAAATTGATAACTTTTTGTGAGAGCATTTCTTGGACTTGGAATATGAAGATGAGTTGTAGGAAATGTCTTTATCTTCAAAATGAGCTTTGGATGGAATTTTTCTGATAATCCATGTGAAAGTTATGCCCTGGTCAATTTCAGTTGACTTTTTCAACTGTCCAAATATAGTAACTTTTGCATCTTTGATGATTTCTGAGCCAAATTTTGAGAATCATGATCAAGCATTGATCAAATGATGTTTGTGGCTTCAAAATGATATGTTGACCAAAAATTTGAACTTTTGACTGTCAAATGACCATTTTGCCCCTACAGTTGACTGTAGTGCAATCTAGGGTTTTGACTGTGCAATTTTGAGCTGAATGCCTTGAAACTTGATATGAGGATACTTGACCATCTTTGTAAGCATATGAGACTTGATTGGGCCTCTGAAACCTTCAATTTCTTGATCAGAACACAAACCCTAGTTTTGACTGTATAGGAGACAGTTGAGTTGCACAACCCTTGGGGAACTTTGTGACTTGACTTGGCAATTTCTTGAAGAATATGGGAGGGCAAATTTTGGGGTACAACAGTTGCCCCTGTTCAATCTTCTTAGACCTGAGGATGCAGATTGGCTGGCGTGCCTTTCGTAATCCGAGGGTAGAAGATGATTGAACACTAAAGTGCCCAGAAATTTGCGCTCACATGATAGAGTGTGGTGGAATGGGCTTATAGATGCCATTTAGAGGTTGCTGGATGGGAGGATGGGCTTATAGATGCCATCTGGATGTTGATCGGGTAAGAGATTCCTGAGCGAGAACCTGCATACCTGCAAAAGAAAAATGAGTACCTGACACGTTGCAGGAGCTGATTTTAGATGCTTGGTATAGATGTATCCTGACTGGTCACAGGAGCTGAATCTGGAGCTTCAAACGCTGATGGATGAACCAGAGATGGTTACTGCCTTAGCATGAATGGTAAAGGAACCTTGGGCGACTTTAACTTCAACAACGCTCGTTGAGAAAAATCTTGGCGGGAACTACCATCTTTGCAATATCAGGAAGAGAACCATAGAAAATTTAATCTGAAAAGGAATCACCTCACTCGTCGTCGGAGAGGGAATCACAGGAAAAGGGATTGTTATCTCACACACCGTCGGAGAGAAAACATAAGAGACTATTACCTCACACTCATCGTCGGAGAGGGAAACATCTGAAAAAGGGATTACTACCTCACACACCGTCGG
The DNA here is from genome assembly GCA_948472305.1 of Vicia faba. NCBI lineage: Eukaryota > Viridiplantae > Streptophyta > Magnoliopsida > Fabales > Fabaceae > Vicia > Vicia faba. The sequence goes on from OX451735.1 coordinate 78,631,046, forward strand.
AGAGGGAACCATAGGAGACTATCACCTCACACTCATCGTCGGAGAGGGAAACATCTGAAGAAGGAATTACCACCTCACGCTCACTGTCGGAGAGGGGACCATAGGAGACTATCACCTCACGCTCACTGTCGGAGAGGGAAACATCTGAAGAAGGAATTACCACCTCACGCTCACTGTCGGAGAGGGGACCATAGGAGACTATCACCTCACACTCATCGTCGGAGAGGGAAACATCTGAAGAAGGAATTACTACCTCACACACTTGTCGGAGAGGAGACCATAAGAGATTATCACCTCACGCTCACTGTCGGAGAGGGAAACATCTTGAAAAAGGGATTACCACCTCACACTCATCGTCGGAGAGGGGACCATAAGGGATTATCACCTCACGCTCACTGTCGGAGAGGGAAACATCTGAAGAAGGAATTACTACCTCACGCACTTGTCGGAGAGGAGACCATAAGTTCTGCTGAGTCTTTATCAGAAAAATCTGTTGGGAGTCGATTTAACTGGACTAGAGAAGGCTTTGAACTATGTTTGAGCATTTTAACTGCCTCTTTCCTGAAAGGTAAAGGTCAGTCATATGCAATGCATGATATGGATCAGGCAATGATGTTCTCAACATAAATGAGATTTGTACGATATGATGCGTTATGCATGCTATAATGATGTATGTGATGTTTTATGAATGTTTTCGTCTAGGAAAGTAAATCCTTGACGGGTGCCGGGAAGTCATATCCTGGGCTGATGTCGGAGAATAAGCTTTTGCTTCCGCTGGAGATAATAGCTGCAAGAATACCGGTAGGAGATGACTCCGTTGCGGAATAAATTTGGCAAATGGACGATTCTGCAGGGAGAAAAGATACTCTGACGACCATGCTGGGAAGCAATACTCTGTGGGGATAGAGATGCCTTGCTGAGTCGTTGATAACTTGCTGAGGATACCCTTGTTATTGGAAGTGTTGAAGGACTTTGCTGGGGTAAGAAGGCTTTGTTGACGACGGTCTTTCCGTGGCTTTTGGCTGAGGATAACCCAGTTATATCCTGTTAAGGAAATAACTCTTTAAATAAAGCCGGACGACGCGTTCGTGCTCTGTGAGGGGATAAGCTTCCAGAATCTACTGGGGATAAGCTTATTGCTTGGGGAAGATGGACTCCAACTTTCCTTGGGAGCTTGGGTTGGACTCTTCTGGGGAAGTTTGAATTGCCGGGGAAATGATCCCTTGAACATTGATGTACCACCGGGGAACAATCTTTAGACCAGGACTGCCGGGGATGCTTGTTAAGAATATATGCTGCTGGGGAAGTATTGATATCTGCTGGAGGATACTCAATTTCCTTGATAATATGATAATAGCTTGGAGAAGAAGGTATTGTTTTACTGAACCGCTCTCTGGGGAATTAAGATACACTTGGCCGTGTTCTTTAGCTGAACCTACCTTGGCACCTTGGAGGATAGAACAACTAGACTGCTCAGACAACTCTTTATTGCCCCTGTTTCTAATGTCACCTGCAATTAATTCCTTTGTTTCGTATGCAAATATTCATGAGTTAGCAAATTATTGTCAATGCATACATCACAAATTGAACCTTGGACGTTCTTTGCAAAACAAAACAGAAAAAAGACACACTTGGCACGTTTAACTGAAAAATATATTTGTATTGATTTTTGCATGGCCTGAATAGGCGTTTTGTGTACAAGAGGCTGACATCCTAGTAAGAGGTACGCCGCCGATCAAAAGAGTTTATACAAATTTGTATAAGAGGAAAATAAAACAGTTGTGTGAAAGATGAATGATCCACTGGGTTTCAACTCTGCTATTGTCTTTATAACTCCGAGCGTCTCATCACTTGATGACCTTGGTTGAGGGTGAAGCTGACTGATCGATGCCGTTTGAGCTTGATGCAGATACCGGATTCTGGATGCAAAGTGATCCAATGAGACATAGTATTACGCTTTTATCCCTAATTTTTGCCTGGACCGCCCTTTCGGGTTTTCAGTCCACCGGGATACCCATTTTTGCCCAAGCCGCCCTTTCAGGTTTTCGACTTGCCGGGTGTACAGATTTTTTTATTTTCATCCCTTCATTTTGCCCGAACCCTTTTGGTTCGACGGGAAGCCCTAATTTTTGCCTAGGCATGTCAGCCTAGCGGGTCTTTTTCATGCGTAGTATTTTTTAACTATGTCTGCATTGGCGGGGTGAGGAAGGTCGTCACCATCCATGTTGGTTAAAATCATTGCTCCTCCTGAGAACACATGCTTAACCACAAATGGCCCTTCGTATGTAGGGGTCCATTTGCCCCTTGGATCACTCTGAGGAAGGATGATTCTCTTGATAACCAGATCCCCAACTTGATATTCCTGTGGTCTGACCTTTTTGTTAAATGCCCTGATCATCCGTTTCTGATACGTCTGACCATGACAGATAGCAGCAAGTCTCTTTTCGTCAATGAGGTTGAGTTGATCAAGTCGTGTCTGGATCCAATCATCTTCGTCTAGATTTGCGTCCTTCATTATCCCGAGAGAGGGGATTTGTACTTCGATCGGCAAGACTGCCTCCATGCCATAAACCAAGGAGAAAGGAGTTGCCCCGGTTGACGTCCTAGCTGAGGTACGGTACCCATGCAGAGCGAACGGTAACATCTCGTGCCAATCTTTGTAAGTCACTGTCATTTTCTGCACGATCTTCTTGATGTTTTTATTTGCTGCTTCTACAGCCCCATTCATCTTCGGTCTGTAAGGAGAAGAATTGTGGTGCTGTATCTTGAACTGTTCGCAGAGCTCAGCGATCATCTTATTATTCAGATTGGTACCGTTGTCCGTAATAATCCGCTCAGGAACGCCATACCGACAGATCAGGTTGTGCCGAATAAACCGTGCCACAACAGTCTTGGTCACTGTAGCATAGGATGCTGCCTCAACCCACTTTGTGAAATAATCAATCGCCACTAGGATGAAGCGATGTCCATTGGATGCCGTAGGTCTGATCTCGCCAATCATGTCTATGCCCCACATTGCAAACGGCCAAGGCGCAGTCAGAACATTCAGGGGAACCGGAGGAACATGCACCTTGTCTGCATAGATCTGGCACTTGTGGCATGTCCTGGAGTGTTGGTAACAGTCAGCTTCCATGGTGGACCAGTAATATCCTGCCCGTAGGATTTTCTTAGCCATAGTATGTCCACTGGAATGCGTACCAAAGGTCCCTTCATGTAACTCTTCCATGATTCTTTCCGCTTCAATCTTGTCCACACAACGCAGTAAGGTTGAATCATGGTTTCCCTTGTATAAGATGCCGTTGCTTAGGAAGAACTTGGCTGCGAACCTCCTCAGGAATTTCTTATCGTTAACAGATGCCCCTTCAGGGTATTCCTGAGCTTCCAGATATCTCTTCACTTCGTGGTACCAAGGTTTCTCAATCACCAATTCAGTTTCGAGATCACAACAGTATGCCGGTTCGTCCAGTTTCCAGATGATGATTCGGGGAGCTTCATTATCCCATTTAACCTTGAACATTGAAGACATTGTAGCTAACGCGTCCGCTAACTGATTCTCTTCTCTTGGAAAGTGCTCAAAGGTTATCTCTGTGAAGTGGGGAATCATGGTCAACACACATTCTCTGTAAGGAATCAAGTTTGGATGTTTCGTATCCCACTCTCCTTTGATCTGATTGATCACAAGAGCGGAATCTCCGAAGACACTTAGAAATTTGATCCTTAGGTCGATCGCAGCTTGAAGACCCATGATACACGCCTCATACTCCGCCATGTTGTTGGTACAGTTGAAACACAGCCGGGCAGTGAGTGGAGTATGAGTACCTTGTGGAGATATGATTATGGCGCCGATACCATTTCCCAAAGCATTGGAGGCTCCGTCAAAGTGCATAGACCATCGGGATCCTGGCTCAGGTCCTTCATCCGGTCCAGGTACTTCACAATCAGTTACTATCATAATGCTTTCATCTGGGAACTCGAAGTTCATGGACTGATAATCATCTACAGCTTGATGAGCTAAGTGGTCTGCCAATACACTTCCCTTGATGGC